>CM060941.1:1013954607-1015204607 GCA_030765085.1 Allium cepa
TCCAAAATAAAATATAAAAATGAATGGCTGCTTAAGATTAGAGAGAGAAATATATTTCTCGGTGATCCAGTTCATTTTGATATCGCGTTTTCAAATCCTCCTCCTCAAAATCGTTCCCATATTTCCCCCTCCATTACTGTTCGATTCGAATTATTCATAGAAAAAAATCAATCATGTGTTTTCCTTCAATCGATTCTCGAAAATCGATCCTAACAATATACTCATGTGAAATCAAATTCGATTTCAATTTAAAATCGTGCAAGGGAGATGAGGTTTCATTTCAAGTACTCGTCGATGGTTCAGTCGCGCGGCACACGCGTGGCCTCAGGTCGAGATGGCGAGGCGAGTTCGAAGTGGGTTTCTGGTATTGTCTTCGGGTCACGTCATGATAATTCCTGGCTCGCGAAGGGTGGCTCACGATCAATCGAGTGGCAGAGTTCAAGCATAAATTCGATGAGGGAGAGTTCGCAGCAGGAGGCGGTAACGTAGGGCTCGGCGACGTGGGTTTTGGGGTTTCGACTTTGTGGCTGTTATCAGTAAGTTATAATTCTATTTTCAATTTTAGGATATATGTATGTATGTATATATATAGATACATACATACATACATACATATAGATTAGAGAATAAAATTTCAGTAAGGTAAAGTTTTATTAAGCAGTTCTTAAAATTTAAGACAATCTTAATTTAATTAATATGGAAATATATATGAAGATGTACAGGAAAAATAAAATAATAAATTACAGTAAGGTATAGTGTACTTCTGAAAATGTATATGTATATAAATTCACAGTAAAGCAAATTACTGTGTTATTTACTGAAATAGAAAAAGGTATTTTATAGTAAAACAATTCTGTTTTAATTTAATAAGAATATACATACATACTAATATATATATATATATATATATATATATATATATATATATGTATATATGGATAAAACAGTAAATATACATATATAAGATTTTGGAAAATATAGGAGTTTATATAAAGATAAGATTTTTAAAACCCATATAGATTATTTTTATGCAGTTTAGAAATAGAAAAAAATAAAATAAAATTTTACTAGTTTATTTCAAGTAATTTATTAAAATGATTAATTTGTTAAATTAATTTATTAGTAAAAAAAAGTAAGTAGTAATTAATTGTTCGATTTATTTGAATATTAATAAAAATAATCTAATGTTTATACAAGGTCTGTAACTGTGAAGAAATAAGCCGGTTTGGAATGGATTGCAAACAACAAAATAAAGGTGAGTTAATCTCACTCATTTGGATTATCTTTTAAATTTAAATAGTTAAAATTTAAAATATTGGTTGTTTGCTTGAATTGATAATTTATTATCAGCTTAGATGTGGTATATTATATATAGTAGTATATATTGAAGTGATTGATATTCCTGCATTATAAAGCGGATGAGACCTTATGCACCCCGAATAATAGCGGATGACCCTATATACCGCGATATTCTCCTCGAAGTAGGATTATATTGTGCTAACATCTGTAGATGCGGGAAAAAACAGGTTGGAGGGATCCAACTGGATTCCTTAGGATATTGAATTTGTTTTCATAATATGTGATATGATTCATTGATTATCTATGATAAATTATTGATTATATTGGGAATTGAAAATATTAGATGCTATGGTTTGATTGAATATATTTGGGTATATTGAGTTATGAAAAAGATATATATTGGATTTTGAAGGGAAATACAGAGAGAATTTTTAAGTAAAATAATTATAGAGAATTTGGATAAATTAAAGAATGAATTGGCAAAGGATAAAAGTTGATTTTTAAATTCTAATAAATAAATTCTGAGCATGGGAAATGAGATTTTTTGAATAAATGGGAATAAATGAGTTTTTAAACTTAAGTGATATTATTTAAAGGAATAAAGGATTTATTTTTAAATACAAGGTTTAAAATAGTTGGAAGAATTTTGGAAATGGTATGGAATTGGTATTTTTAGTTTAAATAAGATTTTAAACCATAATAAAGGAGTAAAATATGAAATTAATGGGTTTTGAAATAAAATTTAATAAGTAAAGGAATATATTTTTAAATGGAGTAAATTTTGGAAATCGATTAAAAAATTGATTAAATGTTTGAAACCGTGATTCAAAAGGAGGATGAGACAATGAAATTTATAAATTGGGTTTATAAAGTGAAATTAGATATCAGTGGATATTTGAAAGTATAAATTCACGATATAAATTTATAAAGGAAAGGGTAATTTGTTTTAAAAATAAATAAGTGGTTTTATTTTTAATGGTGCAGGAAAAGAATTTACGGGTTGAAACGTAAATTAAATTGGGATAAATCAAGAAGGATTTATTAACTGATTAAATAGACTATTTTGGAATGGGAAGTGTATATTTTTTGGAAATCCAAGTATGTTTTCAAAGCTGATTTTCAAGTATAAGTTAAAAGTTTAAAGTTGTTTTAAAAAAATATTTTTTGAGAATTTATTATTTAAGTTGGTTAAAATTTTAAAGGTAAATATTTAGTAAGCTAGTGATAGTAGTAATTATTTTAAATGTTAAATTGGTATTATGATTTAAAAGATAATTATTAAATATTTATATTTTATAAAGTAGTTTTATTTTAAAGGTAGTTTGGCTAAGGTTTTTATTTGAAAATTAGTATAGAATTTCATAAATTTTATTTTAAAATTTGTTTTGGCTTAACATAAGAAATTATTATAAAATTTCATAATTAGTATTTTAAATAAAGTGTTTTAAATAGTTTTATTTTAAGTGTTTTAAAGTATATATTTTTGGATAAAGTGATTTGAATTATTTAAAATCTAAGTTATTAAGACTCGGTGCATTTCAGTAGAAATAAAACATTTTTTGGATGATTGTGTGATTTGATATTTAAATAACCGATAATCAATATTGGCCAATACGCTGATCGTTTCGAAGAGATCGGGATAGGTTGAAAACCATTTCGATCCGGTTTGAATGTTTTTGTGAGGAAGACAGGAGCTTGAAGTCGAAGCTGGAGCAGTGAAGTGCAAGGGCTAATCGCTACTAATGCTAAGGGTGATTCCAAAATGGATGTAGTAGGAGTAGTGCTGTCGGTTCCGTTCGGACCGGGAACGGACTTGATGGATGAATGCTATCAGAACATCATCGGGAGGACGATGAGCATTCTAAGTGAATGTGTGCTAAAATGGTAACGCATAGCCTCGAGCCTCATCAACTGGGAATGGCTAAAACATAGGAGGTGCAGCAAGGCTAAGTGGCTAGCAACCAATTAGGGTAAGGTCATCCCTGTCTAGATGTCCCTTTTTCGGCTGTGTGGGTGGTTGCTGATCCCAACTGCAGGGTGATCTTATTTAGACTATCCAGTAAAGGGTAGCTCCAGTCTTGTATGGCAGGGGATCAGGGGGGATTCTCGGTACACTGATCTAGACTAGGTACTTTGATAGATGGTACCCCAGTAGCCCTAACATTGTATGGAATCCAATCTCCAATAAGCTCCTGTACGGTTTTGATTGTGCCCAACTATTGCTGGAACGTGAGATGCAAGCATTTCAGCTAGATTCTATTTTACTTTCTGTAGACATTATTATAATGTCAGACGAATTTGATAAAAATGCTTTGGTTATTGTAAGATAAAACCCAACATGTTTATTTATGGGTAGTCTTACGAGATACCTTTGATTTCAAAAGGATTTTTAAAAAAACTTTAATAATCCAATTGAGTGTGTTTCTCACTCTGGTTTTCCAGACCGACTCGGGTGTTATTTCACTGTAATGCTCGGGTCAGACCGAGTATTATAGAGTACAGATTCTGGGTGGACTGCTATGGACCTCGAGGATGTGCTAGATGGCGAGACATATCACACGTATCTGTCTTATTTCCGCTGTGTTTGGTATGCCGTGTAGTCAGCTTTTGTGAGGACAAGTTAATATAACTGTCCAGTATTTTTCTATTGATGTTGTTGTACTTTGACGATGTAATGTATAAAACAGTTATAGTTCTTTTTGTATAAAGATCAGTTATTATCTATTATATATTGTTCCGCTGCGTTTGTGAGATTCTGTTGTTGTTTTCTATTTCTTCTTCTACCTCCTTCTTCTTTCCCTTACGGTCTAGTTTTCCGGCATTCGATCGTTTGGCATTTAATATGGTGGACGTATTAATGTCGATTTTCGGGTGCCGAAAAATCGGATCGTGACACATACACTACCATAAGGCTATTAGATAAAAGAGAAGCATTGCTTGATGGGTGTATGCATCTATGCTAAGGAATTTTCAACACAGGCTGGATACCCTTAGGTGATATAACTCTATGTCCATGCCGCATCCATTTTTCATGCGTATCCCTTTATCCATTTAAATTTAAATTTTATAATATATTTTGCATTTTACTTTTCATATGGAGCATGTACATAACTTTTCCTCTATACTCACTTTTAAGCCACCAATCTTTATCACATTTATGTCATTCTAGCCAACAAAGGCATAAAACTGAAAAATATAGGTCGATGGGATATGAGTACTAAATGGTAGTTTCAGAGATAGTGTGGGATATGCAATAGTCAAAAATTGAACTTCAAATTATGCTTTATTATCAAAAAACATCATAATGTCATTATTTAATCAAGACAAAATTCAATATCCCTAATCAACTATGAATTAATGTAAATACATTTGAAAATCACATAAGAAAGTTCAGCCGGTTGTTATATGATTTCAAAATTAAATTCTCTATGGTTACCTTAAAAAATATTTTAAGTTTTATACTCTATCCTTGAATATACAATATGAATTGGTTTTAGAGCTATTTTTGTTAAGAGGAGCACATCGACTAAGGGTGTACATATTAATATATCAAAACAAAAATAAAAGGCTCATTAGTAGAAAATTCCATTACAAAGCTTAAAAAGTTTTCTCCAGCAATCATCTCAAGTTTTGAATATCAATAACCCATACTAAGAAATTCGTCATAGTTTAAAACTTTCATTTCAAGTTAATTCCAAAAAACATTCCAAGCATTAAAATAAGGTCATCTCAAGAAGTTTCAACATTCAAGATTCCCATATCAAAGAAACTTTTCATCAAAAATCCATGTCAAATATATAGTAAAAATTACTTATTTAAAAATATTCACATCACGAATAAATATGGAGAGCAAAACAAAAAAAATCCTAAGCAAAACATATTTTGGATTTTTTTTAAAACAAAAAAATTCAAAGGAAAAAGATGTTTATTTGGATTTTTTGTTTTCAATAAAATTAAAATAAAAAGAAAAAATGCAACATCCCTACATGTGCATGAAATAAAATGTGTGAATATCGGTCACCTTATGAGACATATGATCTATTAAAATATCAAACTGAAGCAATCACAAAGGTTAAAACTCATACTAAATGTACTCACAAGAAAGATTAAATTATGCTTTCACGATACCATTTGTTATCTGAGCTGCATATGGTGGTGAACGATGGTACCACTTGTACTCTCTACGTGTTAGTGGTAGCGTACAATGATGTTACTTTAGCCTGCCGATGATGACATACAATGATATCTGATACTACTTGTTAACTGAGCTTCTTATGGTGGAAAAGTGGGATATCTCAAACACTGATTTTACGTTCGCTTTCTCGGCCTCTCATCATCAAAGTCAAGTATGAAAGATAAATGTCATCAAAACAAGTATACTGCATACTTCATAATGTCAATCGAAATGGCTCCAACATTCGAATTTCTCAGCAAAATCATCCATGTCAAAAGAAAAACACCAAAAGCGGACCTAGATAAAAATCTCGAGCATATGTTTTGTCAGTCATCGTGCAAAACAAATAAAAATTGCATCATCTCATGTTAAAGTATATCACAAAAATACATATAAAAAAATTATCATCAAACATCGACTATCGCTGTTTTGAAAAAAAAATCAATCTGTTTTGGAACCATTAATTGAAAATTTTAAATATATAACTTGATTTAGCACATAACATAAAAGTTTCAAATATTAAAATTTCTAATCAACAAAACTAGTTTTAATTAAAATCGACAAACAGATCAAAATTTATATTCAAAATACTGCAGCTTGTTTCAATAACTCAAAAGCTCTTTTCAACAAATGTACTGTTTTTCGAGGTTCTATGAAATGAATTAACAAAAACTCAAAATATGAAAGTTGTAGTGTTATCTATTAGCTTTCTAGGAAATCAACAATTTTAGAAATTAAAGTTATTCTATTTGAGTTATGGTCGATTTACTACAACTGTGTGGAGAAGTTCCGAAACATGTTCCAAAGAATGTGTCAAATTGTTTGTAGTTTTTCAGTAGCTTAAGTCCAAAATCAGGAGAAACTTAAAACATAAAAATTATAGGAATTTTTGTCAATTTTCCAGAACATATTGAATTTTGCAAATTATAATTTCATAACTTAAGGTACAACAATTTTATTACACCAGTGTCGAAAAATCAGAACTCAAAACAAGAAGCGAAAATCGAGGAGTAGAGTTTAGAGGCATGCCTTTGCTTACCTTAGAAGTTGCGTTTGTGTTCATCATTATTAACCAAAGTGCATGCATCTTCCCTTCATTTTCCTAGTTTAAGGAACATTACAATTACTGCTCATCAACTATTTAGACTTACTCGAGATCTGCTTCCATCGTAGTTTCTCCTTAGCACATCTTTGTTCTACACATTAAAAGAAGAAGTGAGTGGCCTATAAAGAGATGTATGACCACATTTGTTTACAACTAAAATCTTTGGCATTCAAATTTGTTTATATGACAAACCGTTAATATTAACAACTGTACCCTTAAGAACCCAAATTTATATGACTCGTCTATTTATGTTTCTATTTTGACAGTAATTATAACTATGTTCAGTATTGCTATACTTCACACATTTTGGAAACACACTTCTTCTTCTAGCGGTGTTATTAGTCTTTTGTTTATAAATGATATCTTTACAAATCTAAGACCTTTTCTGTTATTCGCATAAGATTTTATTTCCTAATAACATATTAAAAAAAATTCTCCTATGGAATTTTTTTGAATAATCAATTCGAGTTAACTGAATTTTTAACTTCATGCATCCCACTTTCAAAAGGCTAGCTTTTTTCAAATTCAAGTTTTTCAAAATCCTTGATTTTATCAATCTCTTTTTCCAATTCGTGATTTATTCGAATAATTTCTATTTTGCAATTTTTAAAAATCATGTTTTTATTTTCAAAAGTTTTGAAATTTTTTTTATTATCTTTTAATCCTTTTGAAGGTTCGCGTATTTATCGATTTCGAGATTTCTGGTCTTTTTAATTTCATTTTCAAGCCTATTTAGAACCATTTCTGTTTTCATCAAATTATCATTTTTGAAAATGGTAAGTTTGTAATTTTCAGACTTCTTAAAATTTTCCAACTCCTTCTATAAAATGTTGTTTTTGCAAATCAACTCAATTTCATTTTTCTTCAAAAAATGGATCACATTTTCAAGCTTTTGAAAATTTTCATTGAAGCGAACAAATTCCTTTTCAGAATTAAAACATTTTTTGCAATCAAAATTTTCAATTTTCTTAGCGTTTTCAAGCTCTTTTTCCAATTTATCATTTTTCTGACGCAATTCAAACTTTTCAATTTTCAATTTGTTATTCTTCACCTTGAGGCTTTCAATAGTTCCAGCTAATTCATGACACAAGAGAAGTAAATCTCTAAATGAAAAGTAACTTATTTCATCATCTATTGAGTCATTGTCGTTGTCCTATTCACTATCATCTTCAAAATTATCTCTTGTGAATCCCATCTGACACGATTTCCTCTTCTATCAGCTTTATAGAGTTCTTCGCCATTGTTGACTTTTCCACCATATTTTGCATCAAGAGTGCTCCAAATTTCCTGTGTAGTTAAGCAATGAGAGATATGGTTAAATTTAGATTTAACAAGTCCAGAGCTAAGCATATTCATAGCATTAGCATTAAATGAAATATTATTCTTATCTACTATATTCAAACCGTCTTCAATGATATCTTGAATATCAAAATCAACCGACATTAAATATATTTCCATTCTAGTTTTTCAATATGAAAAATTTATTCCGTAAACATGGGTGGACTAGAAATAGACCGACTCTCGCTAAAACTACAACAGATAGGGTAAGACATAATATTAGGCTTTTCCTATCAACCTACTCTGATACCACTTGTTATGATCTTGCAATATAACATAGATAGGTTGAATAAGATATTTAAGAAGTACTCAAATAAATAGATAAAATAAAGTGCAAGAGCGTAAATGCAAAAAATTAGGAAAATACAGATATACCCTGCTTCGATCATTACCCCATTAATGCATACCGTTGCCCCAAAGTACTACCTGTAAACTCGTACCCTCTGCTAATCTTAATATACTAACTCTGAGCTTCCTAACCTTGCTTGGACTCGAGACCCGAATCTCTGAACTAAAAATACGAAATAAAACAAATATTAAAGTCAAAATGAAAATAACATTAAAACAGACGGTGAGGCTATTGAGATGATACAAGAAGGCATGGTAACAGACACAGTAAATATTGGTATAAAGGAATGAGAATTTTGAACTTTGTTTGATCAGATTCAATTTGATGAGAAAGAGAATTACAAATTGTAGTGTTTGATACTCTTTCTTTCGAGTCATGAGTTTATATAAGCTTATAGAGAAGCTATAAAAGCATCTCCAGCCATTCGGAGTGTGGAAATACGATTTTCCACACTTCGAATTGTTGGAGGCCCGAAGTTCCCAACATGGAACTGGGCTGGGCGCTTGTTGGACGGACATCTAAGCCTCAGGCGCCTGTTGAACAGGCGCCTAGCCCACGCGTCTATATGAGGCACAAATTTCTACCTCCCCTTATAATTTCCTCCATTCAATCTCTCTTTTAATTTTTTTAATCAACTTTGCGTCGAAATGCCTCCCCGTCCGGTCAAAACTGGTAGACGGACCGTTCGATATGCGACCGATGCAAATATCGGTCTTGCTCATGTCCCTCCTAATTCTACCGTGATTGCAGACGTTCTTCGACCGTTGCACGACTTGCCCCCACTGTTTACATCGACTTACAGCAGCTATAGCAACGCCCACAGCTGTACGTTTAATTCTTTATTATTTGATGAAAAACCTTGTAATTGTATATAAATGTTAATTGTTTGTTTATTTTAACAATAAATAATCATATATTTAGGCTTGTCACGTAGCGATGCAAGGTAGTTGGTATAGGTATATGTCTGAGTATTTTGATCAGTTACCACAGTCGATTTTAGATAGGCTACATGCGCCACCTTTTGGTGAATTTCTAGATTTATCTAGGTTTGCACGGGTAGATCGCTACCTTGTAGAGGCCCTCCCTGAGAGATGGTGGCCTACCACTCACACATTTCATTTTCTCGATTTTGAGCTAGGACTAACTCCTTTAGATTTTTATATGCTCACGGCATAGAGGTTGCTCGACCGGACTGTCTCCTTGTTCCATTTAATTGTTCATTTGAGAAGTTTGAATGATATTCAGCTTATTTACTGGCTTTGGACGATGTTTAGGTTAGAGAAGGTGCTGTTACTCTTCCTTGTCTGCAGCAAATATATAGTAGAGTACATGATCGTCGAGGATATGCACACTCCGGTTATTCATGCTTTTATATTATACTTTTTTGGATCCGTATTTTTTACTAACAATAAGGGTACTGTTAGACTTGGTTTTTTGTCTGGATTAGTAGATGTGGATGGACTGCATACATATGATTCCGGTACTGCTGTTCTTGGTTATTTGTACGTAGCATTGTATATTTATGTGCTATAGTAGTCTAAACAGATGTACGGATTTTTCCGTTTTGGTACTACGAGTATACCACTAATATGCACCCCTAATTTATTGTAGAAGCGAATGCTACACCATATATTTACTTCTCTAGATTACATCATTGGGATCCTCCTATGAATTTTTCTCGTGTTACACAAGAGGTGCACAATGAGCTGATGGAGGCTAGACGACAGATGGATATGAGGCGGCGCGGTAACATTATCATTCGTCCCTGGGATCAGTACTTACAATTCCTAGAGCTGGGTCCTGATAATCCACTCACTTTTCAGTTTTCAATGTCGTGACGGTTTACTTTTAGGTTCCTACATGTCCATTCACATGGTATTTAAGAGAGCGGGGTTGGCTATAATTGTATGGTATAGTTCGCAATCCATCAGATTTGCTACCACTGGATGATATGTATGGTGATATTAGGGTTGGACCAGCTTATATTCTTGCGGTGAGGAGTGCAAGATGGGTGGATAGTGAGCCTTTTATAGTTCCGGGAGACTTTGATTCATATTAGGCTCGAGTAGCTCCACACGTTTACGCGTTACCTGATTATATTCGGGGTTTGAACTCTGATCATATTGGTCTACATACCTCTTCTGGTAGAGTTCTATTACCGCCTGCCACCTTTGAGCCAACATTGTCTTAGTACACGCAGCCTCCTATGTTCGACCGCCTCCTCGTTCATTTAGAGCGTATGACGTACATGGTCAGGCAGCGGAGTATCCCTTGCAGTATCCCCCAGATGACGCTATTATAGGTGTACCATCTACCGGATTGTATCAGCGTCATAAGCATTGTACGAATTTTAAATTTCATTTAAATTACTTGTCCTAATATTCAACAACTATGTATAATTTTTCTTGTGCACATATCGGTTTTCTCAGTACATGGATTATGATAGACGGATGATTACTGCATTTGAGTGTAGGACGCTTGATTATCACAGATAATGTATCAGAGTTACTAGACTACGGTCTAACAGCAGCAGACTCAGTATGATGCGCTGATGCAGGGATTAGACCTAGATTCAACAGCTTCAGGAGCAGCTCCAGGCGAGACCTGCGCCTCACAACTTTGATGACGTCAATGATGACAGCGACGACGACAGTGGCGACGATGAGGAGATTGATAGCGGTTACGATCACATAGACTGATGTACTGCATGTAGATGTTTCGGTTTTTGTTATTATTTTACATGTATTACGTTAGTTGGTTGCATACTATGTCGGTGATGATGCTATTATCATATGTGCTTGTCTATATTTTTTGTTGAGTATGGCAGTGTGTGGAATATATTTTATGGCATTGTGTTGGTTATACTTTTATGTTGAGTATGAAATTGTGTACAGTATTTGCGGTGAATATGGCATATTGTTGATTATAATTTATGTTGCGAATCTGTTGGAGTAACAAGTTGTGTTTGTTTTCCGAAAAGTTAATGGATGTTTGACACGTGGACTTTCATCTCATGCTTCACCTTTTTTGAAGCGGATTGCGACCTCTCTATTTAAGAGGAAGTGTTATATTCATAGGTTACAACATTTAAAATTTTGGCAAATTCAGTCAAATGTCCAACGTAATATTTTCGGCTAACGAATTGAAACTGCTAGTAAATTCTTTTTTACAAACCGATTAGATGTGCTATGATTGTGAGATAATGGTAACTCAGTTTTGATTGCTCAACTTTACAATAACAATGTTGAGCGTAATAGTATACGGACGAAGAAAGAGTTAAGAACTGCTTATGGCAACTTCTGCAATGCCTTTACGCGGTACAGTACAGTTATCAATGATGTTATATTTGAAAATTTATTCGCACTAATCCGTGCCACATTTGAAGGTCATTACTTTCTCAAATATCACACTATATTCACTGGACATGAGGCTTATATCATACATCAAAATTGGCTAGAATGATTTGGATATCCATAATGTCAGCTGTGTAATAACACATTTAGTTATAACCTTTATTTGAGTTATGCAATGAGGCTTATGGTGAGTGTATTATTGTTGAGTGTATTATTGTTTTTGTGTATGCATATGTATTATTGTCATGTTTGTTTGTGTCTAATAAAAACAATTTCAATGTAATGTCAAATCAAAATCAATGCTTAGATTTCACAACATATCAAAAATAGTACTCAGATTCCAGTGTACCGTCAAATCAAAATACAATGCTCACATTTCAACATAATAAATTTTAAGCATTCACAAACATCTATATATACATAAGGGCTTTTCTTCTCAAACATACAATTTAGTCCTCCACTCCTTTATTTTTCTATTCATACCAATGCTTTCCTGGCCATCGTCCATTGATTCTGGTTTTGGCTACATTCCGATGGAAAGCGAACATACCGATGAAGATTGGAATGTTGATTACCAAGAACAGCATTACGAGGACGTTGCTCATGAATTCCCAAATCTTGACCAACTCACACTTCAGGAAGACATTCAACCACAACATGAACGTGTGGTTGTCCAACCTCTGCATGAACAGGTGGTTCATCAATGACCACAAGAACAGAAGGTTGATCAAGTGCCAAATTTTCAATGTTCATTTGAAAAACAGGTTGACTCCTACGCAGTTTGCTGCCACTGTTGTTATAAGGTTGAAGTTATGGTTGGAGCTGATGGCAAAGATATTGGTCGTCGAATTCAGTTGTGTCCCTTCTAGCCTGAAGGGTGCAATTGCGTGAATGGGTTGATGAATGGCTGAGCCCAAGGGCACTAACGTATGCCAATGAGCTAGAATGAGAAATAGGACGTCTTAGAAATGTCCTGCAAAACTTGCAATTTGGCTGTAACCAGTAGTATCTTTGTGTCAGACCTAAGTACTAGTGGGGGTATTATTGCTGGTTGTATTATTTTAGAGTGCATTATTGTTGGTTGTAGTAATGCTACCTACCAACTATTCCTGATTGCTTGATTTATTATGAAGGCAGCATGTGATTTATTCAGTCATATCTCCTTGTAGGCTTGTGAGGACGTGGCTATAGTGTTTAGATGGGACAAGACACTGCAAAAACAGTCAACAGTGTGTAGATGGGACGGGACACTATAGATGTGACGTAAATGGAATATGCTTTATACATAGTGGTTGAATTGAATTAATGCTACCTACCAACTAGTCATGATTGCATTGTTTTATTCTGAAGGCCATTAATGTGATTTAAGCTATAAAAAGTTTGTTAAATGCTAGAAGTTTTATTGCTCATTCATATCTCAAACAATTTCAAAGATAAAAAATGGCTACCGAAGATTATATTTTTTACGATGATAGCGACGACGAATTTGATGAAATGATGGAAGATCATTTCCATCGCAAAAAGGAGCTAATAAGTATGGCTGCACTGCAAGTTGGTCAATCTAGCGGACAAAATGGTGGATCAGTTGTTGCTCGTCGGTATAAAGATCATAGACATTCATGGCACAACAACAGACTGATGGATGACTATTTTGTTCCAAATCCTACTTACACAGATGCTGATTTTATGAGAAGATTCTGCATACGGAGACCTCTATTTCTTAGAATCCTACAATGTTTCAAGCAACATGATAAATATTTTATCTTCAAACCCAATGCATCTCGTACGATGGGATTGACTGGAATTCAGAAAACGACAGCCGCACTAAGAATGCTTGCATATGTAGGACCAGCAGACACGCTTGATGAAAATTTGAAAGTGGTGGAAAGCACGGTATTAGAGTGTTTGGAGGATTTCTATCAAGCTATCGTGGACATTTATGGTGATCAATACTTACGCAGACTAAACGAGGCAGATATAAAAATGTTGTTGAATATGCATGGTGATCGAGGGTGGCCAGGAATGTTAGGTAGTATAGACTACATGCAATTGGAGTGGAAGAATTATCCAAAGCGTATGCCGGAGCTTAACAGGGTAAGTCTCATAAGTCCACTATTATTCTTGAAGCCGTAGTGACATATGACTTATGGAAGTGGCATGAATTTTTCGGAATGCCAGGTTCGAATAATGATCTTCACGTAGTCGAACGATCTACGTTGTTCAATGGTTTAGAAATCAGTAGATCAACTCCTTGTGCCTTTACTTTAGGAGGTAACACGTACGATCATGGATATTATCTTGGCAATGGTATATATCCTAATTGGGGTACCATTGTCAAGAAAATTCCTAACCCACAAAAAATGAACAATCAAAGTTTGCAGCGATGTAAGAAGGCCATAGGAATGACGTTGAAAGAGCATTTGGGGTTCTTCAATCTAGATTTGCCATAGTCCGTAATCCATGTAGACTTTGGTCATTGGTTAACATGACTAAAATAATGTACATTTTTGTTATTTGACATAATATTATTATAGAGGATGAAAGAGACATAGAAAAGATTACTTTTACGAGGATGCTCGAACACCACCGCTTGTTTGGCGCAACGATATGATTGGAAGCGCACTAGAACTCGAGTTTCATGTAGAAAATCAAATGTCTACTATAGTGTTCACCTGCATCGAAGACTACACAATGATCTCATAGATCATTTTTGAAATTTTTCTGGAAAACGGTGAAACTATATTTCCGTTGCTACTTTTGCTACTACTGTTTATGTTGTTGTTACTTATTATTGTTATTGTAATCTGTTTATGTTCAATTAACCTAATTTTCTTTTAATCTTTTGTAAATGTAATGCAATTTCAATGAAAGTACTTATATAAATAATTTCTTAGGTTTATAATACAATACAACTAATGGAAATTCAAAGACATAAAGGTTCTAGAAAAACAAAAACAGTTAATGACCCGCTTCACGTCTACGTCTCATAATTTCTCTCCTTCTATGCTCCATATACTCAAGTTGTTCTGCAGACATGTGCGATGTATCCATGAACATTATTGCATCTTCATCTCTTTATCGGTTTTCAATAAGAAGTTGATCCATTCTTGACAACTTTTCTTGGTGTTGAATTGCTTGAGTTTCCATTGCACGGTTATATCTATATTCAGATTCAAGTAGGAGTTTTTTAATTTATGCCCGATCCGCTCCAGCAGCCTGCTTCTTTTTTGTCTCTTTTTTTCCTTGTGGCCTAGAAAAATGATCCTCGGTAGGGTTTAGGTCTTCTTCTGATCCTAAACCGTAGCTGCCCAGTGATTCCGTAGAACTAGAGCTTTCTCCAACTCTAGGCGTTTTACCACGACCACTGTTTGATTGAACTTCTTGAACGATTTTCTGAATAAATGGTTTCCATTTAGTATGCTCAACCAACATGTCATAAACATGCATGAATAAAAATATAGTGCTTGTTTACTATCAAGTTTATAGATTTATTTGAACAACTTGTTTGCGGTCATTCTCTGTAATAAATAAAAACAGCAGTACAGTTAAAGAACTAAGGTTAAATTAGAACAATGAAATTATATTAAATCTTATCAAATGTGTTTTGGTTCCAAATACACTAGGATTTGTTTGCTTAATTTTGAAAATTTGAGAATCGAATGTTTGTGTTTGAAGATTGATTTTTCCGAAGCGACCTTTGATTGAAGATAAGGTTCTTTTTCGATCGATGTTCTTCCGATTGTAGCAATTAGTAATTTTGCCCCAAAAAGTCTCACCACTTTGATCAGCACCTCGAATAGGATCGACCGAGAGTGCACAGTAAATGTAGCAAAGATCGTAGTTTTCTACAGCGCACCAACTTGCCTTAGTTATCACTCCGCCAATCGAAACTGCAACGTCTTGTAAATCTAGTCTTCAAAACTGCACCTTGCAACATCAACGTCCAAATCGGAATACATGTTTATTTGCGATAAGGGAGAGTAAAAAATTAGAATATTAGGCCATTGTATTTGAAGGGGTCGAATATGTTTATTTGCGATTGATGGAGAGGGTTGTATTTGAAGGTGTCGAATATGACCGTTGTAGATTGCCATTAGGCATTGGAGTTGGGGGAGAGAGGGGTGCTTATTTAACAGGTGCCAGTGTATCAGGCATCTGTTTAATAGGCGCCAGGGTATTAGGCGCCTGTTAAACAAGTGCCCCAATAAATCCAGAAAACCCACACTTTCACGCCCCAAATCCACACTATATAGATATCTACACCATGTTGGACCAAGCTTCTAGTGCAGATCTCAGCATTTCTAACATCCTACCAACAGTTGGAGTTGCTCTAAATATGGAATGAAATTATAAGGAAGGATATATAAAGAATGATATGATTTGTATAATAATTTGTTTCCTTTTGTAGAAGATAAAAATCAATATAGTGGGAAACAAAATCTATTGTATCTTTTAAAGTATATTGCTTAATTATGTACATATCTTTCTGCTTCTGATTTGTATTTGTTTCGCTTTACATACATAGCGTCTGATTTGTATAGAATATTCCATTTTTGCTTCGGATCTTTATTTATTTCATTTTCTATGTATATGCAATCTTTTCGTGCGCTGAAAGGAAACTTCTCCACAGCTAGTATTTTATAAATAATCTTGTAAATAAACAACACTCGACAAACACATCAAATAAAATTTACAAATAAAATAAATGTTTTCGGTATGTGTTACAAGTCGATTGAAACCAAAATTATGCTTTAATGATCTTTTAACTATAAAATACTCTGAAAGGAAAAAAATCAAATATAAAGACATATTTATTTCATCAAACAAGTCGTATACTCCACGGATTATAGTTTAATCATGGCATGAAGTCCATCGAATGATTATAGTTTGGTTCGAGTTGAAGCATAAGAAGTGAGTCTATTCCATCCAGAATTCATCTCATCAGTTATATAAGGTTAGCATCATGGTCAACCATTGTCCACTCAAAGTCAAAGTCTCTGGCTAGATCGGTTCATTTAATAGTAATCGTGATGATTAAACCAAGGATTTTGTGTTTCGATCATATAAGCTGAATGTGAATGATATTAAAATTTTGACCAAAACTAAATTCCATAAGTCCTATGTGATATAATTTCGACGAAGAAAATTTGTGTAAATAATCATCATTATCGAAGGCCACTTAAAATAGTAAAATTGGATTTTTACCAAAATTGCGTAAGCGATAATTCAGCCAAACCATCACTACTAGATACAGTACCTATGAGCATTAATATTTGAATTATTTGATATTAATCGCTAACTGAATTTACACATATGAGTCGTCGACTGCAATGTTGAATAGTCCAAATACCACACGATTTAATTAAATTATATTTGTTACAAATTAATTGATATCTTTGAAATATTAATTATTAAATATTTATTTGATTTATTTGAATCGGTATTTAATATGATACATATTTAAAAGTTATATATGTACATATCGATGTCGATATCGATGAACATTTAAATAGGGTTTACAATATGCAAATATTGATCAGGTTTGGAAATGTTCATAGCCCATTAGCCTAACGGTATGGCCACCATGATGTAGAGGGGAGAGGTGTGATATTTTTTGAAATGCGAGTTTTGAATTAGAAAGGGTAATATATAAAAGTGAGATCTATGTTAATAACCAAGGCATTGATTTCGATGATAACAACCATATATATATATATTACTACTAATGTTTTCTTAAGCAATGTAATATATTATGTAGGATGTCAGAAATATTTTATAGGTTTATACAAGTGATGATTGAATAAAAGCTTAAAGAACACATTAGCATAAATCAAGAGTTGATCGAGATATATTTGAAGGCTCTTGAGTTTTGAAGAATTCAAGAACAAAAGCACAAAGAGACATTTTTGTCTATATTTTATCGAGTCTTAAATCAAATGTTAAAGACTCGAGTAGTTCCGTATCTTTGATTATCTTCACTTCGAAAACTATTTTTCCACTCAAAATGTTTTTTATAATAGAATAATATTTTTAATTATTAAAAAATTTAATATAGTTTTTATAATGAAATATATATATTAAAACTTATTCAATGTGTTTCTAAAAATATACAAATTAATTTACATATGTCAACATATCAAAAATATGTATGCTGACAAATAGACCATTGATTTTTTTTTTAATTTTCAAAAGAAGCAATTTTTTGCGCCATCCTTTCACAAATGGATGCAACTCTTCGACCTTTATTTAAAGGCCTCGGATTTTGAACTTTTAACAGCAATTCTAATTACTTTCTTTATCTCTCTATTCATTCTTATTCTCTTTCAGATTTCAATAAAGTGTGGCCGATTTCTACATCAATTCACTTTCTCTACATTCATATAAAAGATCGGAGAAGATTCACTTCTGTTTTACAACATTAACTCTATGATCTTCAACTTATTCTACTCAAAAGCAAAGATATTCCACTATTGAAGGTCTATAGGAAATTATATTAACAAACTACTTGGAATTGCGCCTACTGCAACTTATAAAGTGGTGATCTTAACTACCTAAGTGAAAGTGAACACGAGATTGTAAATTAATAGAGCTATCCTACCTTTCGAGTCAAAGACACGATAGGTGTTTTTGTTACTTGAGTCGAATTCCTTAAGGTGTGACGGTTACCCGGGTCAAATTATAGTATGTGTCCCACCAAAGTCAAAGTCAAGAGGTCTAAAGAGAGTTCTTGCCCCTTGATTTAAAATCAAGACGTGATTAGTGAAATTTTATACCGGGTATAAGACTGGATATGGGATTGAGAATCTGAACAAGTATAAAAATTTTAATGTCTTCTTTACCTTTACTGCATTTACTTACTATTATTTGACTGTTCTGTGATTATTTCATTACGTGTGTTTGAATTTTCTATGATAAATTTTGAAATTTGCAAGTATATTGATAAAAAGTCTAAAAACACTATTTAACCCCCCTTATTTAGTGTAAAATAGCCTTAAGGTTCATTCTGCTGTAGTATATATTAGGTTATCACACATACCATCACCCCTTCCACATTTTGTTTTAGAGCGTACGGTTTTTAAAAACTCGTAATCTGTTTATTGAAAATTGTAATGGTTACTAACACTAATAACGCACTTTTTAATACTTTTGTAGAAACCAAACAGCTTCTAGTCCCCTACTTTTAATGGTTGTAATTATGCATAGTGGCCGTGTATAATGAAATTTTATTTACAATCCAATGGCTTTGAAATTTGAAATATTACCCAAAGTGAGCATAGGGAACCCGAGACCGCATGTGCTCAGTGGAAAAACAAGCTTAAGGTACAAGCACTTATTAACTCAAACGATATGAATATATTGTTCATTAACTAAATAAAAATGAATTTAATGGAGTTTCTATCTGTAAGTTTGCATATGAAATATGGAGAACACTGCAAGTTATGCACCACGACACTAGTAAGTTTAAACAAACCAAGATTTCTATGTTAACTAGCCATTTTCAATTATTTAAAATGAAACCAAATAAATCTATTTCTAGCATATTTTCTTGATTTTGAGACCTATTACATGCTTTAATTTCATTATGAAAATAATACACTAAAGATGATCAAGTCCAGAAGATTCTTAATCACTTACAAGTGAACACAATCAAAAGACTATAATCGTAGAAGAATCCAATGAATCAGTACAAAGTAGAAGAATTAATAAGTAATTTAATATCATATGAGGTTCAATTGCAAGGTAGAAGGAAACTAGTCAGGTGAGAAGAAAACACTGGCATTCAATGCTACTCATGGAGATAAAGGATATGATGATGAAAAAATGGCATTTATGACTAGGAATTTTAGAAAATTACCGAAATATCGATAAAAAATTTAGAAGGATCGATGGAAACCCAAACAAATTAGGGAGACCAAATGTTTTAGATGCAATAAAATTGGACACTTTCAAGGGACTGTCCAAGTCAAAAAGAAATAGAAGTTCTCTCCCAACATAAACTCTTTCAACAAAAAGAGGAAATATGCTTACAATGTAACATGGGATGATTCAAATCCCAGCAGTGATTCGGAGACAGAAAATGTAGATGTATACTTCCTAATTGAAGATGAATAAACATTAGTTATTCACAAAGAAAAAGCCATAGACATTGATGGAAACTAGGAGTAACTCAAAAATTTGTATATCTAATTTATTTATTAGATATTAGTTAAGATAAATAGGCTTTCGTAGGAAGATAATATGTATTTCAAATTTTATTAGTTCTTTTAGAAATTTTGTTTGAAATGAAAAAATAGTGTTTCAAATTAATATGCTTTATATTTAATAAAAAATTAATACAAATTGAAAAATAATTATTTTAAAATACATGTAATATACAAATTCACAAATTATAAAATTATAAAATATACTTATATATGTACATATATATATACATATGTATTAAAATAATAAACTTAAATTATTATAACATGGATATTAATTAATAATAAGAAAAACTATATTGTAAAAGTTTGCATTAATTTATAAATTTCAAAATAAAATAGATTAGAAGTCATATCCTTTAAGTTGCATATGTCCACATATGAAAATAATGTATGTAGACATACACCTAACAGAGCCATAATGGCAAGAATCTTTCCAAATTTTGGGCTTTTGAAATTCCCTATCTTTTCACACCATTCAAATTTAGAAATGACAGAAAACAGGCCGTCACATGGCTACAGAGTCCTTATTTATTCATTTTACTTTATTCCTCTTTCTTCACTAAACTTTCATTTTCAAATTAAAACACTTCTTCATTTACTTTCTCTCTTCAAATTCTAATGGCTTCTTCATCAAGCTCTCCAATAATTTCTAAGAAAATTAGCAACTATCTATTCAATAATAAGGATTCAACTGAAACTTATTTTGATTATGCTAAGCATGCAAAAGTACTTTTAGGTAGATTTGTCAATGTTAGTAATCTTGCTTCTTATGATTTGGAAAGATTTGCAATTGAAAGCGTAATCTTTGGTCTTACATATTTTTCCAAGAATGAAGTCAGATGTGTTAGAGAAGTAACTTTAGATGCTAATGGAAATTTTGTGGAGCAAAAAGGAAATTTTTGTTTCCATTATTCAAATTGTAGCATTTACAAATCTTTAATCATCACAGAACGTCGTTAGGATAGTTTTTATTTATGTGTATGTTCTAAACGTATTCGTTAATTGTATATAATTACATTTGTTTTATATAATGATATTTTAATTTGTATCCTATATAATTGTTGTTGTTATGATATTGCTATATCAACATTTAAAAGTATCACATACTATTAATAAAACGATTATAGTACATATAAATAAAGAATATTGATTTTAACATAGAGAAAATGTTAATTTACTCTCTAGCAATAACATTTACTATAAAAATTAAAAAACAATCAAATACTTAATCAAAATAAAATCTATAACTATTTAAATAAAAAAATGTATGTCAACATGCAACAAATCTATATGTCGACATACAACAATCAAATTTGAATTTTTTTTAATTTTAATTTTTTTTATGAATTAACAGTTATTAAATTAAAATTTCTCTTCTATAAATGTACATTTAAATATAGAGAAACGTCCATATCTTAAGGTATAACCCAGTGCACAAGGCTCCCGCACGATAATGGGTTCTAGGGAGGTCGATAATATACGCAGCCTTTCCCTCGCCTTGTGAAGTGGTTGCTTCCAAACTCAAAACTTGGCACCTAGATCACCATGCGGAAGACCTACCCATTGTGCCACAGCTCCACCTCGAAACATCCATATCTTCTTCTCCAAAAATTATAATTTAAGAAAAATGGATTTAGGAAAGGGTATCCATAAAGAAAATTTAAGTGAAAACATGGAGGAGACACTACAATATTTCAAGAAGGCTTTTCATGTAATTTTGAGAAATAAAAAATGTTTGGTAATGAATTAGAAGCAAATAATTCACGAACTTGAAAGGCATCTCGCATCACTTTAGTGCTCCATATGCTTTGTCTTAAGGAAACACAATTTTTCTGTTTCTAAATAGAATAATCATAAGAAGATCGTTGATGAAGACATGGATGTGGACATGGAGAAACTTAAGGGCTGGGAAGAAAATTATATTGAATGAATTTTTGGTCTAGACAGCGGATGAGTAAAAGTTCCATCAAAGAGACCATGATTTCTACAAAATAATTGTTTATGTGTTTTTCTTTTATTGTTTTATATTAGTTGTTTGTGTTTTTATGTTTTTATGTTTGTTAAATAATTTACTCTAATGTTTAAATAAATATGTGCATGTAAATATATTAATAAAGGTAGCATTTTATTGATTTTTTGATGACTTTTAAGAATTTTACTTCACCAATACAAAGACAAACTAATAACTCCATATGTATAATCTATAGTAAACATATAGTGTTCATCACTAAGAGTAAAAATATTATAGCACTTTATATAATTCACTTACATGACTTATTTATTCAATTTTGTTGATGATAAAGAGGGAGAAGTTATACAAAATGTCACAGGCAAAAAGATAGAGGGAGTTGTATAGATATATTCAGGAGGAGTTAGGGGTTTTAAACTAAACACCGTTATATCTTATAAAGAATATTTAATGGTTGTCATCGTCAAAGAGGGGGGTGATTTTTAATACTCAAGGTATTGATTTCGATAAAAAAAATCGTATAAATAATGATGCTAATGTTTTATCGAGTTATAAAGTATATTATGTAGGATATCAGGAATATTAATAGGTTTATACATGTGATGAATGAATAAATGCTTGAAGAACTAGTCATTACAAATCAAGAGTTGATCAAGATACATTTGAAGACTCATGAGTTTTGAAAAACTTAAGAAGAAAAGCATGAAGAACTCAAGACAATTGTGTCAGTATTTTATCGAGTCTTGAAATAAATGTTACAGACTTGAGTTGTATCATATCTTTGATTATCTTCGCTTTTAAAATTATTTTTCCACTCAAAATGTTTTTATGAAAGAATAATATTTAATTTTAATTGTAAAATAAATTTTAGTATATTTTTTTACAAAGAATTATATTTTAAAACATATTCAAAGCGTTTCTAAAAATATACAATTAATCTGTATATGTCGATATATCAAAAATATGCATGTCGACATATAAACAATTGAGGTGTTTTTTAAATTTTCAAAAGAAGTAACTTTAAGCACCATCATTTCGCGAATGGATGTAACTCTCCAACATGTATGTAAAGGTCTCTGATTTCAAAATATCAACAATAATTTTAACTACTTTCTTTATCTCTCTCATTCTCTTTAAGATTTCAAAGAAGTGTTATCGATTTCTACATCAATTCTCTTTCTCTATGTTCATTCAAAAGATTAGAGAAGATTCACTTTTGTGATCTTCACTCTATTTTACTAAAAATCAAAGATATTTCATTACAGAAGATATGCGTAGAATTGTGATCGAAAGATTTGGTTTCTTATAGTCCACTACTGCTACTTGTGAATGGGTGATCTTAATCACCGGAGCGAAAGTTAAGATGAGATTGTAAAGGGAGTTTTCATGCCTCCTTAGTCAATGACAGAATAGGTGTTTTGCTTACTTAAGTCAAATTCCAATGGGTGTGTTAGTTGCCCAATTCAAATTCCAGTATATGTCCTTGCCACATGAGTCAAAGTCAAGAAGTACAAAGAGAGTTCTTGCCATTTGATTTAATATCAAGTCATGATTATTAAAATTCTGTACGGGGTACAGGACCGGATGTAGGATTGAGAATCCAAACCAATATAAAACTCTTGGTGTCTTATTTAATTTACTGCATTTACTTACTATTATCTGATTGCTTTGTGATTATATTATCACATATGTTTGAATTTTCTATGATAAAGTTCTAAATTTGCAAATATGTTAACAAAAAGTTTTAAATGCACTATTCAACCCCCTTTAATGTAAAATAGCCTTAAGATCCATTCCGTTGTAGTATGGATTGTGTTATCACAACTATCATCACCCCATCCAAAATCTAGATCCCATGTTTTCTCTCTTTTTCGTTTTCTATTTATACTCACCATCACCCTCATTTAGTTTTTACTTTTAAGCTTCCTCATTCATCAAGCTTCATTGAAAATTCAAGGATCTCCCCCTCTTCATTTCCAAATGAAATTAAATTAAATCTAGTTTAAGGCGTAGTTTTCTCTGTTAGTCTTTTGCATATTTTGGACACATAAATCAGACCTATATACGAAGTTTGATTCAATATTCATGGTGAAAATCAATTTTTTGGATTTGGTAAGTATTTTTCAATTTCACTTATATCATTCATCTATTTGAGTATGTTAGATTAGATCTACGTCATTATCGTTAATTTATATACGTATGCTTACTGCTTAACTTTATAAATACATATATACATAAATATGTATATATATAAAACATAAATTATAATATGTTGTAAAAATTTTAAAGTATCAAGCATAAAAATTTTTAAATATTATTTGGCTTCACCTGAAAAAAATTAATTTTTTTAACTCATTTAGCTTCGCCTAAAATTGAAAAAATTGCTTCCGCCGAAATGATAAAAAAAAAAGAATTTTTATGGCTTTGGTTGAAAATAAAATTTTAAAAATAAATTTAAATGGCTTCAATCGAGATTAAAAATCCAATTAACTTTTATGCTTCGGTTGAAAATATTTTAAAAAAACTAGTGGCTTCGGTACAGAATTTGAACTAGAAATTAGTTTTTCTTTAAATCTAGATTTGTTTTAAAATTGAGATCTATCTAATAGATTATTATTTTATAAATAGGTTTTAAAATTATACATATATATATTGAATGTTATACACACACACACACACACATATATATCTACATACATACATACATACATACATATATATATTGTATATACATACACACATTAATATTTGAAAATTGAGTTTTAAAATATGAAGTAGTTTTCTATTTAGATCTTAATTTATAACTTATGTCTACTGTAAGATATTTTATATTATAAAAATTACTTGAATTGGTCAACATATTATAAATATAAACTATTAAAATATAAACCTTATATATATAACTGTAACATTAAACTAAATATGGACGACAAATATGTACATAAAGTGGCAAATGTGTTCGTTGAAGTGTAAATCATAGTACTTGAATATAGGCACATTAAAGCATGTACACTTTATATGTTGCATATACACTTACACGTATGCGTGTATTTAAGACACATATACACTTTATATATTGTATACAAATAGAATCTTCATATTAATTAATTATATAAATAAAGATTTTATTTAAAATTATTTAGACTAGACCCAAATTAATTTAGACTTCATGGTCCTAATAAGGTCTAAAATGGCAAAAAATAGAATTCAACCATTTAACCCACTGCATGCTGTACCAACAGTTCTATTGTCCACTACAAAGACAGAAAGATTTCTATGGTTTTTCTTAGCGTTTTGAGAAACAAAAAAATCTATTGCATACCTTTAGAAAAATGAAATAGATGCATTTTGTAACGACCCAGAATTTTAGTTATTTGAAATTAGAATATTTAGTTTATTTTAAATATTGAAAAGTTAATTTTATAGGCTAGATGATTTAAATCTCAAATATAGCGAATTATTGGATAATTTAAGTGTTAAATTTAATAATTGAACTCGTTTAAATAATTGAATCTTGGATTTTTATATGAATAAAAATGATTTAAAATCTTATTTAATTTCTGTTTAATAAGAATGAAGAGAATAAAACTTTGAAATTAGATTTAGAAGTGATTTACTCGATTTTGAAAATATCTCGTTTTAATCAACTTATAAAAATAGCCATTGGGACACAGTCTCGGATTTCGACGAAACCAGAGTCATTGGGTCCGTAATAATAAATTACAATACTCCGTAAAAAAATTTAGCAATCGGACGTATCGTTTGGTCGTACGTGATAGAAACGCATTGAAATTAATATCGAAAATTCAATATAATAATTGGGTTCAAAAAGCTATCTTCCACATACGATTGAATTAGGCCTCAAACCAGGTTCCATCGTGTTCGGGATAGGAATATAACATATAAAACGCTGGGCGTCATGTCTCGATCGGAGTTCAAAATTATATAGCTAGATGTTTTGAATTAAATAATATATATATATATATATATATATATATATATATATATATATATATATATATTGACCTAACCACTGAGCCGTTGTTCCTTCACATCAGTACACCCTACCTATCTATGACCGTACCCACCTCTTTCTTTTAAAAATACATTCCCCTCTCTTCATTTTCAAGCATGGGAAAGAAAAAAGTAGATCTTTTTCTTTCAAAAATCATAACAAATGAAAAAAAAAACCTATAAAAATGAAAATCCTTTAACTTTGCTTTGCAAATGGGTAGAAATATCTTTTGGTAGGTGATGGTTGGTGTTTGCTACGAGATAATGAAGCGGCAGTTCATTACCGTGGAGCTCGAAAACTAGGGCTTGATATTTCTTAGAAATGGTGATGCAGTTGGCAATATAGGTGTTGTATTTTGGTTCATCTCGATGAGCAGTGGGATTGGAAGAGAAAGAGGGTGTAGTTGGCTTTGGTGGGGTGTGACATTGTCAAGTCGAGGGAGGTGAAGCTTGGGTCGCGATCGGTTCTAGACGACCGAGCTCGAAGATTTTAGGTCGGGCTTATGCTCACGTGGTGAGGATGTCGATGGTGGCGTCGGTGTGGTGGCTCATTAGCCATGGAGGAGATGGTGAGGAGACAGTGGCATGGTCATGGGTTAGATGAAATCTGGAAGGCGACAAAAGAATTTGATTTGGGAAAGATGAGATGGGGGTAAAAATGTAAATAAGTAATTATATTAATAGTTTCTAATTATAAATTTAATTATCAAAACTTAAAAAATTATATAACTCTCTCATACGAGGTCTGATTAGGACAAAACTTTTTGCATTGCGATCGTGATGATGAAAGCTTTGCAATGGAACTAGTTTGGATGAATTTAGAGATAGTTGAATTTTAGGCTAAAATCGAACGTCGTCCGTTTTTAGCTCTAAACCGGAATGCCCGACGACAACAGGAATTTAGGTGAAAATAATAAATTTTAAAGTTATTTTATATATATTATTTTAAAGTTATTTGATTATGATAATATTGTTTTTTGAAGCTATAAAATTGTATTTATATTATTTAAAGTTATATAATTATATTAATATTATTCTAAAGTTATTTATTTCTAATATTGTTTAAAAGTCATTTGTTTATAGTTAATATGTTTTAAGAATTTATAAAAAGTTGAAAAGTTGAAAGTTAGTTATCTCAAGAATAATTATGGTTTGCAATTAATATTAACGATTATTAATAAGGTTTAAAAATAAATTATTATTATTATTTACGAAAATGGTAAAGGTTAATTATTATTGTTTTTAAACAATATTTGAAGTTATTAATTATCGTTTTTAAGACGTTTTAGAATTTATAAATTTTAATGTTAATAATCATTATTATATAATGGTGTTAAAGTAAAATATTTTAAATTATTTATAATTATTTCTAAGACCCTCAAAATATATTTGGAAGACTTAGATTTTATAAAGGAGTTATAAAATTGTTCGAAGAATTAAGAAAGGGTTTTTTGCAAGGTGAAAGAGTTTATAAATGGTTAGATATTCATAAACGAATTTTAGAAGCGGGTTTATAGATTTATAAAATAAGTTTATAAATGGTACATGGGTTCACTAAGAGTTATAAATGATTGCGAAACGTACAAGAAATTTATAAATGACTGAATTCTTAGCAAAGAAATTATTAATGTTTTTCGGAGATTATAAAATGGGTTATAAACGATCTTGGAGAATTGTAAGGGGAGTTATAAACGATTTGAGAATCGGATAGAAGGAAAACTTTTCTAAATTTTGTAGATATACTTATACCATTGGAATAAGTATATATTTATTTCTAAATATGGAAATATAGAGATTTGCGAGTATATCTTTTAAAGGTGTTTATGTACAAGTATTTTACAAAGTAATTATATGTATAAATACTTATTAAAGGGGGCTAGTGATTGCTTATATACTGAGCCGATGTTGATTTTTGAAATGAAATAAAATCCTGTTTGAATGTTTGTTATTCGATAGTTAAATAACCGACTATCAAAAATAGACCCAACGTAACTTTGAAAATATCTAGGAGAAACACGTGAGTTATATGACACAGTTACCTCCGATGATGGTGTATTGTGTGTATAAATCTCGTTTCATTCTTCTAGGATGATGATAAGGAAATCCATCCACTAATGGTTAGGAGGTGATCTCCGATCTTATCTTTGTCTTTTTATTACCTAGAGAACCGGGGTTCTGTTCATCGTAAATTATAGAATGTTGTTTTTAAGAGACCGGGATCAGATATGTTATCCGAAAATAACTTTAATCCAACGAATGCATTTCGAAGTAAATACATCGTGAAGAGAATGGAATCGAAGGCAGAAATGTGAAGTGCAAGAGCTAATAACTACTAATCTTGAGGGGATTCCAAAATGGATGTAATAGGAATAGTGCATCCGGTTTCGTTTAGATCTAGAACGTACTTGTATGGATGAATATTATCAGCACATTGTCATTGGAGGGTAGTGAGCATTCTAAGTGAGAATTTCTTGTGACATAATTGTATCCTCAAGCCTTATCAACTGGAAATGGCTAAAATCCGGGAAGATGCAGCAAGGCTAAGTGGGTCGCACCCATTAGGGTATATTGTCACCCTTCTAGATACATCAACATATTTATGGATTGGTTGTGCATGAGATATCAAATAAAATGGATTGCAAAGCAACCGGGGTGATGAAATATTCAGTACTATAAAGTCAGGGGTAGGTCGTTCTTGTGTTGGTAGGGGATCCAAGTGAGGTCCTCCGTACGTATTCTAGACGTGTACCGTGATATGTGGTACCTCTATGCCTTGTCATTGTATGAAATCCATTATTCAATAAGTGTCGTACGGTTTTGATTATGCCCTACTATATTGAAATGTGAGATGCATGCATTTTATCTTTTTTCGTATTTTACTTTGACCTCTAGACATTATTATAATATCACTGGATTTTCTATAAAAGTGTTTTGGTTGTCGTAAGGTAAAACCCGTCCGTGTTTATGTATGGCGTGGTCTTACGAGATACTTTTAATTTCAAAGATTTTCTTAATTATAGCTTTAAATCCAATTGGGTGTGTTTCTCACTTTAGTTTTCCAGATAGACTCGGGTGTTATTCTATTATAATGCTCTGGTCAGATCGAGCATTTTACAGATTAGATTGGATGCTTCAAGCTTCAAGAGTCGAGTTGGAGGCCCAGAGACATATTCACGTAGATGCTTATTTTTCCACTGTATTCATTGGTGTCTTATCAGCAACTGTGAGGACGGGCTGTTATAACTGTCCAGGCTGAAATAGATTAGTATTCTCTGATTGATGTTGTATATACGCATATTTCAGTTTTGTTTTTGTGTAAAGATTGGTGGTATATAATAGTTTATTCATTTTTCTATGAGATTCTGTGTTGTTTAGTTTCCCTTTTGTCTTCTTCCTTCTTTTTTCTCACCTAATAATCGGGTTTTCCGGCATTCAATTTCTCGGCATGAAATACAGTGGACGTATTAGTGTCGATTTTCGAGGATCGAAAATCTAGTTCATTATATTTGGTATCAGAGCTGAAGGTTAAGCAAGAACCTTAGCTTTGATAGGGTAACTCATTAGAGATAGGGTCAGTGGCACCCTGGAATGAGTTTGAGCGTATATATATGAGCGCGTATTTGTTAATGATATAAAAATTGTTTTATATTGTGTTGGTTAATCTATTGAGTGGCTTATGGATTTTGGTCAATACGAGCAATTAACGTTATTGATAAGGATCTCTAAACACTTGTACAAAGAAACTCGATATGGTATTGTTTTGAAATTGGATAAATGAAATAATTTTACCTTGATTATTTTTATATATAAAGGAATAGTTTTTCATAAATTATTATGGTATATATGGTGTGCTTGGTTATTAGGAAATGATAACGTTAAACTATTATCATTTGTTGTTAGTTGTTTGTTGTTGTGATCGAATAAAAGTTGATATTATAATGAAAGCAAGATTGACAAGTAAGAAATATTTATTATAACCAAAGATTAGATCATATAAATATATGATTCATAAATATAAATAAAAATGATTTATAAAGGATTTAAAAGTTGAAAATGTGGGAATTTAAATCCCATTGGTTTTGAAAATGTTTTTCAATTTTTTGAAAAATAATAATAGTATTATTTGAAATATATTTTTGAATAGAAATATTTAAAACAGTTTAAAAGGAATAGAAAGCAATGAACCCACTTCGGTCGCTGAAAAGTAATTTCGGTGATGACTACAACATCATCGATATTCATTTTCGAGTTTCCAAGAGAGGAATTGCTGCCATTAGAGTTTTTTTCAGGAAATACTAGTTTTGATTCTTAAAATCCAAAAGAATGATTTGATATACCAAGGTATTGTGAGTGTTTGTGTGTGTGTGTGATTTCAAAAATGATTTTAAACACTTTAGAACAAGGTGTTTAAACTCTGAGATTTTCATTTAAAATGTTTTACTGAAAATATGAGAAAATAAGTTTGATAACTTATAAAATTTGAAAATTAGCAAGTTAAAGCAATGTTTTAAATTGTTGAATGTGAATGCCAGAAAAGTAAAATTTTGAAATTGTATTATGGAATGAAATTTAACTTAAATTAAGTTAAACAAAGTGAATTTTGAAAATTTAGCCTAAGTTAGGCTAATTGAAATAATTTTTGGAAATTTAATTGATTGATATTTGAAATAAAGTAATGGAATGAGATAATTAAATTAGTTAGTTATTTGGATAATATGGTTTGGAATGTTGATTGATAAAATTGAAAGTTGAAATTGGAAAATGAAATTGAATTTGGTTAGAAATGGATACGGACTTAAGTTGGGAAGTGGTAATAACCATAAGAAGTTTGTTTAAAATGTTTGTATGCTTAATAAAATTATATGGAAGAATTAATAAGTGAAGTATGTATGAAGTGAAATGTGTTGAACATAGAATTTGGTGGAATAATTCTTAAATGATATCTGTATGGAAAGGATATACTAAGAAAATAGTGAATGTAAATAAAGCAATGTGAACAATGATTGTGAATAATTGAATGTAAATGAAATGAATATGAATAAAAGGAATTTGGTGTAGCTAAGAATCAATTGAAATAAATATGTGGGTTGTATATTTTTTTTCGTATAACGGTTTGATCCAAATTCGAGCATAGAATTTTGAGATAATTTATATCGATCCAAGGTAGGATTTTTCACTCGATTCTCGACGGCAAACACTGGATATGATTTTTTTATTAATTTCAGAATTCTCTATCATAGTATATGGCTATGCAAGGAGAATCCCGGTTCCTAATCAAGGAACTTGATATGTGTCCGCACTAGAATGGTCGTGTAAACGATACTGGTTCGGAAGTGGAATTGTGTGATCGAGTGAGCGATCAGATTTGATATTGCATACGGATGATATATGTACGATGTACAGTTTTAGTAAAGAAAATGTTGAAAATTGAAAATGCAGAATAATATGATTGTGAACTATATGATTAGACATCATTGAGAAATAAGATGTAGGTATATATAAGCAAGAGCAAATTTGATGCCTTTGATTTCATAAGAAAATTTGGTTGCCCGACTAAAAGGTACATGTTTAAATTGTTGATTGAATTTGATAGTTTTATGGTTGAGCCACTTGGCTTTTGTTTTCCTTTATTGTTTTGGGCCCATATGGCGATTAGTAGTTATTATGATCTAGCTACGCAAAGGAGATGCTGACAAAGTTTTTCGAAAATTTAAAAAGTTAGAAATTTTGAAGAAATTTTTGATGACTAAAAAAATTGATTTTAAGTTATAACTTGAAATGATTAAATATGATAATATTAGTTGGAAATTTATGAATGAATTTTGGAAACTTAGTAAAAGTAATAAAAAGGTTTCAATAAATTTATTTTAGGAAGTTAAAGGCTTAAATGGACTTGTGAAGTTACTTCAACTAATTTGTTTTAGAAAAGAAATGGGTTTGGGCATTTTTCCTATCTTGCCAATTTCGAGGACGAAATTCTTTTAAGGGAGAAACAATGTAACGACCCATAATTTTAGTTATTTGAAATTAGAATATTTAATTACTTTTAAATATTGAAAAGTTAATTTTATATGTTAAATAATTTAAATTTCAAATATAGCGAATTATTGGATAATTTAATTGTTAAATTTAATAATTGAAAATTTAAGCAATTTAATAATTGAAAATCGTTTAAATAATTGAATCTTGGATTTTTGTGAATAAAATGATTTAAAATCTTATTTGATTTCTATTTAATAATAATGAACAGGATAAAAATTTTAAATTGGATTTAAAAGTGATTTGCTCGATTTTGAAAATATCTCGTTTTAATTATGATATAAAAACAACCTTCTGGGGCATAGTCTCGGATTTCGACGAAACCAAAGTCTTTAGGTCCATAATAATAAACTATAATATGATGTCAAATTTTATAGCGATCAGACGTATAACTTGGTTGTATGGGATAAAAACGCGTTAAAATTAATATCAGAAATTTAGTATAATAATTTGATTCAAAAAGCTTTCTTCCACGTAGGATCGAATTAGGTATCAAAACAAGTTCCATCGCGTTCGGAATATGGCTATAACATATAAAACGCCAGGCGACACGTCTCGATGGGGCTCGAATTAGATATTTTTAATTAAATAATAATATATATTGACCTGACCACTCAACCGTTGTTCCTTCACATCAGCACACCCTACCTATCTATGATCGTACCCACCTTTTTCTTTTAAAACATGTTCCCCTCTCTTCATTTTCGAACACATGAAAGAAAAAAAAGTAGATCCTTCTCTTTTAAAAATCATAACAAATGAAATAAAACCTATAAAATGAAAACACGTTATTTTTGGCTTGCAAATGGGTAGAACTATCTTTTGTTAGGTGATGGTTGGTATTTGGATGCAAGATGATGAAGTAGCAGTTCATTTCCATGGAGCTTGAAAACTAGGGCTTGATATTTCCTAGAAATGGTGATGCAGTTGGCAATGTGGGTGTTGTATTTGGGTTCATCTCGTCGATGAGCGGTGGGTTGGAAGAGAGAGGGTGTTGTTGGCTTTGGAGGGGTATGACGCTGTCAGGTCAAGGGTGGTGAAGTTTGGGTCATGATCGATTCTAGACGAATGAGCTCGGAGATTTTGGGTCAGGATGATGCTCGCGTGGTGAGGATGTCGATGGTGGCGCCGGTGTGGTGGCTCATTGGCCATGGAGGAGATGGTGAGGAGAGAGAGAGAGGCGTGGTCGTGGGTTAAATGAAATATGGAAGGCGGCAAAAGAATTTAATTTGAGAAAGATGAGATGGGGGTTAAACTATAAATAAGTAATTATATTATTAGTTTATAATTGTTATCCCGCTTTTCGGCAAAGCCGCGATACCAAAAGATCGATCGAAAACGAAGGACAAGTTCGCCTCGGAGGTTGATCGTACTTCCTTTCGCCATGGATATCACTGAATTTTATCCGAGTCCAGATTGAGCTACAATTGATAGGACACGGCAAGAAAGACCACAGGAGTCAGCATTTCAAATTTCAAGTCAATCCGAGTTCGCATGCTCAAGCTATGATCGGTTCAACTTGGAGGGAACATGCTGGTTTCGAACCCACCATGATGGGTGTCTTCGAACCCATCATCATGCACCACTCGAGACCATCACCTTCGAACCGAAGGACATCGAACCCATCGGTTTCGAAACCATCAAAGCGCCTCACCTTCGACTCCATTACCTTCGACTCCATCGTGTTCGAATCCATGTGCCTCGTATCCATGGAGGGGTTGCAGAGCTCATGTGCATCCAAGAAACACAAGTTCGAACCCATCACAGAAGCCATGCTTCGAACCCATCACAGAGGCCTTCCTCGAACCTATCTGTGATACCATCTTCGAACCCATCCTGTGTAACTTCGTTCGAACCCACTGGGTCAACCAAACACGATGACGTGTCTTCCATCGGTTCGAATGCGCCGAGATACATGGAGTCGAAGCGGTCAACACGGAGTGAAGTCCGGATCGATTCGAAGTTTGCGCTCCACGTCACCACGAAGCCGCGTGCCATGATGGATTCGAAACCATCATTTCGAATACATGGGTTCGAACCAGACAGCTATGCCAAAAACCCAATTTCGAATCCATCATATCTCCTAACCTATTGATCCAAATGCCACGAAATTTTCACTGAAGCTTGCGTACATGTTGAAGAATGTCCACGCCAAATTTCACCTCGATTGGATGAATTCTTGATCGGTTCGAATGGAGTTCGAACCGATGCCAAAGTGGGCCCAAACTTCCTGAGACCGTGCATGTGGGCCCCCTCACGTGCCAGACGTGGTTTCCCGAGTTTTCAGCGAAATATCAGCAGCCTACGCCTATAAATAGAGCTCCAGAGCCAGCAGAAAAGGGATCTTCTGACTCTGAGACGCCCAGACTCTGCCGGATCAAGATCTCCATCATCCTATACCATAACTTGATTGTTGATTTCGAATTTCCAGTTGTAACTTGCTGTTGATCGCTGTAACAACTTGTAATCATTGAAAGAGAGTCAATAAAATATCAAAAAACTTCACAGTGGACGTAGGCAACACGCCGAACCACTATAAATCGATTGTCTACGCATTTTCTTTACCGTTGATTGGAGTTTTTGTTAGATAATATCTATTTTGAACTTGCATTCTTGACTGTTATCTCTTCAACGACTCCCGAAGAGTGTTGTGCCCAATTTTGACGCAAACACTTTGGTGCTTTCACTGAGAAAACCCAGATTTTCTCCTGCTCATTGGATCTGTCATCGATACCGGATTGAGTAAATCTAAGAGAGAGATCCAGATCGTTAAATCCAACTTCCTTCCCCTCTATTCAGATTTGCACAAAGTCTAGGAAAGGAACTCAATTCTAAAGATGGTTAGCACAAGAACCACCTCAAACGCCGTCAATCAAGAAGAACAGGATAGACAGAATCCTGCCCCTCTACCTCCACCTAATCAAGATGCCGCTGGGAACTCAGAACCGTCGGGTCCGGTTACCCGACAAGAATTGCAGTTGTTACTTCAAGAGCTGACCCAGAGTCGGCGACAACTAGAAGAACAGCTACGCGCTAACGCTGAGCTAATCAACAAGCTGGATCGCCAAAAACGAAAAAGATCCATGAGAGATCGAGCTTCTCGCTCTTCCAGTGAAAGTTCTTTATCTTCTGATTATCATAACCGACCTCCACGACCCCGGTTAGATGCGAGTCGTATGCCACCCGTTGGAAACCAACCAACATTGACCGTTGGACAAATACGAGTTGGTCCGTCGGCCAGCTTCCAAACCGGACCCTCCTCCCGAGGAGGCGCCGTTCCTCATCACGCCGCAGAATACCACACCACTAGCGTTGCGGCTCAACCAGGGGTCGACGCTCAAGACCAGTCGGACCTAGACCGTCGTCATAGCGGCCGTACTCCTGAACCGTACGTCCCAGAGGACTATGAGCCGAGAAGGCAAGATGTGAACCGTCAACGATATCCGGTTTAAACCCAAAGTATGGAACGTGACCATACTCCGGCGCAAATGCCAGATCTTTCAACTATGATACGTCAGATGATCTGTGAGAGTCAGGGATTCACAAACGACGATTGGGGAGTTTCCCGAAGTCACACTCCCTTTACGGACAACATTCTTAATGCTGAACCCCCACGGCGGTTCCGAATGCCTACTCTGCCCATGTATGAGGGAAACTCCGATCCCAACCAACATATTCTAAAATATGAATGGTCGATGACTGCTGCCAGAGCCGACGACGCTGTGAAATGTCGTAGTTTCCCCATATCCTTGGGGGGCATCGCCACCATGTGGTTCACCCGATTGCCTCCTCGATCCATCTCCTCATTCGACCAGCTGGCCACAAAATTCGTTGAGCAATTCCGCATGCACGTCACGAGGCCGAAAGATGTCAACACTCTATCTAGTGTCACACAAGCTCCCGGAGAGACACTCAGACACTACTTAGAAAGATTCCATACAGCATGTGCAGAGATTAGTAATCCAAACGATAACTCCATCCTTATGGCGTTAACTAAGAGGATCGACCCCGATTCTGAATTTGGCAATTGGCTAGCTGGGAAACCACCTGCGTCATTGGACCGTTTCCATGCCAAAGCAGCTCAATTCCTGAGACGGGAAGACGCAAAAAAGTCTAGGAAGCAAACTGACGCAGGACCAAATGCGGAAGGAACCCAAAGCAATGTTGCAATAAAACAATCCGGTGAGAGCTCCGGAAAAGTTCAGTTGAACATTAAAAATAAACAAGCTCGGCGAAGAGAGAGCGTGAATCTACTTAAAAAACAAGATCAAAATCGCGGTCTGCAACGCAAAAATCCGAAGTTCGACAGTTATACTCCTTTGAATATTTCATTGGAGGACTTGTATTTGCGGACCCGTAATGCGATTCAATATGAAAAACCTGCTCCAAGACCGTCGTCAGAGAGACAAACCCAGACGGGAAAATTTTGCAGGTTCCATGAAGGCTACGGGCACGATACGAACGAGTGTCGTCACCTACAGGATCTTGTTGAAAAACTGGTCAGGGAAGGGAAACTGGAACAGTTTGTGCGGACACCGCAGCCCAGAAATGCGGGCCCATCCAATCCAATCAGTGAACCCAATCGACCGAGGCAGGAAGACTCGACTTGTCCCCGTGGGAGATTGGTGATAAACGCCATCAGTGGCGGGCCCACTCATTCAGAAGCCTGGAACGACGAAGAACCTCGTCACTGTCACACATGACAGGCTCCTTCAATCCATGAATACTTTACAATTTCTTTTACGTTCTGAATTTTGAATTTGTAATAAGACGCTGACTTTGCCACATTTTCTCATTTCAGCAAATAAAATACTATCTCTTCAAGCTAAAGCTGTGATTCACCGAATACAACATTCAACAATCACGACACACGAAGAGCTAAGTTCCATCGAACAATGGAATTTATTCAAATAGCGAGTGACTGCGTTACAACCGGCCACTCACTAAGTGAAACCCCAGCTCGGGGGCAAGCCAACACATCGAAGGCTGAACTGGACCAACACACGACAGTCCATTCCATAATTCGTTCCCAGAGTGCGAACGGACTCCAAATTCCCGGAGCGCGAATTGGAGTATAAACACTTAACAATTCGTTCCCGGAGTGCGAACGGACTCCAACTTCCCACAGCGCGAATTGGAGTATAAACACTTAACAATTCGTTCCCGGAGTGCGAACGGACTCCAACTTCCCATAGCGCGAATTGGAGTATAAACATTCAATAATTCGTTCCCAGAGTGCGAACGGACTCCAAATTCCCGGAGCGCGAATTGGAGTATAAACACTTAACAATTCGTTCCCGGAGTGCGAACGGACTCCAACTTCCCACTGCGCGAATTGGAGTATATACATTTAACAATTCGTTCCCAAAGCGCGAACGGGCTCCAAATTCCCACAGCGCGAATTGGAGTATAAACATTTAACAATTCGTTCCCAGAGAGCGAACGGACTCCAAATTCCCAGAGTGTGAATTGGAGTATAAACATCAATTCAAAGTTCCCAGAGTGCGAACCGAAGTATCAACACCAACTCCATGATCCCCAAAACATGAATTGGGGAATAAACATAAGTTATGGGTTCCCGGAGCACGAACCGAAGCATCTGTGCAAACTCCAGATTCCCGAAGTGCGAGTTGGAGTATAAACGTCAATTCCGGGTTCCTGAAGTACGAACCCAAACATACATGTTTTATCCAAGTTCCCGGTGTGTGAATTGGAGCACAAACACCAAGTCAAAGTTCCCGTAGTGCGAACTAAAGTATTAATACTAACTCCGAGTTAGTAGAGTGCAAGTTGGAATGTGAACATCATTCCCAAGTTCCCGGAGCGCGAACCGTGCTACAAGCATCAATAACTCTCGAATTCCTGGAATGCAAACCAGGTTATCGATCTCAAATTATTCTAAGTCCCCGGAATGCGGACGTGTGCTCAAGACTTGAAACAAGTGCGATCAACCACCAAAAATACAAGTGCTGTTCCCCAAAACTGGGGGCACGAAAGCTAAATATTAGTCACTAGCCGAAGTGATACAACGTCCGAAGCTCAACTCATTCATCAATCGCAACCTATGACCAAGATTCTCAGGCTTGGCGAATGAGACGAACTCTACTTAAACGGTAACAACGCCACAAGTATACCGGACCGAAAACAAGACACTGCAAGTACTTAAGCACAAATAAAACAAGAGTTGAAACAAAGAAATAAAATTTTATTTCAACTAACTTAAAACAAGGAGTTACACGCAGATAAGTTCTTCCAAAAAAGAATGCCTACTAGCAGGGGCCGAACCTGCATCTATACACGACCTACTGACAAAAAATGAAGACAAGTACCTATCTACCAAAACATCTACTTGAGAAGCCGATTTATTTCTTCTTTTTCGTCCTTCTTACTTGTGGTACATCATCAGTGTCACTAGGGACAGAAATTCTTCGTTTTGAATGTCTCCTCTCCGGCGGTGGCTCTTCGGCTGGAGGCATGATGTCAATATCCTCCTCGGAGCTTGAGTCTACATGGAGGCTTCCTGCCGGAGGAGCAGGGGGGACCGGATCCGTAACGGAAGTTGAGACAGTGCCACCCGATGGCGCTACCGTAGCAGGTGCTGGACTCTGCGCCGCCATGGTGCCACCGACGGTACCGCTATGCCCCGCAGCCTCTATTTCGGCGTTAATCTCAGCCAAAATTTCCTCATCACGAGTCGCATGGGCTTGGCTGGGGGCATCTACGGCCTGCATCGAAGAACTTGAGGACGACGGGAGGCTACTAACGATGATAAATGGCAAGTCAGAGAAAGAACCACCCTGCTCACCGAGCAGTTCGCTCACCATTTGTTCGTCAGCAGATAAGGATCCCCCCTGCACCGCCTCAACAGATACCGCGGTTACAACAGTAGTCTCGGTAGCGATGGCCTTATCTCCTCTACTTGATGCTTGAGCCACAACAGTCGGCGCAACTCCAGTCACTAGGCAAAAAATAAGAAGTTATTAAAAACTGCTACAAAACAAACACTCTATTCAGAAAACGCTTGAGATAATTTCGGAATACCTTCCCCAGTTTGGCTCGCAGACGGCTGAACGGCCTCGGTAGTACGCTCATGAATAGGAGATAAGCGCGGCTATTCCGGGTCGTAAGCAGAAACAGGTTGCAAACCGACCGCAGATACAGACACCGACGAAGATGGTGTGGTGACTTCAGTAACAGCAGAATGGTGCTCAACACCTGACCCCTCTCCGACTTCCAGGGAACGACCATCGATCATTTTCTTCTCATGAGCGATGATAGCGTCATGAAGAACCTTCTTCTCATCGTCTGTGAGCAGCCGATTCTCAAGTTCGAATCGATCGACCGCTTCACCTGGGTGCGCTTCCTCTTCCTCCTCAACCAATCGGTCCCAGGCGCTACGAAGGTGAACTGGATAATCTTGAAGCCAGGCCAACTTTCTGTGCTTCAACACATTGGCGTTGTAAGTTGTGAGCAAATCTTCGATATCGGCCTCTAGCCTGGCCTCTGCATGTTGAACCTTCTCCTCCACCTCTGCTTCGACCGCCTGAACTTTGGCCACGGCCACATCTCTTTCAGTGCAAAGCACTACGGCTTGCTCGCAGGCTTCTTGCGCCGTGTTATGCGCGTCATCTCTATCTTTAATAATCTCGGCAAATTTGGCCTTGAGCTCATTAAGTTCTTTTAACGCCGCATCCCGCTCAGCAGTGACGACAGTGTTCTGGTGGCCCATGTCTTCCACCGTAACATAGTGCTCCTTTTTCATTCTATCCATGGCTGCTTGAGCTTCGTCGACCTTTGTAAGAGCCTCCATCTCCGATTTTCGAGACGATTCAGCCTCAGTATTCAACACTTGTATGATGCGGTCTCTTTGAGCCAGCTCGGTTTGAAGCTTTTCAATGGTAGCCACTCGTTCGAAGGCCAGCGCTGATGCCTTATCGGCCGCCCTATACCACGCCTTGTATTGGGTGTAAAAGTCATGCACATAGTCGAGCGCTAACCGCTCGGCCTCCGGCGGGATTCTTTTCAGGTTCGGAGGAAAGACGTAGTTATCGAAACAAATATTCGGGAACTCCCTCTTTAGTTGCGCAAGTCTAATTGCCCCTTCTCCCGAGATCTCTGTAGGAGGCTGCTCTGCGACTATCGGGGTCATCGCCTCGGATCGGGAAGGTTGAGAAACCGACGTATATCGAGAAGACTCGGAAGGATGAGGGACATGAGCAGGAGGCTGTACGGGATCTCTGGAAGGAGGAGGGGTACGCGACCGCGATCGACGCTTATAGCCCCTGTCCGTGTCATATCTCTCGTGACTAGAATACCCAGAACGTCCCTGGTCATAATGCCCAGAACGCCCCTGATCATAGCCTCTATCCCCCTCTCGTCTGCGTGAGTCATAATATGAAGGCTTGCGGGCATGACAAAGACTCCTAAGCATTGAACCGCGCTTAGACATGATATCTGCGAAGCGAAATAAGATAGAATTAATCACCTTTCAAAACAGGTAGCTTACAGTCAAAGGTTATGTAGTGTCGTGAAATGTGTATGAATATGCATTCCCCCCGACCAACCGGAAGTGTCGACCTCGCTAGTAATAAGAGGCTCGTTCAACTCTAGAGTGCGATGGAATTCCTCCAACCCGGCATCATGTTGAAAAGACACATCGTCCGGGATTGGAAGATCGGCAAGCCCTTCAAAAAGATTTTCAGTTCTCAGAGGAGACGTCTCCGAGATTCTAACTCCGGGAGCAGAACGGGCCGTGACGACCGATTTCAATCTCCCCTTCTTACTTGACTTAACCATGGCAGCCTTGCCTTTTCTCTGCTCCGCGACATCCGGAACTGCGTCAGTAGGCCCGGTCAGCGGCTCATCATCGGTGTGGGTTCTTTCAGAGTCCGCTTCCTCAGCTGTGGTAACTCTGGGTTTCTTGTGCTTGACTCATTTCTTCGAGACGACCCTTAGTGCCACTTCAAAGCTTATGCTCTGCCCTCGTTCGATCAAACCGCAGGCCCGGAGATTCCTATCCGTCAATAACACATCGATATCCATATCTCCACCATGGACTTCTCGAAGCACTCGCACCATCTCCCTAAAGTGCTCACCCTCAGGTCGCTGGATCACCGCTGCAAAAAAGAATAAAATATAAGTTCCACTTCGGCTGCGATTGCCATAGTAATTATTTACGAACTCAACTATACTCACGTCTGAATAGCCATCGTCGGGCGAATCCAGGAGGACATCTGACATAAAACCATTCTGCCCTATAATAGCTCAACTTGGTCCAAGACCCGGTAACCACTTGGCAATTTCTCACCGCTTCCAGGAATGTGAAGGAGGGATAATCACCCCGAGTTTTGAAATTGAACATGTATCTGATCTCGATTGGGAGCGGTGGTCGATGAAGATATTCCATAAATGCAATGAACACGCTATTGATCGACGCATATCCGTTCGGGTGCAGCTGAGATGGGGCAATCCTCAAAAACGACAATACTCCCCTTATATACTCGTTGAACGGAGGAAGTGTCCCGGCCGCGCACGCGTGGCAGTTAAATGCTGTATATCCCTCCGGCGGATTATGCGGTCTATCATTCGGCCCCGGCAGTAGCACATCGTCCAGCGACAGGCCGTGTCTCAAACATATTCTCCCCAACATGTCTTCAGAGATATTGGACGGAACGGAATCTGATGGATTGGCAATGAATGACGCATCGGGAAGTTCATCCGGGGCTGGACCAATAATCTCAGGGTCAATATCCGGAATCTCTAGCCTCGGAGAGACTGTAACTTGAGTCTCCTACTGCTGTGAACTTGACGATTCCATAACTAGCTAACTCACGAGAAACCATCGTTAGACGACAAAAACCCGTGCGTTCCCCAGTGTAGCGTGTATGAGTGTGTGTTGTGCAGTGACATGCATTACTTGAATAAATGTTGCAGAGTTAAAGAAATATGCAAACGACAAGGCTACGGAGTCCAGCTATGATGACCGTCATCGCTGACCGTCATCATCAATCCGTTTCCATGATGGAAGTTGGTTCGGGTAGAAGTTGTTATAGTTCCATCGACGAGCTTCAAAAGGTAGTCATGTATGCAGTTTAATATTCAAGTCCAAATATGCAGGAATGAAGCTCGTCGGAGTTATGCTTGGAGAATTTCAAATTTTGGTATCCATCATGTAGGGTTCGAAACCATCACCAGGACTTCGTTCGAACCCAACCGAACATCTCTTCTTTCGAACCCATCCTGACGTCGCTTCGAACCCATGCGTTCGAACCCATCCTGACGTCGCTTCGAACCCATGCGTTCGAACCCATCCTGATGCGCTTCGAACCGATAAACAGATGACAAGTTCGAACCGATAAGGAAACCTCAACTCCGCATCATTCACGTTCGAACCGATCCACTTCGTATCGATACGAAGTTGTGGACTTCGAAACGATAGCCTATGGGTTCGAACCCATCGGTTCGAATGGACCCCTCGAATCCCTCAATCGGCGCGAACTGCGCATCCCAACAAGGACATTCCAAGGATCAATTCGAAATCCAATGAAAAGACGCCACCGTCATCGATTCGAACTCGAGCCCACGCATCGGTTCGAATCCCTCCCAAACCAGGTCTGGTTTTGCCAATCTCGAGGCTACGCAATCGATAAAAAGAAACGGGTTCGAAATAACTTCGCCGTTTGAATCCGAGGCTAATTACCTAGTTTGAATGATGAAATCGAGAAATTGAAGATTCGGATCTTGAATGATTCGAGGCGCGACACAGTGCTTTCTCTTTTGGAGCTCCGAAACGATGAAGAGCACAGTAAAAAGCAAACAAGAGTAAAAGTAAAAAGTGAAAAAATGCCGAGGTCTTTGCTATTTATATGGGGGGTTGGAGATGACTGGGTCGATTCGCGTGCCGATAGACTTGACCGATTACAACAGGTCAGAATGCAGAACCGGTTCGAAATCCACTTTCGAACCCATACGTTTGAGGCTCCATCGTGTGAAGCACACGGACCACTGCCACGAACAAAAGTCTCGAAACCATCCTATCACATCGGTTCGAATGTCAGTTTCGAACCCATCACAACACAAGAATACTCCACCCTTTCAGATCGGTACGAATGTCAATTTCGAATCCATCATAGCAGCAAGCGTACCGCGTCCATACAAACGTGGGTTTCGAACCCATCAATGATCGAATGCGTCGGTTCGAAACATCACGCTCGCGCAATATAAATTCGATCCCTTTAACCTTCTACATCGGTTCAGGAGAGGATCGATACGAAGGAACCTTTCAAAACAACCGCCAAGCGTTGTCTCAATTCAAATTTCAAAATCGGTTCAGGAGAGAATCGATACGAAATTCTATAGCAAACCAAACTGACGACGACTCGTGGACGCACGACGTTAACAGGGGTCAAATTAACATATGCGCATACATGTTGGACTAACATTCGATTTTGGATATTCACAGGGATCAAACACTCATCCTGTTACAAATGCGACAGCCAACGGCTAAGCACTATTATGAAGCAATCAATCATATCAACGCAAGGTTACAGCAGTACAACATACGAGTTTCGACAAAAAAGAAAGCAATGACTTTTCATAGAGAAGTGGCAGCTATTCAAAGCACGTCATGTTCCCACAAGACGTACTTTGGGGGGCAAAATGTTATCCCGCTTTTCGGCAAAGCCGCGATACCAAAAGATCGATCGAAAACGAAGGACAAGTTCGCCTCGGAGGTTGATCGTACTTCCTTTCGCCATGGATATCACTGAATTTTATCCGAGTCCAGATTGATCTACAATTGATAGGACACGGCAAGAAAGACCACATGAGTCAGCCTTTCAAATTTCAAGTCAATCCGAGTTCGCATGCTCAAGCTATGATCGGTTCAACTTGGAGGGAACATGCTGGTTTCGAACCCACCATGATGGGTGTCTTCGAACCCATCATCATGCACCACTCGAGACCATCACCTTCGAACCGAAGGACATCGATCCCATCGGTTTCGAAACCATCAAAGCGCCTCACCTTCGACTCCATTACCTTCGAATCCATCGTGTTCGAATCCATGTGCCTCGTATCCATGGAGGGGTTGCAGAGCTCATGTGCATCCAAGAAACACAAGTTCGAACCCATCACAGAAGCCATGCTTCGAACCCATCACAGAGGCCTTCTTCGAACCCATCTGTGATACCATCTTCGAACCCATCCTGTGTAACTTCGTTCGAACCCACTGGGTCAACCAAACACGATGACGTGTCTTCCATCGGTTCGAATGCGCCGAGATACATGGAGTCGAAGCGGTCAACACGGAGTGAAGTCCGAATCGATTCGAAGTTTGCGCTCCACGTCACCACGAAGCCGCGTGCCATGATGGATTCGAAACCATCGTTTCGAATACATGGGTTCGAACCAGACAGCTATGCCAAAAACCCAATTTCGAATCCATCATATCTCCTAACCTATTGATCCAAATGCCACGAAATTTTCACTGAAGCTTGCGTACATGTTGAAGAATGTACACGCCAAATTTCACCTCGATTGGATGAATTCTTGATCGGTTCGAATGGAGTTCGAACCGATGCCAAAGTGGGCCCAAACTTCCTGAGACCGTACATGTGGGCCCCCTCACGTGCCAGACGTGGTCTCCCGAATTTTCAGCGAAATATCAGCAGCCTACGCCTATAAATAGAGCTCCAGGGCCAGCAGAAAAGGGATCTTCTGACTCTGAGACGCCCAGACTCTGCCGGATCAAGATCTCCATCATCCTATACCATAACTTGATTGTTGATTTCGAATTTCCAGTTGTAACTTGCTGTTGATCGCTGTAACAACTTGTAATCATTGAAAGAGAGTCAATAAAATATCAAAAAACTTCACAGTGGACGTAGGCAACACGCCGAACCACTATAAATCGATTGTCTACGCATTTTCTTTACCGTCGATTGGAGTTTTTGTTAGATAATATCTGTTTTGAACTTGCATTCTTGACTGTTATCTCTTCAACGACTCCCGAAGAGTGTTGTGCCCAATTTTGACGCAAACAATAATTATAAATTTAATTATCAAAACTTATAAAATTCAATAACTCTCTCATACGAGGTCCGATTAGGACGAAATTTTTTGCGTTGTGATCGTGATGATGAAAGCTTCGCAAGGGAATAGATTTGGATAAATTTGGAGACAGTTGAATTTTGGGTTAAAATCGGACGTCGTCCGGTTTTAGTTCCAAATTGGAACGCCTAGCGACAACAGAAATTTAGATGAGTTTAACTCACCTTTTTGGTTAACAAGTATGATATACAGTTGATAAAAAAATTGTTGAATGATTGTTTGGATAAATTATTATATTTATTAGTTTTGGATATACTCCCGCCTATTGGACCGGATGAGACCCCATTACATTCCCGTGTAAGAGCAGATGACCCTTTGTGTACGAATCTCACCTTGAAGCGGTTGATTTTATTTTATGATTATATAACATTCGTGATGCAGGGAAACGGGTTGGAAGGATCCAATGGGATTCCGCACTATTATTGAATTATATTGTTTCAATGATATTTCCTTTATTTGGATTATGAGATAATAATATGATTATGGATACTGTGGTTATAACATCGTTATATGTTTGAAATTAAAACCTAGTAGTGATAGAAAATCAATATCGACATTGGATAAGTCTGGGTGGTATGGCCTCAAATTAGTATTTTAAAAATACTATAAATTACCGATTAAGTCGAAATTGGTTTTTGAGACAAGAAACAATCTTTGAAATCCAAAATTGGGTCACGTAAATATTTTGTTTAAGGATTATCTAATTAAATATATAAATATTGTTTTTAAGTTAATTTATTTTATATAAACATCATTTTAAAGTTATTTAATTATAATAATATTTTTTTTTAAAGCTATATAATTATATTTATATTATTTTAAAGTTATATAATTATATTAATATTATTTTAAAGTCATTTAATTATTAATTTTTTTTTGGCAAGGCCGACGGTTTTAAAGTGGACCGACCACTTTTATTACGAACGTAATAAAGTTGAAGTACAGGAGAAAGGTAGAGACACCTTTGCTACTATGATAGTTAGAAAAAAATAAGTACGGCACAGGAGTGTGACAGACGTGTCACAGCTACATAGAAAATAACTAGACTAGTTCTCCTCCATAGAGGAAGAATCACCAACACCCTCATTATCCCGGGAAGAAACCAAACTGGACCCAATAAGACCATAAAAGGGGCGGAAACGAAGAGCAAGAGTGGGATCATAATAGTCAACTATATATGAGTAAATAAACTATTGATCCCAAGCAGTATCAGCTAGAATTCCGGAATTGATGTCAGAGTACGTTCCATCTAAATCAAGGACGAAAGAGTCTCCAGAAATTCTGTAGAAAAGGCAACGTAGGTCCATCAGATCATCAGATATATATCTAAAGTAGGATTCGTCAACAGGGTTGAATCTCATATTAGAATGAAGGTCAACCGAACAATGTTCAGTGTCGGCCCAAACAACTAGAGGCGGAGAGAGAACCGGCTCAGCAGACAGAACAACAGCAGGAACCGGTGACGCAGGCCGCTCTATGGTAAGAGGAGGATCAGGGGCAGAAGCAACCAGAGAGACTTTGGGAACCCATTTCCTAAGCGGAGGCCGTGGAAGAGGGATCTTGGACGCAGCAGCAGAAACAGCAGAGTGCTTACAGGCAGAGGCTACATGGCCAAAAGAGTGACAGGAGGAACAGATGTCAGGGACCCATCCATATCGGACACGAACTTCCATCACGTGACCAACAGCAAGCTGGACGGGAATGGTGGAAGGAAGCGGTCTATGGGGAGAAATCTCAATCAGAGCCTTGGCATAAACAAGCTTATCTCGCGCAACAGTATTAGAGTCAAAACAAATCAATTTACCAACATTGCATGCTAGCCAATTCAAGCCACGTAGCGGTTGAAGAGCAGAGGGGATTTGGGAGAAATAGGCCCAAACAGGGATAGATAAAACCTGTTCGCGAGCACTAGCAACTGTCGGCGACCATGGAGTAATAATGAAGGGCTGACCATCAAAGAAGGAAGGCTCTGACTCAAGAACACGGCTTCGTTCCTCAGGGGAGGTGAACAAAAGGAAGTACAAGGAATCAACCAACTTAACACTAAGACCACCACGCAGACGCCAGGCCCTACGACAAACGGCAGCCACATCACGAAGACGATGTTTCGGGTCCAAAAAGAATCCAACAACGTATTCAGACCAAAATTCCATACCGGCTTGCATAACACAGGGGAGGAGGGATCATAACTTCGTTTTCCTCAACAATTTCGAAATCAACCGGAACATAAACCCCCGCATTACGGGGCTTCGTTGTAAAAAGGGAAGACCAAGGTCTGGGAACTAACGGGATAGGGGCAGCCGCAACACCCGTAGGAGGCACAGGAATGGGGCTGTGAACTTGACTGAGAGAAGCTACCGAATGCAAGTTTTCACTAGGAGATAAATCAATGTGCACAGGTCCAATATTTTCATTGGCATTTAGTCGAACAGTTGGAGTACCTCCTACATCACCAGATTTGGCGCAAGAAAGAGCAGCCAAAGGAGTACTAAGCACACCAAAAACACTATCCACAACCAGTGGATCTGAGCCAAGTAAACCTAAATTGCAACAGGGTTTAATAACAACGTTCATTTTAGATCCGGACATTGGGAGCAAACTCGAATCACCCGAAGTAGACGTAGTTGATTTCATAGCATCAAGACTGGTAACAACCGCGCTTGCTACACTCAAACAATTACGGGATGATGGTTCCAGAGGGGGCCGATTGGTTACAGAGAGGGGTGGGAATTCTTGGGACGAGAGAAGGTTAGGACTATCAGCAGCCATTGGTTTAAAGCAGCGTCCAGAGCGAGTAGAAGAGGGGGAGGGGAGACGCGGAGGGGAAGCGAACATGAAGGGGGACAGAGAAAGATTCGCGAAGAAGATGAAGACAGGGAATCGCGAGAAGGATCGCGACCAGGCCTAATCGCCTGGAGCCATTAAAAAGTTGAATGATGTAATTGTTTTTGCGTTTAATCACGTTTTTTAATTATTAATATTGTTTAAAAGTTATTTGTTTATAGGTAATATGTTTTAAGAATTTATAAAAAGTTGAAAACTAAAAAGTTAGTTATCTCAAGAATAGTTAAGGTTTGGAATTAATATAACGATCACAAATAAGGTTTTAAAATAAATTATTGTTATTTATGAAAATGGTAAAGGTTAATTATTATTGTTCATGAACAATATTTTGAAGTTTTAAGATGTTTTATAATTTATAAGTTTTAATGTTAATAATCATTATTATATAATGGTGTTGAAGTAAAATATTTTAAATTATTTATAATTATTTCTGCGGCCTCGGAAATATATTTGAAAGACTTGGATTTTAATAAAGGAGTTATGAAATGGTTCAAAGAATTAAGGAAGGTTTTTTGCAAGGTCGAAGAGTTTAAAAATGGTTAGATATTTACAAACGAATTTTAGAAGCAGGTTTATAGATTTATAAAAGAAGTTTATAAATGGTATATGGGTTCATTAAGAGTTATAAATGATTCTGAAATGTAAAGAAATTTATAAGTGATCGAATTCTTGGTAAAGAAGTTATTAATGTTTTTTAGAGATTGTAAAATGGGTTATAAACGATCTTGGAGAATTGTAAGGGGAGTTATAAATGATTCGTGAATCAGATAAAAGTAAAACTTTTATAAGTTTTGTAGATATACTTATACCGTTGGAATAAGTATATAGATATTTCTAAATATGGAAATATAGGGATTTGCGAGTATATTTTCTAAAGGTGTTTACATACAAGTAATTTACAAAGTAATTATATGTATAAAGACTTATTAAAGGGGGCTAGTGATTGCTTATATACTGAGCCAATGTTGATTTTTCAAATGAAATAAAATCCTCATTGAATGTTTGTTATCCGATAGTTAAATAACCGACTATCGAAAATAAATCCACACGTAACTATGGATATATCTAGGAGAAACGCGTGATTTATATGGCACAGCCATCTCCGATGATACTGTACTTTGAATATAAATCTCATTTCGTTCTTCTAGGACAATGATAAGGAAAAATGTCCACTAATAATTAGGAGGTGATCTCCAATCTTATCTTTGTCCTTTTATTTCCTACCGAAGTTGAGTTTATTGGAAGTTATCGAACATTGTGTTGAAGAGACCAGGATCGGATATGTTATCCGAAAAACGCTTCGATCCAATGAATGCATTTCGAAGTGAAGATATCATGAAGGGCATGGAATTGAGGATAGAGATGTAAAGTGCAAGGGTGAATCGCTACTAATCCGGAGGGTGATTTCAAAATGGATGTAGTAGGAATAGTGCCTTTAGTTTCTTTCAGACCCAGAACAGACTTGTATGGATGAATGCTATCAACACATTGTCATTGAAGGGCATTGAGCATTCAAGTGTGAATTTCTTGAAACATAATTATAGCCTCAAGCCTCATCAACCACAAATGACTAAAATTAGGGGAGATGCAGCAAGGATAAGTAGGTCACATCCATTAGGGTATGTTGTCACCCTTTTAGATATATCTACATATTTATGGATTAGTTGTGCATGAGATCTCAAATAAAAAGGGTTGCAAAGCAACCGGGGTGATGACATATTCGGTACTATCCAGTCAGGGGTAGGCCAGTCTTGTGTTGGCAGGGGATCCAGGTAAGGTCCTCCGTACATATTCTAGATGTGTACCATGATAGGTGGTACCTCGGTGCATTGTCATTGTATGGAATCCATTCTTCAATAAACGTCGTACGGTTTTGATTGTGTCCTACTATGTTGAAATGTGAGATGCAAGCATTTTATCTATTTTCATATTTTACTTTGACCACTAGATATTATTATAATATCGCTGGATTTTCTGTAGAAGTGTTTTGGTTGTCGTAAGGTAAAAACCCATACGTATTTATGTGCGTCGTGCTCTTAGGAGATACTCTTAATTTCAAAGTTATTTTATAACTTTAAACCCGGTTGGGTTTGTTTCTCACGCTGGTTTTCCAGACTGACTTGGGTGTTATTTCATTATAATGCTCGGGTCAGACCAAGCATTTTAAGGATTAGATTGGATGCTTTGAGCTTCAAAAGACGAGTTAGAGGCCCAAAGACGTATTCAGTTGATGGTTATTTTTCCATTGTATTCATTGGTGTATTATCAGCAACTATGAGGATAGGCTGTTATAACTGTCCAGGTCAAAACAGGTTAGTATACTCTGATTGATGTTGTATATACACATATTTTAGTTTTGTTTTTGTGTAAAGATTGGTGATATATTATAGTTTATTCGTTCCACCGTGATATTTTGTGTTGTTTAGTTTTCCTCTTATCATCTTCCTTCTTTCTTTTTCCCCCAACAGTTGGGTTTTTCGGCATTCAATTTTTTGGCATGAAATATTGTGGATGTATTATTGCCGATTTTTGAGGGTCGAAAATCCGATTCGCCACACATTAAACCTTTCTAATATCATAAGAATATATATTTTATAAAGTTAAAATAATCTGCTTATATAAATTTGTACAACCAGTATTATTGAAAAAAAAAATTAGCTAAAATATACAAATGAACTAAATTAAGATAATATAAAATTATTTACCAATAGTTTTTTTGGCACATTGTCACTTCAAGACCCTTCTAAGAGCTAGTATACACAACCACTAAAACATTCACTTCTCGATCGCTTAAGCATTTAATTGTATGAGTATGTGTACCATCCTCTATAAGCTTCGAACTCTAAAACCAATATAATAATATAGACATTTAATTCATATTCGATCGCACAAAATGTTATATGGTGAACAGTTGCGTTTCATAATATACGAAACCTTGATGAAATTTTTTCTTTCTAACCAAGCAAGTAACCATAATGCAAGATCATGTGTTCAATACACTTAATTACAATAAGGATCTTGTCATGTTAAACATAGTAATAGACTAAGAGCTACAAGATATACCTAGGAATTCGACTACAGAAATGTCAGTTTGATCAGTTTATATAAAGTGCGACCTATTTGATATCCTTAAATGTTAAGAATGACTGAGTGCATCTTTGTAAGGAGTTCACTACGATCTTATAGAAAGGGTTGGGATGAAGAGAGTGCATGGTCACTTTTGCATCATGAAAAGACATCGAAAACAAGAATTGTATAACATTCTAAAGTAAATTTGAAATGGGAAATGTGATTTCTATTCCAGATGTATTTCAATATAGAATTTTTTTCTATAAAAATTATTTCTTTGAGTTCAAAATAATTGATGCGAATGCATAATTTTAAACTAGTTAGAGCAACTGAAATAAAATCTTATAACAAGTAGTCAAATGGAGCTTTGTATTTCGTACGCTATTATAGTAATGGTGGAAATAGTGGGAGCATGCCATATAACACTTCTTGGTGGAATTATCAAGTTATGATAAACCGCATTCATAAACATACCAAATATTATTTATGAAATAATAAGTGTTTTAAGTATTGAATGAAAACAGAAGTAGTTTTATTTCAAAATGAATATATTGAATATTAGTTACTTGATATCATAAAAAAATGATGCGTTAGAAAATATATAAGCATCTGAAATTTTACAGTTATTTTCGGATTATAAACTAAGCCACGGTTTTGGGAAATAATTCTATAATCAGATGATTATGAATCATGGTACAGGTAAATTATATCTCAAAAGATTAAATGCAAAGCACCCATTCAGTATAAGCGACATATGAGTTGGTGAATTCTTAGGATTAATATATATAGATGCATGCAATTGTAGGTCCAATGATACCAAATCAGTTCCACAAAATTTGTTAAATTTGCCGATGAATTATCATTAACATGAACATGTGTATTTGACACAAGTATAATATGTCTAATATAATAAAATATAAAATAGAAGTTATTGGAAAGGAGTTCCAAATGTACCTTAAAATTAACAAGATCTAATCTCAAAAGTCACTCCCCTAATGATATATAATGATATATCGATGAGTAACTGGAATTTGTTGCATAAAGTACAATTGCGATGAGTGAAGTTGAGTTAACCTCGTTCTACAAGGGAAAGCACTTAAAGCAAGCACATAAGGTTAAATTTAAGTTCATCTAAAAAAGCCTATGAAATCATACAAGAAAAGAGTTGATGAAACAACCCCCATATATCCTAGGTTAAGGAGTTGACAAGTTGTATGGGTCGAAAGACTACACATAATACTTGTTTGTAAGGGATTTTATGTGGACCACCCTAAATGAGTTTAGGATCTATCAACATTGATTGAACAATTTATGTTATGAGCATAAGTTTTATAAACTTAAAAACCAAATCAGTTTTATACATATAGGCAACTCATAAAATATTTATGAATACATATTCCATTACATCGAGAAATAATTGTTGTTTTAAGAAACATCAACTTCATGACGAAGGAATTTCTATTAGAAATTATTGGTAGTAAAATATATTTAATACGATTCAAAGATAAAATTGATTACAATGGATGAAATGACTTGGCCAAACCTAGAGAGACCCAGCTGATTATAATGTCTAATAAGCACTCTCATGCATTAAAGAGAAACTATGAATTTCTTATCGATGTTGAGAAAAGAATTTCCTCGATTGTCAATAAGCCATTGAGAATATTGATTCTACCTATGGCATGATGTCGAAATCTAGAATGGATTCCAAGTACATTATCAAAATATGATTTTGATAGCTATAGCCAAAGGGATAGTATCAGGCGGCCGTAAAAGTCTCTTTAAGGAGACGACCAATGCAGTTGGAATATGATAAGCTACGTTGATTGAATAACATCATAAATTTCAATTGTTGAAATTAATGTAACAGATTCGTCATTTTATGCACTTAAGTTAATTCAGATTTTACTCGCAAGATTATCGTTTTATATGATTTTGAGTTATGGTATATGTGTTGAAACATAATAATAAATAATGATTTAGAATATGTTGTTTGTTCTTAATAACCACGGTGTCTCAAAGTTAGTAGATGTGATTCTATGTTTATGGGTTAATGGATATGATCCAAGAACTTGTACAAAAGTATCATTCAATACGCATCAAAGTTGAGCAAGTATTTTGATAGAGAAATCGAATCTGTCAAAATGTAGAGGAAGCATGTGTCTATAAGAAAAAACTATAAAGGTGTTAGATTATTTCTAGAACTTTAAGTAAAAAAACAAACTTATAATTCTCAGTGGTGTACCCATGTTATAATCATTATAATTTGATCATTTAATCCTCTACGTTGGACCTAAAAGGACATCTTTTATGACTATTATAAAAGGAGGTAAGGAATGTCCTAAATGATTTACATGGACATCATATTAAAATGATTAATGTGGACTATATATGATGGATTCCTTACGCATTGGCAATAAGAATTATCACACTTGTTGTGTTGTCTACAATAGCACATTTCTTTTATGTATTTGATGCATGAAAAAGGTATCAAATTCGAATTAAGATCAGTAGATGATAAGTTAAAGTTTTCTGGACTATTTATGAAATGCTAGAGAATTATTTATAGAAATAACGAACTCTATAAAAGAGTGCACAGACTCAAAATTTATAAGTGATGTCGAATATAGTATGTCATCCTACGTTCATGTCCAATTTTAAGTTAAGAATTTTAAGTTGGAACTGTTCCAAACTGCAAGTAGCGGCTGATTTAATCGGCTAAGTGCATTTCCTATAATAGCCCTGTAATATAATAAGTATAAATAAACACATAAATTTGTAACTAAGCAGAGATGATTCCAAATTTTGATAATCCCATAACATTGTTATACGATAACAATATTGCGATACATTTTTCAAAATAACCTAAACCTCACTAGAAGTCGTAAAATATATTCCAAATGGTTCCACATGATAAAGACGGTTTATCAGCATCAGAAAAATTTGATTGGCATGGTAGGTAATTAGAACAATATAGCATACCCATTCACTAAGGCACTAGCTCGATTTTTTTTAGAAAATCCATCGAAGGAGTTAGAATAAGAATCCATAATTGACTCCAAGTACTTAACTTAATGTTAGAGATATGCACTATGGAAAATTATGTAATTTGTTACATATATCTAAGTTGATAACCAATTTTGTTCATAATAAATGCGTTTGATTTATATAAAATACTTTGTTATATTGTAATATAACAAGTACTTAACTTAAAGTATGTTAAATAGAAAATTATTAAATGACATGTCATGTGATAGTAATTACAATGTTTTCTATTAATCATGAGAATTTTATTCACTGAAAATTAACATATTGTTTTAAATATTTTTGGTCAAGATGTTTTGAGAAAGAATATTGATTCATCTATTAAGACTAGAATATGTAATGGTCCCTAAATTTTAGGCAGTGTATCACTTATGGCAGTTGGGGAACCAAGATGCTACGTATTGATAGTTATTAAATAACCATGAAATGGTCTAGTCAAGAATTTTCTGTTGTTTAATACAATTGAGGTCAAACACAGCGTCTCAAAGTGATGATGTTAACAATTTCTCGAATTGAGAATGTTGTGAAACTTCAATGTGGACACTCCACTTTGATTATAGTTAAATCATGTCATGACAATCATCGAGCAACTATACTTGGGTCTGAGTTAAAGCATTGGAAATGAAACACTATTCGGTAGAGAATTTGTCTCATCGCTTATAGCAGGTTAGTATCATGGTCAACTATAGTCAACCCAAAGTCAAAGTCTATTATCCAAGCAGTACGGTTAATAATAAATGTTATTATTGAACTAGTGATTTTTCATTGAATGCGGGTAATATTGGAATTTTGACCAAAACCAAATTCCATAAGTTATAAAGTGATATAGTTTGACAAAGAGAATTTGTGTAAACAATCTTTACTACCATGTACATCTTAAAGTAGTAAATTTGAATTTTATCAAAATATCTGTAGTTGATAAATTTGGCCAAAATATCACACCACAATCTCGGGTGAGTTGTGAACAATAGTATTCAATTTTTTTGATATTAATCACTGACTGAATTTACACCTACGAGTCACACAACTGCATTGACAGATTCTCCGAGACAACATACGTTTAATTGATTTATAAATTTATTGATGTTTTCTGAAATATTAATTAATTATTTAACGTACTCGATGTTGAAAGTGTCTGTGCTATATGATCATGTAATATGGATAAACTACTTGTGCGGAATAATAATAAAGTAAGTAAACAATTAAAGCAGTAAAGTAAATGACACCTGAGATTTTTATACTGGTTCGAACTCTCGTTCTACGTCCAGTCTCAGACCCCTTCTAGAATTAAACTAGCAACCCTCTGTTAACCCGGAGGAATAGGTTTACACCGCCTGAGCAACCGAACAGGACTTCTACTGCCTAAGGAACCGAATGACTTCTACCGTCTGAGCAACCGAACGTGACTTCTTTACAATAAACAAAAGTATCTGACTGCAGTATGCTCTTTAAATAGCACTGATAAGTCAATTAAGTACAATCTTTCTATAATCTTCTCCTTTGTGATATATAGTGTAATGTGCTTTGAGAAATATGGAAGATAGAGTTATTAAAGATCAGAGAATGTAAGCAACTTGAGTGTAGTATGAAAACTAGAGAATAGATAAGAATTCAAAATTATTAAAATAGTTTTCGTTGAACTGTTTGTTGAATTCTGAAATCTATTTATAGAGTTTAAAAGGTTGCAACCATAGATGAAAAACTATATTGAAAAGAAATAGGCACGACCATTGATTTTGAAAACGTTTCTCTTCGATGAAGAGAAGTGTCTATTCATGAAAATAGTTGTTAAAGATGTTCAGCTGGATGAATAAATTAATTCAGCCTTCTGAATCAGATTGAAATGAAAACAGCAAGGAAATAGGCTATTTTTAGCCTAATTCTGCCATCTGAATAATTTCTTTCAATCGGTTGAATATTGTGAAACAAAATTTTTGTTTCAGCATTCAGCCTGTGTGCATGTTTGTGCAAGTGAGTGCATAAATTTATATATATATATATATATCAATTGAGGAGAGATTTTAACATATTTCTAAATTAATCAAAGACTCAACTATCAGCTTCTCAACACTTTGAATATGTATCTGCAAAAAATTTCCTGCATAAAAGATTAGTACACAAATATTTGTCTATAAAAGTTTTCATAATAAAAACGACGTAAATTCGAGATTCCAACATTCTCCCCCTTTTTTGATGATGGCTACTTATATAATAATACATATAGTAACATACTTACTCCCCCTGTCAATATGCACAAATAATTAATAAATTTTATATCATTCTCCCCCTTTATCATTGGCAAAAAGAAATGAAAGCATGCAAATAGAGAAATAATAAATAAAAAGATGTCATTACTCAAATAGAAATATTCGTACAATATTACATAAATAACTAGTTAGAAATATGAAATAAATCAACATAAACAAAAGTAAAATGAGAATAATGAAAACTGGGTAGAAACAGAAGGATCATCATCATTAGAGTCCAATCTCGAAGAAGACCACTGAAATGGGGATGGGTAGTAAGCTTCAGTGGATGAAGAACCGGAGAAAGAAATTATATCCCATATTTTATTAAGAAAACCTTTGATCGAGTTGAATTTTCTCTCCGTCTTCTTTTCAAGCGATTTAATTTATCGATGAATTTTTGTTTGATTCTAGGAGAGAGTGATAATAGCTTGTTAGGATGAAGTGTCCAAGCCAACTACTTGAATGGAATCACCATCCTCCTCTTCTTCTTCAGGTTGAGTATGAGAAGAAGAAGAAGCAATCCTAGTGTCACGAGGTTGAGGAGTACCTTGTTGAACATTTTGAGACCATTGCTGAAAGGAGATGATTTGTTGTGGAGGTGGCCGGTGAGGGAGGCCCATTAAACCTAAAGTTTTTGCGCCAAACTCACTAATACTTGAAAACTCAGAATCGGGCATTTGAATGCCAAAGTTGAGAAGGATCCGCATAATATAAGCACCATAATGAATGGTCTTATATTTTCTTCGAATTGTGACGTCTTAAAATTCATCCAAAATGATTTCCCCCAATTGACTTGGTGGTTTGAATAGATTGAGTGAAGAGCTTGGAAATCTCTTTTATAAACATTTTCGTAACTCCTCGTTCTTGGTTGAAGAGAGCGAATAAATGCACGGTGAAGGAGGCGAGCTTGAGGCCTTAAGAAGATAGATTTTAAAGTACTCATATTTGTAAGTTGATCGGACAAGAAACGATGTAAAACTTCATCTCGATGATCCATATCAACTTCAATATCATCAATATAAATTCCTTGATAAGGAAAATTTAGAATATAGCCTAATCTTTATAAAGGTAAGAAAATTTTAATGTCATAACCAATGACCAAATACAATCTTGTCGATTTTAGGGATTATGATGATCTAAATTCATATTTGCAAGAAAGAGTTTGAACAAAAGATGATTAATTTTGACATTATTTGGAGCATACCCTATTAGATTGTCAAAGTGGAATTGCTCCGCTGATTCTCTAATTCGGTTGGCCGTAAAATTTGGAAATTTCATAAAGGCTCCTTTGAAGATATTGGAGTTTTTCAAAGAATTGTACCGGGAAATTGCAACATCATTCCATAGCCATTGTTGGATATGATCTTCGGATGGTCCGAAGGTTTATTCTCTAGTGCGCTTGGATCTTGGTGCCATTAGAGAATAATGGAGAAGAGTAAAGGTTAGAAAATCTTGAAAAAGATGGCTAGGGTTCTGAAATGAATGGGTAAGAAATGAAAATATGAATATATATATATAGTAGGTAAAAAGCAAGGGCAAAAATGGTAGAAATGATTGTAAGGACAGGTTAAAAGAATCACTCAGAAGTAATTCAGCCAGCTGAACTAATTGAATCAGCCGTATGAAATGCTCCGAGTTTCATCCCGCAAGAAAATAGTTCATTTTTGAACTAATTCAGACGGCTGTTTTATTAGATTCGGCCGTTTGAATATGGGAAAATTTTATCTGCTGATAATATTCGGCCGTTTGTCTTATAAGAAACAACCGACTGTATGTGTGCATAAACTTATATCTGCCTATATTTTATAGTAAATAATATATATTATAATTTTATATAATAATATGTTTAAACAAGCAAAAAAATAACGTATTAACAACAACATAAAGAAATTTAAATAGATTTAGATGAAGAGTTGGGAGTGTGATATTCATCTGGTTTTATTTTTGTGTTCTCTTAAAATGGTCGAAGTGGTGACCATCTGTTGCTGCGTTCCCAAGAATTTGGAGATATTGGTGCATATTGTGGTGATGGTTCCCAAGAATTGTGACGGTTTACTAAGCAGGAGACGGTTGATGAACTGTGCTTTTGGAGGAAGAGCCACATAATTTCAATGCGACTTGTTCCAAAGAGCTTAAATGTTTTGCATTAAATTTTTGTTCATAATAAAGTTCGCACTGTAATTCCAGTGCTTTCCATTGGTAGTGATGGACGTCGTCTATAATTTCTTTGGTGGATGGAGAACCAAAAATTAGAGATCGTCTCGTTCTTTTACCATGTGGAGTATAACTAGTGTGTGTAGATGGAGGAACAATTGGAACAGGTTCGTAATTCGGTGTTGGAGTAGGTAAATTCACCGATCCCGAAGAGGAAGAAGAGTATGATAAAGCAGAAGATTCAGAATTATGCTGGGAAGACATTTTGTAAGATGAATTTGAAACTGGAAAATTTTAATATATAAAAGATATGAAAAAAAGAAGATTAATGCAAGTACTTATATATAGGAATAATATATAAATAGGAAAAAAATTGTGGTTGAGTATATAATAACCCAAAAAAATTGATTGGAGAGAAAAAAAATGTAAATTCAATAATAAATTAGAAAGAAAATGTAAGCCATGTAATGTTTAAGAAAGACACAGTAGTGTGGTGGTAGAACCTTAGACTCTCAAGTAAGAGATCCTGAGTTCGAGTGTTAAAATATTTTATTTATTTATTAATTTTATTTATTTTTTAAAATAAACTTATAAATCTTTAATCGATACAATTCACAATTCTCTTCTTAATTTTATAAATATATTTTCATTTAAAGGTTTTGTAGATATATCGGCCAATTGATTTTCAGAGGATACAAATTCCAATCTGACTAAATTATTTTCAATATTATCACGATGAAAATGATGACGAATGTCAATGTGTTTAGTCCGTGAGAGATTTACAGGATTTTTGGATAAGTTTATAGCACTGGTATTATCACAAATAATTGTTGATTTAGATAAATTAACACCAAAATTTTGAAGTGTTTGTTGCATATAAATAACTTGAGCACAAGCTAATGCAGCATAAATATATTTCGCTTCACAAGTTGAAAGTGAAACACTTGTACTGTTTCGATCTGTCCAATATCCTCCAAAATCATCATCAGTATATGTAACAAACTCAAAAGGACTTTCTTTGGAATAGGAAAGTCCAAAACCTTTGATTTTGCTTAGATAACATAATATACATTTCACTGCTCGCATATGTGATTCTTTAGGATTTTCTTGAAATCGAGCACACAAGCAAACACTCATCATTATATCAAGTATACTAGCAGTTAGACAAAGTAATGATCCAATCATACTTTGATATAATTTTTGGTCAACACTTTTGCCATCTTCATCTCTATCGAGATGAACTGTTGTACTCATGGAAGTTGGTTTAGCAGAAGTATTTTCCATATTAAACCGTGTAATTAGATTATTACAATATTTTTCTTGCTTAATAAATATTCCATTTTCTAATTGTTTAATTTGTAATTCAATAAAATAAGATAATTCTTCCATATGTGACATTTCAAATTCTTTAATCATTATTTTAGAAAATTCCTCACATAATTTTTCATTTTAGATCCAAAAATTTATATCATCAACATAAATTTGAATAATTAAAATATCTTTTTTAGTTCTTTTAACAAAAGAGTTTGATCAACCTTTCCAATTTCAAAACTAGAATCTATTAGATAGCTCTTAAGACGTTCATACCAAGCACAAGGTGCATGTTTTAGTCCGTATAAAACCTTTTTAAGTTTATAGACGTGGTCTAGAAATTTTCCATGATTGAATAAAGGAGGTTGTTCAACAAAAACATTTTATTTTATATAAGGCACTTTTAACACCCATTTGATAAAGTTTGAAATTATTAAAACATGCAAAGGCCAGTAAGATACTATTGCTTCAAGTCGTGCAACTGGAGCAAATGTTTCTTCGTAGTTAATTCCTTATATTTGATTATATCTTTGTGTAACTAATCTAGCTTTATTCCTAGTTATATTACCTTGTTCATCTGCTTTATTTTTGAAGACCCATTTAGTACCAATGACGGTTTGATCACTTGATCTAGGAACTAGTTTCCAAACTTCATTTCGTTCAAATTGGTTTAGCTCTTCTTGCATAGCTATAATCCAATATCCTCAGTAGATGCTTCTTTTGTATTTTTAGGTTCGATTTGAGAAAGAAAAGTTACATGGCCCGTTTGATTAAGTTGATTTCTAGTTCTAACATTTAAATCAATTTCTCCTATGACATTTTCTATTGGGTGATCTCGTAAAATCCTAGGAGGAGATCTCAAATCATTTTCATTATGATCAATGTTTTCATTTGTTCAATATGATAAAAATTGCATCATCTTCTTCAAAACTATTTTGAGTAACCATATTTGTGATTATCTTGGGTATATCTGTATCATCCTTAAAATTATTATAAACTTTGAATTTTTCGTCGAATGAAACATGAAGTGTTACTTCGACAGTTTTTGTTATTTTATTAAAAATTCTATAAGCTTTGCTTCATTCTGAATATCCTACGAAGATTCCTTCATTGGATTTTGGATCGAATTTTCCAAGTTGAAGACAAAATATTTTGAACCAAAAGTTTTAAAATGGAATATTTGATTTTCTTTGATGAAAAAGTTCATATGGAGTGTGTTCTGTTAAAGGTTGAATGGAAACACGATTTAAAACATAGCAAGCAGTAGCAAAGCTTCTGCCCAGAAATGTTTTGGTAATGTATTTTCATTTAATAAAGTTCTTGCACATTCTTGTAATGTTCTATTTTTCCTTTGTACGACTCCATTTTGTTATGGTGTTCTAGGAAAAGAAAAATTATAGTAAATTTCTTTTTTATTACCAAAATGTTTGCATGCTTCATTTTCAAATTCTCCTCCATGATCACTTCTAATATTTTTAATTTTAAAATTTTTAAGATTTTGAATTCTCTTTGCAAAAATGTTGAAATTTTCAAAAGTATCACTTTTATTTTTTAAGAAAAACAGTCCAAGTATATCTTGAAAAATCATCTACTATAACGAAAACATATTTACAATGTTTTATTGATTGAATTTAAGTTGGACCAAAAAGATCTAAATGTAATAGCTCTAAAGGTTGTATAGCAGAGATAAATTTCTATGATTTAAAAGATGGTTTTGATAGATTTCCTAATTGACAAACATCAAAATATTGTTTACTTTAAAATTCATTTTCGGTAAACCTTTTACTAAATTATTTTTAGATAATTTATTTATAGTTTTGAAATTAATATGACAAAATCTTTTGTGCTATAACCATGGATCATTTTCTTTGACTATTAAACACATATCTGTATTATGATTTATAGTCATATTTAAAAATGCTACACTTATTTTCAGAAAACGAAATATTTAATCCTTTGTCATATAATTGGCTAATACTAAGTAAGTTATGTTTCAAATTTTTAACTAATAAAACATCTATAATAATAGGTAAATTAGATATACCGTTACTGCTCACATCGCCTTTACTGATGACATATTCTTTGGAGTTATCTCTAAAGGTGACAGAACCTCCATCTGAGTAGTTAATCACTACACCAGAAAAGGCTTTTGGTAGCGTTCAAAAAACGCTACCATAACTTATGGTAGCGTTTTAGAGAACGCTGCTATACGACATGCAACTAAAAGTCTAAAACTTTTTGTTGCGTTGTAGTAAACGCTACCAAAAGTCACTTTTAAATGCAACTATAGGTATTTTCTGTAGGATTTAAAAAACGCTACCAAAAGTCACTTTTAAATGCAGCTATAGGTTTTTTCTATAGGGTTAAAAAAACGCTACCATAGGTCTTCATTTTTTGGTTGCATGTTTGTTTATATGCTTTTTTTGATTTTCAGTAGCGTTTTTAAAATGCAACTGTATAATTTTTATATTAGTTTACATTTGTTTATGTAGCATTTCTGAAACGCTACTAAAATTTATTGGTTGTTTGGTAGCATATTTTAAATGCTACTATTTACAGTTGATGGTTTATACCATTTCCAGCAATCGCTCATATACTATTCATATTAAAACGAACGATCAATCGCATAATTTTCATATATTCAAACAAACAATTAAATCACATAATTAGCATATACAAACAATCAATCATATGATCATCATATTCAAATAATTGCAAAAACATGCTAATCTCACAATCAAATATAATATCCATAATCAATTCGATAGTAGTTTTTCAACAAAATAAGTCACATACTACAAGCATTCACAGACAAGTTTCCACAAATGGTACTAACAAAATACGACAACATATATAACAATTAAATTCATGTCCGTTGCTTGATTGCCAATAGTTCTTTGTTGTCGACAGTCTTCGCTTCAAAATAGCTAATTACCTGCAAACGAGTTTAACAATCAACAATATATATATATATGTATGTATGTATATGTATATATATATATGTATATATATATATGTGTGTGTGTGTGTGTGTGTGTGTATGTATGTATATGTATATATGAAAATCATGTAATCTATAACTCGATATTCTAAAAAATAAACAGAACTAAAACTTAATGTTGAGATATGATGTACTGAAAAATAATACTTACTGGAACTTGATTCTCCAATGACATATGCTGCTAGCCAAGCTATCGTAGTACCAAAGGCATCTTCCATGTACGTACACTCAGATGTAGGTCGCCATAGCAATGCATCATGAACTCTCACAAAGTTTACCCAAACTTTTACCGCGTCTTTTCCCAGCGGAACACAATGAACCATTGTTGTTGGATCAGTTGAAGCGATAGTTCCTTCAGCCACTACTTGTCCCGTTTCGCCCACATCAATCAGCTTACAGCTACTATTTGGTACCAGATTTGCACCCTGTTGGATAAGAAAATAAATAAATAATCATCAAATATGTCGTGCACAGTTAAACATGAAGGAATTTGACTTATTATATGTGCTACTACTAAATTGTTTTATGGTTTTACCTAATAGTTCTTCTTTGTCCAAGAATGCTGGCAATATTTGATTTACTATATGTGCTACTACTAAATTGTGTATGTGCTACTGCTAAATTGTATTTCATTCATTGTATTTTTTGATTCAACTCATAGCTAACTATTTGATTATTTTTTCTCCTTGCGGAGTAATCTGGATGTTGCAAAGTAGTGGTTATATGAGCAGGAAGTGAACTGTGCATATAGCCTATACATATAGCGGAGTAATCATAGATTTGCACCCTGTTGGATCAACCACCTGCCCACACCACTACATCACTACATACAAACCACTGTGCATATAGCCTATACATTGCCTTCAATTCACATCAAATGCCATTTTCTTGCAACTTCCATCAACCGCCTTACTTCCTTCAATTCACTTCACTCTTCAATAAACTCTCTGCACATCAGCAAATCCCTGAAGCACAACCATCATCACCTTACCACAAAACATCACATTCACATAGTAACTTGTCTATACAACATCAATAGAGCAAACCATATCAAACTGCTGCATACCATTCTTTTGCACACCACTGAAACTGCTGCATACCACATCATATACCACCAACATTCTAACCACCAAATTGCAATGTCATTTCACAGTTTGCTACAACCTGCTGCCATCCTCTGCGCACACCACCTACAACAATCAATCATCGACACCACTGCATTGCAATACCATCTGCAATCACCCTCCTATTCATCCACTGCTTCTGCAACTCTAACCCCATACCACTGCCTACTGTCATTGATTCCACTCCACTGATACAACACTGATACGCTGATACCACTTCAGTTGCCATCATATCCACACACCTACATCACTACCAGTCCAACAACCCCTGTTGCCACTTCATACACCCGAACAATCACTTCCTCAAGCATACTGTTGTTACCATCGTCATTGCATACTGTTGTATCCTACTGCCCTTCACATCCATTATCTACCGACAGCATAGCCGAGGCAACAAGTATCTGTACAATCACTTCCTCAAAGAAACATTTTCCACCATTATTCCATTCAATTGCCTCTCAATAGTCCTTCCAACAACTTTCATCACATAATACACCAGAAACTGCCATTCATATCTTTGCTTCTTCCAGTGCATAACTCTGCTTCAACTTGCACACCATACACACTTCTTCCATCTACCTGTAATTTGACAACCACATACCCGAAACAACCATCAATTCTCCCCTCTGACTGTGACCAGTCCCGCAGTGAGCAACCTCCTCACTTCACTCCTGCACCCTGCCTACGGTTCGAAACTGCAACACAAATATACTGACATCAATTTCACTACCCAGAAACAACATCACATAGCTCAACATAATTCAAGTGCCCAGAAAAATCATCACACTAACCTTTTTTTTCCTGCATACTCAATCTCCTCCCTTAAGACTACCCTTTACTTAGTTCCTTAGTTTATCACTTCATAATAACCTCTTCCTCCAAACTCATGGAAATTATTAAGGAATCTAAAATCACACCAAACTCACAATTTACATAAGTAAAAGGAGTAGCGGGTAGGCCAAATTATTAAAGAAATTCGTATGTTGTGTACAATAGCATGTGCTGTTGTATACAATAGCAGCAGCACATGGCTGCTCCATAGTGTAGGGGCAATGCCACCTTTACTGCATAATGGAGTGTACGTTTAGAGTGCGTTCATGTCAGGCTAAAACAAACAAATAGTTACCTGAGGAGTTACTTTAGCCTTGCAAGGAGAAGTCGAAATGTTTGCTCTAGCCTTGCAGGTATAAGTCGAAACACTTGTTTTTTCGGCTACAACTTTTGATTTCGGCCACGCTATTTTCCTACCGATGGCATCTTCAATGCATGACATATCAACAGTGGGTCGCCACAAAAAAGCATCTCCTTTTTTGGCATAGTCTACTGAAACCACAACGGCTAACAGACCAAGTGGAATACCATTCACGATCATTTTTGAATCATTGGAGCATAATCTTCCTTCGGCGACCAAAACTTCACCCTTGTTCCAATCATAAATCTTGCACTTGTTGTTTGTGCTACTAACTTTACTCTAAAAAGAACAATATATTTAATGTTAAAAAATACGTAGAGAACTACAAATAGTTACCGTAAATTGTAAACTTTACCACAATGTCTTCCTCCATGTATCCTCGTAGCGCAACAACACAATTAGCAGGCCATGCTACAGACTTATTCTCGGCTTCTCCTAATAGTGACAAACTAGGTAAAGGCCTCCATAAATAAGCATCTGCTTTCTTTACATGATCTATAGCGATTTTCATAGCATTTGGTCTAATACGAATGCCGTCGACAACCTCATTTGGATCGGTGGACACAACTCTCCCTTCGACAACAATTTCATCTGTTCCATCCTGATTCAACAACTCACACATGTTGTCCCTGTTCTACAATTATTCAACCAACAATTATCTTGGGATTAAAAACTAAACTCCAAATGATGTTATATAAATAGAGAATAATACAAGTGTTTCTACCATTTCAGTTGTGCTCCCCACTTTCGAACATTCTTTACCCTACCAAAGCAAAAATAGCAGTAGTAGGATTGAGTTAAAAGAGGTTAGCCACATCCCATTTGAAATGTAAACAAAATGCGGAAGTTAGTCAAGACAGTGAGCTAGATTGGAGGCGGGAAGTCGTAAAAGAAAACTGACTTGCAACGTTAGGAAAAGCTATGGTTACTAGAGGCATAAAAGAGTGAATATTGGGATGAGCTAATAGTTAATATGTTTTCCTGCATATGCAGTTTATACATCGAAAAATAGTTTGTGCTGTAATTTAAGATATCATGTGCAGGTTGAAATCGAAGTTGTTTCTGCTTATTTAAAATTGGATCCCCTACTTGTAATTTGAAGGAGCATGGTCCAAAAACAATATGAAAAATCAGGAAGACAAAGCACGATGGAGTTAAATTCAGTAAGTATGCTAAATTTTGTCAAGCTCGAGTGATTAATTGTTATAAGCTTCGAAGCACCGTATATCGATTTAATCCAGTTGGCGTGTATAATTAAAGCTTTAGTGATTAAATGTTATACTAAATCAGGAAGACATAAAGCACCATGTACTAATTTGAGCTATAATTCATGTTTCTTCCTGATTTTAGCAATCTTAGAAGTGGTCAACTCAGTTATAAGGATAGATAAAACTTGAATGGCCCCTGCATTCAATGTGACTATATATGCATTTTGTTAACATTCACATTTCAAATTGTCCTTTATATATGCACTTTGTTAATGAATACCTATGTACATTCAAAGTAACGGTTCTTATTATTCTCTTATGGAAATGTATCAGTTAAAATTCAATAGACAATATTTCACCAATCTATGTAATCCTAATGCTTCAATCCTAATTGATTGAGGTTTAGTACATATCTTTGCTTTTACAATTACATTGCAAATAGCGTCTTTATCTTCTCTTTTTTTTCCTTTTCTTTTTTTTCTTTTTAATTTTTTAATTTTTTATAACTCGATCTATATATCAAGGTTCAAACTCCAAAGACTCTGAACAATAACACGAAAAAATCCAATATTTGCAACATTCCAACTTAAATGTTTCAAAGAAGGTAATATATGTTCATTTGTGATCACAATCAGGCTTCAGGATAGTGAAAATTTTGAAACTTTTAAAGGTTTGATACAAGTTTTCAACAATATAATTGAGATTTACATGAAATAACCTTTGCTACATAAAGAAGAACACAAACTTAATTTCAAACGTTCAAAATATACTGTTTTACCGCTAGATTTGTCAATACCAACATCGGTGATCTGTTTCTTAATCAATTAGCACTAAATCTTTGCTTTTACAATTACAGATAAATCCTATAGAAAGACTATCAGCTTCACTTGTTTGCATGTGAAATAAATGTAATTAGCATGAAGTTTACCTGCTTATTCATTAGCATGTGCACCATACTCTCCAATTCTGAAATTCTTTTTTGACAATTAGTTATTTGATTATCTCTAAAATGTGCCAAAGTTAACTTAGTTTCGGTGTATCTCCTTCCTAGTGCTCTTAATCATCCTGGTTTATCTCGTCCCAATACTTGTGCAGTTGCATCTTCTTTGACATTACTTATCGAACTGGAATGTTTATCATTTATTTTTATTTTAATCTCCTCCTACATAAATTAATATAAATGTAGGTTACGCACGACTGTAAAAATTTCAGTGTTTAATTACTAACAAAATCAAATATTCTTACAATAACAGTTGCAACTTCCATGTTCACCGGTTCACCATTTTTTTAGTCCGAGATATGATTCAAATATCAGCTCTAGATATGGATGATGAATCTTGACTCTGTTTTTTCTACATTTAGAAAGACATTAAAAAAAATCAATAGTTAATTAATTAGATAGGTAAATAATGTAACAGTTAATTAACTAACCACATCGTCGGTCAATCTAGCCATTCCTCTACGTCCAGTTGCATGCGGTAATTGTTTTTTCCTAATGGTTCTAAATTTCTCACTTCGTGCCTGAAAGAAAATAAATAACTACATGAGTAAAGTATTCATTTTAAATAAAACAACAAACCGTTTCCTCATCAATCGACATGTGTACCAAAAAGTTAAAATGTAATGCTCACAAGCATGCTTTAATAAATCTACCTGCATATGTTAAGATAAAAATTTAAACTGTGATTCTATCATTCATGAGCAAGCAGTTTTAAGCAAATTGAACCAGTAACTTTATAAGTTTTGCTTCAGTTAAAATGGTAACAAGCATTGATAAACTGCTTGTATACTATGAATTTCTTACTAAATTTCAAAATTTAGTCACTATTGCAATGTCATTTCATTTCAGTGATCATACTCCATTACTGATACAATTTATAGACACAAGCAAACAATTATCTAAGTGATCAATGCATATCATATTTATGTTGTACCAGAAAAGCCATCAATGCAGCAGTGTAGCATAAAAATGCACCATAAAACTAGAAATTAAGATCTTGCATTTAGCCTAACACCTTACTGTTTTCAATGCAGCAGTGTAGCACAATCGTTACTGTTTTCAATTATTTTTTAACGATAAATTCAGTGACGATTTAACACAAGTTGACAGTGGCGTTTTAAGAAAGAGAGAAAAGAATAGAATAGAAGTAGAAGTAGCAGTTGGTTAAATATACCATGTTTTCTATTGATGATTCAAAAGGTCCAAGCATTGATGGATTCTTTTCAAAATGCACTAGAATTCGCTATAAGAAATTATGTTCTAGGCAATAACTGATATCTTCTAGCCAGAAACACATACAAAGGTCTATCAAATAATGAATGTTACCTTAAACTATTTTTGAAGGAAAACTATCAAATAATGAAAGTTACCTTAAACTCCAAACTTGTTTTCGCTTTTACAAACTTTTTCCACTCTTTCATGTCTTTTACGTTGTACGGTTTTAAACCAAGTCTTTCCTCTTTGGCTGTTGCATTTAATATTTTTCAAACCAATTTGCTTTTTGATGCTCTCCAAATAGTTCACATTTGTTGAAATATGGATTTTTTTGCCATTCCTTCACTTTAAATCTAGCCTATAAATAAATAAAAATTGTCATTTCATATTAAAATGGTTTTAAAAAGACAATTTGTTAAGTAGATTATTTTTGTACACAAATCGATTGTTATACCACAAAAATAGTAATTTTTCCATACCTCAATTGATCCCCATAAGACAGTTTTTAATTCATCACTTAGAAGCCTCCAATCGTCAAGCATAACCGGAACATGCTCCCGTACAAGCGGTCCAAGATAAGAAGATAAGTGTACCGAGCCTTCTCCTATTGGTATGGCGGCCTCATTGAATTCAACTTCAATTCGATTCTCAATATTTAACGGGAGTCTTTTCACTTTTGTTGGACCTCTACCACGTTTTTTTACATTTATATTTACGGTTTCAACTTCACGTGTTCTTTCGATTTCCGTCTTGGCATCAACATTTTTTTCACAAGCCGTTTCATCTTCTATATGCAATTCATTTTCTTCACGGGACATTTCAATTTCTTCGTGCATTTCATTTACGTCACAAGGCATTTGTATTGTCTCGTGCCCTAATTCTTGTTCCTTGTCTACATTAGAAGCTTCACCGGTTGGCTCATTATATTTGATCTTTGGCTTATACTTCCACGATTTCTCATTCTTCAATTGATGACGAGTACGTACACAGCTTGTATACATAACCTTTTTCCGTGATAACACAACAAACATGCACATTATGGTTCAATTAGTTATCAAAATAGTTTCTGGATTTCAAAAGGGCCAATGCAAATAAAGATACACCAGCACCAGTACATCACTTTGTGTTACTACCAAACATGTCATATAAACTTGTGAACTCTAGATTGACTTTCATCTAGATTTAGTGTGGCTTTGACAGTGAATGAAAAGTAGTGTGGATATATTGTGCAGTGTGGGGGAAGTCTGGGTTTGAACACGGTTTTTTTTTAGAAATGAAGTTTGTAAAACACAGTGTTGCAAAAGAAACTGAACAGCGATCTAAAACTAGAACAAATTTCGATCAGCAGTGGTCGTTGAGATTGAGTCGAGGATGGAATTCGCATGGGAAGAGGCGATCAAGCAGAGGGGATGTTGCTGTGGAAAATTGGTTCGAGGCAGGTGTGTTTCCCAAAGTAAGGTTGCTGTGGCAGGAAGGGGTAGTGATATGATGATGGTGAAATAGCAGTTTGATGGTCAGTTTGATGTCGATGAAGTAGAGTTGCTGTTGTACAGCAAGCTTTGTGGAGTTGTATTTTTTCTGTTTGATGTGTGTTGATGGCACAGTATCAGTCAGTGAAGAAGGCAGGTGTGTGCAAGTTGCTAGGTTGTAGGCAGTGATGTTTCAGGTGCTAAGGCTGGGGTGGTATGGGGGTTTGATGACTACAGACTTGTAATGAAGTGAATGTGATAGTAGTTATGTGCTTGTGGTGGAGCTGCTTGGTGGTCAGGGCAGTGAGAGGTTGAAGAACCGGTGCAAGGCAGTGGGATTGTTGAAGAAATGTAGATGATGTGGTGGAGGGGATTAGCAGGTAGTTGCTCACTGGTGGTTGTATGTATGTAGGATGGACTTATTGCAACTGTCGGAGGTGATAGGCAGTTCAGAGATGAATGTGAATGGTAGTGTGGTGAGATGGTTACATCAACGGTTGAGAAAAGGTGATCATATATTTTGTTGTCATGTGATATATTAAATGGAATAAACTGCTTACCCCTCTATTTTCAACAGAAGTGCAACCCTTCATGATGAAGACTCGTACATCTTCAAGTATGTAGATCTCTACGATAATCAATAACTCAATACCTGTATACATGAAATATTAATTAGTTATCAAACATATTAATTATATTTGACTAATTTAGACACAAATAATAATTACATTTACCTTAATTGCAACATCATCTCTTATAAAACAATCATTGATCTTATTAGCAAACAACGGAAAAACAAACAAAATTGACATATCCATGTACTCAAAAAAAATCCATAATCCACAATACTTAAACTACTCAAGAATGCCTTCACAATCTTCCCTAACATAGCTAACATCTTCAACATCCATATTGGTTACATCACAATCTTCCACAACATTGATAGCTTCTTCTACATAATCATCTGTCTCTAAATCATGAAAACCTCTTGGTGGTGCTTTCATTACAACGTACCAATTCGAAAAACCATTTTCTCTTGAATAAAATACTTGTTTAGCTTGAGATGCAAAGATATATGGATCTTTTAAAAATGATGCTTGATTTTGATGTAAATTGACAAGAGTGAAACCATCTTCATCAACTTTTACTCCATTTCCAATATGTGCCCAACGACACTTAAAAACGGGAATATAAAATATATGATAATCTAATAAAATTATGTCGGTCAATATTCCATAATAAGTGACCACATCAACTACTTGAGAAATATCTTTCGCACTTGCTCTACACATAGTGGTCGCATCAAAAATTACTCCACTATTTTGAGTTTCTCTCCCAACATCTTTTATGTGAAATCGTTGTCCATTGATGATATATCCTTTGTAAGACAAAGCATCATTCTTTGGACCATATGCAATCCACTTTAGCATTTCATTGTGATCATTGGAGTTCATAGATATCAGTAAAAATATTAATTTACAACAAATATTTTTAAATAATATTTTTAAGCAAATGAAAGTATAATTAAAAAAATCATTTAACCGTTTTTTTAATCCAATCAGCAAAATATTTTTATGTGTTTCCCAAAGTAAGGTTGAATTTCTTTCCATGCGCTTGCTTGAATTTTGTAATTCCTCCAAATGCAAACTAGTATAAAACATGGCATGTATTTACCAATAGAAACATATATATTAAAATAATTGAAATATAATGTAACATATACTTACTCTAAAAATGGTTCCACTATGGTCATATTCATTAACACGGCTAAATGAGCACTTTCTTTCTCATTGGAGGATAATGTAACTGTCTTAGGCATTGAAATTGGACGTCCTTCGAGTATTACTAGGCTTTCATAATCTTCATTTCGAGCCTCTGTCTCTTCAATGTGTCCTGATTTTTTTAAAAATTTACTAAAAAATCTCATGCATTCGTCTGCAAGATAACATTCTGCAATACATCCCTCGGGTCGTGAATAGTTTCTTACATAATCTTTAAGTGTCTTCATATATCTTTCAAAGGGATACATCCAACGAAATTGAACCGGTCCACATATTAGTGCTTCTCTACCGAGATGAATTGACAAATGTACCATTATGTCAAAAAATAATGGCAGAAAATATTTTTCAAGCTCGCACAAAATATCAATAATCTCAACATTGATTTGTTGCAACTTCTCTCTATCAAGGACAAGTTGACATAATTTGTTGAAAAATGAACATAAATGAATTATTGCATTTCTTGCCTTCTTTGACAATAATCCTCTTATTGCTACAGGCAATAAATGTTCCATTAAAACATGGTAATCATGTGATTTTAAACCACTAATTTTACAACCCTCCAATGATATACGATTTTTCAAATTTGAACAATAACCATCGGGTCCTTTGAAATCGTATAATATTTTGCAAAAAATTGCTTTCTCGGAATTTGACAATGTGTAAGGAGCCGGCGGAAGATATGTTTTCTTCCCACAAGGTTGTGCATAAAGTTCATGCCGAATTCCCCAATCCTCTTGGTCCTTTCTTGAGTTGGTTCCATCTTTTGATTTATTATCATGCAACATGGTCCCTAATATGCTTTCACCGATGTTTTTCTCCACATGCATTACATCCAAATTATGACGTAATGGAAGTTCCTATAAAAATCAATATTGTAACGTATGATTATATTATTTTTTAATTGTTAAAAAAATTAAAAAAATAACCACTAACCTCCCAATATGGCAAATGAAAAAAAATCGATCTCTTTTTCCACCTTGATAGCTCCAATTTTTTAGGATCGTTATCTTCATTGTGTTCGTCTTCCATGTCATGGGCGCTCTTCCTCATCCTTTTTTTCATGTTAACGGATTTTATCTTAATTGTCTTTTTCTTAGTATTTTTCTTCTTCTTTTTATTCTTTTCCTTTTGTTTCCCAAAATCATTTGGAAAATCTTTTAACAATGCAGAAATATTTCTTCTGGTTAAAATTCTAGGAGCATTACCGTTCTCCACGGTGTTATCAAACCAAGCCTTTTGTTTCCTCCGTGAGTCTGACATAGGCAAATACCTTCTATGATCCATTTAGACATTCTTTCGACTATAATTCAACCAACGATGATGAGTATTAACACCACACAATGGACAAGCTTTTTCTCCCTTCACACAACACCCAGCAAGATTTCCATAAGCTGGAAAATCATTTATTGTCCATAGCAAGATTGCTTTCATTTTAAACGTTTTACTAAATGCATCATAAGCATCAACCCCATTACTCCACAAATAATGCAAATCTTCAATCAAAGGCGCCAAATATACATCAATATCGTTCCTGGGCTGTTTTGGACCTAGAATAAGCAATGTTAACAAAATATTTTCCTTCTTCATACACAACATGGGTAAGAGATTGAATGTCACAAGCATCACCGGCCAACAACTATATTTTGAACTCAACATAGAAAATGGATTGAATCCATCTGTAACAAGACCAAGTCTAAGATTGCGTGGATCAGTTGAAAAAGATTTCCATCGTTCGTCCACCATATTCCATGCCATAGAATCCACAGGATGATGCATCTTTCCATCATTGCTTCTATTATTGAAATGCCATCTTAAATCTTCAGCCATCTTCTGAGATCTAAACATCTTTCTAAATCTTGGAATTATTGGAAAATATCTCAACACTTTAACTGGAACACCTTGTATAATCTCCTTGGTATCTTGATTTATCTTCCATCTTGAAGAACCACATTTTGGACAAGTATTTAAACCTTTGTATTCTTTTCTGAAAAGGCAACAGTCATTCTCACAAGCATGTATCTTTTCAAAATCCATGTCAAAAACTTTAAGAAATTTCTTTACTTCATATAAAGTTTTAGGAAGTACGTTATCTTTCGGCAAAAACAATTGTTGCACATTTAGAAGCTTGTCAAACCCAGTATCAGACAAACCAGTCTCATATTTAAGATTATACAAGATGGTTATGGCAGATAATTTTGTATGAGTTGTACAACCAGGATACAATGGAGTTTCCGCATCTTCGAAATTCTTAAGTAACTCTTCTTCTCTTCCTTGGGAATCAACATTATCCTTATCATCAGCAAAAAAATCATGATTCATAAAATCTTCATCTTCATAATGAATCATCTTGAATAAGTCATATGTGTCAAAAGACTTTGTTTTTTATCCACATTTATTTGCTCGCCGTGGCTATACCATGTACTTCTCTTATATATGGGATCCATTCCTTTTATAATTAAATGCTCAACGATGATGTGGTCATCCTGACGACTAAGATTTCGACAACTTGTGCATGGGCACAAAATTTTCTCCACATTTCTCAAATTTCTCTTTGCCACATGCACAAAATTCAAAGCTCCTTGTCGGTACTCTGTACTAGTCCTATGACAAAAATTAAACACATAAAAAAATTGAGTTTTAATATTGACATATATGTGTTGATTCTAAAAATACACTTTAAGTCAAGTTTATATAGCCACCTGTTTGAATACACCCAATTCTTTTCCATCGGCTATACCATATACCTGTTTAAGTCAAGTATCACAAAATCACATAGAAACAATGATAATTGCATCCAAAAAATATGCCTAATCGACTTTTTGCTTTGAAATGCAAATTTGACCTGAAAAAAATTCATATTAAATTTCTATACTTCATAGTTAGAGAGAAAACAAAATTGATGTTCATAAAAAGAAGAACAAATATGAAACCGGTTTGCTTTTTAAAAAATAAGCAAGTTAAACAATTTTCATCATTAAAAGTCACAAATTTTAAATGAAAAAGTAATTGCATATTAAAAAAATATGGAACATGCAAACTGATTTTCACTATTGGAAAATCCACATTGGAATGATTTGGTCATAACTAATAGAAGATGGGTTAAATATGTATTTTGGAAAGAAATCTATAGCAGATGACAAATATAATTGAAATAATAAAAATAATTTTTGTGTGTTTGTGTTATTTTTATTTTCAATTTTGTTTGTGTGCTTTCTGTTGCTCATTTTCATTTGCATTTGCATTTCATATTTCTAAAAAAACATACAATTTCAAAACAAAATATTTTATTCATTGCATTTACATTTAATTTTCTACCTTGTTTTTACAAGTTTCTTTTTTTTATTACAAAGAAAAATATATACAAAAACAACATTGTTCCTAAACTGTGCTCTGTGCACATTCCTGTTGCACTGTTTCAGTTTCACCATTCTCCCCTACTCTTCACTATTCCATTGTTCATCAACCTGTTGATATAACTGTGCACACCAACTCTCCTCATCATTGAACATACCACATTCCATTGCCTCTTCAACTATAGCTCTGCCAACCACTACTCTATACACGGTGTTGCCACCATAACAGTCACTTCATCACTTCTCTACCATCACTTCAACACAAACCACATTAGACAACCAACACAGCAACAACAGATCACAAGCAAAACCTTCTCACCATAAAAAACAACTCCAAACCCACAAAACAACTTTCTTCCCTGCCTGTGTCTTCAATTTGTACTTCTCATATACACAACACAACCATCCCCCAGTACATACAACACCCCCCTCTGTGCATCTCAACCCACTGTACAACCCAAATCGCCAACTGCACCTAAAGTGAAGAGGCAGTTTTTTGCAGATTGCCTTGATGATGAAAAAGCTAAGGTAGACCTCAGCTTTCTAGGGCATACTTATCTTAAGAAGGTTGTGCTTGACTACTGCCGAGCCGTATGGGCTAAAGAGTGGAGCAACCTAGAGGATACACCTTTATCTTCTTTCCAAATCGTATGTGCCAGGTGAATGCGATGCGAAAGAACACTTCTTTGGCATTTAATGCTAAAACTGAACAATATGCCCCAACTGACGTAGATATAAACTCCTGAACTCTTCATTTATTATCGTCATTAATTAGTGTTTTAGGAGTATGGCAACTTGCTTTGTATAACATTTAGTTGTTACCTTGTCTTTTGAGTTGTTATGCTATTTCAAGGAAAGAATGTAAAGAAAACTATGGAACCACCTATATTTTATCATTTAATAGACTATTTTTCAATCTTGTTATCTCATAATATATTTACAGAGGTGTATTAGGCATATAGGAAAACAAATATACGCATAATGAATTCCATACTAGCAGTATGTTGTGAAAATCCTTCAAAATACGTGGTTACTGATTTGACTTCATTTGACAACTTTATCTCTATTATTGTTTACAGTATAACATGTACCTATACATGTTATACATGAAAAAAAAAGTGTTGTATAAAGATTTGAAATATTAAGTATTTTATATTGATTCTTTTGTTTTCCCTATACTAACTAGAAAATGTTTAATTGAATACCTAACATAGCAAAAGTGTACAGTATGAAAATTAACTACTTTAGCCAATCCTATAAAATATGAACTGCTGAAAAGTAAAGCAAATTTTCAATAAATTTATATACTGCATCATCTACAATATGGAAGAAAGAAACATACAAATAAATAACTTAGGGTGAATTAAGTACTTAACCTAAAACATAAATAAGAAAAAATGGATCAAGTACAGCCAATAACCAATGAATGCGAAATCAGGACATAATCAAAGAAGTTTGTGCCCAATAACTAAACTGTAATTTCTACAAGATATTCAATGGTGGAGACAACTTACTTTGTTAAAAACGAAGCAAGAGGAGTTGAACTGCAAACAACAAATACTTGTATTTGTAGAGTCTGGCTTTGTGAACAAAGCGAAGAGGAGATTCCACTGAGGAGATGCTGATGATCAGCAGCAACAGATTCGACTGAGGCGATCTATAATGACGAAAAGCAGATTCAACCAGCAGAATCAATCGATGCTCTAGTGGTTGATTTTGGGGATCTCTATTGACCAGCGGAGGGAGTTTCGATCGATATTCAAATAGAGGAGGGGAGATTTGATCGATATTCAGCGGAGGGGAGATTGACCGAGGATCTCTGGATCGATATTCAAACCAGTGGAGGGAAATTTTGAGGAAAGAGGGAAAACGTGAAACGTTGGAGGGAAAAAGGAAACACAGGAGGGAAACATTCCTAAAAAACGTGACAAGAGCCAGACCATAAAATTACACCTCAAAACATTAAAAAAAAAATACATATATAGTATTGGTAGCACTTACACTACAAACGCTACCAATAATTGCAACCAAAAATAGGTTTTCTTGTAGTGAATGTTTGTTAGCATCCCTTTGTTTCCTATCATGTTTTTTGGGCAACCACTGTCTAATATCCATTTTCCTCTTTTCTTGGATGGTACCTGCAAAATATAGAATTAACATTGGTACTCACCATTTTATTTTGGGTCCTAAGAGTTAGGATTTAGGAAGCCAAACCCAAGAAGGTTCAGAATTCCTTTTGAAAACAAAATCTTTGTTTTTATGGACAGTTTTTATAAAAGATTTTATATACTTATTTCTTATTGAAGAATTATTTGTTTTAGGAACTCAAATTTTAATTGATGTAGCAAAATTGGAAATTTTAGAACTAGGTTTTTCTACTTTATTATTCCTTTTATATGAAGACTTCTTTTTCTTTGGAATAATTTTAGAGGATTGTTTATATCCTAGTCCCTTTTTATTTTAAACAGTTCGAGAATTTTCCATAATTTTTGAAAGATTTTCTCTAACTTTATTAAAAATAGAAACATTTTTATAATGTCTTATAACTTTGTTTTAAGGCTAGAGTTGTCTCATTCTAAAATTTTGTTATTTGATTTAAGATCATGATTTTCACTTAATAAGACATCATTCTTATCTTTTTGAGTCTCTATTTCTTGACTTAGCAGAGAAAGTTAAGATGACATATTAGAACATGATTCTTGAATATCTTGAAGTTCTTCTTCTAAAATTTTCTTTTCATCTCTTAGCATTTCCACTTCAATTTCAGTTCTGTTCAATTTTTCAAGAGTTTCTTTATACTTTCTATTTTTTCTTTTTAGTTTTTCAAGTAACTCTGAATTAATTTTCAGAAGGACGTTAAAAGTTAGATCACTTACCTCGTCTTTTGTGGCCATAAAGCAAAAATTGGCTTGTTCTGAATCACCGTCTGAGTCACTTTCTGATGATGAGGATGATTCTGTATCGTCCCATGTGACAGAGAATGCTTTCTTCTTGAATTTGTCCTTTTTTTATTATACTTGTCTTTCTTTTTCTTAGGACAGTCTTTTTTGATATGACCTTTCTTATGACATTCATAGCACTCTAGAGCAAATGATGATGATGGTTTGTTGGTGTTGCTATTGTTACTGGAGTTGTTCTTATTATATCTAAATCTGTTGCCCTTTCTAATTTCAATTTTTTTTGAATTTTTTAGCAATGAACGCCATATCTTCTTCATCTGAATCCGATTCATCTTTTCTGCCTGGAATGCTATATTTTTCTTATCTTGAGCCTATACTCGTTTTTCCTTGAGTTTAACTTCATAAGACATTAGATTTCCAATCAACTCTTTTGGTTTTATGTGTAGCTTCTTCGATTGCTAAGACTTTTCGTTCCCACTCATTCGTTAGTGAGTTGAGGATTTTTGAAACAGTATCAAAATATGTGTACGTTTCTCCTAATGCTATCAAAAAATGATATATATCCTGATATCTAGAGTAAATTTCATTTATAGTCTCATCTTGTTTCATTTTAAAATTCTAGAACTGATTTTTTAGCATAGAAATTTTGCTTTGTTTGACTTTGTTAGTACCTTCATGTGTAACTTTAAGAGTACGTCAAATTTCATGCGCAGTTTTACACATGTTTATTCTATTAAACTCATTTTTGTCTAATGCACAATATAACATATTCATAGCTTTAGCATTTGCAGTAGCATCTAATTTTGTGTGTTAGACCATGTTGAATATTCATTAGTAGGAATAATATATTCAAATTGCATAATATTCCAGGTCTCATAACTACTTGTTTGAATATAGATTCTCATTCTAGTGGCCCAATAGTTATAGTTCATTCCGTTAAACAGTGGTGGCCGTGCAGTAGATTGACCTTTTAGGAAGGTAGAGTTAACAACTGTGTTGGTGTTATTTTCCATATTAAAACAATATTAGATAACTATGTAACGGTTATATGATGACCTTGCTCTGATACCAATTGAAAATGTCCATGCTATAGGATCGTGTAATATGGATAAACTACTTGTGCAGAATAATAATAAAGTAAATAAATAATTAAAGCAGTAAAGTAAATGAGACCAGAGATTTTTATACTGGTTCAAACTCCCGTTCTACGTCCAGTTCCAGACTCCTTCTGGAATTAAACTAGCAACCCTCTCTTAACCCGAAGGAATAGGTTTACACCGCTTGAGCAACCGAGGAGGACTTCTACCGCCTAAGCAACCGAATAGGACTTCTACCGCCTGAGCAACCGAACAAGACTTCTTTACAATTAATCCAGCCTTCTGAATCAAATCGAATCACAAACAGCGAGGAAATAGACTATTTTTAGCCTACTTCAGCCATTTGAATAATTTCATTCAACCGGCTGAATATCGTGGAACAAAATTTTTGTTTCAGCACTCAGCCATCTGAATGAAGTCGTTCAACCGGCTGAATTCATATTGTGTTCATGTTTGTGCAAGTGAGTGCATGAATTGATATATATATATATATATCAATTGAGAAAGATTTTAACATATTTCTAAATTATTCAAAGACTCAACAATCAGCTTCTCAACACTTTGAATATGAATCTGCAACAAATTTCCTGCATAAAAGATTAGTACACAAATATTTGTTTATAAAAGTTTTCATAATCAAAACAATGTAAATTCGATATTCCAACAAATATGTTAGAATAGGGCCAACCCATAGTGAAGAAGTAAGTGAATTTCAATTTTTTACCATTTTGGATCATTAATGGGCCAATGACGTCTAAATACATTTAGATCTTATCTAAATTTTCTTTTAAATAAAGTCTTTATTTTATTTAAATTGTTAAATTAGAGATTTGAATGTAACTTAGTTTATATTATTACAGTGGGTGCATCAAATACATCCATTTGTGTGAATATATATATATACACACACACACACACATATATATATATATATATATATATATATATATATACATATATATATAGTGCTAATATATGCAATAAAAACATGTAAAGTGAATTTAGAGAAGTAAACCTTTCATTTCCATCTCTTACCCTATTCAGTAAATAAGGGAAAATATGTCAAAATATAAAGAGGGAGAAACCTTTCATTTCTCTCTCTCTCTCTCTGATTGAAATGATTAATATATTAAATAACATTAATTAAGGGAAAGTTTTCTTTATTAATTTATATCTAAATTAATTAAGTGTAAGATATGAAAAGGGTGAATATATCAAATAAATTCATACTTTAATATGTATGACCAAAATGTTAGATATAAAGTAAGTGAGATGGACTATTGACATAGATAGGAATAAATAAGAATAATTTTAAATGCACACACATAAGGATCTAATAAGGTAGGAAATGAAAAGGTGGAATCATTTATTTATTCACTTTTTCTTTTAACAAATTCAATCAATACAACATTGTTTTATATGCAAGTGGTATTATAATACAATGACATAAACATCGACTAGTGATTAATGTATATATGTAGTTGCCTCACTTTTAAATAAAAAAAAGGGTTAAATCGGACTTTGGCAATTAAAGATGTTAATATTTGAAGTTCATATCTATACACACATATATGTACACAAGCATATGTATGTAATATAAAACCAAAACTTTATAATTAAAATTTCAATTTGACCGTTTATTTTCATTCTAAATTAACAACTTAAATTGAACTTTTAGTTTGGAAATAAAAAAAGAATTTTGAAATTTTACAAAACTATCAATTTAGAATATATATAAAATTTAAAATTACATAGAAAGTTCATTCAAAATTTTAGATCAAAACCTTTCATTCTTGCATAAACAATATTCAAAGTGTATCTAATCATTAATCATGCGACAATTGAAATTAATTTTAAAATAAAAATTAAATTACAATTAATTTTGAATTATGTATGTGAATATTATAAAATATGATTCACTAGAAATTAATTTATAATTATTGTAATGTAAAAGATTATAAATGTTGATCTAAATGAAATAAACATAATAGACATACTTTTAATTGAGAAAGGGGTTATCTGTTTTCATGTTACAACATAGTCAATATAAATATAAATAAATCACACAAATCCAAGCATATGAATATAGAGAATACGTAAATTAATTAATTAGAAATTACCTTGAGAATTTGTCATCAAATCATACTTGAATGATGAATCAACAGCTATTAGATCACGCGAATTAATCTTATTACCCAAAACCTTGAAGCACACCTTGAAAATGAATTCCCCGTAGAATGTTGCCTAGAATTTACATCTTGAATGATGATATCTCCTCCGATCTTCAAGATCTATGTCCTTTCCTTATAAGAGATGGATGGACCACTTTTGTTTTATTTCATTTGATCTTTTTATTTGGGGTTGAAAGATTTTAGAAATTTGATTTTTATTTTCAACCACGAAAAGTCAGGAGGAGAGAGAAAAAAGTGAATGGGAAAGAATGAATTGTACGTGAAAGAATGAAACATTTATCATTCTAATTACAACTTCCCTAATAAATTCCCTTGATTGTTTCTCTCTCTCAACATCAAATGACATAAAATTTCCATAAATCATTTCATGCAATTATCTTTAAATTACACAGATATGTATTAATGCTCGCAAATATAACTTTTATAAATGCACTAAAGTAATTATAAACAACTTCCAAACATCAAATAAATAACTATTAATATTTCCTAAATATCCATTAATTTAATAAATTTACAACATTTTATAAATTGCCTAAACCATATGGTTTTTCAGATAATTCATTATTACGGTTTTGTGACTCAAAGATGCAAATTCAGTTAACGATCAATATCAAACAATTCGAATACTAATATCAACACGTCACTTAACAATTGGTGTGATATTTTGGCTGAATTTACTGCTCACGCATCTTTTGGTTAAATTAAATTTTACTTATTATAAGCGGTACCTCATAGTAATAATTATTTATACGATTCTATTCGTCAAAACTATAACACATTAGCACTTATGGAACTCGATAACGGTCAAAATTCAAATATCATCCACATTCAACTTTATAGTCTAAACACAAAGTCCTCGGTTTAATAATTATTATTATTATAAACCGAGCTGCTTTGATCAAAGACATTGACTTTGATTTGAAATTGGTTGACTGTGATACCAACCTCATATAACTGAGGAGACGAATCCACTCTTGAATAGTGTTCACTTCCAATGCTTTGATTGGACCCAACTATAGTCATTTGATATATGAAATGTTACGATTTAACTATAATAAAAGTGAAGCTTCCACATTAAAGGTCAACGGTATTCTTAAGTGGAAAGAACCATGTAAATTAACCATAATGATATTTTCCTCTTGAACTTAGTTATATTGACCAATAGAAAACTACTAAGTGGGTCATTCCACGGTCATCCAATAACTATCAGTATGTAACCGCTTGGCGCCTCTGACAACCATGAGTAATACAAAGCCCATCATTTGGAGATCGTTACGTACTCTAGTCTCAACGGATGTATCGATATCTACTCTCGATACATCTTGACTAGGAATATTTGAAATGGTATATTTTTTCATTATGATAAATTACTCATGGTTACAACTCTATAACTACTATAACAAAACATATCATTTATGGATTTTCCATTAAATTACTTTTAATTAAATTAATTAACACATTACGTCAAGTATAAAATCGAAAGAAAACAACTTTTATTTTTGAACAAGATTGGTTATCGAGTTAGATATATGTAACAGAATACATACTTGACCCTAAGGCATACCCTTAACTCTATCGAGATGCCACCAGTATTTACTTAGGTATGTATATAAATGTTGTATATGTACAAAACAATATGTGATGCTGATGGGAATTTAAATTTGATTTAAATGTAACTGTTTTCCAAGTGTTATCTAACAAATTGATGGCCTATCTAGTCTTATGCATTGTAGGCCATAGGAAAAAAAAGAGGCTTGACATCCAATAGTTGGATGTGTAAAATGAAGGGAAGGAGGTTAAGGAAGATTCCCTCTACAAAATACCTTTATTTTCACTTTCATTTTCTTTTAAATTATTAATATATGATTTATTTTAAACTTTTGAAAACATTGAATTCAAATTTGGTCAAAATAACTTAGATTTATCTATAGATTTAACTAAAACAAACTATTGAAATACATATACATATACTTATTCGCAAACAAATTTTTGATAACTAATGCCTATACAAAAGGTGGTTGTGTCCTTTACGATGTAAATCCCAACACCTATACACATACACATTAACTATTTACACAATATGAAAAGTTTCACTAGCACAATATACACTTGAATGTAACTAGATATACTCACTAAATACACCAACATTTGGTAAAAATGTTACTTAAACAAGTCAATCAATTAATTTAATTAAAATGGAGGAATGAAAGGTTTCTCCCTGTAAATAAAATAAAGTCTTCCTCTAACTAATGAGAAATTTTTAAGGAAGAGAAACGAAAGGTTTCTTTCTATAAATAAAATAAAACCTCCGCTATTCATTTAATTGAATTCGATTCACATTAAATGCATTTGATTGACAAGATTAATTGAATAAGGAAATATATATTCATAATAAAATTGGATTTTATTAAACAACTAGATTAGATCTCATATTAAACATTAGACTTCTTAGGTACTTTTTTTTTGAAATTCACCCATTTTACCCACTTTTTATTGGCCTGGTTCTTTCAAAGCACATATTTAGCAAATGGTGCAAAGTTAAAAACTTCAGACTAATACATACGCATGTATACTTGTACATATGAGTTGGTATTGTCATTCCTTCCTATGTCAACTAGATTATAACACAAAGAGAAATGCTAGTTTATGTAAAATCTAATAATAACTTATTAAAATGACAAAGTGGTCCATCCAATCTTTCCTTATTTATGTAATTTTTATATATTAATCTCTATTATATCCAAAGTTTCGATCGTTTAGTTATTCAACAATTATTTTCATGTGAAGTCCATGCATGTAATCCATGAGAGTGCAAAGATATTGTACTGATGTGATGAAGCATTATATTACTCTTATGCTAAATTTAGGGCCCATTTGGCTTCATTCTTAGCTATGTGTTATGCATTTTCAACATGCATTGCAAAATGTTAGGAGAGCAAAGGAGAAAATTCAAAACCTAAGGCGTTATGAAGATGGAGGTGTGACAACGGAGGGGGTACTTTGTTTTCCATGCTTCTATTATTACCCAAAATATGGAGAACAAGAAAAAATTATTTTTTGTTTTATATGTTAACTTCATTTTTAAATTGGTCGCCTTTCATAAAATACAAGTGTCAAGCGCAATTTTTTCTAACGGAAACCCAATACTAAAAAGGCCAAACCAAACCGGGCCTTAATCGTTACTTTCTTTTTCTAGTTTGTTTAGCATGATGTATTTATTAATTATAGAATGAGTTTACCATTGATGAGGCACATACAGATTGTCAAGCTAATTTTAATATCATAGGAAAATACGGTCTAGAATTAGGCAATTATTTAATTAATTGGATTCGGTAAACGGATAAGTAATTTATTTATAGATAGCATGACTTGAAGCTGGTTTCCTTATGTGTCAACTACTAAATTTTCCATACTCTTAGGGAAAAGGTATTAAAGTATAATAGAACAATGCATTTGTGTAGTTTGGGTACATTATGGAAAGAAAAGGAGATCCTTCGATAAGTTCTCTTTGTCCAATTTAGTTTACATGCAAGTAAATTTACCTAATACACACAAATATAACTACAAAACTCATCATTTCTATTTATACAAATGTTAGACAAAGTAGTTTGTAGCCAAATCTAGATACAAAATATAGGCAGGGAATCAAATAAAAAATGTTTCATTTTCCTACTTATGGTCTGAAGGACTTGGGCTAGCACCCAGCAGGCTAAATGGGTCAATTTCGAGTTTATCTTACCATTTAGAATCTTTATAAAGTCCAATTGATTTTTGATCCAATCTAAAATGTGATTTAAATCAAATTTTATTTTATTTTATTTGTTAATTTAATGAATAATGAATTTATTTGATTTCAAATTTAAATTTAATTTTAGTATATCCAAATATACTCAAATGTGTATGTATGCACACAATATAATATATAATGTACATATTTAATGTGTATGTATATAAGTGATGGGAATTATACCACAACGAACACATTCACCCATCATATACACATCGATTGTCCAAGACGTTATTTAAAATTATTTGTAAATATATTAAAAAAATTGAAATTTATTATTATTATTTTTTAAAACCACAACAAACTATTTTGACCAAAACAATAATTTTTAAAATCTAAGATATTTAAAAATACATAATAGTTTACATAGTAAAACGATTTAAAGATCTATAATTTAAAATAAAATATATTTGTATAATATACATATAAAATTTAAAATAAAATTATAACCTTTTAAACAATTTGTGATTCATGAAAATAATATTTTTTAATACATATAAATATACGGAATGTGCTTGTTTGTTTAATTTACTAAATCGTTTATTAATTAAATACAAAATTTATTAGAATGCCTTTTGGCTATACTGCAAATTATTTTTTAACAAACCGAAACATTATTTTGTAAAATAAAATATAATATATAAAGGTATATATTAAAAAACATATATATGCTTATATTATTAAAAACAATACGTACAAAGTTATAATTATAAATATATATATATATATATATATATATATATATATTCGTTTTCGAAAGTGATGTGTATTAAAACTTAATTTAAGAAGCTTATATACATACAAATACTTAATATATATATACACACACACACATCAAAAACAAGTTTTTATCAAATAAATTCAATTTCAATATTTAATAAAAAATTAAGTTTTTTGTATAAAATATATATATGTAAAAAAATCAATTTTTTAAATTATACATCAAACATATAACCATGTGTGTGTGTAAAATGGACAACATATGTGTGTATAAACATTTAAAGATGATTTAGATGTACATTAACATCATGATATAGAATTGTAAATAGTGAAAACTATCTTATAAATGTAGTCTTAGATTTGCACCTTAACTGAAAGATAGTCCTAGATCCGATCCTACCTACTAACATTACAATGGCTTTAGTACCACATATAATATTATTTTAATTTTTTTGAAGTTGAAGGTGGCAAGGGATGAAGAGGAGATGACAACTGGACAAGGGAAGTGATGAGACCAAAAATTCCACCAAACTATGGGGATAGTGTGATTATATTAAGCAAGTGAAGTCCTTTTCTCCCCAATTCAACATCCAACACTTGAATTTGAAATCCTTTTCTTCCCACATCATGGTTGTCCATATAATGGTCATACCCCTTAAATAATAAAATGCCTTTAAATAAAATTTAAATCTACATTGATATCGAATATCCATTCATACATATATAACTATTATATATACCCCATTTAATTACTAATGACACCCAAAAATACTAATGGCATCCAATATACCAAATAAATAAATGATTAATATTGATTGATTTAACTAATTTATTATAATTATTAACCAATTAAATCGTGTGGTATTTCGAATAATCTATGAATGTATTTGTATGACTCTTAGGTGTAAATTCAGTTAGCAATTAATATCGAACAATTCAAAATTTATGTCCACGCGTCACTTAGTTAGTGACGTGATAGTTTGGCCAAATTTATCACTTAAACATCTTTAATACTAGAATCCTATTTTACAATTTTAGGCAACACCCTTTAGCAATGACGCCGGTACTTTTTATCAAAACTATATCACATTAGGACTTACTAAAAATGATTTTGTCAAAATTCCAATATCATGCACATTTAACTTGTTTAGTCCAAACACAAAGTCCTTAGTTCAATAATAAAAATTATTACTAACCGAACTTTTCTGACCAAAGACTTTTACTTTGAGTTGATTACAGTTGACCGTGATACCAACCTCATATAACCAAGAAGATCAATTCTCTATTGAATAATGTTTTAATTAATCCTTCAAATTAGAACCAACTGTAGTCGTTCGATGGATATCGCTCTGGTTTAATTATAATCAAAGTGGATTGTCCACATAGAGTTTAGTGGTATTCTCAAGTCGAGAGAACAATATAATATCGTCACTTTGAGATTCTTTATTCGACTTTAGTTATATTGACTAATAGAAAACTCTCGAGTGTGTCATTCTAAAGTTACCCAATAACTATCGGTATACAATCCCTTGTCGCCTCCAACAGCCATGAATAATACACATCAAACATTTGGAAAGCGTTGTGTACTATAGCCTCGGTAGATGTATCGATATCTTATCTCGAAACATTTTGACTAGGAATATTTAATACAACATGTTACTTTTACTGTAACTTCTCATGATTACAATACATTGCAAAAACTATTACATAACATATTATTTAGGGATTTTCTATTAATTATACTTAAATTAAATTATTAATCAACATAATATACTATGACAAGTATATAATAGAAAGAAAAACACCTTTTATTTCGAATGATATTTTATTATAAAGTTAATAATTGATAACTAATTGCAAAATTGTCCCTACGGCATACCCCTAACTCTATCATGGTCTACATACAACTATGAATAGAATTTTCCTACGAAGAAAGCATCCACAATAGCTGTAGCATTCCTGAAATCAACGGACAAAATTATGAAAGTAACATAAGGAAGATCAATTCTACCACACTAGCATTGAAACACAAATCAACAAATAACATGAAATTTTTATAACGTAATAAAGAACCATATATATAAATATAATGATCTAAGCATGGCATTAGATGCAACACATTATATAACAAGTCCTAAAACCCACCAAATGGTTATGTGGAAGAATCTAGTTTTACTAATTTTAAGGACCACTAAATAAGAAATAACCGAAAATTGTGATTTTTTTGTAAAGAAATTGTTATACATTTAAGAAAATAAGGTATGCATAGAGAAGTGAACGAAGTATTATTGAATAATTCTTGTGTGTGTGTGTGTGTATAGTAAACGTGTATTAATTTCTTACTTGTTTTTCTCATTTTAAAATACCAAGGCTTGATGTTGAAAACATGGAAAATTTTATTATACCAAATAAACAGTTACGAGGAAATTACCACATTTTTAACTACTACAAATGCTTCCATTCCCAGTCTCTTGAGTATACAATCATCTTGTAGATATGGCTTCTCCATTCACCTAAAAATCACTTTCTATGTACATTCTTATGACTTGGAAAAATTTAATAACCCTTAATCTTAGTAAAATCTATTAACCCAAAAAAGGGATCAACACCATAGATTGAGTGTGAAAGCACCAACCCTGTCCATATAAAGCAATAATATAGAGAATAAATGTATAAAGAGCAGAAATAGTAAAAAGACAAGAAGATTTTTATAGTGGTTCAGCTGTTAATGAAGCCTACATGCACTTATAACTTTATATTAATCGATTGTTGTTACAAGCTGAATCAGATGACAATATGATTGAATCTTCTAAGTTAGATCAAGTCACAAGTACAAGAGTTCACTGGAGAATCATAGTGAACCCTATATGACTATTGTGTGGAAGGAAAAGAGCGAAGAATAATCTCTATAGAGTTCCAGCAGCCCGTCCAGAATATCACGTTTATGTTGCAGGTAGGATTGTATTATAGGGCTTGGAGAGCTATTGGGCTAGGCCTTCTTGCCAGATGCTTGCAAATTACCATACAAAGGTGCACTGTAAGTTTCCCCGTGAACCAAACCAATTTGATGGATGCTAGCAATCCATAGTTTTTGGCTTGTTGGCGATCCAATTGCTTGAGATGCTCCCCATCATACTCTCCTTTGAAGATTGTGGAAATCTGGAAAATGGTGGGTCGATAGCGATCCATGATGCATGGATTGCTAGTGATCCATATTCCTTCTTAACTTTGTCTTTTGGATCGCATCTATTATTCCGTGCTGGTGTTCTCGATGTAATTTCGTAGCATTTTTTCTTATTTTTATGTCGATCCATACACTGGTTGAATTTGGCTGCTGATCGAACTAAATGAGTGCTCGCTTCTTAATTTAACTAGCTCAAAATTTTATCAAACTTAGCCATTGTCCTTGGAGTACCCATTGGATAGTGAAGCAAGAGGATTTATGAATCTATGAGCGATGATCGCTGGTGATCCAATAATGATGGATCACTGGCGATCCATCACCTTAGTGTGTTCTCGCTTTCCTTTCCTACGATCTTTCTCAGTTAGTTCCTCTAGTCTTTTTGATTGGCTCTTGGGCTGTTATGACTCATGAAGCTGTTCTGATTTCCTTTGGACTCTGCTAGGTTAAAAACCCATATAACATTTGCCCCCTAGAGCATGCCTTTGTTGAAAACAAGGCATGCTCTGGAAGTAATTGCTTTTTCGTTTCTGCTTGGCGAGGTTCAGGTAATTGTGTTAAGGCCATGCAAATTTGACTTTGGCTATTTAGCCACTCGTTAATTTTTGACCTGAATTGTCGTTGCTTGTTATAACAAACCAAGTTTGACCGCATAACTTTTAGAATGCCTTTAGATAGCACGTGGATTATATTGGCTAAATTCGGAATTGATCGAGCGCAATTCGATGGATCACTAACGATGCATAGCTAATGGATCGCTAGCGATCCAATGACTTGGCGATTTTTTCTCAAGCAATCTTTTATATAACCTTCTCAAGCCAATCCATACTCCATTCTTAACTTCCTCCTGTGACCCGAGGCTACTCCTTGTGATTCAACCCAAATCTCGACGAATTCCTAAGTCAATCCACTTCATCACCGTCGCCAACCATCTTTCACCAAAGCCTCTCATCGTTGATCGATTTGAAGCTCGTCGTCGCTTTGACTTCAATCTTAGCGCCTGAAACCTAGTTTCTCAGATCATCGCCAACCCTACCCTTCTGGATCGCTAGGTCGCTGGATCGTCGTTGTCGAAAAGTCTAATCATCTTTGCCTTTTGGTTCTTGATTCGAGGTGAGATATGCTGATTCTGACATTTGTCTAGCAATTTGGTGACAGGGTTGTATTGGTGATGATTGTCATGGAAAATCCGAGTTGATTGTGATTTTATGGAAGAAGGTAGTAAATCAAGTCTTGAGTTCTTCATGGAACGAAACTCGAACCTTGCCCCGGTGCCTGACATATTTCGCTGTCTTCATCCATAAAATGAAAATTGACTTGTACTAAGTTACATTGCTGATACAACGCGACATATCACGAACTGGGTTTGACCCTTTCGGAGGGGAATAACAGCTTAGAATAGCATATCACGAGAAGCTTATGTTGTTATAGCCTTATGAAGAGTTCGGATTGGTCTCTTTATTGCGCACTCGGTGTACCTGAATTGGGAAGAGCTTTCGTGTCGCTTCGGATAACTGATCCGTTATCGGTCAGTATCGATAACGTGTAAGTGTAGAAGGAATAATTTCAAAAAACAATACGAAATGCCCTTTTCATTCTTTACTATAAGCAAGCTATCTACATAGAATAAAGCATTCGTAGTGTTTAGGACACTGGGCTCACCCCTTATAGATAACACACTGAAATTGTCCGGTATATACTTGAAATCCGATATGTCGGTGTAAATCGATATTCCTTCGAAATTCAAGCGTTGTGAGGGAATTTTTGGTTAAAGAGAGAATTACCTGGCCACATTGGGCGCAAGTTTTGCTGTTAGAATGAAGTATCTGTTTTTCTGCCGTAAGTCCAGTGGAGGAAGTCCAGCCCTTTTAGAAGCTGAATCGTCGTACGTCGCCCCTTCCTCTTCTGCTTTGCGGGCTGAGTACGGTCAACTAGACCCAGTTGATCTGGTCATGGACCGAACTCCTCCAAATTTCATAGTTCTTCTTAATACACTAGAGAGCTTCCTTCGTAATCTTCGACAAGGTTTTGCATAATATTTTCTTGCAACATGGCATTTCGGAGGACAATGTGCGCCTTTCGGAGAAGAATGAATTTGTCCATACGCCGCCTCCAGGATACACTGCTTTCCATCAATATATGTGTTTAAACGAAGCAGTGCCCCTTTCAATGAATTCTTGAGAGAAACGATTTCGAACTTAGGAATTGCCCCGTTCCACATTCATCCTAATGGATATCCGATCTTGACTTGCCAGCACGTTCTATTTATGCGGACACTTAACCGTGCTTCGAGTTTCGACAAGTTGAGATGTTTTCTCTCGTTCAAGGGGAGAGACGACTGCCTATGTCTTGTCTTTATCGAGGCCCAAAAGAATTGCGAGATAGTGCTGCAGCTTCAAAGAAATTTGTCTCAATTCAAGACTCGGTACTTCTTCATTAGGTGTCCGAAAGGGTTTAACCTCCTTTGGACAATGGGGGGTAAGTTCTCTTCTTTACTTATTGAGTTTTGATATGTCGCTACAAGGTTTCTACCAAGTTAAATGCTTCCTACAGTTATCCCAAGGCTGAATAAAGACTTATCGCTTAACCAAATTTTCCATACCTTAAAGGCCTTAGACGCTAGGGAGAGATCGGTTAAATTTATGCTAACGGATGAAAATTGCTCAAGTATGGGCTTTTGTATCCGGGGAGATCCGTCGTAACAGTTGAAGTTTCGTCTCCTTCCCGTTCCAGAATACAAAAGCGCTCCAATTCTTCGTCACATGGTTCTGAAGAGGATGTTTTTCAAGAAAATGAGGGCTTGTTTGGTGGGTCAGCTGAAGAGACTCATAAGAGAAGAGCTGTCGCGATTGAAGCCGGCTGTCTGGCCAAAATGCCCTTGAATCTAGAGGAAGGGGAAGAAGAGTACAAACACCAAGAAGGTGAGGCTGCAACGGCAATAGACAAAGAGGAGGGTGAAGTTGAGAGTAACAATAGTTATGATTCCTCCTCTAATGATATGAGACTCCGGGAACGAGTCCCGTTCTTCCGGATTCACCTCACCGAGAGATCCACAATAAAGGCTTTGCCAGTAGTTGAGCGACGTCAGGATTCCCCGATTAAAGATGTCGGCATAGACATTGGAGATTTAAGCAGCGTCTACGTGGATATTGACGAACTAATGGGGGAAGATTTCAGATTCGAAGAGATGTCACTTCGCCCGGGACATGTTGCGCCCTAAATCAGCCCGATTTCTACCGCAATGGCTTCCCATATGGTATGTGATGTCATTTTAGGCACCCACTACAACAAAATGGACATTTAATAGCATTTATAAAATGCTATAGAAGACTTTAACATCATTTTTAACTACACTGTGTAAGGACATGTCATTAAAAGTCAGGAACATACCATGGCAATAGAGCAAACGTTGTAAAAAGCCCATTTTTAATAATGTTTTATGGATGTTATTAATGCATTTTACATCATTTATGAAAAAGTGATAAAAACTTTTTGTAGCGTTTGAATTATGTTATCAAGTATATTCAAAGGCGTTTATCTCTTGCTGTCAAATTTATTTATAGCGTTTAATTTATTACTACGAGTGATCTTTTTACTATTGTTAAAAACCCTTTTATGACAGTTCAAAAACGCCATTGAAGTGTACCATAACATTTTAAAACGCTGTTGAAACTTTTCATAGCATTTTACAAAGGCTTCTTTTACTGTTTTCGGATTTACTAGTTCTATTTCTATGCATATCAATCATAACTTATATACCAGTGTAGTTAAAATCAACACATACATTTCATAATCAACATAATTATTAACAGCACATTTCATAATCAAATATGCAACAATGCATAATCAAAACACACATATTCTTACATCAAAACATATAATACGTCCATAATATTCATAAACAATGTAAAATAAATAGTAGCTAGTGACAAAAAGTAGTCGTACAAAAAGCATACAAACCAAAATGTAGTTCTGGCATCAAAAATAACTTTGAATTTATAACAAGTTGCTGCACTTTTTTGGTATCAAAGTTACCTATCTACTTACAAAGTAAAAGTTCAAAAGTTAGCTGCATAAATCATTAATACAATAAACGTAATCTGAAACATAGCTAATGCAAGCAATAATAACATGAAAAGTAGTCTACAACAAAAGAAAAGTGATGTACTATTTATATGATATTATTTATATGTTATAATTTATTTTATAATAATCATGTATAATTTTGTATTATTTGCATACATATAATTCTATGATACATTTCTATTCTCTGGTTTAATGAGTTTATCCATTATTATTATCACCGCCACTATTACTTGTATGTTGTGTATGTATGCAACTTACAAGTATAATTTATATGATTTGCGTGTATATTTATGTATATATTTATCGTTTATATAATATTTATTTATTCTATATGTAATTCCTATTAGTTCATATTCTTAGTATATACATTTATTATATTATTTGTTATATTAATTCATATACAATTTATATTAATTAGTACGTAAAATTCTATAATAATTTTTCAAGATTTGGTTAAGTTTATCAAGATAATATTATTACTCGTATTACTACTACTATTTACTATTATTATTTATATTATATGTGTGTGGGTGTACAATAAATATATAGTTTATATTATTTACATATATAAATATTTATTTATATATTTATTCGTATGACTAGTTATTGTATTTATATTATAATTATTATATGTTAATTAATTTCTACAATAATTTAACATGATATGGTTTAATAAGTTTATCAAAATATTATGATTATTATTCGTTCGTACTTCACATAGTATAATTCATACATAGCATAATTAATTCATACATAATTTAATATATATAATTGATATAATATATACGTATGTAATTTACAAAGATATAATATATGTAATATAATTTGTAATTAGTATATATTTTCGTACATAAACTTAATTGTTTTTCATAAATCTAGTCAATTTTCATAAACTTAGTTAAATTATTATAATACTTGGTTAACATAGCTAATTTTGTAAAACTTAATTAACTTAGTGAACTTTTATAAAACATAGTTAACTTTTATAAAGATTAACTAAATCGGTTAATTTTTATAAACTTGGTTATTTAAAAAAATAGTTAACTTGTAAAAGCTAATTCTTATAAACTTAGTTAATTTTTAAAAAAAAATTGAACTTGGCCAATTTTTATAAATTTAGTTAATTTTGTTAAAATTTAAAAAAGCTTAATTAGTTAATTTTTATAAATTCATTAACAAATCAATATAACTAACTATGTGGCAATGTCAAGAATTACAACATGCCTAGGTTAACCTATGCTAGTTGTTAATTTTGATTTTTTTTGTAAAAAATTATAACAAGATTAAAAAGTAATATTTATGAAGAGTTCATAATAGATTTTCAATGAACTCACTTAAACTATATAGAAAAAGGTCTGAGCGAAAGAAATAACTCATTACGTGTCACACGTATGATTGAGATACATGAATACATTCCAACGAGAAGGGGAAATTCGGTAAATCCCAAAATTAACTCATAGGGAGACAAATTAGATGTATTGGCCATTTGGTGATTGAGTGGTATATAGAGAACAAACCCAGTATGTCTAATATATGTAAAAATATGCATTCATCCATTAAAAATAGGAAAGAATAATACACTTACATCTGAATATTAAGTCATTCTAGGAATATTATGAATCCTTTAAGTTAATAGGTTTTGTGACCGCTATCAAGGATTTGATCTGCAAAAATAAAGAAAAGAATTATAAAGGAAAGAATTTGAAACAGGGATTAGTAAAAAATTTATCAAGGCTGGTTAGTAGGAGAAAGTCGAATAACAAAAACCTACACTAAACACGCTTGCAAAAACAACATATACCTGTTGGGCTCCAATGGCACAGTTTCCATCTCCTTAATATATTTAATACTATTGAATTTATGGTAAATGATTGTTATAATCCAATGTTATTAGTGTTTATATTTGAGCACCAGATATCAGTCAGCTTATAAAATTTAAAGCATTTCAAATATATGCAAAGATCATCATAATGAGGAATGAACAAAGGAAGAAATTGAAAAATGGAGGTACCTTAAGAAAGATGAGCTGAACCAAATGACATAAAGCTTGGTTCATATGATGCATAGATAATATTGGTGACAAAAAACAAAGAAACCCTGAATAAGAAAAGTTAGAGAGACGAAATACAAAATCATAAGACTGGTTGACAAAAAACTACATTTTAAAAACTCAAAATTCATATCTAACTGATTGAATTACCATGAATATTTGTTATCCACAAAAAGAATAAACATGCAGCCTTATCTATGCACAGCTAAGTTAATTTAGAAAATAAAATCAAGTGGAAAGTAATTAATTAATAGCTTTTGCAGCAAACAAACCCAGTTAACACAAATGAGTCACTGTTGAACTAATTCCTACATTTTTTCAAAAATATGAGATAATCGTATAATAATAAGCACTTACATATAAAGGTCTGATTCTCAATAGAAAATTATAGATCCATTATCCAAAATTTTCTTACTTGATTTCACTTTTAATAGTAAGAACGAAGACATGTAAAAATTTACTACGTGTTTTTTCTAGCAATGCACTAAATAGGCAACTCTTTAGCAACATGATCATCTTAAGCAATGAATTCAATCAAAATAAGACATTCATTTGTCTAAAAATCACTGCTTAATACTTTTGTAATCAATTGCACCGAATACTTATAATAAGCAGAATTTTCAAAAAAATTAACACATTCATCAATCACTGATCAAAAAACAAACATGCATTATTCATATAAGAATGAAAGCATAATTCAATTAATTTTACCTGTTCTATGTTGTGCCTTGAGAAAAGTATAATACTTTTCCCCAACCCTTGGAACAGACATTGAAGGCTTAGCTCAAGCATGTGACAACTTGTTATAAAGAGAATCTTTTGATTTATGATATTTATTCTGATTTCCATGGCCACTGCTTGGAGTAATTTGGTGTTTTCTCATTCGAAAATCTCCAATTTGCAAATAATAATATGTATGGACCTAAGAAAAATATTTATCCAATCATGTCTCGTCTTGTCTTTTTTTGCAGATATTGTAAATCCAAATTTTCTATTATAGCTTTCAATGATTCATGGCAAGTATTACAAACAAAGAAATTACCAGGTGGAGGCACTGATGTGACTGCATTGCAAACAACGCAACAAACTGATGATGCACCTTGAGGATACACAAGCAAATTTCTACAAGCCGAACACACAAGTTGACATTGTGCACCTACATTATTTTTGAAAAATGCATATCAATTAAATGATATGAAACACAGAGCTCTATAAATCTGTTTGGTGAAAATCATTATGCACATTATGGTATTTACAACCTATATGGTTAAGTTCTTTTCTAAAATACATGGATGTTGTTTGTAGACTAGTGAAAGAATGCCTAGTTTTCTTTTTCATATCAATGAACTATACACTATTGTGGTGTTCATAAGCAAGGAAAAATAAGAAATTACCATTAAGAGGTAAAATAGGAGCAGGGGTTGTGTAAGGTGAGAGAGGTATTGGCACTTTTCTTCCAATTACTTTTCTCTTATTCTCTTCCTTGACAAAAATATCTACACCCAAAACGATAAGCTATGTAAATCTCCAGTTCATATTTAATACATGTATCTGTAAATAATTGGCAATCAATACCAGGTTTACATAATTGATACTGTATAGTGCTATATGTTGCTTACAGAAGACACTATGAACCATATATATTTCAGTGAAAAATAGAAAGCCAAAGGTCAATTTTAAAGAATACCTCATTTATGTCAGTTTTCCTTCACAACCATCGCTTTTTGAAAAGAAAAACAAATTGTGTTGTATGTGCACTATTTCTTTCCTCCAGTTTTCTATGTTGTTTGTTCCGATATCGTTTCCTTTGCTTTGCTTCGCTTCATGTCCAAATTTTGCTTTGCATTCTGTGCTTTGATCATCTTCATTCTTTCTTCCTCTACTATCATTTGGAGAGATGGTGGTAATAACTAGGTAGAGTTGCCAATAGAGCTTTTTTCTTGAACTGCTTTTTACTGCAAATTTCAATTTTTTTAAAGTAATTGTTTGATAATATATGTTAGTATGCAAGGTAATTTTTGGTTAGCTTTGAGGACTAGTTAACGCTTATCTTAATTTGTAAATCATCTTTTGAAAGTTCTGTCTTTTTTAACCTTTTCTTTTTTATCCTTGTTTATTAGGCATTTGTAATTGAATTAGTTTATCTTTGGTCTTGGTACTAGTAGGCTATTGTTTGTTGGAATATCATTTTTAAATTGACACAGACACGACACTTGCTCTGAGAAGAAAATAATATGTATATACATCTAAGTAATGATCTAATGTTACTAAATGCATGATAGTTTAAAAAGGTAATTTTAACACTTAGCCTGTAATTATAGTTGACTGTGAATCAACAAGTACAGAAGTTAAAAAGAAATTATCAATATATTGTTAACACATGATGGATGTGTGCTATTAGTAGTTATTCATAACTTCTCGTATTTGAACTTCTAATTTATTTGGTCTAGCCTGAGATTTATATTTATATCAAGCTTGAAATGAAGATATCAAATCATGTATATATGTATGATGTAGTGGACAAGTTCACACAAAATGCTTTGGGATAAATGAGAATCAGTAAAATAATATATATAGAAGGTTTAAAACCATAACATTCACTTTGATAAGCTTGCACCAAATGGTAATCAACAAACATAAAGCTCAATACTAAAGTTTCAATCCCTAAACCAATAAAATCATGTAAAAGAGTTATGTAATTACGCAAAAGAGTTACATGCTTGATATAAAACTTAATTAATATAAAATTATATTAAATAATGAAGTATCGAAATGAAAAAAAAGGAATAAAAAATACCTGCACATTTTACTCTTCGGCAAGCTTCGAAATAATCTCCGAACCAAAACCATTGTCATCTTAGTCCAATCTAAAAAATAACCAACAATATTAGTATCATATAATATTCTTAAGGATATTTCATAACGCTGAACATCACGGTCCAGATTCATCAAATATGGTTTATGTCAAGTGAAAACGAAAACACAATGACCTGCAGGTGAAAAAATAAGGATAGAAGCTTTGTCAAATTTACCTTGATTAGCAGGAAACTGTATTTGTTAGAGAACCACATATTATCACAAAACCAATTGATAATGTGAAGGGAGGTCTTTTAGTATTTATGCATGATTTATATTGTAATTGTATGTATAAATAAAAATATTTTGCAAGCCAAGAAAACAAAAGGTTCAAATAAAAAACCCTGTATATTGATTATATGGTATACTGGCATATTGAGTTTAATGGCATGTGAATAACACAATTATACCTTCATTGAGATCAATCAACGTGTCAAGTTCACCCAATAATAATAGCAAAACCTCTGGTACATGTAGCATCTCTTCTGCAGGCATAACTGTTATCACCCTCAATAAGTCAAAATATAAAATCATCTTATGTCTTCTTCAACAATGTTATATAAATTACCTCCCATTTCTATGTGATACATCTACTACAATTCCACCAGTACATGAACGCAGTCCTACCGCTCACGCAAGACCGAGGAGAATCATACATTTACCCAGAAGATTATTGAACTAATAAAGCAAAGGAGGATGCTGACAGTTTGTTAGGAATTGCTGAGTCTGTTAGACAATGCAGACGTGTATTTCTTTTTTTTCTTTTTATTTTCTGTTATTGTGTGGTCCTTGCTAAAAGGTTGTTTCAGAAAATGGCTCTATAGCAGGCCACGTAGGCAAGGTTGTTAGAAAAACTACTAAATATGTACTAGGAAAGAAAGGAAATGGCAGAAAAGATTATTGTTGAATCTCACTTCCTACTGTATTTCTTCCTCACCATTCTTCTTCTCTGTTAATCTTCCTTTCCTCTATATTTCACTTCCTACCTTCTCAGACAGTACCGTGTCATTTTGGTGCTTTCACCGATCTCCTCTTCTCCCTCTCTCCAAAAACTTCACCTCTGTCCCCCCCCCCTCCTCTCCTTCCTAAATATCCAACAAAACTCCATCACCATGACCAAACTAGATGATGCACTGCAGCAACTCAACCAACACAATGAAGCCATCACCACAATACAAGAAAACCAGACCAACCATAGCTCCATGCTCAAAACTCTAACAGCCGACAACATTGACATCAAAACTGCTCTTCAAGATCTCTCCACACAAATAACCAACATCAACCGCAAGCTAGACAACCAACAAACTTTGTCACCAACTCACCACACATCAACCACATATCAGCCATCACCTCCAAACCGACAACCGCCGCTATTAGCAACACCAACACCCACCCGAACTCCTAAATGTTCTCTAACTACATTCGATGGATCCAACCCACATGATTGGATATTTCAAGCGGATCGATTCTTCGCCTACTATTCAACACCGGAAGACCAACGAGTTGATCTAGCAAGCTTCCACATGCACGGCCAAGCTCTCGCATGGTTTCAATGGATGCATCGCAACAATCAAATCTCTACTTGGATGGCATTGACAAAAGCGATCGAGAAGCGCTTCTGACCACCTACATTTCTTAAGCCACAAGCCACCTTGTTCAAATTCCAGCAACTTACCACTGTCGACAATTACCAAGCCACCTTTGAAAACCTTTGCAACCGTATTACTACACTTTCCAATGACTCCATACTCCAATGCTTCATTTCCGGCCTCAAAACACATATACAAAACGAACTCCACATCCTCAAACCCACCACCATCTCCGATGCGATAGAAGGCGCTAAACTCATCGAACGTAAGTACACTGACCCTCCCAAACCAATATCCACTGAATATACCAATTCTCCCTTCCAGAAACCAACAGACAACCAGCAGACCTCTCAGACAATTCCACAAACACCTCCCATGCAACCCTCCAAACCCAGTATTCCTATCAAACAACTCTCCCAGTCAGAGATGCATGCACGTAAACAACAAGGTTTATGTTTCAATTGCGATGAGAAATACTACGTCGGCCATCGTTGTAAACCCACTCACCTCTTGATGATCCTCCCCGAATTCAACCCGGACAATGACATTCCAGAACACGACCCAGAACCACCATCAGTCACCACTTCCACCAGCTCCTTATTGCCATGACCTTGAGGACAAGGTCGATCTTGAAGGGGTAGGTATTGATACGTCTACTACAATTCCACCAGTACATGAAGGTAGTCCTACCGCTCACGCAAGACCGAGGAGAATCATACATTTACCCAGAAGATTATTGAACTAAAAAAGCAAAGGAGGATGCTGACAGTTTGTTAGGAATTGCTGAGTCTGTTAGACAATGCAGACGTGTATTTCTTTTTTTCTTTTTCTTTTTTCTGTTATTGTGTGGTCCTTGCTAAAAAGTTGTTTCATAAAATGGCTCTATAGCAGGCCACATAGGCAAGGTTGTTAGAAAAACTATTATATATGTACTAGGAAAGAAAGGAAATGGTAGAAAAGATTATTGTTGAATCTCACTTCCTACTGTATTTCTTCCTCACCATTCTTCTTCTCTGTTTATCTTCCTTTCCTCTATATTTCACTTCCTACCTTCTCAGACAGTACCGTGTCACTATGTCAACAAATAAAGCTTTGAAAGTTGCGTGCACAGTGGTACTAATGGTTGTCGCATTTTTAATAACAAAGTATTGTTTAAAAAAGAAGAGTTGCTCGAACAGTATTACTGGCACTGAAACCACCCATATAGAATCAAAGTTGAACCAACATCAACGGGAACTTTTTAAATGAACTCATAAAAGAAAAATAATCAGGTTTAGCTCACATAATCTTAAAGAATTCACAAAAACTACACAACCAAATAAGGTTCAGGCGGATTCAGTGAAGTGTACAAAGGAAGATTTTCGAATGGGATGCATAAAGCGGTTAAAGTACTTCAAAAACATTAAATAAAAGCGCACAAGAACAGTTCATAGCAAAAGCTGGTACCATTGGCAAAACATATCATATCAATCTAATTAAACTCTATGGGTTATGTTTTGAAGACACGACAAAAGCATTGGTACATAAAAGAATCATGTATGAAAGCCAGTGACAATGTTTGGTTAGAAATATAATAGCCAACGGTGTACTGTACATCTTCTTTATGGTAGCAAGCAGTTTGTTTTACATGACTATTCACTAATATTGTTTTTACAACTTATTGATTACATAATTTAGAGATATAAAATTGTTTTATTACAAAAGGATGTTACTTTAATGAGTATATGATTCAAAGTTTACTATTCATCTGACTAATGGCAAGCTTATCTTTGTCAGTACATGATTTGTTAGTTCTGATAAATTGTATATTGAGGCAGAACATAGGGTGGAACATGCAAGAGATTAGAATACTAGACACCGGTTCATCATTAATGAATCACATAATAATCATACATTTTGTAGGTTTTAGGGTTGTCTCGCATGTTTATTGGAGGAACGACGGTTTGGATTGGAGAAAAAGTCCCACATCGCTAAATAATATGAAAAAGTGGTGTATAAATATGGGTTGGTAGGCATGTAACATTAGGGATTCCTTTTGTTACAATAAAGTGTGTGCCAACCCATATGCGTACGTCACGTGCAGGAGATGGGGATCTTTGTCTGACCGTCGTTACACAACAGTGGTATCAAAGCCGAAGGTTACGGACTGGGCCATGCAGACACGGCAGTACTCTCAAAGGTTACCGCAAGGGGATGCGAGTCAAAGGGGAGACTGTTAGGGTTGTCTCGCATGTTTATTGGAGGAACGACGGTTTGGATTGGAGAAAAAGTCCCACATCGCTAAATAATATGAAAAAGTGGTGTATAAATATGGGTTGGTAGGCATGTAACATTAGGGATTCCTTTTGTTACAACAAAGTGTGTGTCAACCCATATGCGTACGTCACATGTAGGAGATGGGGATCTTTGTCTGACCATCGTTACACAACAGTAGGGCCAGAAGTTCAATTCTTGACACTAGAAATGTGTTTATGGTAAGATCATATAAATGAGTTTGAGTGCACTAAAACCTCATATATTTCCTGAAACCTCTTCACGTTCGATCTAATTATGTTTTTGATTTCATACGTATCTTCAAAGCTTTGAGTTTCCAGTTCATAGTTTATATGTATTTATATTTCTAATTTTTAAATATTAATATATCTAATTTCTACATGTAGCGTATTGCCGTATCTTCTTTGCTTATTACTGGCAGGCACTACTTGTTCCAAAAAAACATGATCTTAATACATTGTCTTATCTTCTTTAATGGATAGAGATACTGGTTATAATGTAAGATCTTAAGCTCATTATTACCACCAAATCCGACTACAACAAACTAGAAAGTACTAAGCTTTGAAGGTTTGTTCTTTTACTTTTGTTGAAACCTAATATAGGCATACCACAAAGTACAAAAATCAAAGATGCCATTTTACTCTAAATTAATTGGTGGGCCATCATGTCAAGACATTAACCACTATTGCTAATATTCAAATGTAGTGATTTGAAGCAGTGACACATGTTATTACATGTTTATACATATATTTGCTTATAAATATATTTGCTATGTAGTTTATACCACATATATAAATATTTACATCATATCAGAATTATAGATTTGTACATATCTATACATCAAAGGTTTAACAACACCTTAATAATTTTAGACAGTTTAGTTATATCCCAACAGACACTATATCATTATATTTCAAAATATATAATAATAAAAAACGTAAAATATTCTTGTAAACCACTAAATTTTCAAATCTTTCCCTTTAAATCAAGGAGCAACAGAGGGGACAGACAAAAGAGAAAATACATATGAAATATCAAAAAACATTATAATTGTTGCACCAATAGATAGATTACATTTACTAGAACTTAATTAGCGAAACAAAGCACATATTTTCACAAACTGTTATTTCTTACAGATCAATAATTAATAAGTTAAGCAAATTTCAAAATTAAAGCAAAACTCTCAATCAAATAAGCAAGAAATTACTATCTTCTTTAACAGTAAGTGATTGGTACATCAAATCAAATTGACCCACTCATTAATGTAATATAAAAAGAAAAAAGAAAAAAACCTATTTAGACTATCAATAGTTCAAAAAATAATGTTTATTCTGAAGAAATATATTTATGAGTCATAAATAGGTAAATGACTTATAAGTTAGATATATATATATAGTAGGCGTCTCCTTTTTTATTTTTATTGCTATTATAATCACCAAATCATAAATACCCTACATTCCAGGTCACTAATCACGATTAAAACAAAATGATCACTTTAAGCCAATAAAGTCAAATAAAAATATCATTGGCATAAATCCATAATACTTACGAGGTTAGTGGAAGAAAAAACGAGACTGTTGGTCAACGAAGAAGAAGCGCGATCTTAGAGAAGTGGTGGAGGAATAGGTGCAGTGGAGAGACAGTTTGGTATGTCTATGGAGAAAGAGTAGGTACCCGATTTGAAGGCATCCATCAATATGATTTTATGTTGAAGGAGAGGAGGAATAGGGTTTTGCGAGGAAAAATTTGGTGAAGGAAAAAAAACTAGAATTCTACAGGCCAAATAAAAATGTCCCGCTTAAGCAAATTCATTCTTTCCGCCTTTTTCCTTTTCATGGCGTTTACTATTTTTATTAATTCTAACGATTGCAAACAATGGCACAGTGGTTAAAAATGTTGATGTGCAATGTTGTTGATGGCAGCTTTTCTTGTAGTGCCCCCGACACATTACACGTTTCATTAGGGTCACATTCACTTACACACGCATTATTTAGGCCTGTTTTTTGTTGCTAAAGCTTTTTATTTATTCTTTGTGGTAGTTACCATGAGAGGCCGAGGTCTTTACGCCGATCTTGAGCAATTCACTAATTCGTAGCGTTGGTCAAAATGGTCACAAGTCGTCATCCGCCGTACGAGACCGAAAAGGAATGGAGAAACGAAAATACTTGGAGGTCGAAGCTCGTCGCGGGGATGACCAGGAACAAGTCGGACGTATAAGAGTGGCTATGAGAAGATAAAAACCCCTAATGATAGAGAATAACCGTTCAAAAAGTCGAAGACTGATCGTCGTACTTATCCTTCCAAGCAACAGCCTTTGCCCCAGGTCCAGCTTTTATCGGTCCTAAAATTCTAGTGTAACGACCTAGAATTTGACCACTTTAAATTATACAATTTAAAGTGATTTTAAATATAAAATATATAACATTTAATAATTTAAATAATATTAGATAGGATTTGCAAAGAGAAATATACAAAAAATAGGAATAATTGCTTAAATCAACAAAATTGACAAAATCGATTTTCGATAAAATTGAATATGCAGTCCAATAATTGTTTTAAAGGATAAATAATTTCTTTTAAATTCATTATATAATGATAATAAATGGTTGATAAAAGTTTGATATCTGTATATATACTTATGTTATAGTGATTGATAAATTTCGTCGCGCATTGACAAAATCAATATCGTATATTTGCAAAAAAAAATTGATATTATTTTATATTATTTTATAAGTCAAATATACTTGTTTTAATTATTTAAAAATAATAAGAAATCTATTCTAAATTTGGTTTACATAAATAAATAGCTTAACAAAAATGTTAAAATGTGACCGTAAAACATTTTATCGAATAAAAATTGTAGCAGCGTTGTTGCACCTTTGTTAACATGTTTTAACATATATATCACATAGTTTAATAACGGAACATGTTTACTTTTATTAATTATGATTCGGAAACTTCTAGAATATAATTAAAAAAAGTAAGTAAAAAAGAAAAGTAAAAAAGTAAACATCACATCAAAATCAAACCAAATCTTCTCTTTAATCACTTCTCCATCCAAATAAATTTGCTTAGCTCTTAAGTGACCATAATATAAAGTAAGAAGTGATAAGTGATGATAAGTGTTGAAAAGGTAAGGTTGCTTTAAAGTTAAGTAAGGTTATTTTGGTAATTTGGTAAAGGGATATTTTAGCAACTTACCACGTCATTTTATTCCTATAAATACACATCCATCCTTCTCATTTTCTCTCACAAATCATTATTTTTTAACTTTCCTTAAGCTATGTTAATGGCTTCTTCTTCTCTTTTTTTACTTACTAACTTTTCTTAAAATCACATCAAACCAACTCCAAACTCCGCCAAATTATGCCAAAGATCTTATATCATCGTTAAAACATGGTTTAGCATTCAGGAATGAACAAATGTTGAAGGACGAGGTGGAATAGGGGGAGGTCAAACCTGTTGAGGAGGGATGAGCAAGTTAGAAAGCTCCGGTGCAAGAAAAGAGAAGGAAGTGCCGTCCATTTCATTCCATGGAAACATGAAGAAGTTTAAAGTACCACGGAAGCTCTGCCGAATTCTAGGGAGTTGGGAAGGAGAGATTGATAGCATAAAGCAAAGAGGAATGAAGTAAGTTGATTAGTTAAAGTTAACAATGGCTTTAATGAAGTGTTGTTGATAAGAATGTTAGTACAAAGTTAATCGATTTGGTTAAAGATGAGAACTCCGAAACTATTGTTATTATATTTTTGGATGATGATATGATGTTTGAAATGGATGTTTAATATGATTTGGTCATCAAGTTTGGTTGTTTTCATATGAATGTTGAATATATATGCAAGTCACAGAAATACACGTCGATAAGGACAAAGGACTTTCCTCTATATTTAATGAAATGGTGTATATGGAATGTTATACCTCCTTAAAAATGGTTTAAAATATATTTGAAATGTTTAATAAACATTTAAAAGTGTTTTGGTGAAGTTTGAATGAAAAATGGAAAATTTAGTTAAAAATAAGCGCGTCCCGTAACGGTAGTTCGCGATTTCACGCTATAAAAGTCAAATAAGTGTAAAAGTTGGAATATAGCTCGGAATTCTTCGAGATAAGAATTTTCCAAACTATTATATCCATACTTTTCCAATTAAGAAAGAAAATTGATATTTTGACAAGTAGATTTTGAAATATGAGTAAAACAATTTTTGAAAAAAAATCATGATTTTGCGGTTCGTAATCCAAAACTGGATTTTTTTTACAAATGATGTTCCAAAATTGTTTAAAAATGTAAAATAATCTTATAAAACCTTTAAAATATTTTAAAAATGATTTGAGTAATAAAAATGGATTTTCAAATAATAAAAGATCGGTTTGATCAATATAGATTAAAGGCACTTTCCACAATACTTTTTCGCAACACTTTTCTACAACTTTTGAAATATAGTTTTAGACTTAAAGCTTCTTATCCAAAAAAATTATAATGTTTTCAAACGGATAATTAAGTGTTTTAATAATGATTTGGAGGTCTTTTAGCTTATTGAAGAAAGTTCAAATAAATTATTTAAATAAAAAACTATTATAAATAAGCGGTTTAATCTTGGCTCTAAAAGCCAACAAGTAGACTGGATTTGTCTATTCGTAAGATCCAGATAAGAGGTGCTTAAACTAAGGAGATGTTCAAGAGCAACCAGTGCCCTGGCTCACCTAGCCTCTTTCCTGGATGAGGGATGGATAAGATCGAAATGTTGGAAACGAGTTAAGTATAAAAAGATTTATTTTTTAGATTTAAACAACTTGGATTTTATAGAGATGATCTTCTTGTACTTGGTGTTAAAGCCTGAAGAGGAAACTCGTACAATTCATGGAATTCAAAAGGTCATTTCGCTGTTTTCCTAATATTTGCTGAATATAAGGATTGATATTGAGTAGAATTAGATGATTTCTATAGATTCTGCTCACTTAATATTTACTGGTTTTGGATTAACATCCTGGATAACATGGTTTCAACTAAATCAAAAGTATGAGTTTTAAACTAAGAAATTTTTGTTAAGATTTAAATGAGATGATTTGGAATTAATTAAATTCCTATACTTAAATTTTTTTGGTTTGGAATATTGGTAAACGATGTATTGAATAACATTGTTTTCGATCCACGTTAAAAGTTATGATCTGGAAATCTTTGTCAAGATTTAAATATATGATTTGTAATATTTTCCTAAGAAAAGATGAAATGATTTGGAATTAAAAAAGGTTTTAAGTAATCAAAGATTTGATGAGAAAGGTTTGATAATTTCGTATATACCGAAAAGAATGTTTTAGAAATATATATATCTTTGAGGGAGATTTTTGATAAAAAGTACTTAATCAATTAAAGAATGTTTCCTTATTCACAAAACCTCTCTTTATCGAAGATTGGATTCGAAGGAACCGATGTCGGATCTAGATAATTCCTATCCAAAAATCACTTCGAACGAACGTATGAGTTCGAAAAATAAAGACTTGATAGAGAGAATAAAGAATGAAGACTAGGGATTTTTGGGATGAAAGGACTGCTTGTTTATAATTCTAGTTAGCTCCCAAATATTAAAGTAGTGGTGGTCCCTTCATTTCTGAAATTCTTTAGGTTGCAAGGACTTCTCGCTGCTAATCCTAGGTTTAATTTTCAATAGGATGTGGTAGGAGAGTACCTTCGGTTTCATTCAGTCCCAGAATGAACTTGCATGGATGGATGTCTGATATTGCATTCTTGAGATTTACATCGTTGACTTTTATAAACGTACATTTGCTTGGTGGTGGACAAGGCAACTTCTCTTAGTTTAACACCCTTCTCTGAGACGTATGAGCTCGGAGGTTGTATGTTTGTGAAAGCTAATAAGTGATCGATGGAATGGTAGTGTGGCATTCAAAGAAAGATGATGTGCTATGTGGAAAGGTAATCATTACCTTAGGCCCCATACCCGAAAATGACCGAAATAGGGTTGGACGCGGCACGGCGATGTGGTTCGTAACCATTAGGATATGATTATCCCCTTCTAGATGTATTTCTTCCCACTATGACATTCGGGATGTAAATTAATATGGAGTCGGTAATGACAGGGGTGATGACATATTCGGTACTATCTAGGAAAAGGGAGGTCGGTTTTATGTTGGTAGAGGACCATCTATTGGGCCTCGGTACATTCCTCTAGAGATGTACTGCAGGAAGGTAGTCCCTTCACCTGGTCTTTGTATGGAAACACATTCTCCAATAAGTGCCTGCCATTTTGTTGGTAGAACCCGCGTTTGAGGTTAGTATGCTAGAATTTAATAATGTAACAATTTCGACTAAGATTAATAATTTTACTTGCAAATACTTTCAGAGATGTGTCGTTAAAAATAATATCAATTATTTTGACGTAAATTTTTTTGGTTATCATAAGGTAAAAAGTCGTTTCATGTTTATGTGCGGCGTGGTCTTATGAGATACCTTTTTGTTTTCAAAACGCGTATTTTGATTTCTCACACCAGTCCCATGACTGACCTAGAGTTTATTTTCCTTATCCTTTAACTCTGAGTGCCCTAATTTTCTCGGGCAGTCTAGTAGTCAAGTTTAGTTAGGAGAAATCTAGAAGAGCTCGGAGCATGGAGTTAGAAGATTCTTTTGAAGATTGTTATCCATTTCCACCACACTCATGTATATCGTATTCTGCATTTGTTAGGACAGATATTTATAACTGTCCATGTTTAACTCTGATAAATGTATTTTAACTTTTCGCTGTAAAAAAATTGTTGAAATAATATATGTTATTTCCTTCATGTGAGATTCTGTTCTGTCTTTATTTTCTTTCTTACCATTAACGATCAGATTTCCGCCACTTGGATTTGTGGCAGGTGAATACCGAGGACGTATTAGTGTCAATTTTCGAGGATCGAAAATCCTTGTGACATTTGATATCAGAGCGCAAGGTTAAGCGAGAACCTTGGCTTTGTTGGGGTAAAGTCTTATCGGAGATAGGTAGGATGAGTTACTCATTAGAGATTGGGTTAATGACACCCTAGAATGAGTTTGAGAGTATTATATATGAGCGCGTATTTGTTTATATATAAATGTTTTTTTTGGAAAATGGTAAATGAAATATTTTTACCTAGGATTATATTCTGAATATAAAGGATATTATTTTAAAAAGGTTATTTGATTAAGGAAAGGATAATACTTAATTATTATCATTGATTAATTGGTTGTTTGATTTAAAAGTTTGAAATACGAACAACTCGAGAATTTAGTTTCACAATTTGACTATGGGGTATTCGATAAAAAATAATGTTGGTTTAAGGTTAAAGGAATTTACTTAAGATAAATAAACTTATGAATATGTTTTATATAAGTAATTTTATAAACTAGATTTATAAAACATGCTTTATAAAGGAATTTTTGAGAATTTAAATTCCTATATTTTTAAATGGAATTTCAAATGATTTTTGGAAAAGGAATAACGATAATATTGTTTCTAAAATGGGATTTTGAAAATGAAAAACAGTCTTATGGTTAATTGATCCGAGTGGCTCGAAAGTGACTAAAAATGGATAGGAGATGTTTTCAAATGGTAAGCACTTCTCATAAGTATTCCCCTTCTTTTTTAGGAAAATATGTGATACTATTGGCAGTACCCAGTTCCCTGGTATCATTTTTGAGTTACTCGATCTATATAATTTTCTAAAATTAAAAAGGATAATGTGAATCATTACTTAATAATTTAATTGATGGTTGTCAATTTTTATCAAAGTGCATTATCTTAATTGATAAGCATGAGTATGATTTGATCTTTAAAATAAATATTTAAAGTTATTAATGAATATTTTTGTGTTTGTAGTAAACGATGTTTTACAACATTTATTTTTAAACCCTTGAATGACACTTTGGAAGAAATCTTATGCGTATATCTAAATCTTTAATAATGGGATTTTTAAGATAATAACAAGAATTATAGTCTTTTATAAAAAGGTGAAAAATATTATAATTAACATGTTATAAAAAAAAGAAGTTCATTATAACAATGGTTTGGTGGTAATTATATTAATCTCTTAGCTTATATTTTTAAGTAAGACTTGTTATGTAAATTATGAATATACTTAAAGCAACCGAATAAGTATATGAATACTTTTATATATTGAAACTATGAAGGCAAAGAGAATATATATATAAAGGAAGTTTTAATTAATAAAGGAGTGTTAATTGATAAAGAAAGTTTAACTAATAAAGAATGTTTTCACATTTTATATTAGCTAAAGGAAGTTTATGATGATTTATCAATTTAATGAATTATTTTGAAAATAAGTTTTCCAGAAAACCACTAAGATATGTTTGGAAATGTATTACAATAAAAAGATAGTTATCTTTTGAAAAGAAATGTGTTTTAAGTAGGAAGATTTGGAAAGATGTTAAACGGTTATAAAGAAGTATCTTTAGAAAAGTTCGAATAAAGAATGAAAAGCTTATGAAATAATTTCATAATAATTTTAGGAAGGTTAATAAATACATATGAAGCACATGGATTATTTATTAGCATGATTTAATCTAAGATTCGAGTGCAGAACTTTGATGTGTCTTGGCACTTATTTGAAAAAAGATTTATCACTCGATTCTTGACGACGAACATCGATGAGGATTTATGGTTGGATACTTGAGTTTTTTATCATAGTTGAAGGCTATACAAGGAGAACTAAAGTTCTGATCAGGAAGCCTGGTCGGAGTCCGCACTAAAGGATCGAAGGGTCAATACTAGATCGAAAGTAAAGTTGTGGATTTGAATAGTAGATCAAATCAGATATTGCATACGAGTTATCTATATACATCGTATGGGTAAAAGTTTAAAAATAAATATTTTGGGAAAACCTTTGAGTTTTTGTTTTGGGCAATTTCGGAGACGAGATTCTTTAAAAAGGAAAGTATGTAATGATCCAGAATTTGACCACTTTAAATTATACTATTTAAAGTGATTTTAAATATAAAATATATAACATTTTATGATTTAAATAATATTAGATGGAATTTGCAAAGAGAAATATACAAAATATAGGAAAATTAATTATATCGACAAAATTGACAAAAACCGATTTTCGATAAAGTTGAATATACGCTGCAATAATTGTTTTAAAGGATAAATAATTGCTTGTAAGATCATTATATAGTGATAATAATTGGTTGATAAAAGTTTGATATCTGTATATATACTTATGTATAGTGATTGACAAATTTCGTCGCGCATTGACAAAATCAATGTCCTATATTTACAAATGAAGTTTGATATTGTTGTATATTATTTTATAAGTCAAATATACTTGTTTTAACTATTTAAAAATGATAAGAAATTTATTCTAAAGTTTGGTTTACATGAATAAATAGTTTAACAAAAACGTCAAAATGTGACCATAAAACATTTTGTCGAAAATCAACATTTTGTCGAATAAAAGTTGTCGCAGCGTTATTGCACCTTTGTTAACATGTTTTAACATATATATTATATATTTTAATAATTAAACATGTTTACTTTTATTAATTATGATTGGGAAACTTCTGGAATATAATTAACAAAAGTAAGTAAAAAAAAGAAAAGTCAAAAAGTAAACATCACATTAAAATCAAACAAAATCTTCTCTTTAGCCACTTTCCATCCAAATACATTTTCTTTGCTCTTAACTGACTATGACATAAAGTAAGAAGTGATAAGCGATGGTAAGTATTGAAAAAGTAAGGTTACTTTAAAGTCAAGCAAGGTTATTTTGGTAATTCGGTAAAGGGATATTTTATTAACTTATCACTTCACTTTTTCCTATAAATACACATCCATCCTTCTCATTATCTCGCACAAATCATTCTTTTCTTCTTCTTCCTTTAAGTTATGTTAATGGCTTCTTCTCTTCTTTTTCTTACTAACTTTTCTTAAAATCATATCAAATCAACTCCAAACTCCACTAAACTTTTTCAAAGTTCTTATATCATCATTAAAACATGATTTAACATCTAAGAAGTGAAGAAATATTGGAGGAAGAGGTGGAATAGGGGGAGGTCGAACCTATTAAGGAGGGAGGAGCAAGTTAGAAAGCTCCGGTGCAAGAAAAACAGGAAGGAAGTGCTGCCTGTTTCATTCCATGGAAATAGGAGGAAGTTTAAAGTATCGTGGAAGTTCTGCCAAATTTTCGGGAGTTTGGAAGAAGAGATTGACTGTATAAAGCAAAGAGGAATGAAGTAGAAGTTGATTAGTTAAAGTTAACAATGGTATTAATGAAGTGTTGTTAATAAGAATGTTGGTAGGAAGTTAATCAATTTGGTTAAAGGTGAGAACTCCTAAACTATTATTATATTTTTGGATGATGGTATGATGGTTACAATGGATATTTAATATGCTTTGGTCATCAAGTTTGGTTGTTTTCATATGAATGTTGAATATATATGCAAGTCATAGAAATACACGTCGATAAGCACAAGGCAAATCACTTATCTCTATATTTAATGAAATTATGTATATGGTGTAACGACCCGTAAATTTAACTAGTTTTAATAGCGTTATTAATTTAAATTTTGTGAAATTTTAAACGATAAAATTTTGAAATAAAAATTTGATATTTGGAATACGTCTAGTTAAACATAGCAACTGGTAAATTTTCGTTCGAAAATACGGAAGTTTATTTCGCGCGTAAATTCACTTCAATTTAATCAGTTAAAAAGCGATGAAAATAAAACTTATTCAAAACCAAAATATTTTTACATAGAAAAATTCTAAACAATCTTTTGAACAAGTTGTCAGTTTGTCATTTTTCCAAATTCGGACATCTTTAGCTCCGTCGATCTTATTATTCTACGTTTTTCATGCATTTTCCGCTAGTATGAAAATTCGAATTTTTATAATTAAATCGTACCACTGAAACCCGTATACCGTTGTGATCGTCTCATCGTGCTGATCTTCACAGTATGCTCATTTGTATATTTTGCAGTTCGGTACGCCGTGAAAACTGCGAAACGGTCATCCATATCGGTACTGTTTGAAATTTTTGAATTCGTTGTCGGTTTGTTTAACCACCGTGTAAATTTCAATAGTCACTAGCATTTAATTTCCTTGTATTCAGCTGCCAAGACCTTTGCTATTTACCACGTTATTAATTTAGTTAGATATTTCATTATTACCGGTTCATTTCCACTTATAATCTTCAGCCTTTCACAACCTTCCCTTTTATTATCTATTCTCTTCAAATATACCCTGTAGACTTCCACTACTCTTCTTTCCTCTTCATACGTCGGTTCTGACATTGGAAAAAAAAGAATGTACAAAACAAGAATGAAACCTTTGTTACAGAATTATGATCCTCTTTTCATTTTTCATTTTTTTTTTTTTTGGTCCACTGAAGCACGCAACCTACCCTCCACCATCACTTTACTGCTTACGCCATCTCCAAGCAGCCCGAGCCGACCCACCACCCAAGCCACGTCGCCACAGACCATCACCAAATCGCCTCCACGCATGCAAGCTTTCCTCCTCCAGCTGTTCCACCCGAACCTGCCTCCTCCACCAATGTCCGTCGCACCCCACCACTTCAAAAAAGCACAACCATATTCACGTCGGCACTCGACAACAACGCCTCCATCACCACTCGCCGAGCCTAGCAGCTCCTCCGCCGAGCATAACATCAACCTCGTCCCATCTCGCCGCACCAACTGTCCTCAGCTCACCAAGGCTCCAACCCAAGCTCTCTCTCACTCCACCTCTTCGTGTATACATAGAGATTTTGTTTTGAAAGGTGAATTTGTTTACTTAATTATTGTTTTACTGTGTATTTGCTATATAAGTTTTATTTAAAAAAAGTATTACGTGTGCATATAGTATTAAACAATATAAATTATAGTTTATATATAATGTGAGTCTTTGCGTTAGTTTTGCATACTGGGAGCTTATTCATTCGCTTATGAATTTGGTTATAAACTGTTGTTTGATGTACATTGAAATCAAGGCATTTGTTTCTTTCTTTCACCTTGCTGTTATATAAACTTTATACAAGTATCCTACTGTATGAATAAAATATAAGTTTCGTGTATATATATACAGTTCACATGGGTTGTCCTGTTGTTTTAAATATAGTCTGGGTAGACATATTTCGCTACAGTTTCTGTTATTTGCATACATCTATTATCTTTTTGGATTTGGATATAAATGTAAAATGTGGCTTATTTCCACTGTTATAGAATTCATATGTATATGTATGTAGGATCTGTAATAACTATGGTTAAATATACACGCATATTTTCTTTTAGTAAGATATACGTTTAAGTTATATTTTGGTTTAAATATATATATCAAGTTAGTTTATAAATTTTATATAGAAGGTTATTTATATAAGTCTGGTAACGTTGTCGGTTGATATATAGCATAAATTCTATTGGTCACATATAAAGGTTTGAACAAACTATAAATCGATTATATGTATAAAGTCAAGTTATATATATTAGTTTATACATTTTTTCTGAACAGCCGTTAGACTGCATGTTCACGATATTGTATCTCACTCATGTTTTATCGGAATGGGTTGATTCTATTTTTAAAAAGGAGTTTAAGTTACCTAGTTTATACATGTCAAATTCCAGCAAAATTCGACATCGTTTGATTTGTGGTCGAGGATCTGGAAGTTAGACCCAGGCAGATATTCTTTTGTACTTAGAATTTATTTTACACTGCTGCAAACACGACCTGAGTTCATGTTTGACGCATTGTATCTCACTCATGTTTTATCGGAATGGGTTGATTCTATTTTTAAAAAGGAGATTAAGTTACCTAGTTTATACATGTCAAATTCCAGCAAAATCCGACATCGTTTGATTTGTGGTCGAGGATCTGGAAGTTAGACCCAGACAAATATTCTTTTGTACTTAGAATTATTTTACACTGCTGCAAACACGACCTGAGTTCATGTTTGACGCATCGTATCTCCTTCGTCTTACGTCAGAATACAGTGATTCTTTTTTTGTTTAAAAGATTAAGTTTTCTACTTTCTGTATATGAAATTTTAGCTTCATACGAGATATTTCAGTCCTCCGTTTCTTACTTGAAAGTCAGACCCAGAGGGGTTTTCAGACTTGAACATTTGACATGTTTTGTAATTGTTGCTATGTTGAATGTTTTGATTTGATTCCGGAAATTCTTATTTAACAGTTTTGTTCGTCGACTCGTGCCAATCTTACTTTGCTCTGAGATTCATGCTTGGATTCGTAACTCAATTTCAGTGTCCGTATCAGTGTGCGTATCCGTGCCATCTCCGTTTTTCTCTAGCCTCGAAAGGTGAGCAATCACTCACGATTAATATTCTTTTATTTATTAGATCTGATTTCAATTGAAACGACAATTGAAATGTGCTGCTGTTAGTTATTTACACTGTTATATGTGCTATTACCTGTATCTGTTCACCTATGACATCTGACACCATTATCTGTTATTATTTATGCAATGATAATACAGTTTGGTTGATAATTGATTGATTGATTGTTGTTTATATTGGATGTAAATTGTAATGTATTAAGTGATAAATATTATGCAATTGAATTTGACGTAGAATAGTTTAAAATTGTGAATCGACATATGTGTTGAATTTGATTAGTAAATTTGAATAATATGACCCCTTTTAATTGTTAAGTTAATTGACACGTAGATTTGATAAATTACACTTTGAATCTTTGAACGTATGTTGGATTAATTGTGGCAGTATAAAATTTTAAATTGAAATTGAACGACAAGTGAAAATCGTAATGTAATAATCTTTAATCTACATGAAATGATAGTGTAGATTCTAGAGATAATCATCTTAATTCGCACAAATAACAATGCGAATTAATGCGGTTATTTCGGGATTATTTGAATTAATTATTGGATTGTTCTTGATTGTTGTTATTGCTTATTTATTTACTTTGACACCATTCCTGTTATCACACTGTAAGTTCCCTTTATTATGCTTGATTGCGAATTGAAATTGGAATCGGGTTGAAATGATATATACCCAAATGAATTTGACCTAGGATAGAGAATTAAATACAATGCGATTGGTCAATAAATTGATTTAAAAATAAAATAATGAATTTTATTCGAATAATGAATAAGTTTGAAATAAAGTTTGAATTTGAATTTTATGAAAGGAAAATGCAAATATTTAAATCTAAAACAAATATTAACGTAGTAATTGGTGAAAGAACGTTGTTTGAAATTTAATTATTTAATAATTAAATACGGAATTATTAATAAATAAATTGGAATTAGTAATAATTGAGTTTTGAAATTATTAAGTGTGAAATCATTTAATAATTAAATTCGAAATTATAATTAAGTTGGAATTATAATTAAGTTTGAAATTATTGAGTTGAATTTAAAATTAAGTTGAAATGATTCGATAATTAAGTTTGAATTCGTAATTAAGTGGAAATGAATTAATAATTAAATTTGAATTTATAATCAAGTTTGTAATTATTAAGTTTTGAAATTATTAATAATTAAGATTGAAATTATATAATAATTGAATGAGATTTAATTATTTGATAATTGAATAAAAATTGAATTCTTTGATAGGAGAAAGTGAACTTTAAATAAGTGGATTTGAACTTCGTTAATAAATGAAATTGAGTTTCTTTATTTGTTAAAGTTTGGAAAAAAAATTATTTAAGTAAGTTAATAAGTGAAAGTAAATTTCTCGAATATATGAAATTTTGTTTCTTTATTAATTGAGTTTTCAAAAATTTGTAACTAAGTGAAGAAATAAGTGAAATTGAATTTCTTTAACAAGAAAAAAAAATGCGTTTATTGAAATGAATGTAAGACTTGTAATTTTAATAATATGATTTGACGAATAGAATTTAAGTAAATTTGTAAGTTTTGTTATAATGTAATTGAACTTAAGTAATTGATTTAATTGAGTTGGAATTTAAATGAAAATTGTTTAAATGACAAATTAGCTTAACGAATATTGAGTGAAATCGATTAATGAATTGAAATTGATTTTGGATGTTAAATTAAATTAATGTAAATGATTTCGGAATGAAAATTATATAGGAACTTGAATGAATGTTTGAATTGTTTAAATAAAAGTTGAAAAACAAATTTTAAGATTTTGAAACAGTAAGTTGGAAGTTTCGAAACGTAAATTTTGGAAATTGATATTGGAAGACAAATGAAATGTCGATTTACGAATTGAAATTGAAATTGAATTTGATTTGTTTTGATAAATATATTAAACGACCAATCGGTGTAATAATTACGAAAGTTATTAAAGAAACCGGAATCGGTTATGGATATACTCTCTATCTAAACCGAAAACCACTTTAATAACTATACGCAGAGTGATGATCCAGAATGAAGTGGTTGGAATGATGTACGTGTTGACTGAAGAAAGAGAACGATCATGGATAGCCTTGACACTTGTGTCAAATTGGAAATGACTAAAATCAGGAGCCGTGCCGGGCCAAATGGGGTTAGCCACCTCGAGCGAACACACTTCTTCGTAACTACTACTCATTACTTGTTATCGATTGGTGCACCCTCGTACTTTCAGGAGTGTTGTTTCGCGGTGTTGCGATCGTTGCGGCGATGCGTTCTCACCAGTCCGGATCAGGCGAACGGTAGTTTCACTACCTTGGGTATTGCCTCATGTGCCTTGTCATACTTGTATCCCGATATACGCGACCACTACGAATTTGTTTTGTGTTATACCTATGGAGTACTCCCTGATATCCCACCAGTTTACGGTGGAGTTTACAGTGCTGTATAGACTATGACATTTATAAAATGTGTTAAGGGGGATAATGGTAACGCCTTAACACTATTTTGATATTTATATTACTAATAGACACTATCTATTTAGCGTACACTACTACATAGTAGATAGTTTAACGGATCCTTAGAGGATGGTGATTCCAATATCCTTTGAGTTACTTGTATTTCGATTGCTATTTCACTTGAGTTGGATTTATTGATATGAGAATATTAATCCTGACTCGAGTGTTTTGTGTTTTGCTTTACGCTCGGGTCAGACTGAGTGTACCAGTATTCGAGGCTCACCTTTGGAGTTGGAGCTTCGCTTGGAGATCCGGCTATTTATCCAGCTTTCAGATATTCGATGATTCCAGTGATGTATTCTGATTCTTATATTTGACTGATGTATTCGAGACTTCTGTTGTAACTTATTTAACTCTGATGTATCTTATATATTTATATAGTAGCTTCATGAACTACTATCTCTTTTACTTCCGCTGCATATTATTACTCTGTGTCTGTGATTGTGTGATTATTTATTTACTGTATATCTGTGTTTTGCCAAATGTAAATTAACAATTCGGTATTTTGAATTACTCAATTCTGACATGTGCGGATGCGAATAGTCCAAAATAGCGGGTCGTTACAGTTGGTATCAGAGCATTTGTAGCTCTAGGCAAAACTTAGTATATATGGTAAATGTATTTACAGAATCACTCTCATTCGAGTTTCAATCTCATCCTATTTACTCAATTCCTTTGAATTTTTGAACATTCCCTGCGGTTCAGAATTCATTCGTGTCCCTCACTATTCGTCTTCTTTTAATTCCGGGGTATCTCATAACTCCACTTCGAATGACCCTTATAATGAATCGGCGGTCTCACCAATCTTTGAATGATTTGTAAATGGGTGAAAATCCTTTACAAATAGCATTGATTTACCAGAGATTTCTGTATCCTCGGTTTACGATGCTATCTATCTTCAGTTATACCTGAATTCCATCCCTTGAGATCTGATGTTGATTTACCTCGGAATTCAGCATCGATCTTATTCTTGAAATTACGGTCGACTCGGTTAAGGTTGCCCATGAATTAAATAAGCTTATCCATCTCCTGATTCTGTCAATTGAATTATCTCATCTTCTGTTTGAACTTACTATCGAATCAAAATTTTCTTTGATTTGAGTGCATCAAAATTGAATCTCTGTCCTTGCCTTGAAATCCATTTCTGTATTGTCGAGCAAGGAAGTATATTTGTAAATTAATATTTAAAATGTTTTAAAATATATTGTGTTATTTGAGTTGTTGATGTTGATTTGGGTTTCCGATCGATTCGTCTGATCAACGCTGTCGATAGGATTTCCAAAACACTTTAACAGAGCAAACCGACACAATATTGTTTTCAAATTGGGTAAATAAATGATTTTATATGATTATACAAGTATAAATTTTTGTCTGAAATTAAATTGTTAGTAAATTGTTATACGAAATGATAATATTTAATTTTCATTTATTGTTTATAAATCATTGACTATTTCATAAAATAAATGAATTTATAAAATTTGGTTATAATTTGATTTGGAATTTGAAATGTATTTAAATTAGAAATTGAGAATTTAATTTTAGGTGACTTCAAACTTTGATTTGAAAGTTTTAAAGTGTATAGTTTAAAATATTTTCAAATTAAAATCAATTTCAAATTTTTTTTTTAAATGATTAAATTAGTGCTCTTCTCTTTTGTCGCTGGAAAATAATTTCGATGGTGGCGGCCGCATCATCGATTTTCATTTTCGAGTTTCGAAGTGGAGAGACATCAGTAGCTTGCTACACTCTTGTTTTGAAATGAATTTGATTTGAAAATTTTTAAAGTACAACATGATTTGAAATATATATATAAGTATTTGATTTGATTTGGATATAACGTGTATATATATATATATATTTATTTATTTCTAAATTGTTTGAAGCTAATTGGAAATTTAATTCTTAAAATTTGGGTAAAAGTCGATTTCAATTATAAATGAAACCAAATTTTGAATTAATATTTAAACTTGAGAAAATTGAATTAGAAATTTACTTGTATAATGCTCGATTTCATTCAATATAATTTACCTAAATTTTCAAAAGTTAATTATGTAATTGAATATTATACCATATAAATGTTATCAAAGGAATTTTAAAATAAATTTGAGTAGTTATAATGAATGTATACATACTTAATATATATGTGATTGGATATATTAAGTAGAATAAATTTAATAATAATTTGGAATAAAGAATAATTAAATTTGTCAAATAAGGTATGGTTATAATAAATGACTTTTCAAAATTTATGAAAAGTGAGTGTGTATAATAAATGTTATTCACTAAATTTTAATTATAAAATGTTATGGAGATAAAAAAAAAAAAAAAAAAAAGAAGTTAGATAAATAATAGGTATGATTAATAGAAGAAAATTTGTATTGGAAGTTAATAAATTGAATTAAATCAACTTAAGGGGATATCTTGAATTAATTGAATTTAAATTGAATTTCATTTGTAAGAAACCTTTTGTACCTAACATTAATAAATGTGAAATTAAATCAATTTAATGGAAACCCTGAATTTAAAGACCAATTGTTGAATATAAATTTATATGGTTTGAATTAATTGTTTATTATGTAATTCAAGTTTATTTTCTTTTGATTGTTTCTATTCTCCTACTTCCTTTCTTTTCGGGGACGAAAAGTTTTGAGTGGGGGAGAATGTAACGACCCGTAAATTTAACTAGTTTTAATAGCGTTATTAATTTAAATTTTGTGAAATTTTAAACGATAAAATTTTGAAATAAAAATTTGATATTTGGAATACGTCTAGTTAAACATAGCAACTGGTAAATTTTCGTTCGAAAATACGGAAGTTTATTTCGCGCGTAAATTCACTTCAATTTAATCAGTTAAAAAGCGATGAAAATAAAACTTATTCAAAACCAAAATATTTTTACATAGAAAAATTCTAAACAATCTTTTGAACAAGTTGTCAGTTTGTCATTTTTCCAAATTCGGACATCTTTAGCTCCGTCGATCTTATTATTCTACGTTTTTCATGCATTTTCCGCTAGTATGAAAATTCGAATTTTTATAATTAAATCGTACCACTGAAACCCGTATACCGTTGTGATCGTCTCATCGTGCTGATCTTCACAGTATGCTCATTTGTATATTTTGCAGTTCGGTACGCCGTGAAAACTGCGAAACGGTCATCCATATCGGTACTGTTTGAAATTTTTGAATTCGTTGTCGGTTTGTTTAACCACCGTGTAAATTTCAATAGTCACTAGCATTTAATTTCCTTGTATTCAGCTGCCAAGACCTTTGCTATTTACCACGTTATTAATTTAGTTAGATATTTCATTATTACCGGTTCATTTCCACTTATAATCTTCAGCCTTTCACAACCTTCCCTTTTATTATCTATTCTCTTCAAATATACCCTGTAGACTTCCACTACTCTTCTTTCCTCTTCATACGTCGGTTCTGACATTGGAAAAAAAAGAATGTACAAAACAAGAATGAAACCTTTGTTACAGAATTATGATCCTCTTTTCATTTTTCATTTTTTTTTTTTTTGGTCCACTGAAGCACGCAACCTACCCTCCACCATCACTTTACTGCTTACGCCATCTCCAAGCAGCCCGAGCCGACCCACCACCCAAGCCACGTCGCCACAGACCATCACCAAATCGCCTCCACGCATGCAAGCTTTCCTCCTCCAGCTGTTCCACCCGAACCTGCCTCCTCCACCAATGTCCGTCGCACCCCACCACTTCAAAAAAGCACAACCATATTCACGTCGGCACTCGGCAACAACGCCTCCATCACCACTACAAGGGGAGGGGGGATTTCCGACGGCTGAAAACCGTCGGCGGCCGTCGGAAGCCGTCGGCGGCCGTCGGAAAAAGCCGTCGGAAATGAAGGCGTCGGGGAGCAGTATTTCCGACGGCTACCGACGGGTGATGCCGTATACATTATCGACGGTTTCCGGCGGTTTCCGGCGGTTTCCGACGGCTTCCGACGGCCGTCGGAAACCGTCGGAAACCGTCGGAAATCAGGCCAATAAGCCGTCGGAACCCGTCGGAAACCGCCGGAAAATTTCGACCAATAAGCCGTCGAGAGCCGTCGGAAGCCGTCGGAAACCTGTTGTTTTTTTTTAAAATCTGCTGCAAATAGAGCCTTCCAACCACATTTCTCTTCCAAACACTACAATATCAATACTGCACAATCAAATAAACAATAATCCAACCAAACATGCAAACCAATACTCCAAAATATTCAATAGACACAGAAATAAACTAAATTAGAATAAAAATAAAATACAAAATATACATAACATTCCAACATTAACAATAATACTAACAATAACTGTTCTAATCATGCATATCCTGATACAGCTACAGAACCAAGTGTATTATACATAATTATACATATCAACAATTAATTGTTCCTTCTACCAAATCATTGTAAACTAAAACTAAACATACCTGCACGAACGAATTAGAAAGCAATGAATCAATCTGCCCCAGATCCAGAGCCAGCCGATGAAGGGAAGCGGCCACCAAACTGCTGCATGTACTCAAATAACTGTGCCGTCTGCATGGCCTGTTGGCGGTTCTGCTCCTCCAACTGCTGAACTCTAGTCTGTAATTCTTCTATACTTGCTAGCTCGCTCTGAGGTCTACTCCGCCGTCTCCTACTCTGACTACTGGACTGCAATAATTGAAAAATAAATAAAATCAAAGTTTATTGTTTTGAAAAGGTAAGAATATCATATTTTAAGTATTTTAAGAAAAATTAAATTATTTACCGCTAAATTGCCAAATCCGTATCGTCGACCATGCTCTGGTGGACTCATAACGGACTCAAAAATAATGTCCTCTTCATCGGTCGTCAGCTGCTCTCGACCCGTATCAGAAAGGAGTTTCTGTCGCTGCTCCATAAACATCTCCTGCATTGACAAATTAATAATATCATATCTTATTTCATAATAATTTGACAACTAAAACAATTACTAATACTGAATAAAATGAAATATGCTTACATGGCTTTTACTGGATTTATCGTCCTGCCATGTGTACGAAACAGTCCCGTCTGGATTAACATGCTCAACAGCATGCGTACGGGTGAACACGTCCATATAGCTGACAGGACCATGTGCCTCGGCTTCCTGAAGTTGATTGTTACATACAATTATTATACATTTAAAATCATATAGCATAAACTATTTACATTTATTATTCAGTAATTAAATTTACCAACTCCTGCCGATACTGCTGAAACGACTTCGATCCTCCGCGATGAGTAACGGGATTCTTATTTCTATTTGCAGAGTTTCTATCTGACTCTGCCTGTACATTCAAAATTTGATACATTATTTTTCAATCACGTTAAATTAATAATTGAAAAAAAATTAGTATACTTGCCTTCGCCTCGTCCGTCTCCCAGTAGCTCAACCAAGCTTGCCACACGCTCTCCCCCATCCACCGTGGTCTCTTCCCGGATTTCTTAACCTCAGATATCGTGTCTCTGTAGTTCTTTCGCATCTTCCTCATCCAGTATGCTCGTGCCAGCTGCATATCATCTGTCTGGATGTCTATCTCAGCCTGTGTTAAAAAAAGATTACACTTTAAACGATAAACGGTAGAAAAACGACAAAAACGAATTAAAAATGGAAAACATAAAAATTACACATACTAGGACATCCTGCCATATGCACTCTATGATGTGCGGAGGGATGGTATCCCACTTTGGCCAGCACGCACTCATCCTACTACGATATGCTGCTCTGGAGACGTCCAACACTACCTTAGTGGGTAGTAGCTCGAACCCCCTGTTTTTAAGTACGATACAGATAAGTACATACGTATAGTATAGAAAAAATAAGATGATGAATAAGATTTAATTTTTACCCATCTGCTTTGGGGGCTAACGTAACAACTGGACGGTGTGGCGCTTGCGATGGGCCACTGCCATCGCCTCCTGAAGAACGGGAAGAGCTCCTCCCTCTATGTGACATAATGATAAACCTGTGACGTTTACACATCATTATATAAGAGAATAAAAACATGATAATGAAATATATTTCATATGAACATGACATCAATGGTATAAATTGCTTAATTATAATGACTGAAATGTAAATAGACATGTAAGTTTGTTATACCTGATTCATGATGGGTGTACTCTTCCTACGATAAGCAGAGTTCATTGCATTTTTAATAAAAATTGCTAAATAAATGACAAATTGAAATAACATAAAACAATAGTAAACGGATTTAGTTTCATAGTTACATCAATTTCATAATACATCAAGAATTCAACATAGTTACATCAATTGCAAAAAAACAGATTCAAATTTATATCAGTCATCATCGTCTTCTGATTCAGATTCGGTCTCGTTTTCGACGATATTTTCCTCTGCACTGTCAAACGCTTCTACCAAAACATTTGATTCATCGATCAAAGGACCAAAATCTGTATGATCGTCTGTAATTATTATTTCGTTATTTTGCTCAAGATCTGCCTGATAAGCTTGTTCGTCCGGAATATTCTTCCCATCGAATGTGAATCTGGCCTTTGTTTTAAAAACTGCAGACCAATCTGCTTTATCTCTTTTTAGAGACGGATAAGGAGCGTAATAAACTTGCAATGCTTGTTTGGCTAGTACAAAAGGATCATACTTGTGATAGTGCGATGTATGCTTTATTTCGATAAGATTATAATCCTTATGCACATTAATTCCAGAACCTGGAACATTGCTAAACCAATTGCATCTAAATAGAAACACCTCCTCCGCGGGTCTTGAGAAATATGTCAGTTGCAAAATTTGTGTTAGAACGCCATAAAAATCATTTAAATGGTTTTCTGGATCGTCACTACCTTTAACAAATACACCAGTATTATTTGTTAATTTTTCTGCACCGTATTCTTTAGTGTTAAATTTGTATCCATTGACGAAATATATTGGATATGTCTTGACCACTCTTTTTGGTCCCATTGCAAGATGTTTCAACCCTTCGTCAACAACACAATTTTTCGGCTCATAAACGTAATTTGAAAACCAACGGGAAAATTCTTTACTGAGATCTCCGTTCGGATGTTCCCGTTCATAAACACTGTTTATATAAACAAATTATTACATTAGGTTATACACGCGCATGCATTACAGAAAAGAATAAAACAAAAATTATTATTTCAGATTACCTAACAAACGGTGCAACCTCGGCACAATTTAGAAGAATATAAGTGTGTGCTACACGAAGATCTCTATCGTCTAGCCATATTTCCACACATTTTCCAGAAGGCCGACCATGTTGTCTAAAAATAGATAACATTGCTTGAGAGGACTCTTGTTCGTCGCCTTCATCATTACGAGGAACACTTTGAAATGAAATATTCACATGGTCACTGAAATAGTGAGAGAAAAAGAACGAAGCTTCTTCTTCGATGTAAGATTTACATATCGAACCTTCAACTCGTGCTTTTTGTCTCACTTTTTTCTTCAGATGATTCAAATATCTATGCAACATTAATTTATATTAACTTCATCTTTCAAATGCAATTAAATTACGTTATAACATATTACATACCTCTCAAATGGATACATCCATCCGTATTGGACAGGACCTCGAAGTCGTGCTTCAGATGGAAGATGAACAGGTAAATGTTCCATCACATTAAAAAAACCTGGCGGAAATATTTTCTCTAATTTGCAAAGCAATATAGGAATGTCCACTTCAAGTTTACGTAAACGTTGCACTTTTAAAGTAGTCGAACAAAGCTCTTTGTAAAACATACTAAGCTCCGTTACTACCTTCCAAACTTTTAACGGCAGTAGTTCTTTAAACATAACGGGAAATAAATTTTCCATCATTATGTGACAGTCGTGAGTTTTCATTCCGCTCAATCTACTATTTTTAAAGTCAACACATCTACGAAGATTTGATGATATCCCATCAGGAAATCTTAACCCTTCCACCCATTTTAACACAGCTTTAACTTGATTATTATCTAATTCGTAACAAGCTTTTGGTTTTTTACTGTCATTTGGTTTCATATGAAGCTCGGGACGTTTGCATAATTCTTCTATATCACGTCTTGATTTCAAATCATCCTTCGTCTTCCCTTTCACATTCAAAATTGTGTTAAACACATTATCAAATACATTTTTCTCATTGTGCATCACATCTATGTTATGGCGAAGCAGAAGATGTTTCCAATACGGCAACTCCCAAAAAATAGTTTGTTTGCACCAGTTATGAACAACTGATTTGCCTTCAATTTCTGTTTGCTCCCCCGTTTCATATATCTTTGGATAGTCCTTAACAAGTTCATATATGTCTTCGCTTGACCATATCGTCGGTGGTTGTCTATTTTCTACTCTATTAGCTAAAAAGTTTTTCTTGTCTCCTCTGAAGGGATGATTTACATGGAGAAAATATCGATGACAGTCAAACCATGAAATTTTCTTACCATGAGGTAAAGAAAACGCTCGTGTTTCATCCATGCAATATGGACATGCTAGACGACCGGCAGTACTCCATCCCGAAAGCATTGCATAGGCAGGAAAATCACTTATAGTCCACAACAAAGAAGCAAACATACGAAAATTTTTCTTCTTTGACACATCGTATGTTTCTACTCCTTCGTTCCACAGTATTTTTAACTCCTCAATCAACGGTTGTAAATATACATCGATTCCTTGTGTCGGATCGTCGGGGCCAGGAACGACAACAGTAAGAAACATATATTGCGTTTTCATGCACATCCATGGAGGTAAATTATACGGTGTGACGATAATGGGCCAGGATGAATATTTAGAACCAAATTGAGAAAATGGAGAAAAACCGTCCGTACATAATCCTAATCTAACATTTCGACTCTCCGCTGCAAAATTTGGATACGTTTTATCGAAATGCTTCCATGCTTCTCCATCGGCCGGATGTGTCAACGTACCCTCTTCCTCCGTTCTCACGCTATGCCACCTCATATTAGACGCAGTTACAGAAGATGCGTATAATCTTTGAAGTCTTGGAGTTATGGGTAAGTAGTGCATACGCTTGTACGGAACTTCCTTACCCTTCTTTTTTCTTGGTTTGTATCTCTCCTGGTTACAAACTTTACAATTTCTAAGGTTTGCGTCTTCTTTCCAAAACAACATGCATCCTTTTAAACATGTATCTATTTTCTGATACGGTAAACCAAAAGCCGACATAAGTTTTTTAACTTCGTAGTGATTTTCACACATTAGATTATCGGGCGGCATATGTCTTTTTGCAGCTTGTACAACAGCCGTAAACCCAGCTTCAGTGATGTTGTATTTTGACTTCATCGCAATGTATTCTGCGATTACTGACAGCTGCGTGCCGCTTTTACAACCATCCCAAATAGGTTTTTTAGCTGCATCTAGTAAATCATAAATTTTCTTAGCTTCAATATTTGGTTCTTCAACATTTACATCATCGTCGTCAACTTCAACCATAGGAAACATTGATCGTGCTGCATCTTCGACCATATTTTCTATACGGGTCGTTGAAACTATTTCGTTAACGACACTTTCAGACTCTACAGAAGTATTTGCTACAACTTCTCCATGCCGATCCCAAACATAATATTCGGGTGTGAAACCGTGTTGGCACAAATGAACTTTCACAATATCTGGTAACAAAAACTTCAAATGTCTACACCTACTACACGGACAACGAATTTCTGGATCGTTTCCGTTATTACTTAAGGCGAATTCAACAAACACGTTTATACCGTTATAAAAATCTTCTTTTATTGAGCCCCTCATTCCTTTTCTTTGGTACATCCATCTCCTTCGATCAACAAAATAATCAATCATTTTTCCTATTTGACAAAATGAGAAGTTCAAAATTTAATATTTATTTTGAAGAATACACATTCGAAAAAGATTATTTTCATGTTCGTATAATATTTTGAATTTAAAGAACAACTTCACAAATTTAAAAATATTTTCAAATAGGGCACATTTCATTTTTTAACGTACGTAACGATTAAAAATATATAATTTTTTTTCATTGGTCAGACATCCTACCTCCCATTACAAACACAGTAAGCATTTACATTTCGTATATTACTTCGTCCCAAACGATTCAATAAAATTTCGGCAGCATTTCCCTCACTACAAGAAAAAGGCAGAATACCGACAGCCAAGACCGACGGCTTCCGACGGCCATTTTCCGACGGCTTTCGACGGGCCGTCGGCGGCCGTCGGAAGCCGTCGCAAATTTGCGATTATACCAGCCAGCCGAGCCCTTTCTTCCTCCTCCATTTCATACGAAAAAAACCCAAAAAACCCCCCAAATTCAACCCCTAAGCTTCCAATCCCTAATTTTTAGCTTCCGGATCTTCCAACGCACTCTAATCAAGCTTCAGTACTCTTAATCTCAGGTATAATCTCTTATTTTTATGAAAAATTCAGTTTTTACCCTAATTATAGATTTGCATAAATTGATAAATTAGGGCGAATTAATGATTGCAATTGTTTCCACTAGCGTAATAACGGTTTATAGCATCACATGGTATACCAATTTCATCTTTTATCGTGAAATTGTGATAAACACGTATAATTTGTGCATGTTCATGTATATGTATTTTGTTGTGTATGCCTTGATTCGACGATTGTATACGTTATTTGGAATAAGATAAAATGATTGAATGAACTAGGAGTATTATATTGTGCACGTTTTTACTTATGACACAAAAAAAATGCATTACTCTAAATTATAATTGTGTGTATTGAAAAATGACAAAATGTTAAACCAGCCCTAAGTTGATGCGTAATACGTCGAATAAATGTGTGAAATTAATATATAAATGTGAACAGTGAGTAAAACTGTATTTTTGAGTAAAATGCGCGCATGTTAACCGACAAATGTCCCTTAGAGAGTTTTTGGCCCCGTCTGACGAGTGTTGTACATGATCGTTGTATAAATAGTCGTTTTTTTCGAAAAACGACCATTTATATTCATCTGGTACAATGTTTGTCGGATTTGTCCCTGTATTGGACAAGTTATGAACACAGTAAGAATTTACATTTTGTATACTACTTCGTCTCAAACGGTTCATAAAATTTCGCCCTAACTTTTCTTTTTTGTTTCCTGCGTACACGCATTTGTGTACAATGCAGGGAACAAAAGGGAAATGCTGCCGAAATTTTATTGAATCGTTTGGGACGAAGTAATATACGAAATGTAAATGCTTACTGTGTTTGTAATGGGAGGTAGGATGTCTGACCAATGAAAAAAAATTATATATTTTTAATCGTTACGTACGTTAAAAAATGAAATGTGCCCTATTTGAAAATATTTTTAAATTTGTGAAGTTGTTCTTTAAATTCAAAATATTATACGAACATGAAAATAATCTTTTTCGAATGTGTATTCTTCAAAATAAATATTAAATTTTGAACTTCTCATTTTGTCAAATAGGAAAAATGATTGATTATTTTGTTGATCGAAGGAGATGGATGTACCAAAGAAAAGGAATGAGGGGCTCAATAAAAGAAGATTTTTATAACGGTATAAACGTGTTTGTTGAATTCGCCTTAAGTAATAACGGAAACGATCCAGAAATTCGTTGTCCGTGTAGTAGGTGTAGACATTTGAAGTTTTTGTTACCAGATATTGTGAAAGTTCATTTGTGCCAACACGGTTTCACACCCGAATATTATGTTTGGGATCGGCATGGAGAAGTTGTAGCAAATACTTCTGTAGAGTCTGAAAGTGTCGTTAACGAAATAGTTTCAACGACCCGTATAGAAAATATGGTCGAAGATGCAGCACGATCAATGTTTCCTATGGTTGAAGTTGACGACGATGATGTAAATGTTGAAGAACCAAATATTGAAGCTAAGAAAATTTATGATTTACTAGATGCAGCTAAAAAACCTATTTGGGATGGTTGTAAAAGCGGCACGCAGCTGTCAGTAATCGCAGAATACATTGCGATGAAGTCAAAATACAACATCACTGAAGCTGGGTTTACGGCTGTTGTACAAGCTGCAAAAAGACATATGCCGCCCGATAATCTAATGTGTGAAAATCACTACGAAGTTAAAAAACTTATGTCGGCTTTTAAATGTATAATTTAATTACTGAATAATAAATGTAAATAGTTTATGCTATATGATTTTAAATGTATAATAATTGTATGTAACAATCAACTTCAGGAAGCCGAGGCACATGGTCCTGTCAGCTATATGGACGTGTTCACCCGTACGCATGCTGTTGAGCATGTTAATCCAGACGGGACTGTTTCGTACACATGGCAGGACGATAAATCCAGTAAAAGCCATGTAAGCATATTTCATTTTATTCAGTATTAGTAATTGTTTTAGTTGTCAAATTATTATGAAATAAGATATGATATTATTAATTTGTCAATGCAGGAGATGTTTATGGAGCAGCGACAGAAACTCCTTTCTGATACGGGTCGAGAGCAGCTGACGACCGATGAAGAGGACATTATTTTTGAGTCCGTTATGAGTCCACCAGAGCATGGTCGACGATACGGATTTGGCAATTTAGCGGTAAATAATTTAATTTTTCTTAAAATACTTAAAATATGATATTCTTACCTTTTCAAAACAATAAACTTTGATTTTATTTATTTTTCAATTATTGCAGTCCAGTAGTCAGAGTAGGAGACGGCGGAGTAGACCTCAGAGCGAGCTAGCAAGTATAGAAGAATTACAGACTAGAGTTCAGCAGTTGGAGGAGCAGAACCGCCAACAGGCCATGCAGACGGCACAGTTATTTGAGTACATGCAGCAGTTTGGTGGCCGCTTCCCTTCATCGGCTGGCTCTGGATCTGGGGCAGATTGATTCATTGCTTTCTAATTCGTTCGTGCAGGTATGTTTAGTTTTAGTTTACAATGATTTGGTAGAAGGAACAATTAATTGTTGATATGTATAATTATGTATAATACACTTGGTTCTGTAGCTGTATCAGGATATGCATGATTAGAACAGTTATTGTTAGTATTATTGTTAATGTTGGAATGTTATGTATATTTTGTATTTTATTTTTATTCTAATTTAGTTTATTTCTGTGTCTATTGAATATTTTGGAGTATTGGTTTGCATGTTTGGTTGGATTATTGTTTATTTGATTGTGCAGTATTGATATTGTAGTGTTTGGAAGAGAAATGTGGTTGGAAGGCTCTATTTGCAGCAGATTTTAAAAAAAAACAACAGGTTTCCGACGGCTTCCGACGGCTCTCGACGGCTTATTGGTCGAAATTTTCCGGCGGTTTCCGACGGGTTCCGACGGCTTATTGGCCTGATTTCCGACGGTTTCCGACGGTTTCCGACGGCCGTCGGAAGCCGTCGGAAACCGCCGGAAACCGCCGGAAACCGTCGATAATGTATACGGCATCACCCGTCGGTAGCCGTCGGAAATACTGCTCCCCGACGCCTTCATTTCCGACGGCTTTTTCCGACGGCCGCCGACGGCTTCCGACGGCCGCCGACGGTTTTCAGCCGTCGGAAATCCCCCCTCCCCTTGTAGTGCCTTTTGTTCCCTGCATTGTACACAAATGCGTGTACGCAGGAAACAAAAAAGAAAAGTTGGGGCGAAATTTTATGAACCGTTTGAGACGAAGTAGTATACAAAATGTAAATTCTTACTGTGTTCATAACTTGTCCAATACAGGGACAAATCCGACAAACATTGTACCAGATGAATATAAATGGTCGTTTTTCGAAAAAAACGACTATTTATACAACGATCATGTACAACACTCGTCAGACGGGGCCAAAAACTCTCTAAGGGACATTTGTCGGTTAACATGCGCGCATTTTACTCAAAAATACAGTTTTACTCACTGTTCACATTTATATATTAATTTCACACATTTATTCGACGTATTACGCATCAACTTAGGGCTGGTTTAACATTTTGTCATTTTTCAATACACACAATTATAATTTAGAGTAATGCATTTTTTTTGTGTCATAAGTAAAAACGTGCACAATATAATACTCCTAGTTCATTCAATCATTTTATCTTATTCCAAATAACGTATACAATCGTCGAATCAAGGCATACACAACAAAATACATATACATGAACATGCACAAATTATACGTGTTTATCACAATTTCACGATAAAAGATGAAATTGGTATACCATGTGATGCTATAAACCGTTATTACGCTAGTGGAAACAATTGCAATCATTAATTCGCCCTAATTTATCAATTTATGCAAATCTATAATTAGGGTAAAAACTGAATTTTTCATAAAAATAAGAGATTATACCTGAGATTAAGAGTACTGAAGCTTGATTAGAGTGCGTTGGAAGATCCGGAAGCTAAAAATTAGGGATTGGAAGCTTAGGGGTTGAATTTGGGGGGTTTTTTGGGTTTTTTTCGTATGAAATGGAGGAGGAAGAAAGGGCTCGGCTGGCTGGTATAATCGCAAATTTGCGACGGCTTCCGACGGCCGCCGACGGCCCGTCGAAAGCCGTCGGAAAATGGCCGTCGGAAGCCGTCGGTCTTGGCTGTCGGTATTCTGCCTTTTTCTTGTAGTGCACCACTCGCCGAGCCTAGCAGCTCCTCCGCCGAGCATAACATCAACCTCGTCCCATCTCGCCGCACCAACTGTCCTCAGCTCACCAAGGCTCCAACCCAAGCTCTCTCTCACTCCACCTCTTCGTGTATACATAGAGATTTTGTTTTGAAAGGTGAATTTGTTTACTTAATTATTGTTTTACTGTGTATTTGCTATATAAGTTTTATTTAAAAAAAGTATTACGTGTGCATATAGTATTAAACAATATAAATTATAGTTTATATATAATGTGAGTCTTTGCGTTAGTTTTGCATACTGGGAGCTTATTCATTCGCTTATGAATTTGGTTATAAACTGTTGTTTGATGTACATTGAAATCAAGGCATTTGTTTCTTTCTTTCACCTTGCTGTTATATAAACTTTATACAAGTATCCTACTGTATGAATAAAATATAAGTTTCGTGTATATATATACAGTTCACATGGGTTGTCCTGTTGTTTTAAATATAGTCTGGGTAGACATATTTCGCTACAGTTTCTGTTATTTGCATACATCTATTATCTTTTTGGATTTGGATATAAATGTAAAATGTGGCTTATTTCCACTGTTATAGAATTCATATGTATATGTATGTAGGATCTGTAATAACTATGGTTAAATATACACGCATATTTTCTTTTAGTAAGATATACGTTTAAGTTATATTTTGGTTTAAATATATATATCAAGTTAGTTTATAAATTTTATATAGAAGGTTATTTATATAAGTCTGGTAACGTTGTCGGTTGATATATAGCATAAATTCTATTGGTCACATATAAAGGTTTGAACAAACTATAAATCGATTATATGTATAAAGTCAAGTTATATATATTAGTTTATACATTTTTTCTGAACAGCCGTTAGACTGCATGTTCACGATATTGTATCTCACTCATGTTTTATCGGAATGGGTTGATTCTATTTTTAAAAAGGAGTTTAAGTTACCTAGTTTATACATGTCAAATTCCAGCAAAATTCGACATCGTTTGATTTGTGGTCGAGGATCTGGAAGTTAGACCCAGGCAGATATTCTTTTGTACTTAGAATTTATTTTACACTGCTGCAAACACGACCTGAGTTCATGTTTGACGCATTGTATCTCACTCATGTTTTATCGGAATGGGTTGATTCTATTTTTAAAAAGGAGATTAAGTTACCTAGTTTATACATGTCAAATTCCAGCAAAATCCGACATCGTTTGATTTGTGGTCGAGGATCTGGAAGTTAGACCCAGACAAATATTCTTTTGTACTTAGAATTATTTTACACTGCTGCAAACACGACCTGAGTTCATGTTTGACGCATCGTATCTCCTTCGTCTTACGTCAGAATACAGTGATTCTTTTTTTGTTTAAAAGATTAAGTTTTCTACTTTCTGTATATGAAATTTTAGCTTCATACGAGATATTTCAGTCCTCCGTTTCTTACTTGAAAGTCAGACCCAGAGGGGTTTTCAGACTTGAACATTTGACATGTTTTGTAATTGTTGCTATGTTGAATGTTTTGATTTGATTCCGGAAATTCTTATTTAACAGTTTTGTTCGTCGACTCGTGCCAATCTTACTTTGCTCTGAGATTCATGCTTGGATTCGTAACTCAATTTCAGTGTCCGTATCAGTGTGCGTATCCGTGCCATCTCCGTTTTTCTCTAGCCTCGAAAGGTGAGCAATCACTCACGATTAATATTCTTTTATTTATTAGATCTGATTTCAATTGAAACGACAATTGAAATGTGCTGCTGTTAGTTATTTACACTGTTATATGTGCTATTACCTGTATCTGTTCACCTATGACATCTGACACCATTATCTGTTATTATTTATGCAATGATAATACAGTTTGGTTGATAATTGATTGATTGATTGTTGTTTATATTGGATGTAAATTGTAATGTATTAAGTGATAAATATTATGCAATTGAATTTGACGTAGAATAGTTTAAAATTGTGAATCGACATATGTGTTGAATTTGATTAGTAAATTTGAATAATATGACCCCTTTTAATTGTTAAGTTAATTGACACGTAGATTTGATAAATTACACTTTGAATCTTTGAACGTATGTTGGATTAATTGTGGCAGTATAAAATTTTAAATTGAAATTGAACGACAAGTGAAAATCGTAATGTAATAATCTTTAATCTACATGAAATGATAGTGTAGATTCTAGAGATAATCATCTTAATTCGCACAAATAACAATGCGAATTAATGCGGTTATTTCGGGATTATTTGAATTAATTATTGGATTGTTCTTGATTGTTGTTATTGCTTATTTATTTACTTTGACACCATTCCTGTTATCACACTGTAAGTTCCCTTTATTATGCTTGATTGCGAATTGAAATTGGAATCGGGTTGAAATGATATATACCCAAATGAATTTGACCTAGGATAGAGAATTAAATACAATGCGATTGGTCAATAAATTGATTTAAAAATAAAATAATGAATTTTATTCGAATAATGAATAAGTTTGAAATAAAGTTTGAATTTGAATTTTATGAAAGGAAAATGCAAATATTTAAATCTAAAACAAATATTAACGTAGTAATTGGTGAAAGAACGTTGTTTGAAATTTAATTATTTAATAATTAAATACGGAATTATTAATAAATAAATTGGAATTAGTAATAATTGAGTTTTGAAATTATTAAGTGTGAAATCATTTAATAATTAAATTCGAAATTATAATTAAGTTGGAATTATAATTAAGTTTGAAATTATTGAGTTGAATTTAAAATTAAGTTGAAATGATTCGATAATTAAGTTTGAATTCGTAATTAAGTGGAAATGAATTAATAATTAAATTTGAATTTATAATCAAGTTTGTAATTATTAAGTTTTGAAATTATTAATAATTAAGATTGAAATTATATAATAATTGAATGAGATTTAATTATTTGATAATTGAATAAAAATTGAATTCTTTGATAGGAGAAAGTGAACTTTAAATAAGTGGATTTGAACTTCGTTAATAAATGAAATTGAGTTTCTTTATTTGTTAAAGTTTGGAAAAAAAATTATTTAAGTAAGTTAATAAGTGAAAGTAAATTTCTCGAATATATGAAATTTTGTTTCTTTATTAATTGAGTTTTCAAAAATTTGTAACTAAGTGAAGAAATAAGTGAAATTGAATTTCTTTAACAAGAAAAAAAAATGCGTTTATTGAAATGAATGTAAGACTTGTAATTTTAATAATATGATTTGACGAATAGAATTTAAGTAAATTTGTAAGTTTTGTTATAATGTAATTGAACTTAAGTAATTGATTTAATTGAGTTGGAATTTAAATGAAAATTGTTTAAATGACAAATTAGCTTAACGAATATTGAGTGAAATCGATTAATGAATTGAAATTGATTTTGGATGTTAAATTAAATTAATGTAAATGATTTCGGAATGAAAATTATATAGGAACTTGAATGAATGTTTGAATTGTTTAAATAAAAGTTGAAAAACAAATTTTAAGATTTTGAAACAGTAAGTTGGAAGTTTCGAAACGTAAATTTTGGAAATTGATATTGGAAGACAAATGAAATGTCGATTTACGAATTGAAATTGAAATTGAATTTGATTTGTTTTGATAAATATATTAAACGACCAATCGGTGTAATAATTACGAAAGTTATTAAAGAAACCGGAATCGGTTATGGATATACTCTCTATCTAAACCGAAAACCACTTTAATAACTATACGCAGAGTGATGATCCAGAATGAAGTGGTTGGAATGATGTACGTGTTGACTGAAGAAAGAGAACGATCATGGATAGCCTTGACACTTGTGTCAAATTGGAAATGACTAAAATCAGGAGCCGTGCCGGGCCAAATGGGGTTAGCCACCTCGAGCGAACACACTTCTTCGTAACTACTACTCATTACTTGTTATCGATTGGTGCACCCTCGTACTTTCAGGAGTGTTGTTTCGCGGTGTTGCGATCGTTGCGGCGATGCGTTCTCACCAGTCCGGATCAGGCGAACGGTAGTTTCACTACCTTGGGTATTGCCTCATGTGCCTTGTCATACTTGTATCCCGATATACGCGACCACTACGAATTTGTTTTGTGTTATACCTATGGAGTACTCCCTGATATCCCACCAGTTTACGGTGGAGTTTACAGTGCTGTATAGACTATGACATTTATAAAATGTGTTAAGGGGGATAATGGTAACGCCTTAACACTATTTTGATATTTATATTACTAATAGACACTATCTATTTAGCGTACACTACTACATAGTAGATAGTTTAACGGATCCTTAGAGGATGGTGATTCCAATATCCTTTGAGTTACTTGTATTTCGATTGCTATTTCACTTGAGTTGGATTTATTGATATGAGAATATTAATCCTGACTCGAGTGTTTTGTGTTTTGCTTTACGCTCGGGTCAGACTGAGTGTACCAGTATTCGAGGCTCACCTTTGGAGTTGGAGCTTCGCTTGGAGATCCGGCTATTTATCCAGCTTTCAGATATTCGATGATTCCAGTGATGTATTCTGATTCTTATATTTGACTGATGTATTCGAGACTTCTGTTGTAACTTATTTAACTCTGATGTATCTTATATATTTATATAGTAGCTTCATGAACTACTATCTCTTTTACTTCCGCTGCATATTATTACTCTGTGTCTGTGATTGTGTGATTATTTATTTACTGTATATCTGTGTTTTGCCAAATGTAAATTAACAATTCGGTATTTTGAATTACTCAATTCTGACATGTGCGGATGCGAATAGTCCAAAATAGCGGGTCGTTACATATGGAATGTTAAACCTCTTTTAAAAATGGTTTAAAATGTATTTGGAATGTTTTATAAACATTTAGAAGTGTTTTGGTGAAGTTTGAATGAGAAATGGAAAATTTAGTTTAAAAAAAGCGCGTCGCGTAACGGTAGTTCGCGATTTCGCGCTATAAAAGTCAAACAAGTGTAAAAGTTGGAATATAGTTTTAGACAATGATTCTTATCCAATTTTTTTGTAAATGTTTTGAATGGATAATAAAGTGTCTTAATAATGATTTGGAGGTTTTCTAGCTTATTGAAGAAAGTTCAAATAAATGATTTAAAGAAAAAGCTATTATAAATAAGCGGTTTAATCTTGGCTCTAAAAGCCGACGAGTAGACTGGATTTTTCTATTCGTGAAATCCAGATATGAGGTGCTTAAACTAAGAAGATGTTCAGAAGCAACCAGTGCCCTGGCTCACCTGGCCTCTTTCTTGGGCGAGGGATGGATAAGGTCGAAATGTCGAAAAAAGCTAAGTATAAAATGATTTAATTTTCCACGATTTAAACAACTTGGATTTTATAGAGATGATCTTCTTGTACTCGGTGTTAAAGCTTAAAGAGGGAACTCGTACTATTCGTGGAATTTAAAAGATGATTTTATCATTATTCTACCCATAGTATTTGTTGAATGCGGGGTTTGATACTGAGTAGAATTAGGTGATTTTTATAGATTCTGCTCACTTAATAATTATTAGTTTTGGATTAACTTTCTAGATAACATGGTTTCAACTAAATAAAAAGTATGAGTTTTAAACTAAGAAATTTTTGTTAAGATTTAAATGAGATGATTTGGAATTAATTTAAATTCCTATACTTAAAATTTATTGGTTTGGATTAATAGTAAATGATGTCTTGAATAACATTGTTTTTTATCCATGTTAAAGTTATGATTCGAAAATCTTTGTTAAGATTTAAATAAATGATTTGGAATATTATCCTTAGAAAAGATGAAATGATTTGGAATTAAAAAAGGTTTTAAGTAATCAAAGATTTGAGAGAGAGGTTTAATAATTCAATATATACCGAAAAGAATGTTATATATATATATATATATATATATATATATCCAAGGGAGATTTTTGATAAAATGAACTTAATCAATTAAAGAATGATTTCCTATTAACAAAACCTCTCTTTATCGATGATTGGATTCGAAGGAACGAAGGTTGGATCTGGATAATTCCTATTCAAAAACGACTTCGAACCAATGTATCGAAAAATGAAGACATGATAGAGAGAATAAAGAATGAATACCAGAGATTTTCGGGATGAAAGGACTGCATGTTGATAATTCTGGTTAGCTCCCAAATACTAAACTAGCATTAGTCCCTTCATTTCTCAAATTCTTTGGGTTATAAGAAGTTCTCGCTACTAATCTTAGGGTTGATTCTCAATAGGATGTAGTATGAGAGTACATTCGGTCCTAGAACGAACTTGTATGGATGGTGTTTGACGTTGCATTCTTGAGATTTACATCGTTGACTTTTATAAACATACATCTGCTTGGTGGCGGAGAGGGAACTTCTCTTTGCTTAACACCCTTCTCTTGAGCTCGAAGGTTGTATGTTTGTGAAATCCAATAAGTGATCGAAAGAATGGTAGTGTGGCATTCAAAGAAAGATGATATGCTATGTGGAAACTTAATCGTTACCTCTGGCCTCACACCCGGAAATTACCGTAACAGGGTTGGATGCAGCAAGGCTATTTGGTTCATAACCATTTAGGTATCACTACACCAGAATCCTTATTTCGCAACGGCTTTCAGCCGTTGCAAAAACATTTCGCAACGGCTTTGAGCCGTTGCGAAATGGGCAGTGGAAAAAATTTCGCAACGGCTCAAATCCGTTGTGAAATATACTTTTTGCAACGGCTAAGGGCCATTGCAAAATAAACTTTAGCAACGGCTTGTAGCCGTTTCGAATTTTATTTTGCAACGGCTTAAAGCCCTTGCTAAATGTAGATGTATAACTGATGTTTTAAATACTAGCAACGGCTTTAATCCGTTGCTAATTAATATTTTATTTTTTCAAAAACATATTCGAAATTTTTCTCTGCACCAGCGACAGTCATTTCATTATCATAATTAATACAACAAATTGCAAATTTAACAGTATCACAGAAGAAAGATTATTAAACCAAATATTTTTCATAGATTAAACACAAAAACCAAACATAACAAACGTTTGAATTATGATGTTCAACATCAATGCATACCACAATATAGTTCAACAAGTATACATAACATACATAGTACAACAATGGCATCATTACATAATACTACAACATACGGTACATAACGTCTTCCTCCAATCGTCTAACGCTTATTGGAGACTGGAATATTGACATAAAATACTTATTTAGAATATTCTGCAAACACTGGTATATCTAGCAGCAGTATATCCTGCAAACACAAAATCAAATAATGTATTAGAATATCAACTAGCATATAGAAATTTGGATAAGAAAATTTATCAACCAAAAGATAATAATAAGAAATTTAATGACTTCTACAGGTACAAACCAATTAAATTCACTGCCCATGTGCATGTACAAGCAAAAAAAATCATTACACTCACCATTCATTGTTTTACAATTTCCATTTCACTATTTACATTGTAAACTGTGCTACAAACTGTCCCATTTGATCATTTCCTTTTACCATTTGCCATCACAACTGCTGCCATTTGCCACTTGCAATCATTTCCCGCCACTTCTTGCTCAGCTACATCGCCAACGACAGTACATACCCTACCATTTTAACACTTCATTTACAACCTGTCTTGTTTCCACTTCTGCCAACTTCAAAAACAATTACAAGTGCAGACCGAAGCCATCCATTGCATATAGCCTTGCCTGAAACTTGTCTGACCATATCTCTGCCACTCAAACAGCACCTTCATCTCCTACACAAAACTACAGCAACCACAAACCCGTCAGCAACAACTACATTTTGGTACCAAACCATTTCAACAACACTCAGCCTTGCTTCGACCATTGCACAACCACTTGTTCACCTCAGTTCATCAGCACCTAACAACAAGGAAACTGCCATACTACAAACACTGCTCCGTCCCCATATTTCTACTTGTCTTCATCCAGTACAGTCTCACCATCAACCACCCCCTAGCTGTCAAACCACCAAAATCCCTTCACATATCACAGCCCACTTTCCTCCCCCTCCCCTTGCTTCATATCAAAACTTCCCCTGCCTGTCACATTTCTGCTCACTGCCAGTCACTTCCTATTACTGCTGCATCGTGCACAGTAAACAAACTCCTCCACTTCCATAAGCTTCGCTTTGCCAAAACATCACTGAAACACCATTGCCTACAACACAACCAACCACCATATACAATCATCCCAAACATCAAACACTCCTCCTTAACTTCACCAGCTCAACCACGATTTCATTCACCTTTGCCGAACAACTCCAGCACTGCCTCTGTTACACTTCATTTCGATACACTGTGCACTTCCTCGATATCACTACACCAAACATTCATATCACCACTGTGCAACACTATACATATCCAAAGTATCATCAACACTGTACATATCACCATTCATCAAACAAAATTGCTGATTTTCAAACTGCTTGCTTACTCATCAAACACAACCATACATACAACATCATTCACTTCAGTACAAGTCTGTAGCCATCAAATCTCCTCTGTCAACTGCCATTCAACTTATACAACTTCAACTTATATCAAATCTCCAACAAGTAGTTTACCATTGAACCACATCACTTCATTCCTGACCACATAACATCACTTCAATAGTCCACAACAAACTGTTCCTCATTTTCATAATAACAACCTGCAATACTATACTACCATGTTCGCTGCCTCTTTGCATCACACTTTTACAACACTGCAGCTTTGCAAACAAACCACCCTCCATCCTCAAAACACTTCACTGTTCATTCTCCCCTCTGTGCATCTGTGCACAAACAACTGGCTTTCACATTCTTCTCGTGCCTCGCCAACATCATCTCCCTATCAACATATACACCATTCCTCAACCACTTCACAACATTACCCTCCGCACTTCCATATTCCACTCTAACTATCGCCTTCAGTTCATTTCTATTCACCACATTGGCTACAACATCATCGACCTGAATTACTGTTGCAACTGTATTGCACTTCCATCTGCTCACTGACATTCCCATGAAGAAATCACCATTCCCACCACCACTTCTCACTGCTGTTACATAATTGTGTTAAACCTGCCACTATTGCAAACAGTCCCGATTCATTGTCTCGGTTGCTCCTCCTCACCACAACACACATTACGTTACATATCACAACTCATTTTACTTTACACATCACAACAACCAACAACTTCAAGCAACTGACCATCAACAAATACTACCATGTTCACCTACTTCTTCAAACCACCCTCTACTACTTACTGCCCAAACAATGAATAGTGAGTGAAATTAAATTCACTGCCCATGTACAAAACAATTAAATCAACATGAATAGGCAGAACTCATTTGAAGATAGTAGTGAACAAAAAAGTAGTGAACAAACATAGTAGTGCTGTAGTTAACAAAATATGATAATACTTGAGATATTTAATTTCGTGCATATAAGTTATAGGCTGATAAACCATGTAAACATATATGGCATAACAGTAAATGATTTTTAATTTATCATCTAAAACAATATATTGTTTAACTTACAAAGTACGAAGAATTTGAATCCGATATGGCGCCATCCTTTTTTGTATGAGTTTTCTCCCACACTTCCCGGCGTATGATTTCTTTTCCTGGATTTTTAATTGCCTGCAACCGAAACATCGATTATCAAACCAACCTTTAATACGTTGTTGTATGGTTATCCAATAGTTTATTGTATACTTTAGGTTTTTTTTTAATTTTAAAAAAACAAAAAAAACAAAAAAATAAATAAAAACAGGATAATTGCACCAAATATTTCTATAGTAGAAGATGTCACTTAAATATTATACTGTTGGTAATGATAGCATGTATAAGTTTTTTACATATGATGGTTGTAAAATAGGCGTGCTTCTCCACGTGTCACTCTGATTTTGTTCAATTTGTTGACAAATCATAGTTGAAGCTGAGTACTTTAATGCTAACTTTACTGTTTGATCTGCGTTGCTACGATGTACTTGGTTCTGAATTTTTTACCTGAATACCTTTAAAACTATTCCACTATCCTTTTCTTTTCCTTCTAAAATACCATACCCGCAGTCTGAAAGTATGGTAACTGAAAAGGTGTGGTTATTTGACATGGCTATTTGAACAATCAGGTATGTTATTTTAGAAAGGCATGTTCAAGACATGGTTTTAAACATCAGTTGATTAAATTGTATTTTCAATTGTCTACTACGAGTATGAAGTTTTTGATTCCATGCCGTCGGCAGTTTAGTAAATTCACATCATAATTTTTTCCCAACACAAACCAGGCCTTATCATGTGTGTGAAAGGGAAGTGTGATTATTAATGGTCAGAAGTGATTAGATTAGGCTTGTTGATGACGGACTAAATGCAGAATTCATGAACGGAGCTAGTGGTTAAGTTTAAGGTCAAAAAAATAAAATTTAGAAAATTTAAAAGGGGATGACTAAATAAATGAAGTTGTTGACATCAGAAAAATTGTATTCCCTGACAGCTATATAACATTTTTTACGCTAAAAGTAAAATTATTTAGAACTCGATAAAAAAATATACTAACGATAAAAAATTGCCATAAATATGAATATCATGCTGTCCACATCAGGATATGTTTGTCCATGTAAGAAAAGATTTGAAACGTAATTTTCATTCAAAAATTTAATCCTACTAGTTAGTTGATCATGCGAACTGAAATAGTTGAATGATAAATAATTCTCAAAACCAAAAAAAGGCCAAGAAGATGAAGAAGAAGAAAGAAAGAGAAAAACAATTTAGCCATCCACAATATTCAACTTTGAACACTCACGTGAGAGAAGAATGATATGAATTGCTTAAGCTATTATTTTACTTCTTTTAGTTGATGGGTATTATTTTATTCAAAGTTAGTAAGACTGCAATAAATCTTTGGAAATTTAAAATTTAATTTATTATTCGTGGACTAATGAATCGGCTAATCTCTGTAGCTTGCTTATCAATCAGCCAACCACTTCAATTTGCTTAATATAGTAAGCAATTATCCCCAGCACAGGAGCACTGTTTATCTAGCCATTTATATTGGATTTTCTTATCTCATAATTCCAGAAGCATCCTTAATAGTTCTTGACTATGTAGTTTCCAACCATGATTAATAAGAGCATGTCACTCTCAATTCTTAACTTCTTAAAAGTTCTTATAATACATGTTCCGTTTAGAATGCATAACTTTTTTCAAATCAGAGACAGTACTATAGTCTATAGTTTTAATGATATCTTGTTTTTTCCCTTCTATTTTGTTAAGTGCTAACAAAATTGTTTGAGTGTTATTTCGGGGTCGCTTCAAGAACCTAGCTATCAGATGCTATCTGAGAACACCCAAAGTAGCTTACCATCCTAATGTTTGCATTGTTTATAACTTCTACTGTATTTATATTGTATAAAGCTTTTTAAATGAATTTTTTTTTTGAAATAAGATAAATCAAAATGCGTCTCTTCAAAAGATTAATCTTCTAATACTTTTGAATGATAAGTACACTAAATATCATGTCGATAAGTTTGGTACACACACATGATAAGTACACTAAATTAAAAGAAGTTAGCAAGATAATAAAGAGCATGGACAAATTAAAAACAACATGAAAGGGAAGTGTGAAAAATCTAAGCAACATGAAAGGGAAGTGTGAAACAAATTTTAGTCAGTTGTTGGTTTAAAAAGAATATATGGATTTTGATCTTAAATTTCAATGGGCAATTTTAATAAATGATAACAAAACCTTGCATGTTTACTCTAATAAATTAGTTATCCCAACAATTAAAATTTCTTTAATCAATAAAAACTTAACCCAACACAGCCCAATAATGCAATAATGCAACAACCCAATATGAATTTTATTATCTAAATATATCATCCACTTAATATTTAAGAAAATACATCACAATTAAATTACAATTACAACATTTTTCCCAATGATAATGCTAATGTCTCTTCTCTATTGATGATGTCAATTGTTAAGGGGTAATTCCTTTTCGAAGTTCCTTATTCCTATATTCATTTTCTTGTAAATAACAACACCTAAGATAAATTCAAATATATATTCACTCCATATTTTAAACTACATCATAAAATGATTCAACATCAGGCTATTTCCATTTTTTGACACTTTAGCTTATGATAATTGATAGTTGTTTCTTAAATTACTACGAACGTTAGAGAAACTTAAACTGAAGCCGTTAATCGAAACATACACAATTAACTTGGAAAATTCAAAACAGCGCATACGATATGCAAAATTTACCTGAACAAACTGAAGCATAAATTATGGAAAAAGATAGTACAACTATTAGGAAATAGGAAAACAAAATGAAAATTTAAACCTTGTAAGAATCCAATAAACCATAAAAATTCAAGTAAAAGCAAATATGGGAAAGGGTAAACAACCAGGATATTAAAAATCATAAAAGAGTATTTGATTTGGAAATATTAACAATACCATCAATTAGAGACAAAACAAAATAGAATAGGGATTTCAGGTTGGAGAGGAATTACCTGAAAGAACGTAGCGATGAAGAGAAGTGGAAAGAACGTGGAGCTAGGTTTTGTGGGATTTGGGGAAATCGCTGTTGCCAGAAGAAATTAGGAAGGAGGCGCGCGTGGGAGCAAAAAAAAATTGAAGGGTACGGGCGTTGTTTTGAGGGCGTGCTATATTATTCGAAGACCACATGTAAACCCTGACCCGTTCTAATATAGCAACGGCTCAAAGCCGTTGCCAAAGGGTTTGCAACGGTTCAAAGCCGTTGGAATATTGCAACGGCCTAAGTCCGTTGTTAATTTGCCGCACTATGGTGTTGCGAAATTACTTTTATGGTGTAGTGTATGATCATCCCCTTCTAGATGTAATTCTTCCTGCTATGACGTTCGGTAGGTAAATTAATGTGGATTATGCTACTAGGTAACGTAGATAGGTCGGTAATGACCGAGGTGATGACATATTCAGCACTATCTAGGAAGCGGTAGGCCGGTCTTGTGTCGGTAGAGGACGATCTGGTTGGCCTCAGTGCATTCCTCTAGAGATGTACTGCCGGAAGGTAGTCCCTTCACTTGGTCATTTGTATGGAAACTCATTTTCTAATAAGTGCCTGCCATTTTGTTTGTAGAAACCGCGTTTGAGGTTAGTATGCTGGAATTTAATAATGTAACAATTTCGGCTAAGAGTAATAAGTTTACTTGCAAATGTTTTCAAAGATATGTCATTAAAAATGATATCAATTATTTTGACGTAAAATGTTTTGGTTATCATAAGGTAAAAAATCGTTCCGTGTTTATATGCGGTATTGTCTTATGAGATACCTTTTGTTTTCAAAATGCATATTTTGGGTTCTCACACCAGTCTCATGACTGACCTGGAGTTTATTTTCCTTATCCTTAAACTCTGGGTGCCCTAATTTTCACGAACAGTCTAGTAGTCAGGTTTAGTTAGGAGAAATCTGGAAGAGCTCGGCGCATGGAGTTAGAAGATTCTTTTGAAGATTGTTGTCCATTTCCACCGAACTCATATACTATCGTATTCCGCGTTTGTAAGGACAAATATTTATAAGTGTCCATGTCTAACTCTGGTAAATGTGTTTAAATTTTCCACTGTAATTTTTTTTATGTTGAAATATATGTTATTTCATTTGTGTAAGATTCTGTTCTGTCTTTATTTTCTTTCTTACCTTTAACGATCGGGTTTCCGACACTTGGATTTGTGGCACGTGAATACCGAGAATGTATTAGTGTCGATTTTTTAGGGTCGAAAATTTGGTTCATCACATCTGGTTTCTTCCATTTAGGCTTCGTCTTCATCTCAAGTCCCATTGACCTACGTGGTGCCCACTCCTGGTTCCTCATGCCCACATAGGAGGTCGGCTTACATTCTTCTGTCTGGTCCCTCTAGACTTGAAACTGCGCTCCCCATGTGGTTTTTAAAGAGAGTTAAGTTTAATAGTGACCTTTTCCTATTCTACAAAGATTCCTAACGCCCTGCCTTCGGCAATTCAAAGCTGTTTAGAGCAAGCTGAGGGATGCGAAAACCTATGCAAGCAGCTGGCTGATATGAACCGCAATAATTACCAGGAGATCCTCTCCTTTGAGTCGAAGATGCGACTTTGAGCTTGTGTTAGGGGAGCGCGACGCCAGAATTGAACAATTGGTATAAGAGAGGGACGTTTCCCTCGGGGAGAGTAAGAATAACATCGGGCCTATGCAAAAATAGAGATCGTCATCCGCGATGAAATTAATAAGGCCCATGCGAATGAAGTTAAGTTGAAAGAGGAGCTCAATGCTTGCAACATGATTATTGAAGCCCAAAAGAAGACAATTGCCGACCACGACAAGATTGTCGAAGGGCATAATAAAATGATCGCGGAGTGCTGTGAAAAGACCATTTCCGATCAATCCCAGACGATTACCCTGCTCGAAGAAAGAGTTATGCAGCTTAGCACCATCAAAACTTGTGTTGAAGTTGAGAAAGCTGCTGTTACGGTGGATTATTTGGAGCTACAGGACACATTTGAAAAGAAGATGGGAAATACCATCTTAAACATCTAAGTCAGCTCCCTGTTGCATCAGGATATTCTTAGCTATTTGGGCCTTAAAGTACCCATGCACTCTCGCCGTGGTTTGGGAGAAATTTTGACCTATTTCGAAGATAGCAGGGATGTCTATACTGAGCGAGAGTTAGAGTATGCCGATCTTAAGGAGGAATATAAGAAATCATTGATAGAGGGCCGAGAGGTCCAACGAATTGAGAAGGAACAGGATGCTGCCGATGTCGTTATAACTACAACTGCCAAAACGTCGCCGAAGCCCCTTGTTTGTGGACCCGATGAATCGCCAAGACAGCTTCGCGATCAACTAGTGAGTTCTAGGTCTGAAGCTTCTCCGAAGATTGCGCAACCATTAAAAGAAGGGGAAGGCAGGGAATATGAAATCAACATTCTTGGCCATTCCTCTGATGCAAGTAATCCTCTTGTCTCCCACGGGTTTGAGAATTTTCAGCTTACGCCACAAGAACAAGACGAACTTAATGCTTTCATTTTGTAACTTATAGGTCCGTCCGTCTTCCTTACCTATTAATCTACCAGTTTCATCGATGTCTGGCCCATCCCTATTTTAACTGCCTCGATGCTTGTCTCTGTAGCTTCTCCAATCGCCGTGTCCGTGTCTGGTTCGCAACCGGGGCCAGAGTCTGAGAAGATCGTTGTATTGCATGGTTTGGATGACCCTTTCATATCTTTGGAGGGCGACTTTATGGCAGCCAAAGCTAGAGAGCAGGAGCTCTAGATTGAGCAGCCGTGTAAATCCAAACAGCAATTGGTTTCCATTAAGAAAGAAAAGGTTGAAGCGATTGAATCCTTCAAGAGCCCCCGCAAATCTCGAAAGCACAAGATGAAAGGGGAGTCTTTCGAGAAGCTTGGAGAGTAAGGAGGAGATGCCGGCATCGAGGCGACACTACCTCTGCTCGGGATTTTAAGGGGAAGCAAAAACTTCCAACTAGAGGCGGGAAGTGAAGTGGTGGAAAGAGGCGTTAAGAGGTCCGAATTGCAGTAGAGTTGATTTTTGAGACATTTTTTTTGTTTTGTTCAAGTGCAGAGTCTGCACTTACTGCTTTTCTTGTAGCATCGGTATTTTTTATTTTAGTTGTCCGATATTGTGTGGGTACGACTCCCATATTGTGACTGTACTAAGAACGTTATCAGTAGTACAATGTTGGCATTTTGATTGTAACTTTACCTGTCTACTTACTATGTTTCATGCACTTATGTCAATTTCATTTACTACTATTTTATTTTATCTAGTCCTGTGATACGGCCAAAATTCTTTTTTTGGAGTAACAAAATTGTGAAGTGTTTTTGTTTTTGAGTATTCTTATTTGAGTATCGGCTTTTGCCCCCGGTTCATGGAGATGTTTACTTCGAACACTTGACAGTTGACTGGCTGATCCGAGTGATTTTCGGATGTCTGTAATCGAATTTATTTTGTGGCTCCTATCTTTGGGAGCTTACGATTTGTACGGCATAATTTTGGATTTATGGTCGGTTAATAATTGGAATTTTTCCGATTCGTAGTAGTTTGACATTGTCGAACTAATACTCGTTGCTCCTGATAGTTAGAGCGGGTTGATTCTTGTTATTCCTACAATGGGCAAGTTTCCCAGCATTGCCAGGGCAATGTCGGTACTTGAGAGTATGCACGGCTTATGAATTGCATGGCTTTTGGGATCGATATCACCTATCGTCCCAAAATGGTTCGAAACTCCTCTATGTTACCAATCTTCGGGAAACGTGAGGAGTTTATGCTTTAAGAGTGTGATTCCATGGCTTGAAAAGGTAGGGCATGGCTTATGGGAGCACGACTTTGATTTGAGCCTTCCCGGTACTGTTGGAACAACATTGGTGCTTAAAAGGTGGGGATCGAGTTCCACCAGTCTAGTGGTTTGGATCGATTTACTCCCATGGGTAAGTGGGGCGTACTTGAGTGTGATTCCACTATGTCAAGCAGTGATTAGATAGTTTGTGTTGATTTGACCCCGTCGACTCAACGGGTTACTTTTATGAATGTGGTTTTATTCGTTCAGAAAGAAAAGAAATTTTACTAAGAAAGGTTGGGGCAAATTCTGCCTATTTATAATTTCCCTGGCACTCCAGGATGGTTTATTTGTTGAAAATTAGGAAGTATATAAGATAATTTTAGATAAAGAAAGGACGCAGCTATTCGTTATTCCATGCTCAGGAAATTTGGATTCTATCCACGGTTGCTAGTTTGAAAGTTCCATCTCCTAGCTTTTGACAGATCATATACGGCCCTTCCCAATTTGGTCCAAAGAATCCTGATACGGGATAAACTCGTTTGAGGATGAGGTTTCCCACTTCAAAGGTTTGGCTGTGACTCTGGAGTTGAAGTACCTCTTCTTGTCAATCATATCAAGCGGCTCGAGTATGAGCTGCACATTTTGCCTTTGATTGAAATTATGCCTTCGGTGGGAGAGGACTTCTAGTTCTACGGGGATCGTTGCTTTTAAACCATATGTCATGGGGAATGGGGTATATCTGGTTGCTGCTTTGTGTGTTGTTCTGTAATCCCATAGTGTGAGTGGAAGTTCATCAACCCAATTTTGTTTAGCTTTAGTTAGCCGCATTTTGATGGTGGACTAGATGGTCTTGTTTATTGCTTTCACCTGCCCGTTTGCTTGTTGATGAGTGACCGTGGAGAAGCTTTTCTCAATTCGAAAGCATTTGCAAAAGTCTTTGAACTCGGTGCTTTCGAATTGGGTCCCATTATCAGTGATGATTTTTTTGGCATACCAAACCTATAAATAATATTTTTCGTAATTAACGACTTTCTTTGTAGTAATGGTGGCCAGTGGTTCCGCTTCGGCCTATTTTGTGAAATAGCCAACGGCGACTATAGCATATTTAGCTCCTCCTTTAGCTATTATAATATGCCAATCAGGTCAATTTCCTATATTGCGAATGGTCATGGGATGACCATCTATGTTAGGCCCATTGAGGGAGTTCTTTTAATCTTGTGAATCTTTGGCATCGGTAACACCGTCTGGCATAATCCGCTGCATCGTGAATTACTGTTGTACAGAAGTATCCATATCGGAGGATTTTCTTTGCACGGGTTTGCTCCATAGTATGGTCTCCGCTGTCTCTTTCGTGAACTTCCTTCAGAATCCGCCGAGCTTCATCGTCGGTCACACATCTGAGCAAGGGGGTAGAGAACCCCCTTCGGTAGAGTATTTCATCCTGTACTATAAATCACGGTGCCTTCCAGAGAAACTTATTATGTCGGTTCCTATCTATAAGAAGAGCTCCTGCTGGTTGGTGTCATCCACGTTTCTAGTTCGATGGTGGTTTCAAAAATCCAGTTGACATCCATTTCGCTTATACTTGGAGTGGCTAAGGTATCAACTGGGACTAATCCCAATGCTTGAGCTTCTCTGGAGCTGGCTAATTTAGCTAAATAGTCAACCTTCCTGTTTTGCTCTCTCGAGATGTGAGTTATGGTGCAATGTTTGATATCGTTCAGCAACTCTTATACTTTAGATAGATGTAGGGCAAGGTTCTCCCCTCGAGACTGGTAATTCACCTTTCACCTGGTAGACGACTAGTTGAGAGTCACTATGGATGTGAACGGACTTTATTATGAGTTCCTTTATGACTTTCAGTCCTGCTATCGATGCTTCATATTCCGCTTCATTGTTCATCACAGGTAATTGCAAGCATAGGGCTCATCCTTCAGGGGTTTCCCCCGAGTAGAGGATATTAGACATACCATCGACGAAGAGTTTCCATCGTGTTTCCGCTTCCAGTGATACTTCTTCTTCATCATCCCATATGGTAAATTCGACGATGAAATCTACCAACGCTTACCCATTGATTTCCATTCTCGGATGGTAAGTGATTTCACATTGGCTCAATTCAATATTCCATTTGTGTAGCCACCCGGAAGACTCAGGTCGACAAAATACTTTCTTCAAAGGTTGATCGATCAATACTTTGATTGGGTGCGCCTGGAAATACGGTCGTAACTTCCTAGACATTATCAAGTGGAAATACGCTAGCTTTTCCAATTTCGGATAATTTTTCTCGGCTCCAACAAACCGCTTGCTAATGTAGTATACGAGTCATTGAATTCTATCTTCTTTATGTAGAAGAGATGCACTCAACGCGTGAGGTGAGACCGCTAAGTAGATGAACAAGTCATCTCCATCTATTGGCTTTGATTGGATTTGTGGGGTTTCCTTATGTCGCAACAACTCTTCAAATGCAGTTTGACAAGCCTCATCCATTCGTAGTTCTTCTTTCCTTTCTTCAACGCATCAAAGAACGATATGCATTTGTTGGTGGCATTCGAAATGAATCGGCTTAGTGCTGCAACTTTCCCATTCAAGCTTCGTAATTCCTTCTTGTTCTTCGGGGCTTGGACTTCTTGTGGGGTAGTTATTTGCTCTGGGTTTGCTTCAATGCCTCTAGCACTTACTATGAATCCCAAGAACTTTCTTGAGGCTACCCCGAAGTGACATTTGAGTGGATTGAGTTTCATTCCATATTTTCAGAGTATTTCAAACATTTCGGCGAGATTATCTAGGTGATTGGTTGCTCCTCAAAATATCAGCTATTTGTTGCTTGTTTGTAGCTCCATTACTAAAAAAACAAAGTAGATTTTTTTTCATTAAAATCCAGCCGCGTAAGACTTTTCAGAGTCTGAAATATGTGCAGTATACATTAAGCATTTTGTTTTGTAGCTTTGGCCACAATTAAAATATCATCCACATATAACAAGTGGGTGATCAAAGGATCAATTTTATAAACAGAGGAGATATTACCTTTTAAGTATTCCACATCTAAATTGATTGTAAGGAATTCCATAGCAATAGAGAATAAATATGGACAGAGAAGGTCTCCTTGTCTCAATTCCCTCGAACTTTCAATGAAATCAAATGGGGAGCCATGAATTAACACCGAAAAAGAAGGAGTAGATATGGACTCGTAAATGAGATTAGCAAATACAGTAGGGAATCCCATGGAAATCAGCATATGATGACTGCTTATTTTATCATAGGCCTTTTGCAAATCAACTTTCAGGCAACAGTTGTTTGAATCTTTCCTATTAAATCCTCTCACCATGTCATAAGAAATTAAAGATTTTTTGGCACTACGCCATAGATTGCATACTGCAACACCAAAAAGTGATGCAGGAAGTGCCAAAAAATGTTGTTGTAGGCTAAAAAAGGAAAAAGGCAACACTTTCTCGGTGATGCATTTTGCCGCGTTGCCCTAGAGTCAAAGGCAACATCTTTGCGGCCCTAGGGCAACATCAGTTCTGTTGTTGCCACAGGTACCAAATTTACTAAAAAGTGGGCCCCACAATCTAGGCCCTAACATGTGCGCCCACATTGTGGGGCCCACTAATTCTGTGGCCCACCTTTACGGAACCCTGTTGTGGGGCCTATATTCATTAATCTATGGTAACACTTTTACCATCCAATGGCAACACTTTGCCAGTTTATTACCACATTTAACATCACATACTGCAACATTATATCATATCTATGGCAACACCTTTTGCATTTTAAATTGGAAATGTACTGCAACATTATACTACTGCAACATTATATCATATCTATGGCAACATTACACTGCAACATTATATCATATCTAATGGAAATATTACACTGCAACAAAGAACTTTTCATTTCAGAATAACCAGCAACACAAGTTTTACTTAGTCAAGTACAAAATAACAAACATGCTTAAAAACATAGCCAGTGTATTCATAGTTACAGCCAGTACATACTAAATTCTACTTATTAACAGTACATTCATATTTGCGAGCCTCCAGTGCCATCAGTGCCATCAGTGCCTCCAGTGCCATCACTGTAGACGGTCGCACAAAGATCCCCAACTTATACGTTCGTCTAATTATAGTAATAATTAAACATACATAGCCTATAGGTACTTACAGTCTACGGACTTACCAGTTCTAGCAAATGTGCCACCAGGACGACGCGAAGTGCTTTATTTGCTAAATTTCATGTTGCCTGCATAGAACACTCGTGGAGCTACATACATATATGTACATATTTATTAAATAAAAGAAAGTGGAGAAAACAGATAGAACTGACCACATAAGCAAGTGCAACAAAATCAAAGTACTTGCCTCTTTAATAAGAATTTTATATTTAGTATAAGAAAAGGAGTGAAGTAATCCGATCACATCACCATCCGATAAGTTTAACTGTGTAGTGATCCCTGTATAACTCAACATACCCGTGTTGTTAAAAAGCAGCAACACTGCAGCCTGCAAAATACAAACAGTTACAAATGGTTAATACACAACAACGACCTCATCTTGATAATACAAATTGCAAAGTCTTCTTATGTAACAAATGAGATATAGTAGGGACCTGATAAGTTGTAACAAACAACTCAATAGGTCATATGAAAGTGGTTCCCATTAGACTTTACCTGCTATTTGTTCCCATTAGTGAGACAAAGTTTTCTCCTCTAAGATCATATGAAAGTGGTGGGTTCTGAAACATATAGAGACGGAGTGAGCATTGCGATACATATTGAAAAAAGGCTGAGTTTGATTAACGTCAAAAAAAACAAAAAAGGAAGTGGGCAGTATAAAATTTTAATCGGCTGAAATCAATTTGATCATGAAATGCATGTATGACTTAAACAAAAAAAAGAAAACAACATGTTGTAACAGCAATAATAATAATAATAATAATGTGTGTGTGGTGTGTACCTTAAATGGGTAGTTTGTCTTAAGCATGTATTGGTTTCCAAGAGGTATGTCCCGTTCGTTCAAATGCATAACTCCGCTGAAATGTAAACAAGTAGACCATATAGATTAACAATTGTAACCAAGCATAAAAATTACAAATCATGCTTTTATTAGCAATCAAAGTTGATCAAAATAAGCTACATACCTTTACAGGCATCATGGAAAATGATGAAACACTGCACTTCAACAAGTTTTCGGCTATTTCACTCTTTAGATCCGATGCCATCTCCTACATAATACATGGATGCACAATTGCAATACATGCTTTTGGGTAAACAAGAAACAAACTAACCAAGGACTAAAACAGTGTCAAATTATAATGCTATGGGAGTACAAATTTATTTGAACTGGAAATATACATTTTACCTCATGGAACCTGATTTCCTTTCTTGCGTGCAAATTTATGAACTCTGGCTTTCATCTCTACTTGTGTGCATATTGAGATCTGGTTCTTTTTTTTCCCACTATGTGCATTTGTTCACCTATATATAATCATATATATATATATATATATATATATTCATGGGAATGTACACATGTGCAACTTCTTTTATAATTTAATGTTTTTGCTTCTATAAATGTTCTTGATCATAGATGCACTACATAAATTATTTCACAAAATTTCCTAATTGTTGATGCATCTATGCATATCAAAATATACATACGAGCTGCTTATAATTCTAACCTTGAGTGCCTGGATCATTATAGTGTCTGGAGGATCTGTTCTTGCTTTTCTTTGGTTCTTCCTTGTTATCTGTGCGATAATGCATTTAGTACTCAGTCAAAATTAAGAATATGTAGTATATTGTAATTGAAATTAAAGAAAGTGATGAGTTTCCCAAAGTTGTTTTGAAATGTAAATTATTAATAAATTTATAAAAGGTTATGAGATTAGTAATTTATGGAACACTGAATTTTTAACTATTAGAGGATAGTAATAATCAAATCAAATAAGCAGACATGTAAGTTACTAATAACAACTGTAAAATACCATAAAAGCCAAGCTTTATAATCTTTGATTAGAAGGCAAGACATCAAACCTGAAGTAGAATTATACATATCACATGATACAGATGCTTAGAAATATATTACAAATTTTAGTTGCTATCCAAAGACATGATCAAACATTTTGAGATACCTATAATCAAGATAGACATCTTTTCTTTGAAACAAATATGAATTTATTGCGATGCTTCCAACATCAAAACAAAATTTGTAACCTTGTTTAGTTTGGACCAAGTTACTTAATTCAGGCAATGAATTAAAGTTGTGTCATGTAATTCATATATGTTATAGTAAAAAAAAATGATATCACACATGGTCAAGATCTTATCAAGCATTAAGAAAGAAAAATGAGGTTTTGATCCATGCAATTTAGTATCATGGTGATGTAATTGTTGTTAACAAAGTTAAGTTACATTTTACATCAAAAAATTAGTTACCTGGCTATAAAGCAATGTTAATCAACTAAAAGATCAAGAAGGTACTCATATTGTCCAACGATTCACTTTTTTGTGGATAAAATTATGCAATATCAAGGACTTAAATTTAACAGCTACCAAGAACCTTGAATGGACAAAAAAGTTAGAAAACATGAAATAAAATAGTCGAGTTTCTAAATTATGAAATAGGAAGTGCTAACATATAATAATTGCATCTAACACAATGGCTAGGAATATACTGAAGGAGTGTATGTACCTTATCATCATTTTAATTCACAATTTAAAGCCAGAGCAGGCGGGTAGCAACTATATATCAATTTCATCGCCTTGATCCATGCAATTTGGTCAAGGTTACTGTTTTAGTAGTAAAATCAAATTAGCTGCGCCAACCATTTTGTTTTTTTGGCTTCAAAAGCCACTCCATCGTTAAGCATGTCTTATGCATTGGTTTCCATTCCAAGCTTTGAAAGAGCAAGAGCCGGTAAATAAAAAGCAGTGGGTCATTCAGGCATGCGCACTTGCGCTTGCATTGCGTCTTGAAGTGCAAGCTCAGGTTGCCGTTCATCAATTATGATAGACCTCTTCTTGCAAATACAGTTCCTGAAGGTACACACATCCGGCCTACCAAATGCAATTGTCAACTTTATATATTATACACATGTTAAATAAAAAAGTAATAAAAAGACTATTTCACCCTTGTAAAATAGGAAAATTATTTATTACCAAAAGTCCTATAAATATTCCCAAATATATTTAACATGGAGAATATGCATTGTAATTTATAGAAGGAAAAAAACTTGGTTTTAAGATTTGTATGCCTGGGTAAAATGACCCAAGACAACTTCATCTTCTTTAATTCATGTTTACTTGAATAGAATGAAAATAAGTAACAGTACCTTGATGTAGTAATCGACTGCATTTTTGAAACTCTTATCTCTGAATGCAATATTACCAAACTTTTTGGTGTTCAACCTCTCTTGTACTTGCGCCCATTCTTGAAATGAGAGCTTCAAATGAATGGTAAGAAGAAGTTATTAATAATGTGGTGTTATCATTTCAGATTTTATTTAAAACTCAACTTACAGAAGAGGATTATTTTTCATTTTTACATATTCAAAGACCATCATTATTGTGACGAACGGGGTTTTTCACGCTCGAAAATCGACATCCATACTTTACATCGTACACGAATGGCGTATTCGACCGTTCAAATCCGATTCGTCGGAGCTTATAACAACATTAAGTAAATAACACGGTGGAATAAAAGAATAATACATTGATATACAGCTTTGATACAATATCTGATACAACAGATGATCCAATAGATATCAATATACATCAGAGATATGATACAATAAAATAGCGGCGGAAAAAGGAAAATAGATAACATCTAGCAGCGGAACAATATTACTCTAAGATGGTCTTCAAGGAAGAACTCCAAAAACTGCAACTCCATTTCCAAGAACCATTCCAACAATAGCTCGAACTCTCAATAACGATGCACCAAGATAAGCAAGACTGGTGTGATCCAAAGACTGAACTAACTCCAGATAATCCATTGAACCTAACTATCTGAAAAACCCAACTCTAAACTGCTCGTGTAGAAAAAATTTAAGCACCCAGAGTTTAGGAAAGAAACAATAAACTCCGGATCAGTCATGGGACTGGTGTGAGCAACAAAAACAGTTGTCTTTTAAAACAGTCAGCAAGAGATTTTAAAATAAATTCGCAATGCTTTTAAAAATGAAACTACCATAAGGCCTCCCGCACGCGCACACACACAATGCAAACGCAGAATCGGAGGAGATTTCTCCTTATGATAGTCAAAGATGCTTGATACGCATTAAAAAGAAACATTTAATATTATTACTAGTGCATAGTGTAGGCAAAATTCATTTCGAAAGTAAAGATATAAATCTTAGCCAGCATAGGCATTCCGCACTTATGCCTACTATAACTACCATGTTCAATAGCAGGTTACCGCCACATTCCATGGCAGGTTATACAACTAAAACCGTACAGGGTTCGTATAGTTTCTTTGGATTTCCAACAAATGGTTAGGCCAGGGAACTTCCCATTGCCACATGAGAACGCCTCTGGAAGGACGTCCCCGAGAACCAAACCGGATCTCTGCCAACACAAGGCCGGGTTACCCCTAACTGGGTAACTACTGACACGAGTATGCCATCTCCCGGTTGTAACCAACCTTTAACCGGGGCCCCAGCAACAAATCACAAAATAATACATATATATATCTGCGATACCAACATAAGTTAAGTATCTGGGCTCCATACCATGATACCACTTCTATCCAGAAGGAAATGCACATACCCTAAGGGATGCTACCCCCAATAACCTTGCTGCATCTTTCCTGTTTTGACCATACCGGGGTATGAGGTCCGACGAAGTCTCGTCCACAAAGCCACGCTTTGGTACAAAGCCATGCTTTGGGTCAACAAATGATCAAAGTAATGATCACAAAGATAATGATCAAACAAATGATCATATCACAAATGATCAAACAATGATCATTTCACAGCAACACTCAACATGTCACATTACCAAATTGGGGATATATCGCTGATAACCATCAACTACATAACCTCTGAGATCGTGCGTCTCAGAGAAGGGTGTTAATGCTAAGAGAATAAATTCTCCACCACCAACAGAAATGTATTTGAAAGAAATCTGCTTTATATCTCAAAATGTAATGTCAGACCTACAATCCATACAAGTCTGTTCTGGGTTCGAACAGAACCGAGGCACTTCCAAAGAAGTCCTTGCAATCCGGGCATTTACAATCCCGATCGGACTTCCCATCACTTAGGGAATCTCTATACCGGCGCGACTCGGTGCAGAGACAATCGATAGGTCATCCTATCGCTTTCGCAAATACCCGGTCTTCAGCACCGGTCTTCAAATGCTATCCATAATGTAACGACCCGTAAATTTTCGATAATTAAAATAGCTAATTTAATAAGACTTCGTGATTTAATGTTAGAATTAATTTGTAATTTCGTTTGGAATAATAATAACTGGAATGAATTGCAAAAATAATTATCCAAGTAATGAAAATGAATGCTACTTAGTGAATGCCTTTGAAATCAATAGTTGAATAGGATAATAAATGTCAAAATTCATTGGGTATAATAGAGTAATTGATTGATAAGTAAAATCTATTTAAAATCAAATATTGAATATTGAGCAGGTAAATTGTTTAAATTAAATATTTAAAACTTATTGAATAATTGAATAACCGTATAATGGAAATAGTTGTTCTATAATTCTAATTCGTTTCAAAAGTTAAAATTTTTAAGTTCGTTTTGAATATTTCAAAGGATGGTGATTTAAGTATAATCAAATTTGTTAAATTTAATATTACAAATGTTTGAATAATTAAATTCCGAAGTTGATATGATTAATATGATATTGAAATTTAATATATGAAATTAGAGTGAATAATTGGAATTTGATTTAATATGATTCAAATTGATTTCCAAAGTGAATGTAAGTTATATCGGGATTATGATAGAGTTAATAAGATTTTAAAATTGGAATTTATTGGATAATTGAATAACGGGTTTAATATGATTAAAAATGATTTTTAAAATTTTATTCTATCATATTAAAGTTAGAATGATGTTGTAGAACTTTTAAAATCGAATTAAAAGTAAATTTGTGAAAATTGAATATTTTAATATTTAATTATCGACTGGAAAATAGCCAATTTTTGAACAGTCTCAGAATTGGACGAAACTAGTTCCATTGGATCCGTAATAGTTAGTTATTATTGGATTTCAATTTTCGTAGCAATCAGAGTTGTCGTTTGACCGTGGCAGCTCGAAACGCGTTGAAATTGTTTTAATATTAATTCGGCGAGTTAAAATAGTCATTTTTCAAATAGTCTCGGATTTCGACGAAACCAGTTTCATCGAATCCGTAACGTGATATTATTATAAGGTTTCAAATTTCATGTCAATCGGGTTTACCGTTTGTCCGGGGCGAGCCAAAACGCATAGAAATTCGTTTAATCGGTTTAATTTAAATTTGATCGCTTATTTCCGTAACTCGCATAAATGATCGAATTAGCTCCCGAAACCTGTTCCATTATGTCCGGAATGCGGGATAAACCCTAGGAACGTCAGTTACCGTGCAAAATTCGGAGTTTGGAAAAGCCGGATGGATAGTATTCGTCGTTTCCTATAAATAAGCCCCTTTAAATCCATTTCTTGAAAAATTAATATACCCTAGGGTTTAAAACGCAGCCGCCATCATCATCTTCAACGGCCATAAAATTCATGCTCATTTCCCCTCGATTCCTCTCAATCCCTTCACTTTCTCGCTCCGGCTTCTACACGGAAGTTGGAGAGTTTCACGAGCTCGACAACTTCAACGGTGGAGATCAATTTTTATGAAGCCGATTGACGGCAAATCAAGGTTGAAAGGCCGGCAGTTTTTCGCGTTTTTCGAGGCGTAGGGGAGGCCGTGCACGTGCGGTCGGCTGGTGGAGGTGGAGTTCACAGTGGCGCTTCGCATAGGGGCGCCTGATCGATGCAGAAGTGGATGTTGTGGGTGGCGAAAATTCTTGAAATAGGAGGCTAGATGGGTTCGGCTCTGTTATTTACTGGAAGAAGAAGAACGAAGGGGGAGAGGACGCATACGCACGCGGGCCTGGGTTTGGGGCTTGAGATCTACGGCCTTGATTTTTTAGGTTGAAAATTAATTAAAGGAATTGTAAATTTTAATATATAAATTGTTCAATGTTTAAAAATAGTGTATCTTTTTGCTGCAAGGTCGGAATCGAACGAAACGAATCGCATTGCGTTCGTATCGTCGAATACTATGTGATGGAGCTAGATTGGAGTCGTTTGGAGCTAGAGAAAATTTTGTATTAAATCGAACGTCGTTCGATTTGATTTAAAATCGTAAAAATCAAGGTGAGTGTTTTATAACGCTCACAACGTACTAAATATCTTTGTGCTAGTTAAATTTGACATTATGAAGTGCTATGATTTTATTTGTCGATGTTTGATAGAATTTAATTGTCATATAGATTGTCATTTGAATTAACCGTTGAAAATTAAATTGACAGTTAAATTGAAATTGAAATTGAATTGCGATTAAATTACCTAACATTGATAACTATGAAATTGCCATGAATTGTATTATCTATTGGATGATTTATTTCGATGGATGCTATTGGTTGATATTTAAATGTTTGGATGTTTATTTGCTTATATATAACCTGTTATGCATACATATGATACTGTGATTTAATTTAAGTAATATATACTCATCCCTGACATTTAATTGAAATAAATAATTACTTGGCCATAGGATAGAAAATTATATACGGACACCGAATTGGCTGAATTAATCATTTTAAAAATCGTCGATTTGAAATTTGTTTAAATGTTTTGATTTAAAAGTTATAAATAGAAATCAATTTATAAAAATCGAATTTATCGAAATTTGAGTTTGGAATGTTGAAATTAATTTTGGTTAAAAGAAATTGTTAAAAAAAATAATTAAGTGGAGACTTTGGAATTTAAAATCAGGATATGATTGAATTTCGAAATTGATTTGTTTAAAGATTTAACCTTAATTCGAGCTTTGAATATTACTAAGTAAAAGTGATATAAAAATGATATTTTGAAATCGAGCTTGGAATTGAACCATATTTGAAATTTGGATTTAAACTTGAATATTGATGGAAAATTTGTTAAGCGTTATAAATGGATATTTTGAAATCAAGCTCCAAATCGATAAAGATTGAAATTGAATAAATTGAAGGTGAATGTAGAATTGAATTGATTTGAAGTTAAAGTTGACGTTGTTTTGAATTGAAATCGAAATTGAATCGGTAGAATGGAAAATTGAAATTGATTTGAATTGGGAAGTTATAAATTGAAATGGATTGGTTTTGAAGCTGTTTTATTTTGTTTTCCAAATTACTCGGTTATATAAACCATTTTGGATACTTAAACTGTTTTAATCTATTTTAAATCTACTTAACCCGATTTAAATTATTTTAAACTAATTTATCTATTTCACATCCATTTTAAGGGTTAAGTATTTTAAGTATTTTAATCATTTAAACTACTTTTAAACTACTTAAACTATTTTTCTAAAATTCCAAACTGGTTAATAAGGGGAAATGTTTATGTTTAAATCTGGAATTTAAATACGAACTGAGTTAAATGAAGTTGCAACCTAAATTGAAATTCGAAATGATTTTGAAATCGAAATGAGATATTGATGCGGAAAATGATTTTTGAAACGGAATCTTACATTTGAATAGATACGATGATATGTGAAGTGGACTTGATTTTTGAAGCAAATATGATATTTTGATATCAATTATGAATCGATTTGAAATATAAAAGAGCCAACGGTGTAATAATACGTAGTTATTAAAGAGACCGGGATCGGATATGGACATACTCTCTATCGATACCGAACACCACTTTAATAACTATTATACGCGGAGTGTTGATCCAGAATGAAGTGGATGATTTGGTGAACGCGTTGACTGAAGAAAGAGAACGATATTGGATGACCCCTGACATGACTAAAACAGGAGCCGCGCCGGGCCATTGAGGTTCGCCACCTCTAGCGGACACGCTTCTTCGATACCATTTCTATTACATTTGTAATTCGATTTGGGTGCACCCCTTGATTTGGGAGTGTTGTTTCGCGGTGTTGGCGTAGCTGCTGGCTATGCCCAACATCAGTCCGGATCACGCAACTACTAGTATCCTAGTTGGTATCGCCTCATGTACCTTGTCATACTGATTATCCTATTCGCGACCACTACGTTTTGATTTGTACCTTGAGTATATGGATTGCCCTCTGGTGACTTCCGGTTTTGGGGAAACTACGGTCTTGTATATGCTTTTGGGAATATAAAATGTGTTAAGGGGGATTATGGTAACGCCTTAACGCTATTTTGATACTTTATATTACTGATAGGCATTATCTACTTAGCATATATTACTGCATAATAGATAGTTTCACGGATCCTTGAGAGATGGAAAATCCTGTAACATCTCTTGAGTTATTGCACGCACGTTGACACTGGATAGGAGATGTCAAACCCCGTAAACATCTCCGACGCCGTTACACTCATATTTATTTACGTTTGATTTAACTTTCATAAGGATATTTTAGTCCTGACTCGAGTGTTTTGTCTTTTCATTACGCTCGGGTCAGACCTGAGTTTTCAAATTTTTGAAGATCTATTCTGGAGGACGAAGACGAAGATTTGGTATACTATTACTATTATTACCCTTGCATCATGTTATCTGCTGCATTATTTAATTATTCTGTTGTATATGTATAAACTCTGATAAGTGTTGTATAAATAATTGTCAAAGTATAGTAGACAGCTTCATGAACTGTTTATTTGACTATTATATTTTATCGTTCCGCTGCAAGATTCTGTATTGTTTCATTTCCTTATTTCTTTTATTTTCTTTTCTTATTTACCCCAATAACCATCTGCCCTTTTGAATGGTTTGGAATCGACATGTGTATTTGATCGTCGGTTTAAACTGTCCAAAAGGCGGGTCGTTACAGTTGGTATCAGAGCTTTGGTTTAGCGATAAACCTTGGCTCTAGTGGGGAATAACTCATTGAAATAGAGGTAAACTATATGAATGAGTTGAGTGTATATGAGAGAGCGTATTTGTTAGTGATATAAAATGTTTTATATTGTGTCGGTTGATTTGTTGAGTGGCTTATGGATTCTGGTCAATACGAGTAATTAACGTCATTGACAGGGATCTCTAAACACTTAAACAGAACAACTCGACATAGTATTGTTTTGAAATTGGGTAAATGAAATAATTTTGCCCTAATTATATTTTGTATATAAAGAATTTATTTCAAAATTTATTGTGATCAATCTAGCTTATTTGGTTGTTGGAAATGAAATATTGGCTATTAACCTTAATCGGATATTGTAAGTTAAATAAATAAGGTGAATTACAAAATGAACAATAATAAAACAACTTGTGGAATGTTTTAAGAAAGAAAATCCTATAAGAATATTTATAAAGGTGACTTATAAATTAAAATAGATTTAAATTGGAAAATATTGAACTTAAGACCCGGAGATTTTGAAAATGGTTTCAAAGCTTTGAAGAAAATATATTGTGACGTTAGTTGGAAAATGTTTATGGAAATATTTTGAAAGGATTTTAAAGGAAAGAATGAATTCAGTACTCCTCTCTTATGTCGCTGGAAAATAAATTTCGGTGATGACTGCGCAGCATCATCGACGTTCATCTTCGAGTCTCAAAGTGGGGGAGACTTCTAAGAAGCTTTGCTTATCTTCAAAATTATTTTGGGTAAATGGGTTTTGGTTTAAACTTCAAAGGTAGGATTTAATATATTAAAGATATAAGTGTATATATTTATTTCAAACGATTTGAAAAGAACCGGGCATTTAAATTTCTAAGTTATGTTAATTAGTAATTTTTAAATTATTTGAATGAAATGTGAATAATCAAAATTTATAAAATAAGAAGATTAAGATATCTAAGCTTATTATTTGGGAAAACTTTAAAGTTGAAAGGTAAAGAGGATTTAAACGAATTAAATTTGTTAACATTCTAATTAAGTGAAATGAAATTCTATAAATTTGTATAATACCAAATTTGCATTCTAATAACATATAATATGACTTACCAAATATTAAGAAGTTGAAATGATGTTTTGGATATGTAATGAGATATTGTACAAATAAACAGAACCTGAAAGTAATTGAAATATACAAATAAGGAAAACTCAAACGGAATTAAAATGTATATGAATAAAAATTTGGTTGTGATAAAAATTATATATACTTAAATATAACATGAAATGATGAATGGATGAATGGAACAAGTAAGTGAACTAAGAAAGAAGATAAATGAATCGTATTATATCTTTGTAAATTGGTTATAGAAAATAAATATAAATTGCGAAGGAATTGGGAAAAATAATTGAATTTGTAACCTTTAAGATAGCTGTAAATTAAGAAAGGTCATGTATGAGAAGTTAGACTTTTATGAAATGACTATAAACTAAAGTGTTGATTTATAAAATGTTCCACAAATGAATTCGTTATTAACTAAAATTATGAAATTGAAGTAAATATAAACAAAGGAATTTCTTATAGCTAAGAATCAATTGGGAAAAGAAATTGAGTTTAGTTAAATTATATAGAATGTTTAAAATGAACTTGAGTAAGTAAATTCTATGATATAATGTTTGAGAAAGGATAATGTCAAAGAATATGTTATGTAAAGAAATGGATATATTAATTGAATAATGGATTGCGAATAATTAATTGTGAATAAAATAGAAGTCAATAAAATAATTTAGTATAGATAAATTGGATAGAAATCTATTGGAAGGTAATACGTGAGATTGTACGTATATTATTTTATTCGCATATCGATTTGATCCAAATTCGAGCACAAAATTTCGAGATGATTTATATCGATCCAAGTTAGGATTTTTCACTCGATTTTCGACGGCGAACCATGGATATGGATTTTTAATTTGATTCTGGAATTCTCTATCATAGTATATGGCTATGCAAGGAGAGTAACAGTTTCCAATCAAGGAACTAAATCTGAGTCCGCACTAGAGGGTCGTGTGTACGATACTAGTTTGGAAGCGAAATTGAGTGATCGAATAAGCGATTAGATTGATATTGCTCACGGATGATATATGTACAGCTTACGGACTTAATTAAAGTTAATATTGGAAATTTAAGATGCCAAATATAAAATGATTCTTTTAAAATTATATAACATGATATATATATATATATATAAAAGAGATAAACCAAATTGAATGTAAAATTAAAAATTTAGTTATGTTGGGTATGATTTGGTTGTTATATGATTGTTAGTTGATTTTATATATAATTCATTAAGTGTTAATGAAATTGAAAGCTATAAGTTATTGAAATCAAATTGGAAGTTAAATGTATTTAAATAGAATTTAGTTTGATTCAAACTGGAAGTGAACTAATGTAAATATAAATTAGTGAATGTTAACTAATTGAATTTAGAATGAATGTTAGTAAAATCCAACGTTAATGAATCAACTGTGATTAAAATTGAAACCCAAGTCAATAAATATTAATGAGAAGTGAATTTATATTGATTGGTTATGGAATTGTTGGATGATAGTTGGATGATAGTTGATTGAGGGTTGTATTTGTTGTTTTGTTGCATTTGCTATGTTGGCACATGTAGTTGTTATGTTGCTATATGATGTATATTGATATTATTTTCATATATGCATGTTTCTCATAGTTTGTTGAGTGTTTAGTAGGTGCGGATTGCGCTTGCTTCGCATTTGGAGCTCGCTTTCGCGCTATATTATTCGTATATGCTCGCTAATAAAAATATAAGGTACATGTTTATTTTATCATTGGATTTGGTGATTTTTGATGAGCCACTTGGCTTTTGGATTTTCTTTTGTTGGTTTGGGGCCCGTAGAGGCGTTTTGTAGTTGTACCGATCGAGCCGCGCAAAGGAGACTCTGCCGAAATTTTCCGTAAAATCCGGGTGTTAGAAAAATTTTCAAGTTCTATATTTTTTATAACTTGTTTTGATAACTAACTCTTAAAGTTAGAAAGGCGTTTGGAATAACTTAGTAAAAGTGTAGTAATGGCTTTATAAGTGGAATTATATTGTTTTATAAGTTGGTAACTTTGAGATAAATATACCTAATGTTGAATTCTATACTTAGTTCCTTTTCCCTTCTTTTTTCTTTTCGGGGACGAAAAGTTTTGAGTGGGGGAGAATGTAACGACCCGTAAATTTTCGATAGTTAAAATAGCTAATTTAATAAGACTTCGCGATTTAATGTTAGAATTAATTTGTAATTTCGTTTGGAATAATAATAACTGGAATGAATTGCAAAAATAATTATCCAAGTAATGAAAATGAATGCTACTTAGTGAATGCCTTTGAAATCAATAGTTGAATAGGATAATAAATGTCAAAATTCATTGGGTATAATAGAGTAATTGATTGATAAGTAAAATCTATTTAAAATCAAATATTGAATATTGAGCAGGTAAATTGTTTAAATTAAATATTTAAAACTTATTGAATAATTGAATAACCGTATAATGGAAATAGTTGTTCTATAATTCTAATTCGTTTCAAAAGTTAAAATTTTTAAGTTCATTTTGAATATTTCAAAGGATGGTGATTTAAGTATAATCAAATTTGTTAAATTTAATATTACAAATGTTTGAATAATTAAATTCCGAAGTTGATATGATTAATATGATATTGAAATTTAATATATGAAATTAGAGTGAATAATTGGAATTTGATTTAATATGATTCAAATTGATTTCCAAAGTGAATGTAAGTTATATCGGGATTATGATAGAGTTAATAAGATTTTAAATTTGGAATTTATTGGATATTTGAATAACGGGTTTAATATGATTAAAAATGATTTGTAAAATTTTATTTTATCATATTAAAGTAAGAATGATGTTGTAGAACTTTTAAAATCAAATTAAAAGTAAATTTGTGAAAATTGAATATTTTAATATTTAATTATCGACTGGAAAATAGCCAATTTTTGAACAGTCTCAGAATTGTACGAAACTAGTTCCATTGGATCCGTAATAGTTAGTTATTATCGGATTTCAATTTTCGTAGCAATCAGAGTTGTCGTTTGACCGTGGCAGCTCGAAACGCGTTGAAATTGTTTTAATATTAATTCGGCGAGTTAAAATAGTCATTTTTCAAACAGTCTCGGATTTCGACGAAACTAGTTTCATCGGATCCGTAACATGATATTATTGTAAGGTTTCAAATTTCATATCAATCGGGTTTACCGTATGTCCGGGGCGAGCCAAAACGCATAGAAATTCGTTTAATCGGTTTAATTTAAATTTGATCGCTTATTTCCGTAACTCGCACAAATGATCGAATTAGCTCCCAAAACCTGTTTCATTATGTCCGGAACGCGGGATAAACCCTAGAAACGTCAGTTACCGCACAAAATTCGGAGTTTGGAAAAGCCGGATGGATAGTATTCGTCGTTTCCTATAAATAAGCCCCTTTAAATCCATTTCTTGAAAAATTAATATACCCTAGGGTTTAAAACGTAGCCGCCATCATCATCTTCAACGGCCAGAAAATTCATGCTCATTTCCCCTCGATTCCTCTCAATCCCTTCACTTTCTCGCTCCGGCTTCTACACGGAAGTTGGAGAGTTTCACGAGCTCGACAACTTCAACGGTGGAGATCAATTTTTATGAAGCCGATTGACGGCAAATCAAGGTTGAAAGGCCGGCAGTGTTTCGCGTTTTTCGAGGCGTAGGGGAGGCCGTGCACGTGCGGTCGGCTGGTGGAGGTGGAGTTCACAGTGGCGCTTCGCATAGGGGCGCCTGATCGATGCAGAAGTGGATGTGTGGGTGGCGAAAATTCTTGAAATAGGAGGCTAGATGGGTTCGGCTCTGTTATTTACTGGAAGAAGAAGAACGAAGGGGGAGAGGACGCATACGCACGCGGGCCTGGGTTTGGGGCTTGAGATCTACGGCCTTGATTTCTTAGGTTGAAAATTTATTAAAGGAATTGTAAATTTTAATATATAAATTGTTCAATGTTTAAAAATAGTGTATCTTTTTGCTGCGAGGTCGGAATCGAACGAAACGAATCGCGTTGCGTTCGTATCGTCGAATACTATGTGATGGAGCTAGATTGGAGTCGTTTGGAGCTAGAGAAAATTTTGTATTAAATCGAACGTCGTTCGATTTGATTTAAAATCGTAAAAATCAAGGTGAGTGTTTTATAACGCTCACAACGTACTAAGTATCTTTATGCTAGTTAAATTTGACATTATGAAGTGCTACGATTTTATTTGTCGATGTTTGATAGAATTTAATTGTCATATAGATTGTCATTTGAATTAACCGTTGAAAATTAAATTGACAGTTAAATTGAAATTGAAATTGAATTGCGATTAAATTACCTGACATTGATAACTATGAAATTGCCATGAATTGTATTGTCTATTGGATGATTTATTTCGATGGATGCTATTGGTTGATATTTAAATGTTTGGATGTTTATTTGCTTATATATAACATGTTATGCATACATATGATACTGTGATTTAATTTAAGTAATATATACTCATCCCTGACATTTAATTGAAATAAATAATTACTTGGCCATAGGATAGAAAATTATATACGGACACCGAATTGGCTGAATTAATAATTTTAAAAATCGTCGATTTGAAATTTGTTTAAATGTTTTGATTTAAAAGTTATAAATAGAAATCAATTTATAAAAATCGAATTTATCGAAATTTGAGTTTGGAATGTTGAAATTAATTTTGGTTAAAAGAAATTGTTAAAAAAAAATTAAGTGGAGACTTTGGAATTTAAAATCAGGATATGATTGAATTTCGAAATTGATTTGTTTAAAGATTTAACCTTAATTCGAGCTTTGAATATTACTAAGTAAAAGTGATATAAAAATGATATTTTGAAATCGAGCTTGGAATTGAACCATATTTGAAATTTGGATTTAAACTTGAATATTGATGGAAAATTTGTTAAGCGTTCTAAATGGATATTTTGAAATCAAGCTCCAAATCGATAAAGATTGAAATTGAATAAATTGAAGGTGAATGTAGAATTGAATTGATTTGAAGTTAAAGTTGACGTTGTTTTGAATTGAAATCGAAATTGAATCGGTAGAATGGAAATTGAAATTGATTTGAATTGGGAAGTTATAAATTGAAATGGATTGGTTGTGAAGCTGTTCTATTTTGTTTTCCAAATTACTCGGTTATATAAACCATTTTGGATACTTAAACTGTTTTAATCTATTTTAAATCTACTTAACCCGATTTAAATTATTTTAAACTAATTTATCTATTTCACATCCATTTTAAGAGTTAAGTATTTTAAGTATTTTAATGATTTAAACTACTTTTAAACTACTTAAACTATTTTTCTAAAATTCCAAACTGGTTAATAAGGGGAAATGTTTATGCTTAAATCTTGAATTTAAATACGAATTGAGTTAACTGAAGTTGCAACCTAAATTGAAATTCGAAATGATTTTGAAATCGAAATGAAATATTGATGCGGAAAATGATTTTTGAAACGGAATCTTACATTTGAATAGATACGATGATATGTGAAGTGGACTTGATTTTTGAAGCAAATATGATATTTTGATATCAATTATGAATCGATTTGAAATATAAAAGAGCCAACGGTGTAATAATACGTAGTTATTAAAGAGACCGGGATCGGATATGGACATACTCTCTGTCGATACCGAACACCACTTTAATAACTATTATACGCGGAGTGTTGATCCAGAATGAAGTGGATGATTTGGTGAACGCATTGACTGAAGAAAGAGAACGATATTGGATGACCCCTAACATGACTAAAACAGGAGCCGCGCCGGGCCATTGAGGTTCGCCACCTCTAGCGGACACGCATCTTCGATGCCATTTCTATTACATTTGTGATTCGATTTGGGTGCACCCCTTGATTTGGGAGTGTTGTTTCGCGGTGTTGAGGTGGCTGCTGGCTATGCCCAACATCAGTCCGGATCACGCAACTACTATTATCCTAGTTGGTATCGCCTCATGTACCTTGTCATACTGATTATCCTATTCGCGACCACTACGTTTTGATTTGTACCTTGAGTATATGGATTGCCCTCTGGTGACTTCCGGTTTTGGGGAAACTACGGTCTTGTATATGCTTTTGGGAATATAAAATGTGTTAAGGGGGATTATGGTAACGCCTTAATGCTATTTTGATACTTTATATTACTGATAGGCATTATCTACTTAGCGTATATTACATAATAGATAGTTTCACGGATCCTTGAGAGATGGAAAATCCCGTAACATCTCTTGAGTTATTGCACGCACGTTGACACTGGATAGGAGATGTCAAACCCCGTAAACATCTCCGACGCCGTTACACTCATATTTATTTACGTTTGGTTTAACTTTCATAAGGATATTTTAGTCCTGACTCGAGTGTTTTGTCTTTTCATTACGCTCGGGTCAGACCTGAGTTTTCAGATTTTTGAAGATCTATTCTGGAGGACGAAGACGAAGATTTGGTATACTATTACTATTATTACCCTTGCATCATGTTATCTGCTGCATTATTTAATTATTCTGTTGTATATGTATAAACTCTGATAAGTGTTGTATAAATAATTGTCAAAGTATAGTAGACAGCTTCATGAACTGTTTATTTGACTATTATATTTTATCGTTCCGCTGCGAGATTCTGTGTTGTTTCATTTCCTTATTTTTTTTCTTTTCTTTTCTTATTTACCCCAATAACCATCTGCCCTTTTGAATGGTTTGGAATCGACATGTGTATTTGATCGTCGGTTTAAATTGTCCAAAAGGCGGGTCGTTGCAGTTGGTATCAGAGCTTTGGTTTAGCGATAAACCTTGGCTCTAGTGGGGAATAACTCATTGAAATAGAGGTAAACTATATGAATGAGTTGAGTGTATATGAGAGAGCGTATTTGTTAGTGATATAAAATGTTTTATATTGTGTCGGTTGATTTGTTGAGTGGCTTATGGATTCTGGTCAATACGAGTAATTAACGTCATTGACAGGGATCTCTAAACACTTAAACAGAACAACTCGACATAGTATTGTTTTGAAATTGGGTAAATGAAATAATTTTGCCCTAATTATATTTTGTATATAAAGAATTTATTTCAAAACTTATTGTGATCAATCTAGCTTATTTGGTTGTTGGAAATGAAATATTGGCTATTAACCTTAATCGGATATTGTAAGTTAAATAAATAAGGTGAATTACAAAATGAACAATAATAAAACAACTTGTGGAATGTTTTAAGAAAGAAAATCCTATAAGAATATTTATAAAGGTGACTTATAAATTAAAATAGATTTAAATTGGAAAATATTGAACTTAAGACCCGGAGATTTTGAAAATGGTTTCAAAGCTTTGAAGAAAATATATTATGACGTTAGTTGGAAAATGTTTATGGAAATATTTTGAAAGGATTTTAAAGGAAAGAATGAATTCAGTACTCCTCCCTTATGTCGCTGGAAAATAAATTTCGGTGATGACTGCGCAGCATCATCGACGTTCATCTTCGAGTCTCAAAGTGGGGGAGACTTCTAAGAAGCTTTGCTTATCTTCAAAATTATTTTGGGTAAATGGGTTTTGGTTTAAACTCCAAAGGTAGGATTTAATATATTAAAGATATAAGTGTATATATTTATTTCAAACGATTTGAAAAGAACCGGGCATTTAAATTTCTAAGTTATGTTAATTAGTAATTTTTAAATTATTTGAATGAAATGTGAATAATCAAAATTTATAAAATAAGAAGATTAAGATATCTAAGCTTATTATTTGGGAAAACTTTAAAGTTGAAAGGTAAAGAGGATTTAAACGAATTAAATTTGTTAACATTCTAATTAAGTGAAATGAAATTCTATAAATTTGTATAATACCAAATTTGCATTCTAATAACATATAATATGACTTACCAAATATTAAGAAGTTGAAATGATGTTTGGATATGTAATGAGATATTGTACAAATAAACAGAACCTGAAAGTAATTGAAATATACAAATAAGGAAAACTCAAACGGAATTAAAATGTATATGAATAAAAATTTGGTTGTGATAAAAATTATATATACTTAAATATAACATGAAATGATGAATGGATGAATGGAACAAGTAAGTGAACTTAAGAAAGAAGATAAATGAATCGTATTATATCTTTGTAAATTGGTTATAGAAAATAAATATAAATTGAGAAGGAATTGGGAAAAATAATTGAATTTGTAACCTTTAAGATAACTGTAAATTAAGAAAGGTCATGTATGAGAAGTTAGACTTTTATGAAATGACTATAAACTAAAGTGTTGATTTATAAAATGTTCCACAAATGAATTCGTTATTAACTAAAATTATGAAATTAAAGTAAATATAAACAAAGGAATTTCTTATAGCTAAGAATCAATTGGGAAAAGAAATTGAGTTTAGTTAAATTATATAGAATGTTTAAAATGAACTTGAGTAAGTAAATTCTATGATATAATGTTTGAGAAAGGATAATGTCAAAGAATATGTTATGTAAAGAAATGGATATATTAATTGAATAATGGATTGCGAATAATTAATTGTGAATAAAATAGAAGTCAATAAAATAATTTAGTATAGATAAATTGGATAGAAATCTATTGGAAGGTAATACGTGAGATTGTACGTATATTATTTTATTCGCATAACGATTTGATCCAAATTCGAGCACAAAATTTCGAGATGATTTATATCGATCCAAGTTAGGATTTTTCACTCGATTTTCGACGGCGAACCATGGATATGGATTTTTAATTTGATTCTGAAATTCTCTATCATAGTATATGGCTATGCAAGGAGAGTAACAGTTTCCAATCAAGGAACCAAATCTGAGTCCGCACTAGAGGGTCGTGTGAACGATACTAGTTTGGAAGCGAAATTGTGTGATCGAATAAGCGATTAGATTGATATTGCTCACGGATGATATATGTACAGCTTACGGACTTAATTAAAGTTAATATTGGAAATTTAAGATGCCAAATATAAAATGATTCTATATACATATAAAAGAGATAAACCAAATTGAATGTACAATTAAAAATTTAGTTATGTTGGGTATGATTTGGTTGTTATATGATTGTTAGTTGATTTTATATATAATTCATTAAGTGTTAATGAAATTGAAAGCTATAAGTTATTGAAATCAAATTGGAAGTTAAATGTATTTAAAAAGAATTTAGTTTGATTCAAACTGGAAGTGAACTAATGTAAATATAAATTAGTGAATGTTAACTAATTGAATTTAGAATGAATGTTAGTAAAATCCAACGTTAATGAATCAAATGTGATTAAAATTGAAATCCAAGTCAATAAATATTAATGAGAAGTGAATTTATATTGATTGGTTATGGAATTGTTGGATGATAGTTGGATGATAGTTGATTGATGGTTGCATTTGTTGTTTTGTTGCATTTGCTATGTTGGCACATGTAGTTGTTATGTTGCTATATGATGTATATTGATATTATTCTCATATATGCATGTTTCTCATAGTTTGTTGAGTGTTTAGTAGGTGCGGATTGCGCTTGCTTCGCATTTGGAGCTCGCTTTCGCGCTATATTATTCGTATGTGCTCGCTAATAAAAATATAAGGTACATGTTTATTTTATCATTGGATTTGGTGATTTTTGATGAGCCACTTGGCTTTTGGACTTTCTTTTGTTGGTTTGGGGCCCGTAGAGGCGTTTTGTAGTTGTGTCGATCGAACCGCGCAAAAGAGACTCTGCCGAAATTTTCCGTAAAATCCGGGTGTTAGAAAATTTTTCAAGTTTTTAATTTTTTATAACTTGTTTTGATAACTAACTCTTAAAGTTAGAAAGGCGTTTGGAATAACTTAGTAAAAGTGTAGTAATGGCTTTATAAGTGGAATTACATTGTTTTATAAGTTGGTAACTTTGAGATAAATATACCTAATGTTGAATTCTATACTTAGTTCCTTTTCCATTCTTTTTCCTTTTCGGGGACGAAAAGTTTTGAGTAGGGGAGAATGTAACGACCCGTAAATTTTCGATAATTAAAATAGCTAATTTAATAAGACTTCGTGATTTAATGTTAGAATTAATTTGTAATTTCGTTTGGAATAATAATAACTGGAATGAATTGCAAAAATAATTATCCAAGTAATGAAAATGAATGCTACTTAGTGAATGCCTTTGAAATCAATAGTTGAATAGGATAATAAATGTCAAAATTCATTAGGTATAATAGAGTAATTGATTGATAAGTAAAATCTATTTAAAATCAAATATTGAATATTGAGCAGGTAAATTGTTTAAATTAAATATTTAAAACTTATTGAATAATTGAATAATCGTATAATGGAAATAATTGTTCTATAATTCTAATTCGTTTCAAAAGTTAAAATTTTTAAGTTCGTTTTGAATATTTCAAAGGATGGTGATTTAAGTATAATCAAATTTGTTAAATTTAATATTACAAATGTTTGAATAATTAAATTCCGAAGTTGATATGATTAATATGATATTGAAATTTAATATATGAAATTAGAGTGAATAATTGGAATTTGATTTAATATGATTCAAATTGATTTCCAAAGTGAATGTAAGTTATATCGGGATTATGATAGAGTTAATAAGATTTTAAAATTGGAATTTATTGGATAATTGAATAATGGGTTTAATATGATTAAAAATGATATGTAAAATTTTATTTTATCATATTAAAGTTAGAATGATGTTGTAGAACTTTTAAAATCGAATTAAAAGTAAATTTGTGAAAATTGAATATTTTAATATTTAATTATCGACTGGAAAATAGCCAATTTTTGAACAGTCTCAGAATTGGACGAAACTAGTTCCATTGGATCCGTAATAGTTAGTTATTATCGGATTTCAATTTTCGTAGCAATCAGAGTTGTCGTTTGAACGTGGCAGCTCGAAACGCGTTGAAATTGTTTTAATATTAATTCGGCGAGTTAAAATAGTCATTTTTCAAACAGTCTCGGATTTCGACGAAACTAGTTTCATCGGATCCGTAACATGATATTATTGTAAGGTTTCAAATTTCATATCAATCGGGTTTACCGTTTGTCCGGGGCGAGCCAAAACGCATAGAAATTCGTTTAATCGGTTTAATTTAAATTTGATCGCTTATTTCCGTAACTCGCACAAATGATCGAATTAGCTCCCGAAACATGTTTCATTATGTCCGGAACGTGGGATAAACCCTAGGAACGTCAGTTACCGCACAAAATTCGGAGTTTGGAAAAGCCGGATGGATAGTATTCGTCGTTTCCTATAAATAAGCCCCTTTAAATCCATTTCTTGAAAATTAATATACCCTAGGGTTTAAAACGCAGCCGCCATCATCATCTTCAACGGCCAGAAAATTCATGCTCATTTCCCCTCGATTCCTCTCAATCCCTTCACTTTCTCGCTCCGGCTTCTACACGGAAGTTGGAGAGTTTCACGAGCTCGACAACTTCAACGGTGGAGATCAATTTTTATGAAGCCGATTGACGGCAAATCAAGGTTGAAAGGCTAGCAGTTTTTTGCGTTTTTCGAGGCGTAGGGGAGGCCGTGCACATGCGGTCGGCTGGTAGAGGTGGAGTTCACAGTGGCGCTTCGCATAGGGGCGCCTGATCGATGCAGAAGTGGATGTTGTGGGTGGCGAAAATTCTTGAAATAGGAGGCTAGATGGGTTCGGCTCTGTTATTTACTGGAAGAAGAAGAACGAAGGGGGAGAGGACGCATACGCATGTGGGCCTGGGTTTGGGGCTTGAGATCTACGGCCTTGATTTCTTAGGTTGAAAATTTATTAAAGGAATTGTAAATTTTAATATATAAATTGTTCAATGTTTAAAAATAGTGTATCTTTTTGCTGCGAGGTCGGAATCGAACGAAACGAATCGCGTTGCGTTCGTATCGTCGAATACTATGTGATGGAGCTAGATTGGAGTCGTTTGGAGCTAGAGAAAATTTTGTATTAAATCGAACGTCGTTCGATTTGATTTAAAATCGTAAAAATCAAGGTGAGTGTTTTATAACGCTCACAACGTACTAAATATCTTTATGCTAGTTAAATTTGACATTATGAAGTGCTATGATTTTATTTGTCGATGTTTGATAGAATTTAATTGTCATATAGATTGTCATTTGAATTAACCGTTGAAAATTAAATTGACAGTTAAATTGAAATTGAAATTGAATTGCGATTAAATTACCTGACATTGATAACTATGAAATTGCCATGAATTGTATTGTCTATTGGATGATTTATTTCGATGGATGCTATTGGTTGATATTTAAATGTTTGGATGTTTATTTGCTTATATATAACCTGTTATGCATACATATGATACTGTGATTTAATTTAAGTAATATATACTCATCCCTGACATTTAATTGAAATAAATAATTACTTGGCCATAGGATAGAAAATTATATACGGACACCGAATTGGCTGAATTAATAATTTTAAAAATCGTCGATTTGAAATTTGTTTAAATGTTTTGATTTAAAAGTTATAAATAGAAATCAATTTATAAAAATCGAATTTATCGAAATTTGAGTTTGGAATGTTGAAATTAATTTTGGTTAAAAGAAATTGTTAAAAAAAAATTAAGTGGAGACTTTGGAATTTAAAATCAGGATATGATTGAATTTCGAAATTGATTTGTTTAAAGATTTAACCTTAATTCGAGCTTTGAATATTACTAAGTAAAAGTGATATAAAAATGATATTTTGAAATCGAGCTTGGAATTGAACCATATTTGAAATTTGGATTTAAACTTGAATATTGATGGAAAATTTGTTAAGCGTTATAAATGGATATTTTGAAATCAAGCTCCAAATCGATAAAGATTGAAATTGAATAAATTGAAGGTGAATGTAGAATTGAATTGATTTGAAGTTAAAGTTGACGTTGTTTTGAATTGAAATCGAAATTGAATCGGTAGAATGGAAATTGAAATTGATTTGAATTGGGAAGTTATAAATTGAAATGGATTGGTTTTGAAGCTGTTTTATTTTGTTTTCCAAATTACTCGGTTATATAAACCATTTTGGATACTTAAACTGTTTTAATCTATTTTAAATCTACTTAACCCGATTTAAATTATTTTAAACTAATTTATCTATTTCACATCCATTTTAAGAATTAAGTATTTTAAGTATTTTAATTATTTAAACTACTTTTAAACTACTTAAACTATTTTTCTAAAATTCCAAACTGGTTAATAAGGGGAAATGTTTATGTTTAAATCTGGAATTTAAATACGAATTGAGTTAAATGAAGTAGCAACCTAAATTGAAATTCGAAATGATTTTAAAATCGAAATGAGATATTGATGCGGAAAATGATTTTTGAAACGGAATCTTACATTTGAATAGATACGATGATATGTGAAGTGGACTTGATTTTTGAAGCAAATATGATATTTTGATATCAATTATGAATCGATTTGAAATATAAAAGAGCCAACGGTGTAATAATACGTAGTTATTAAAGAGACCGGGATCGGATATGGACATACTCTCTGTCGATACCGAACACCACTTTAATAACTATTATACGCGGAGTGTTGATCCAGAATGAAGTGGATGATTTGGTGAACGCGTTGACTGAAGAAAGAGAACGATATTGGATGACCCCTGACATGACTAAAACAGGAGCCGCGCCGGGCCATTGAGGTTCGCCACCTCTAGCGGACACGCTTCTTCGATACCATTTCTATTACATTTGTAATTCGATTTGGGTGCACCCCTTGATTTGGGAGTGTTGTTTCGCGGTGTTGGGGTGGCTGCTGGCTATGCCCAACATCAGTCCGGATCACGCAACTACTAGTATCCTAGTTGGTATCGCCTCATGTACCTTGTCATACTGATTATCCTATTCGCGACCACTACGTTTTGATTTGTACCTTGAGTATATGGATTGCCCTCTGGTGACTTCCGGTTTTGGGGAAACTACGGTCTTGTATATGCTTTTGGGAATATAAAATGTGTTAAGGGGGATTATGGTAACGCCTTAACGCTATTTTGATACTTTATATTACTGATAGGCATTATCTACTTAGCGTATATTACTACATAATAGATAGTTTCACGGGTCCTTGAGAGATGAAAAATCCCGTAACATCTCTTGAGTTATTGCACGCACGTTGACACTGGATAGGAGATGTCAAACCCCGTAAACATCTCCGACGCCGTTACACTCATATTTATTTACGTTTGATTTAACTTTCATAAGGATATTTTAGTCCTGACTCGAGTGTTTTGTCTTTTCATTACGCTCGGGTCAGACCTGAGTTTTCAGATTTTTGAAGATCTATTCTGGAGGACGAAGACGAAGATTTGGTATACTATTACTATTATTACCCTTGCATCATGTTATCTGCTGCATTATTTAATTATTCTGTTGTATATGTATAAACTCTGATAAGTGTTGTATAAATAATTGTCAAAGTATAGTAGACAGCTTCATGAACTGTTTATTTGACTATTATATTTTATCGTTCCGCTGCGAGATTCTGTGTTGTTTCATTTCCTTATTTCTTTTCTTTTCTTTTCTTATTTACCCCAATAACCATCTGCCCTTTTGAATGGTTTGGAATCGACATGTGTATTTGATCGTCGGTTTAAACTGTCCAAAAGGCGGGTCGTTACACATAACGTCGAATCACATATTCGGAATGGGTTATACGACACAAAGGTCCTTTCCCGGCTAAACCGAATAGTGAGCGCAATATTTAAAACATATGGATATGGGATTTCAATTAAGTCACAACTCAATAATTCAAACTTTCTTTCAAATAGTTTAAACCAATTACCATTTCAATTTTTTTAAACAAAAGATTTACCTCATAAAGTTCACCTAGTTTCATAAAGATTCATTCCCGGATTTCAAAACAATTTCATCTTAATTGGATCGATTCATTTAAATCTTTAAATCAAGATTTATCTTATAGTTTTCAAACAGTTTCCATGACTTGGGAAATCATTTTCTTTTTTAACTTGAAATCCTTTTTAACATAATTTGGAAGTTCACTTCCTAATGAAAGCTTTTATTATTTCAAAACAATAGTTTCATTTCAGAAAGATCCAATTTTATTTACACGAGTTAAAGCCTTTAAATTTTATTCACATACTCAGATCAATACTAAAAAAATAGTTTAATCCATATATAACTGGTATAACATCTTTAATCCTTAGTTTCAGATCATAGAATTCAATTTCAAATATTGAATTCAAAATTTAAATCAAAATTTTTAAATTTCAAAACTCAACTAAGTTATTCAAAATAAATTTTATCTTTGAAATTCCATTTCAAAATGTTTTTCACTTTAATCCCAATCCATTTCCAAAACATTTGAGTTCAAATTGTCTATTTAAAAATCACTTAAAAAATTCTGTGACTTAATCGATTTCCTCGTGAAATCCATATTAGTGTGTGCATAAGTGTTGTCCAGGGGTTTAACACAATAGTGCAACATCATTCAATCATCACAAATCAAATACAACAATATATCCGATAAGCGATATAAACTATAACGCTTATCTTCATTCATAGATCACAGATATATATATCACATGTAATGAATTACATCATAGATAATTAATTACATTACAGATCACAACTTAAATTAGGATATATCACAAAGCATCACATATCAGGGATGTCAAACAATTCAACATCCAATACAATCTAAACATCCATAAATAGGATCAATTTAAGTTATCTGATAAATTCTAACTCGGATTAATTTCTATGGATAAATTTGCTAGTTAAGGTAAATCAATAATCAATTAATTACCAACATTTAATACATTATCTTTTAATTAACCATTAATTAACCCATAATCAATAATCAATCCTAAATTAATCACACTGGTTAATTTATCAAATTATCCTTAAATTAATTTATTGTTTAATCACTTGATTAATCAACTTTGATCATTAATTAATATCTAACTAATAATCCTTAATTTACAAATTTTAACTTAATAAATCTTTAAACCTTAATTAAGTAATTAAACCTTTAATTATTTATTTAATTAATCCAAATCCTTAATTAATTAAATAAATTATCCATGTTAATTAACTTAATACTTAACGAATTATAAATCATTAATTCTACACTAACATAAGGTGAAACTCATTCCTATTACGATTTATTTACCACTTACAAAAAAATGTTGAGATTAAACTTTTATTTAAAACTTGTTTAAATACTTCCTGTACACTTTCAAGTTCCATTATAAATTTCAATTCTCTTTAAATACATTTGAACTTAAACATTTTTAAGTTATGTAAAACAAATTAAATTTTAAAACTTTATTTCCAAACAACTCTTCAAACTAAACTTGAACTTATATTAATTTTTTTTACATTTAAATCTCAGTTCAATCCTTAATTAAAATTAAAATTTGAAATTACTAACTGATCAGGTTTGGTTTATAAAACCTGTACAAAACTTTTACCCAACTCTCCCATCTACCTGCTTTGAGTCCAGCACGCAAAACTTCGAACCATCACTCGAGACAACACGCAAGAAAACCGAAACCACCAAATACCAACCCAAACTCGTGCTCCGTGCACGTGCACGGCGCCGATGACCACCACCAGAGGTCGCTGCATCGTCGAGCAAATCGAAGGTCATCCCCAGCTCCGTTTCCAACCACCCAACTCCGGCCAGTTCAACTCGAACGCGAATTCGAGTGAAATTCGAAACCTGGAACACTCACACGCCTCGACTTCCCAACCTGTCAACGACGTTCGCTCGACACTCCGACCACCGGAGGCCACCAAACTCCGTCCGTAGCATCGTCTATCTCCCCTCTACCTCCCCACAAACTCGCGTGGCACTCGATCCATTATTGACGACGCGCGAGTGGAAAACATCAGCCACCCCAAAACTAGGTCACCGGAACTTAAACAACTCCCGCCGCCACCGTGGTCATCGATTGACCATCGCAATATTTTTCCCCTACTCCCTGTTCGCTCCTCCACCTCCAGACAAAACCCCAAGTTCCACGAACCGATGGATCACCGGAAATTGATCGAAAACAACCTGCCGTTCATCTTCAAACTGCTACCACAATAGCCCACTAAAAATTCCCAAATACATGTTAAAAATCATTATATCTAGTCAGGATCCAAGATGTGAACTTGAATCAAGCTTTCGTTATGTTCGAATTTTTCATGCATTGAAGTTTCCTCTGAAATTTTTCTTATATCTTTCCTCTGTTTACATTTTACTTAGTAAAATATTTTTAAAATTATCCCTACACATCAACAAACAATTTCCATTTGTAATCCAAAGTCTAATATGGACTTGGTTGAGAGATTCGAATTTTTAAATGTAAACTATGGACTGACACACAAAAACAGGATATAAATACATATACAGACATACCCATGTAAACAAGTCCAGATAGATTCAAGTAGAACATAAATTCAAATCAATATCACCATATACATATATAGTTAAACCAGATTAACTAAAAAAAATATAAAGTTTACTCACCTTCCAGATCATATTGACTCCAGGAGTCGAAGTTGAAATCTGGGTTATCTGAAGCTTTTCTTTGCTTCTAAACTGTCAAGCTTTGATGGCTTGAGAAATTTTTTTAAGTGTGAAGCTTGTTTATGTTGAGTGAGATTGTTTTGGTTTTTTTTTTCCTTTCACTCAGTTTTATTTTACTTAGGATGAACTGAATGCAGAATTTGATAAAAAAGAAAAAAAGACGGTGCATGTTGATATATATAAAAGAATGTACAATAAGGTGATAAAATATTGTTTTGCTAGTACAATGCTAAGCATGCTGTAGTGATCTTGTATTATGTTTGAGGTGTATTTGAGGTACGGCTGCAGTGATGTCTTCTTTTCTTTTTTGCTGAAGTGATGCTGCATAATGTTTTGATGGCTTAGATTATATTGTATGTGTTGGAGGCTGATGATTTCATTTGTATATAAATGAAGTTCCATTTAAAATATATTGTTTTCATTTTAACAGATTTGTTTATTCCAGCCTACATACTTACTTTTATATTTGTTTGTATATGCAGGTTTGCTTTTACATATTCATGTCTTTGAAGATGTTGTTTGTATTTACTTTGTTTTGTTTACTTTGCATATTTATTTACAACTTTATTTCATATTTAAATGTTGTTTCTTTTCATTTCTTATGGCTTAATAACATAAATAAATTTCTATTTTATTATGTTTATTTCTTTTATTTTATCTGTGTTCATACTTATTGCTTTTACTTTATGTACATCTTATTGCCTACAAATATTTTATTACTTTGTATATTCTAGATAATGTGTTGTTTTAAATTTAGAAAATTTGTTTATTTCATTTTAAAGACTTCATTTTGAATTTTCAAATCAATTTATCAACAAATTTCACCATTTTAAATCAAAAATAAATTTAATCATCAATTTAAAATTAATTAAAATTCAAGATCGTTACTGACTTCCCCTTAAAAGAATTTCGTCCTCGAAATTACACAGCTCGTTTCACGAATTATACGCACACAGAATAGACTAATGCGAATTCAACTATACTAGTAAACACATGGATATTTTTCGGGTAATTCATAATATATCTAATATTAAATGCTACTCATAATATTAGTACACAAGCTATAGTCATACATAACCCTACTTACATCCAACCTTCACTATAATTCTAATCCAAAACACGTACATAAACATACCCTAACCAAAAGAAGTCAATCCAACCAACTACAGATCTTCACTATCAGAGCTTCCTCTCTCAGGCCCTGACAGTTCTATAACTTCAGCCTCATCGTCTGTCTCAAAAACTTCCTCTGGGTCAGACTCTATCGGAATAAAACCTCCACCATCTAGCTCCTCGTCTTCTATGGCATCATCATCCTCTATGGCATTATCTAAATCCTAATAAATTGCTTCATCACCTTCGGACTCTACTTCAATTTCAGGTTCTTCTTCCACCTCAAACTCTTCCTCAATTTCCTCTTCAAACTCTTCTTCAAATTCCTCCTCGAATTCTTCTTCAAATTCCTCTTCAAACTCTTCTTCATTCCCGAACTCCTCCTTGGGTTCTTCAACATGAGGTTGTGGCTGCACCAAAGGTTCTTCTGGCACCTCCTCACGTCCTGATGGTTCACCCAAATCATCTCGAATCCTACTAGATGAACCAAAATCACCAACCCTTCTGGCCTTTCCACCTCGGCTGATGCTATTTGTTCTCTACAATTAAAATCAAAATCTAAATATTAAGATCCTAATGGTTTTATAGGTTGAGAAATACAACAAAGTTTATATTTCAGATTTTATTCTACCCAAGAAGTTATAACAGAAATCCAAAATTTGGTTTTAAACGAAATCGTTTTATCGATACAATTCAATTTATCCTTATATTTCATTAACCAATTTAACTCAATTTAAATTCCAAATTTATTCAAAATTTCTAATTTATTTAAAATTTCAAATTCATTAAAGTTTAAATCAAAAACTGAAAAGAAATTGATGAAATACGAAGTAAAGATTTTTCTACAACGATTCATAGAGCCATCATCACACCGAATCTTCTTCTTGTGATTGTCACTAAGCAATCAAAAGAATTTAGAAACGAATCAAAGAAAATTTGATAAGAAAGTCGTTTCCACTGTTGCAGGGTATTGACCATTTATAGTTGTATTTCCCTGTCCCCTATCTCGTTTTCTTCTTGCACTCATACTCACTATCAGTGGATAGTAAGAGAATTTACTGAGGCATTCGAACAGATATCTTAGGGATACACTCATTCTAGGGTTTACTTCACTCTATCTCTAATGAGCTACTTAATGTGTTATACTCCTGAGCTAAAGTTTTAACCTTAGCTCTGATACCACATGTGACGAACGGGGTTTTTCACGCTCGAAAATCGACATCCATACTTTACATCGTACACGAATGTCGTATTCGACCGTTCAAATCCGATTCGTCGGAGCTTATAACAACATTAAGTAAATAACACAACGGAATAAAAGAATAATACATTGATATACAGCTTTGATACAATATCTGATACAACAGATGATCCAATAGATATCAATATACATCAGAGATATGATACAATAAAATAGCAGCGGAAAAAGGAAAATAGATAACATCTAGCAGCGGAACAATATAACTCTAAGATAGTCTTCAAGGAAGAACTCCAAAAACTGTAACTCCATTTCCAAGAACCATTCCAACAATAGCTCGAACTCTCAATAACGATGCACCAAAATAAGCAAGACAGGTGTGATCCAAAGACTGATCTAACTCCAGATAATCCATTGAACCTAACTATCTGAAAAACCCAACTCTAAACTGCTCGTGTAGAAAAAATTTGAGCACCCAGAGTTTAGGAAAGAAACAATAAACTCTGGATCAGTCATGGGACTGGTATGAGCAACAAAAACAGTTGTCTTTTAAAACAGTCAGCAAGAGATTTTAAAATAAATTCGCAATGCTTTTAAAAATGAAACTACCATAAGGCCTCCCGCACACACACACAATGCAAACGCAGAATCAGAGGAGATTTCTCCTTATGATAGTCAAAGATGCTTGATACGCATTAAAAAGAAACATTTAATATTATTACCAGTGCATAGTGTAGGCAAAATTCATTTCGAAAGTAAAGATATAAATCTTAGCCAGCATAGGCATTCCGCACTTATGCCTACTATAACTACCATGTTCAATAGCAGGTTACCGCCACATTTCATGGCAGGTTATACAACTAAAACCGTACAGGGTTCATATTGTTTCTTTGGATTTCCAACAAATGGTTAGGCCAGGGAACTTCTCATTGCCACATGAGAACGCCTCTGGAAGGACGTCCCCGAGAACCAAACCGGATCTCTGCCCACACAAGGTCGGGTTAACCCTAACTGGGTAACTACTGACACGAGTATGCCATCTCCCGGTTGTAACCAACCTTTAACCAGGGCCCAGCAACAAATCACAAAATAATACATATATATATCTGCGATATCAACATAAGTTAAGTATTTGGGCTTCATACCATGATACCACTTCTATCCAGAAGGAAATGCACATACACTAAGGGGTGCTACCCCCAATAACATTGCTGCATCTTTCCTGTTTTGACCATTCCGGGGTGTGAGGTCCAATGAAGTCTCGTCCATAAAGCCACGCTTTGGTACAAAGCCATGCTTTGGGTCAACAAATGATCAAAGTAATGATCACAAAGATAAATGATCAAACAAATGATCATATCACAAATGATCAAACAATGATCATTTCACAGCAACACTCTGCATGTCACATTACCAAATTGGGAATATATCGCTGATAACCATCAACTACATAACCTCTAAGCTCGTACGTCTCAGAGAAGGGTGTTAATGCTAAGAGAATAAATTCTCCGCCACCAACAGAAATGTATTTGAAAGAAATCTGCTTTATATCTCAAAATGTAATGTCAGACCTACAATCCATACAAGTCTGTTCTGGGTTCGAACAGAACCGAAGGCACTTCCAAAGAAGTCCTTGCAATCCGGGCATTTACAATCCCGATCGGACTTCCCATCACTTAGGGAATCTCTATACCGGCGCGACTCGTTGCAGAGACAATCGATAGGTCATCCTATCGCTTTCGCAAATACCCGGTCTTCAGCACCGGTCTTCAAATGCTATCCATAACGTCGAATCACATATTTGGAATGAGTTATACGACACAAAGGTCCTTTCCCGGCTAAACCGAATAGTGAGCGCAATATTTAAAACATATGGATATGGGATTTCAATTAAGTCACAACTTAATAATTCAAACTTTCTTTCAAATGGTTTAAACCAATTACCATTTCAATTTTTTTAAACAAAAGATTTACCTCATAAAGTTCACCTAGTTTCATAAAGATTCATTCCCGGATTTCAAAACAATTTCATCTTAATTGGATCGATTCATTTAAATCTTTAAATCAAGATTTATCTTATAGTTTTCAAACAGTTTCCATGACTTGGGAAATCATTTTCTTTTTTAACTTGAAATCCTTTTTAACATAATTTGGAAGTTCACTTCCTAATGAAAGCTTTTATTATTTCAAAACAATAGTTTCATTTCAGAAAGATCCAATTTTATTTACACGAGTTAAAGCCTTTAAATTTTATTCACATACTCAGATCAATACTAAAAAAATAGTTTAATCCATATATAACTGGTATAACATCTTTAATCCTTAGTTTCAGATCATAGAATTCAATTTCAAATATTGAATTCAAAATTTAAATCAAAATTTTTAAATTTCAAAACTCAACTAAGTTATTCAAAATAAATTTTATCTTTGAAATTCCATTTCAAAATGTTTTTCACTTTAATCCCAATCCATTTCCAAAACATTTGAGTTCAAATTGTCTATTTAAAAATCACTTAAAAAATTCTGTGACTTAATCGATTTCCTCGTGAAATCCATATTAGTGTGTGCATAAGTGTTGTCCAGGGGTTTAACACAATAGTGCAACATCATTCAATCATCACAAATCAAATACAACAATATATCCGATAAGCGATATAAACTATAACGCTTATCTTCATTCATAGATCACAGATATATATATCACATGTAATGAATTACATCATAGATAATTAATTACATTACAGATCACAACTTAAATTAGGATATATCACAAAGCATCACATATCAGGGATGTCAAACAATTCAACATCCAATACAATCTAAACATCCATAAATAGGATCAATTTAAGTTATCTGATAAATTCTAACTCGGATTAATTTCTATGGATAAATTTGCTAGTTAAGGTAAATCAATAATCAATTAATTACCAACATTTAATACATTATCTTTTAATTAACCATTAATTAACCCATAATCAATAATCAATCCTAAATTAATCACACTGGTTAATTTATCAAATTATCCTTAAATTAATTTATTGTTTAATCACTTGATTAATCAACTTTGATCATTAATTAATATCTAACTAATAATCCTTAATTTACAAATTTTAACTTAATAAATCTTTAAACCTTAATTAAGTAATTAAACCTTTAATTATTTATTTAATTAATCCAAATCCTTAATTAATTAAATAAATTATCCATGTTAATTAACTTAATACTTAACGAATTATAAATCATTAATTCTACACTAACATAAGGTGAAACTCATTCCTATTACGATTTATTTACCACTTACAAAAAAATGTTGAGATTAAACTTTTATTTAAAACTTGTTTAAATACTTCCTGTACACTTTCAAGTTCCATTATAAATTTCAATTCTCTTTAAATACATTTGAACTTAAACATTTTTAAGTTATGTAAAACAAATTAAATTTTAAAACTTTATTTCCAAACAACTCTTCAAACTAAACTTGAACTTATATTAATTTTTTTTACATTTAAATCTCAGTTCAATCCTTAATTAAAATTAAAATTTGAAATTACTAACTGATCAGGTTTGGTTTATAAAACCTGTACAAAACTTTTACCCAACTCTCCCATCTACCTGCTTTGAGTCCAGCACGCAAAACTTCGAACCATCACTCGAGACAACACGCAAGAAAACCGAAACCACCAAATACCAACCCAAACTCGTGCTCCGTGCACGTGCACGGCGCCGATGACCACCACCAGAGGTCGCTGCATCGTCGAGCAAATCGAAGGTCATCCCCAGCTCCGTTTCCAACCACCCAACTCCGGCCAGTTCAACTCGAACGCGAATTCGAGTGAAATTCGAAACCTGGAACACTCACACGCCTCGACTTCCCAACCTGTCAACGACGTTCGCTCGACACTCCGACCACCGGAGGCCACCAAACTCCGTCCGTAGCATCGTCTATCTCCCCTCTACCTCCCCACAAACTCGCGTGGCACTCGATCCATTATTGACGACGCGCGAGTGGAAAACATCAGCCACCCCAAAACTAGGTCACCGGAACTTAAACAACTCCCGCCGCCACCGTGGTCATCGATTGACCATCGCAATATTTTTCCCCTACTCCCTGTTCGCTCCTCCACCTCCAGACAAAACCCCAAGTTCCACGAACCGATGGATCACCGGAAATTGATCGAAAACAACCTGCCGTTCATCTTCAAACTGCTACCACAATAGCCCACTAAAAATTCCCAAATACATGTTAAAAATCATTATATCTAGTCAGGATCCAAGATGTGAACTTGAATCAAGCTTTCGTTATGTTCGAATTTTTCATGCATTGAAGTTTCCTCTGAAATTTTTCTTATATCTTTCCTCTGTTTACATTTTACTTAGTAAAATATTTTTAAAATTATCCCTACACATCAACAAACAATTTCCATTTGTAATCCAAAGTCTAATATGGACTTGGTTGAGAGATTCGAATTTTTAAATGTAAACTATGGACTGACACACAAAAACAGGATATAAATACATATACAGACATACCCATGTAAACAAGTCCAGATAGATTCAAGTAGAACATAAATTCAAATCAATATCACCATATACATATATAGTTAAACCAGATTAACTAAAAAAAATATAAAGTTTACTCACCTTCCAGATCATATTGACTCCAGGAGTCGAAGTTGAAATCTGGGTTATCTGAAGCTTTTCTTTGCTTCTAAACTGTCAAGCTTTGATGGCTTGAGAAATTTTTTTAAGTGTGAAGCTTGTTTATGTTGAGTGAGATTGTTTTGGTTTTTTTTTTCCTTTCACTCAGTTTTATTTTACTTAGGATGAACTGAATGCAGAATTTGATAAAAAAGAAAAAAAGACGGTGCATGTTGATATATATAAAAGAATGTACAATAAGGTGATAAAATATTGTTTTGCTAGTACAATGCTAAGCATGCTGTAGTGATCTTGTATTATGTTTGAGGTGTATTTGAGGTACGGCTGCAGTGATGTCTTCTTTTCTTTTTTGCTGAAGTGATGCTGCATAATGTTTTGATGGCTTAGATTATATTGTATGTGTTGGAGGCTGATGATTTCATTTGTATATAAATGAAGTTCCATTTAAAATATATTGTTTTCATTTTAACAGATTTGTTTATTCCAGCCTACATACTTACTTTTATATTTGTTTGTATATGCAGGTTTGCTTTTACATATTCATGTCTTTGAAGATGTTGTTTGTATTTACTTTGTTTTGTTTACTTTGCATATTTATTTACAACTTTATTTCATATTTAAATGTTGTTTCTTTTCATTTCTTATGGCTTAATAACATAAATAAATTTCTATTTTATTATGTTTATTTCTTTTATTTTATCTGTGTTCATACTTATTGCTTTTACTTTATGTACATCTTATTGCCTACAAATATTTTATTACTTTGTATATTCTAGATAATGTGTTGTTTTAAATTTAGAAAATTTGTTTATTTCATTTTAAAGACTTCATTTTGAATTTTCAAATCAATTTATCAACAAATTTCACCATTTTAAATCAAAAATAAATTTAATCATCAATTTAAAATTAATTAAAATTCAAGATCGTTACTGACTTCCCCTTAAAAGAATTTCGTCCTCGAAATTACACAGCTCGTTTCACGAATTATACGCACACAGAATAGACTAATGCGAATTCAACTATACTAGTAAACACATGGATATTTTTCGGGTAATTCATAATATATCTAATATTAAATGCTACTCATAATATTAGTACACAAGCTATAGTCATACATAACCCTACTTACATCCAACCTTCACTATAATTCTAATCCAAAACACGTACATAAACATACCCTAACCAAAAGAAGTCAATCCAACCAACTACAGATCTTCACTATCAGAGCTTCCTCTCTCAGGCCCTGACAGTTCTATAACTTCAGCCTCATCGTCTGTCTCAAAAACTTCCTCTGGGTCAGACTCTATCGGAATAAAACCTCCACCATCTAGCTCCTCGTCTTCTATGGCATCATCATCCTCTATGGCATTATCTAAATCCTAATAAATTGCTTCATCACCTTCGGACTCTACTTCAATTTCAGGTTCTTCTTCCACCTCAAACTCTTCCTCAATTTCCTCTTCAAACTCTTCTTCAAATTCCTCCTCGAATTCTTCTTCAAATTCCTCTTCAAACTCTTCTTCATTCCCGAACTCCTCCTTGGGTTCTTCAACATGAGGTTGTGGCTGCACCAAAGGTTCTTCTGGCACCTCCTCACGTCCTGATGGTTCACCCAAATCATCTCGAATCCTACTAGATGAACCAAAATCACCAACCCTTCTGGCCTTTCCACCTCGGCTGATGCTATTTGTTCTCTACAATTAAAATCAAAATCTAAATATTAAGATCCTAATGGTTTTATAGGTTGAGAAATACAACAAAGTTTATATTTCAGATTTTATTCTACCCAAGAAGTTATAACAGAAATCCAAAATTTGGTTTTAAACGAAATCGTTTTATCGATACAATTCAATTTATCCTTATATTTCATTAACCAATTTAACTCAATTTAAATTCCAAATTTATTCAAAATTTCTAATTTATTTAAAATTTCAAATTCATTAAAGTTTAAATCAAAAACTGAAAAGAAATTGATGAAATACGAAGTAAAGATTTTTCTACAACGATTCATAGAGCCATCATCACACCGAATCTTCTTCTTGTGATTGTCACTAAGCAATCAAAAGAATTTAGAAACGAATCAAAGAAAATTTGATAAGAAAGTCGTTTCCACTGTTGCAGGGTATTGACCATTTATAGTTGTATTTCCCTGTCCCCTATCTCGTTTTCTTCTTGCACTCATACTCACTATCAGTGGATAGTAAGAGAATTTACTGAGGCATTCGAACAGATATCTTAGGGATACACTCATTCTAGGGTTTACTTCACTCTATCTCTAATGAGCTACTTAATGTGTTATACTCCTGAGCTAAAGTTTTAACCTTAGCTCTGATACCACATGTGACGAACGGGGTTTTTCACGCTCGAAAATCGACATCCATACTTTACATCGTACACGAATGTCGTATTCGACCGTTCAAATCCGATTCGTCGGAGCTTATAACAACATTAAGTAAATAACACAACGGAATAAAAGAATAATACATTGATATACAGCTTTGATACAATATCTGATACAACAGATGATCCAATAGATATCAATATACATCAGAGATATGATACAATAAAATAGCAGCGGAAAAAGGAAAATAGATAACATCTAGCAGCGGAACAATATAACTCTAAGATAGTCTTCAAGGAAGAACTCCAAAAACTGTAACTCCATTTCCAAGAACCATTCCAACAATAGCTCGAACTCTCAATAACGATGCACCAAAATAAGCAAGACAGGTGTGATCCAAAGACTGATCTAACTCCAGATAATCCATTGAACCTAACTATCTGAAAAACCCAACTCTAAACTGCTCGTGTAGAAAAAATTTGAGCACCCAGAGTTTAGGAAAGAAACAATAAACTCTGGATCAGTCATGGGACTGGTATGAGCAACAAAAACAGTTGTCTTTTAAAACAGTCAGCAAGAGATTTTAAAATAAATTCGCAATGCTTTTAAAAATGAAACTACCATAAGGCCTCCCGCACACACACACAATGCAAACGCAGAATCAGAGGAGATTTCTCCTTATGATAGTCAAAGATGCTTGATACGCATTAAAAAGAAACATTTAATATTATTACCAGTGCATAGTGTAGGCAAAATTCATTTCGAAAGTAAAGATATAAATCTTAGCCAGCATAGGCATTCCGCACTTATGCCTACTATAACTACCATGTTCAATAGCAGGTTACCGCCACATTTCATGGCAGGTTATACAACTAAAACCGTACAGGGTTCATATTGTTTCTTTGGATTTCCAACAAATGGTTAGGCCAGGGAACTTCTCATTGCCACATGAGAACGCCTCTGGAAGGACGTCCCCGAGAACCAAACCGGATCTCTGCCCACACAAGGTCGGGTTAACCCTAACTGGGTAACTACTGACACGAGTATGCCATCTCCCGGTTGTAACCAACCTTTAACCAGGGCCCAGCAACAAATCACAAAATAATACATATATATATCTGCGATATCAACATAAGTTAAGTATTTGGGCTTCATACCATGATACCACTTCTATCCAGAAGGAAATGCACATACACTAAGGGGTGCTACCCCCAATAACATTGCTGCATCTTTCCTGTTTTGACCATTCCGGGGTGTGAGGTCCAATGAAGTCTCGTCCATAAAGCCACGCTTTGGTACAAAGCCATGCTTTGGGTCAACAAATGATCAAAGTAATGATCACAAAGATAAATGATCAAACAAATGATCATATCACAAATGATCAAACAATGATCATTTCACAGCAACACTCTGCATGTCACATTACCAAATTGGGAATATATCGCTGATAACCATCAACTACATAACCTCTAAGCTCGTACGTCTCAGAGAAGGGTGTTAATGCTAAGAGAATAAATTCTCCGCCACCAACAGAAATGTATTTGAAAGAAATCTGCTTTATATCTCAAAATGTAATGTCAGACCTACAATCCATACAAGTCTGTTCTGGGTTCGAACAGAACCGAAGGCACTTCCAAAGAAGTCCTTGCAATCCGGGCATTTACAATCCCGATCGGACTTCCCATCACTTAGGGAATCTCTATACCGGCGCGACTCGTTGCAGAGACAATCGATAGGTCATCCTATCGCTTTCGCAAATACCCGGTCTTCAGCACCGGTCTTCAAATGCTATCCATAACGTCGAATCACATATTTGGAATGAGTTATACGACACAAAGGTCCTTTCCCGGCTAAACCGAATAGTGAGCGCAATATTTAAAACATATGGATATGGGATTTCAATTAAGTCACAACTTAATAATTCAAACTTTCTTTCAAATGGTTTAAACCAATTACCATTTCAATTTTTTTAAACAAAAGATTTACCTCATAAAGTTCACCTAGTTTCATAAAGATTCATTCCCGGATTTCAAAACAATTTCATCTTAATTGGATCAATTCATTTAAATCTTTAAATCAAGATTTATCTTATAGTTTTCAAACAGTTTCCATGACTTGGGAAATCATTTTCTTTTTTAACTTGAAATCCTTTTTAACATAATTTGGAAGTTCACTTCCTAATGAAAGCTTTTATTATTTCAAAATAATAGTTTCATTTCAAAAAGATCCAATTTTATTTACACGAGTTAAAGCCTTTGAATTTTATTCACATACTCAGATCAATACTAAAAAAAATAGTTTAATCCATGTATAACTGGTATAACATCTTTAATCCTTAGTTTCAGATCATAGAATTCAATTTCAAATATTGAATTCAAAATTTAAATCAAAATATTTAAATTTCAAAACTCAACTAAGTTATTCAAAATAAATTTTATCTTTGAAATTCCATTCCAAAATGTTTTTCACTTTAATCCCAATCCATTTCCAAAACATTTGAGTTTAAATTGTCTATTTAAAAATCACTTAAAAAAATCTGTGACTTAATCGATTTCCTCGTGAAATCCATATTAGTGTGTGTATAAGTGTGGTCCAGGGGTTTAGCACAATAATGCAACATCATTCAATCATCACAAATCAAATACAACAATATATCCGATAAGCGATATAAACTATAACGCTTATCTTCATTCACAGATCATAGATATATATATATCACATGTAATGAATTACATCATAGATAATTAATTACATTACAGATCACAACTTAAATCAGGATATATCACAAAGCATCACATATCAGGGATGTCAAACAATTTAACATCCAATACAATCTAAACATCCATAAATAGGATCAATTTAAGTTATCTGATAAATTTTAACTCAGATTAATTTCTATGGATAAATTTGCTAGTTAAGGTAAATCAATAATCAATTAATTACCAACATTTAATACATTATCTTTTAATTAACCATTAATTAACCCATAATCAATAATCAATCCTAAATTAATCACACTGGTTAATTTATCACATTATCCTTAAATTAATTTATTGCTTAATCACTTGATTAATCAACTTTGATCATTAATTAATATCTAATTAATAATCCTTAATTTACAAATTTTAACTTAATAAATCTTTAAACCTTAATTAAGTAACTAAACCTTTAATTATTTATTTAATTAATCCAAATCCTTAATTAATTAAATAAATTATCCATGTTAATTAACTTAATACTTAACGAATTATAAATCATTAATTCTACACTAACATAAGGTGAAACTCATTCCTATTATGATTTATTTACCACTTACAAAAAAATGTTGAGATTAAACTTTTATTTAAAACTTGTTTAAATACTTCCTGTACACTTTCAAGTTCCATTATAAATTTCAATTCTCTTTAAATACATTTGAACTTAAACATTTTTAAGTTATGTAAAACAAATTAAATTTTAAAACTTTATTTCCAAACAACTCTTCAAACTAAACTTGAACTTATATTAATTTTTTTATATTATTTAAATCTCAGTTCAATCCTTAATTAAAATTAAAATTTGAAATTACTAACTGATCACGTTTGGTTTATAAAACCTGTACAAAACTTTTACCCAACTCTCCCCTCTACTTGCTTTGATTCCAGCACGCAAAACTTCGAACCATCACTCGAGACAACACGCAAGAAAACTGAAACCACCAAATACCAACCCAAACTCGTGCTCCGTGCACGTGCACGGCGCCGATGACCACCACCAGAGGTCGCTGCATCGTCGAGCAAATCGAAGGTCATCCCCAGCTCCGCTTCCAACCACCCAACTCCGGCCAGTTCAACTCGAACGCGAATTCGAGTGAAATTCGAAACCTGGAACACTCACACGCCTCGACTTCCCAACCTGTCAACGTCGTTTGCTCGACACTCCGACCACCGGAGGCCACCAAACTCCGTCCGTGGCATCGTATATCTCCCCTCTACCTCCCCACAAACTCGCGTGGCACTCGATCCATTATTGACGACGCGCGAGTGGAAAACATCAGCCACCCCAAAACTAGGTCACCGGAACTTAAACAACTCCCGCGCCACTGTGGTCATCGATTGACCATCGCAATATTTTTCCCCTACTCCCTGTTCGCTCCTCCACCTCCAGACAAAACCCCAAGCTCCACAAATCGATGGATCACCGGAAATTGATCGAAAAAAACCTGTCGTTCGTCTTCAAACTGCTACCACAATAGCCCACTAAAAATTCCCAAATACATGTTAAAATCATTATTTCTAGTCAGGATCCAAGATGTGAACTTGAATCAAGCTTTCGTTATGTTCGAATTTTTCATGCATTGAAGTTTCCTTTGAAATTTTTCTTATATCTTTCCTCTGTTTACATTTTACTTAGTAAAATTATTTTTAAAATTATCCCTACACATAAACAAACAATTTCCATTTGTAATCCAAAGTCTAATATGGACTTGGTTGAGAGATTCGAATTTTTAAATGTAAACTATGGACTGACACACAAAAACAGGATATAAATACATATATAGACATACCCATGTAAACAAGTCCAGATAGATTCAAGTAGAACATAAATTCAAATCAATATCACCATATACATATATAGTTAAACCAGATTAACTAAAAAAAAATATAAAGTTTACTCACCTTCGAGATCATATTGACTCCAGGAGTTGAAGTTGAAATCTGAGTTATCTGAAGCTTTTTTTTGCTTCTAAACTGTCAAGCTTTGATTGCTTGAGAATTTTTTTTTAAGTGTGAAGCTTGTTTATGTTAAGTGAGATTGTTTTGGTTTTTTTTTTCTTTCACTCAGTTTTATTTTACTTAGGATGAACTGAATGCAGAATTTGATAAAAAAGAAAAAAAGACGGTGCATGTTGATATATATAAAAGAATGTACAATAAGGTGATAAAATATTGTTTTGCTAGTACAATGCTAAGCATGCTGTAGTGATCTTGTATTATGTTTGAGGTGTATTAGAGGTATGGCTGCAGTGATGTCTTCTTCTTCTTTTTTTGCTGAAGTGATGCTGCATAATGTTTTGATTGCTTAGATTATATTGTATGTGTTGGAGGCTGATGATTTCTTTTGTATATAAATGAAGTTCCATTTAAAATATATTGTTTTCATTTTAACAGATTTGTTTATTCCAGCCTGCATACTTACTTTTATATTTGTTTGTATATGCAGGTTTGCTTTTACATATTCATGTCTTTGAAGATGTTTTGTTTGTATTTACTTTGTTTTGTTTACTTTGCATATTTATTTACAACTTTATTTCATATTTAAATGTTGTTTCTTTTCTTTTCTTATGGCTTAATAACATAAATAAATTTCTATTTTATTATGTTTATTTCTTTTATTTTATCTGTGTTCATACTTATTGCTTTTACTTTATGTACATCTTATTGCCTACAAATATTTTATTACTTTGTATATTCTAGATAATGTGTTGTTTTAAATTTAGCAAATTTGTTTATTTTATTTTAAAGACTTCATTTTGAATTTTCAAATCAATTTATCAATAAATTTCACCATTTTAAATCAAAAATAAATTTAATCATCAATTTAAAATTAATTAAAATTCGAGATCGTTACAATTATACAACCATGGATGTGCATTATTTCCAGGTGTTTAAAACTTATTCACAACTATAAGCACTTCCAATGGCTACCATAGCTACAACATATCTGAGAAATTATAACAATAATACAGTGTTTTGCATCAGCGGTAAAAGATCTACAAATCTGAGGGGTGTTGCACCCTCTCATTCTCGTTTCTCATATAGCTACACCACCAGTTACTCCAAATGTTTCAACTTAAAAAGACAAAATTGAAGCTTCCAATATTTTAGCAATTATAGTGCAATAAATTATCTAGTCAAAAAAAATATTTTTATTTTGGGCAAATTCTTTCAACTTCTTGTGTAAACTTGCATACAGATTCATATTAAAAGAGGAAGGTAGAACCCTTGATATATGTCCCTAAGACTATCCTCTAACATTCAATGTTTACAAAAATTGGACCCAGGTTACAGCAAGGATAATTTGTGCATAGTTGATACCTCAGCACCAGCACATACAATCACAAGCTTACACTATAATACTAAGCAAATGTAAATCAGCACTCCAAGTTTAAAAAAAAAACTCACTAGAGTAAAGAGTATCCTTTTCTTGGTCATCATAAATAATGGCAGCTGTAAACCCCGCAATCTGAGCATTCCTAACCTTCATCTCAAAGTCACCAACTCCTCTTTCTATCAACACAAATCTCGAACTATCTTCATCACTGTCAACTACTTGAACAGCCCCCAACCTCCCATCATTCCTCCACCAAAATCACCACCACGAACCGCCGCGTCGCAATCCAATTCGTGACTTCCTTCTGCAACCTTCGAAGCCTCGTCAACCCACGAAATCCTCATCCCCAAATCTCCAAGAGCAACTACATCGCAAATAATCACTCGGACCCCTACATCGCCTCCAAACCCAATCCTCGACTTCGACGACGCCAACGTCTCAGTCCGACTCCATCACTTCCCCCTAAATTCAACATCGAATCGTCAGCAATCGAAAGGACTTCACATCACAACCCCCAATTCGCCACTCCAGAACCAGTCGCAAACTTCAATTCACAACCCCTGGTTGCGATTTAGAAAGTTAATTTAAATTTTCTAAAAATTTGATTCTGGGAAGTTTAGTTGTTTGGGAACAAACGAGAAACCCTTCAATATTTTGTTAACTTTTGCTACTTTGTTTTTGCTTCCCGCTTAAAAATTATTTCAGCCCGCTTTTTTTTCAGCCCGCACTAATTTTTTATAATATTTTTATAAGTCTATAGCTACTGCAATATAGTGTTGATATCTATGCTAACATCCTGAAGCTAATGTTACAAAAATCAGCATAGCTATCGTTACATTGTAACTAGCAACATCTTGTATTTTCGTTGCAATAGACCATCTATGGCGTAGTATGGTAATTATTCTCCTTGGTATGAAGGCATTCTGATTATAAGATATAAGGTCATTCATATAAGGTTTTAGTCGATTACAAAGAAGATTGGCTAAAATCTTTTAAGTGATATTGCATAGAGAAATCGGTCTAAAATCAGGTGTATTACTTGCATCAGGTTTTTTCGGGATAAGACAAATAAAAGTATGATTGATTTCTCTAATAATTTTACCCGATTGGAGGATGTCATTCATAGCATTCATTATGTCATACTTAAAGGTCTCCTAGTGAATTTTACAGAATTTCGAATTTATTCCATCTAGCCTAGAGGAACTATTATCATTAATTTGAAAAATAGCTCCTTTATATCCTCTAACAGGAAAAGCTTGCATAGATTATATTTTACATTATCAGAGAGGATTTTTTTTCCAAGTAATGCCTAGGAATTGATGAGTGGGCTGTGATGATGAAAACAAAAAAGAAAAGTAATTGACCGCTCTATTCTTGAGATATTCTAACGCTGATATCCATGTTTCATTGGAGTTCGGTATATAATTACTCCTACTCTTAGGCTTAATCACATTTATCTTATTATAGAAGAAAATAGTTGGCATATCCCCTTTAATCAACCAGTTTATTTTAATTTTTTGATCACTTTCAACAGCAACTTTCCTCATTAGAGAATGAATCTATGCATTTTTAAAAGCGTACAGTTTTGTCAAGTTCGCATCTAAAGGATTTTTAAATAGAAGATTATATATGATCAGCCTCATCTTTATTTGCATAATCACTTTATCAATGTTCAGTTTATTTTTCCACCATATTTTCAGAACAAATTTAGCAGCTTTCACTTTGCACAGCAAAACATGAAGGGGATTACCTTGGAATTTTTTGGTCAGAGCTTCTTGCAGGGAGGCATGATATCCTAATTGAAGGTGCCAAGAATTGCAGTATCTGAAAGGTATTTTGTTCTTTTTTCTAATCTGTGTCACAAGTTTGACATTAATAGGTGAGTGATCATTGATAAAATGATTTTCGAAATTAACATCAAACTGCTGAAACATATCCATCCATAAGTTATTTATCAAAAACTCGATCAATTTTGCTGTGAATTGAAAAGTCGTGATCGCCAAGCCAACTAAAAAAAACTCCTGTAAAGTCTGGTTCCATAAGATTAGATGTAGAGATACGAACGATGAAATCTTGATCACCCATCAAGTTATATAGGCCATTAGTGATTCTGTCATTAGAGGATAAAATAGAATTAAAATCTCCTGCCATAATCCAGGGGAGTTTAAAGATTTTAGATTGTTCAACAAAATAATTCCGTAAGTCCTTATGCTTCGCTGTATCAATGAATGCATATACAGTTGTACAAAGAAGACTAATACCATTGGCATTGTGAAGAATACAAAAAATAAACCGAATGTTTGACCATTGAAAAGAGTTCCATAAAATAAGAATTCTACTTTTTTGACGATTAGTAATATTATGGGCATGCTTCCAATTATTGCTTATTTTGCCCATGGATCTATCGATGCTATCCATTGATAATTTGTTCTCTAAGATACCAAGAAACGATAGACTTGTATTTTTTAATAGATGTCGGAATTCCATCTGTTTATACAGGGCATTCCTGCCCCGAATGTTCTCAAAAGGAACTCCATTTATATATTACGTCTTTTCGTCTTCTTATTCTTCCCTTTCAGTTGATTAACTAATATTGTCCATGCAGGGTTCTCAATTACATCAGATGGAGGAGGCTTTAAACACAAAAGGCACTTCCTCTGTTCTTACTTTCCGTGTGGTCCTATTTTCGATTGCAATATGTGGTTTAGTTTTGTGCTCAGCAGTTTCATTGCACACGGCTTTATCCAAAGTTGCATCAGGCATTTCTTCCAAACTTAATGTTTTCTTCTAAGCTGCTACTATGTATCATTTTTATTTCCACATCAGATGGTGTAGAGATATCTTTCTGTTTTCTATTTATATTTCTAGTCGAGTACTGATTCATTGAATGGACTGTTGCTAACTATAATGTTTCTGATACTATTTCATTTTGAGTTTGTTGCAATGCTTGTGCTTTAATGTTACTGTTTGTACCATCAGTTGTATAACTGCTAACGGAAGCTTTCTTTAGATAGAGCATATATTTGTTTGAGTTTTTAAGGAATTTGACATATCAGCCAAATTATTTTCTTTACTGTCAGGGTCGTCAGTATGCATATCGTTAATATTAATCGGTTGGTTTTGGGACTTAGCCTTAGGTCTCCACACTTTGTGGAATTGACAGTGGGGAGAGCCAAGAATCGATGCAATATGACTGGTCCCCTCTTCCATCCAATGATCTAGTGGTAAGTTGGGAAAGCAGACACAAATCGGAATAGAGTTGAGGAGTTCTTTATTAAGTTGCATCCTAGGGAACCATCTTTTCATCATCATCGTCAATTTTTTATTATAATAATACGGACCACCTTCTAAGATTCCATCGTAATCTTTTTTGTTATTAAATTTAATAACATAAAATCTATTTTCCTTTGAGTAATAGAGAAATATTCTTCTGTCTTTCATACTCTAATAATATAGTCTCTAAAATATGGATAGTGAAGCTTAGGACCAACAACATACATTACAATGGCACTATTCCATTGTTTTTTAGCATTCTGAATAACTTCAACCGACATTTTAGCACCATTCAACAAGTTAAATTCACGCGGTTGGTAAAATCTTAATGGAATATAATCCGAAATTTTGTTACCATTGACGATTTCATTCCACGTCCTACTAGAAGGTGTGGAAAAATTCCATTTGTTAGAAACATTTTTATTCTCATAATGAGCAGGTCGATTAAAATTATTGGATCCATGAGCAGATTTTTGTTGAGCGAAAAAGTTCATGGTTGGCCTTAAGTTCTATGGCTGGGATACTTTGGGAACGGTATTAAAAGAGTTAGATTGCATCAAGGGTTTGGACTGTCGTTTCCACTTTTTAGTTCGTACAGGCATGAATCCATCGTCTTTCTCGAAGGTAGCGCCGAAATGAAAGATTGGAGGGAATCCCGGTGGTGGGTCAGGGGAAATTGGTGGCTGATCTTGAGGAGGAGGCGACTTACGGCTAGGTAGGATAGGCAGATCCATACTGGGAGCACGGAGAGAAGGAGGAAACTGGCAAACGTGTTGGAGATGGCCGGAAAATTGGATATGGCGGAAGTTAGAGAGAGGCGGCAGATTTTTCTTCGGTACAATTAGTAACACATATCGTCTTTACATTTATGTTAAAGATTTAACAGAGAGATTTTTGAAGAAGAAATGAAAACTGATTCAATCTTTGTTGATTACTAGATTTCAGAGAATTACAAGTTTGATTTTGTATTCTACAATACAATTCTGTGATTGAAACAGTGTGATATATAAATAAGTTGAGGTGAGCCGAATTGATTAGGCCCAGATGCTTTTGCTTTGAGAAATCTGAAAGCTTTGTATTGAACGGCAGTGATGTACTCTTTCCTCTTTGAATGGCTGAAATATGTTTGCTGTAAAATAAGTGTATCAAATGAGCAGCCACGACTTCATTTATTTCCCCCTTTCGAACCCTAATCGGTTTTTAGGGTTAGCGTTCGTGAGGCGATGTTGCTCGAATCTTCAATTAGTTAGATGTAATCGATGAAATCCTTGCTTCTCCTCTGATCTATTCTCTTCTGATGTACAAATTGAAGAGTTTGCTTTGATCTCATGGTTGATAGTGACGATTTGAGGTGATGCCGAGTTGCGTTGGAGACAAGTTGATTTCTTTTGATGTCCTTCATCCTTTTGTTCTTCAATCTGGACATGGTCTCGATTGTTGAGCTGGTGAGAGGGCCGAATCTCGGCTACTCCCAGTTCAGATCTGAACTTTTCGAAGTTTCTTCTTGCCAGAGCTTTAGTGAAGGTGTCGGCTTTCTGGTAGATTGCAGGTATATGATTAACTTCTAGATTTCCTTTAGTGACTTGATCTCGAACAAAGTGTAGATTTATTTCGATATGCTTAGATCTGGAATGTTGTATAGGATTAGCTGTCATATATACGGCACTTTGATTGTCACACCACAGTGTTGGCTTGATGTTTGATTTTAAGTTTAATTCACTCAGTATTGACTGTAGCCACATGATTTCAGCTGTTGCACTTGCTACACTCCTATACTCTGCCTCTGTACTTGATCTTGAGATGGTTGATTGTTTCTTTGAACACCATGATATCAAGTTTTTTCCAATAAAAATACAGTAGCCAGTGACTGATTTTCTGTCATCTATATCTGTAGCCCAATCTGCATCTGCATATCCAGTTAGGTTAAGACTTTTGCATGCTTTGAAAAGTAAACCATGGTTTATTGTTCCCTTTAAATATCTGAGAATCCTCTTGACTGCCTTCCAGTGTTGGTCCAGTGGATTCTGCATAAATTGAGAAAGTTTATTAACATTAAATGCAATATCAGGTCGTGTTATAGTGGCATATTATAATGCTCCTATAACACTTCTATATTGTTTGACATTCTCTATGTTTTCTCCTCTGTTTTTAGATAAACTGTGATTGCTTATCATTGGTGTTGGCATGGGTTTGGCATCATTCATTTTTGTTTTAGTTAGCAACTCTGCTATGTATTTTCTCTGACACAATGTTATTTCAGAGTTTGTTCCTCTGTGTACTTCAATTCCTAGAAAATAATTAAGATCACCAAGGTCTTTAATTGAGAATTGCTTGTCCAGATAGCTTATGATTTGATTAAGCTCATCTTGATTGTCACCTGTAACTATAAGATCATCAACATAGATTAAAATATAAACAATTGACACTTGACTGACTTTAATGAATAATGAAGTATCAGATTTGGTTGACTGATATCCCTTTGATATTAAAGTTGATTTCAGTTTATCAAACCATACTCTTGGTGCTTGCTTGAGGCCATAGATTGCCTTATTTAGTTTGCACACAAGTTTTTCATTCTGTTCATACCCAGGTGGTTGCATCATATATATCTCTTCCTCTAATATACCATTAAGAAAGGCATTGTTGACATCTAGTTGTCTTATTCTCCAATTTTTGTGCAAAGAAACAGTGAGTATGAGTCTTATTGTAGAGGGTTTGACTACTGGAGAGAATGTTTCAGTGAAGTCGAACCCATACTGCTGAGTATAACCCTTGGCAACAAGTCTTGCTTTGTATTTATTGATAGTCCCATCTGGATTTCTCTTTATCTTGTATGTCCATTTGCACCCAATAATATTTTTATGTGCTAGTGGACATACAAGATCCCATGTTTTATTTCTTAAGAGAGCATTATATTCTTCATTCATTGTTGTCCTCCAGTTCTTGTGCTTTGCAGCTTGCTCATAGCATGATGGTTCATCAAGACTTGTGTTGGCCATGTAAACTTTTGGCTTAAAGATGCCACTCTTAGCTCTAGTTATCATTGGATGACCAGACTTGACAGGGGAATTGATATGAGGTAAGTTGTCAGGACTATCATGACTTGAACTATTGCTTCATTCAATTGGTTGATCCTGAATTCTTTGACTTTCTTCATTTGTTTCATGTACAGGTGGTTGACTGGCATGACTGAAGTCATCAATTCTGTCAGCATATTGTTGAGCAGATACTACAGAGTGAGGTTGATGATCTTCAGTAGTCCTCATCACCACCTCTGTTTGGTTCTCACTTTCAAAGTATATTGGGAGATCAGGTATTAATGTACCTGGATTATATATCTTGTTTGTTGTTTTCACTTCTGAATTTCTGAAAGGAAATTCATTTTCATTAAATACAACATGTCTGCTAATAAACAGTCTTCCACTATCATCTAAGCATTTGTAGCCTTTTTGACTAGTGGCATACCCAAGAAATGTACATGGCTTTGACTTAAAATTTAGTTTATTGTTATTGTACGGCCTTAAGTACGGAAAGCATAAACATCCAAAAGTTTTTAAGCTACAATAGTCTGGTTTCACCCCTTGTAATTTCTCTAGGGGTGTTTTACCTCCTAAAATTTTGGTTGGAAGTCTATTGATAAGATAGACTGCGGTACTGAATGCTTCAGACCAAAATTTTAGGGGTAGATTTGCGTGAGCAAGTAGACTAAGTCCTTTTTCAGTTATGTCTCTATGCTTTCTCTCAGCTAGACCATTCTGTTCAGATGTGTAAGGACATGTAATTCTATGAATTATTCCCTTATCTCTAAAATAATTTTTGAGAACCTTATACTCTGTTCCACCATCTGATTGCAGAACTTAACATGTGAACTAAATTGTTTTTCAACCATGGTAATGAAATCCAGTACAACTTTGTGTGTATCAGATTTACTTTTCAAGAAATATATCCATGTGTATCTAGTATAAGCATCTACAAAAGAAATATAGTATTTATATCCATAATCTGAATATGTTGCTGCTGGTCCCCAAAGATCAGTAGCAACAAGTTCTAATGGTTTAGAATATTTGGCCAAGGAGTCATTAAATGGTAATTTGTGACTCTTGCCCATCTGACAGTGTGTGCACGTGTAGGGAAGTGTTACATCATCATGAGATATACAATTTTCAGTAAGAACTTGTTTAACAATTTTAACACTAGGATGACCAAGTTTACGATGCCAAAGATCAAATGTACTATTGCAGGCTTTCATTTCACATTGATTACAACAATTTTGCTCTTCTGTAGAGGTTGTACAGTTGACAGATTTAAATCTATACAGCCCCTTCTTAGCATCACCCTGCAATAAGATATCCTTAGTTAGTATATCTCTAACAAGACAATACTTAGGATAAAATTCAAAGTATACTTTATTGTCATTGGCAAATTGAGAAACACTAATGAGATTCTTTTTAATTTTTGGTACTCTTAATAAATTATGAAGAAATAATTGTTTCTTTCCTCTAATAGAAGCATTCCCTATATGAGAAATTTTGATGCACTTACCATTGCCCATGCAAATAGACTGTTTACCTCTATATTCCTTGCTGCCAAGATTTAAATTTTCTAAGTTGTTTGTTATGTGATTAGTTGCCCCTGAGTCAGGATACCAGTAGTCATCATTTGCATGTTCTGATTGACCATGTTCACCTGAACAGTGTTCTTTATTCTCTGTTTGACTACTGGTGCTTGCTTGAGCCACATTGACACTGTGATTATCATTTCTTGGGTTATTACTGTTCTGATTTGAATACCTGAAGTAGCATTTTACAGCTGTATGCCCAATCTTTTCACAAATTTGACATCTTGGTCTGTTGTTGTTGCTGTATCTACCTCTTCCCCTAGATCTGTTGGAATAACTTCCTCTCTGTGATTGTTTTTCACCTTTACTATTGCTTTGATTCTTGTTTCTTGCATTTGTAGTATAATTGACAGTGAACTCTGGTTCTTGAGGTCTCTGTTATCTATTCTGGCTTCATGTGCCTGTAGAATAGAGTGGACATCATCCACTGATGGTAAAACCTTATGAGATGATATAACAGCTACAACAGCTTCATATTCGTCACTTAAACCATTCAATATGGTTAGTATCTGTTCAGAATCAGATACTTTGTGGCCTGCAGCCTAAAGTAGATCACAAATTGACTTGATTTTGTAAAGATATTCTCTCATGGAACAGTTTTCTTTCCTGATGCTTTGAAGCTGTCTTTTATGATACATAACCTTTGCTGCAGATTGAGTGTTGAATACTTTTTCAATGGTTGACCAAATTTCACAGGCTGTTTTACATCCTATAACATGTGATAATAGATTGGTATTTATAGATGACAATAACCATGAGCATATTAATCTGTCTTGTCTGTGGTGTTTCACATAATCTTCATTGCTAACTATCTTATTTTCTGCAACAGTGATGAATTTTGATGGAGTTGGTATTGTGCCATGAAGAAATCCTTCAAGGCCATAACCTTGCATGGCAGTTTCAATCTGCAGCCTCCACAACAGATAGTTATTCTCATCAAGATGTACAGTGATTAGTTGACTCTGTGGGCTTGTGACAGTTTTGATTAACTTCGTTGTTGCATCAAGTTGTTGCTCTGAAGTGGCATTATCAGATGTTGAAGAGAGATTGTCAGCCATGATGACACTGTCTCTGTGAGAAAGGATAAGAGGGCTTCAGATAAGATTTTTGAACAAGAAAATCTTCAAGAAGATGATGAGAACAGGTATGATGCAGCTAGATCCGAATGATGATTGATATCTGATGGATCTTGGCAAGGCACTGATCTTGTTTTCAAGCCTTATTTTTTTGAAATGATTTTCAAACTTCTTGAATCTGATTTCTAATGTTTTCTTGATCAAGTTCTCTTTGAGGATGATCTGTGTGCAGCCAGTGTAAACTCGGCAAGGCACTGGATTTGAGAAGGTGAACTTATCTTACCCAGATGATGATTGTAGAATCTGATGGATAGAGAATTTTTTCGTCAAGTGATGAGAAGTTTCTGATGGAAAAATTGATAGATCTCTCAAGTTTTGATATTAAGCTGTCAAGTAATTGGCTTTGATACCATGTTAAAGATTTAACAGAGAGATTTTTGAAGAAGAAATGAAAACTGATTCAATCTTTATTGATTACTAGATTTCAGAGAATTACAAGTTTGATTTTGTATTCTACAATACAATTCTGTGATTGAAACAGTGTGATATATAAATAAGTTGAGGTGGGCCGAATTGATTAGGCCCAGATGCTTTTGCTTTGAGAAATCTGAAAGCTTTGTAATGAACGACAGTGATGTACTCTTTCCTCTTTGAATGGCTGAGATATGTTTATTGTATAATAAGTGTATCAAATGAGCAGCCACGACTTCATTTATTTATTTAATCAACCAAGAGTTCAACAATTTAGTTGTATGCCTATCAGAAAAATGTGTTGTACCTTCCTTAAATACGTAATGCAATATTGATGATTCATTCTTTAATGTTTCAAGAAAACATAGATGTTTCTTTTAGTGGATTGTGTAACATTTTCTCGATTCATACTGCAGTTTTCTACTGGCTCTATTTCAGCAGGTTCTGAACTATAGATAAAAGTAGCAGAGTTTTTATGGAGGGATGTTGAGGTCTACATATTCCTTTTAGCTCTCATGCTTCGTGTTTATGTATATTTTTCATGCATGCTATGAAATATTATTATTTTATCCCAAATTTCAACTTGACAGAAGCCTTGTTATTCTTGCTGAAAATGTAATGGGCTCGTCAAAGGAAAATGCAGATGTCGAACCAATAATTCAATATAAACGCAGTTAATATTCAGATAAAAATTCCAAATGATTTTACATAGGTTGCTTTATTTTGTTTCTGACCATTGCACACTCTTTCCCTCCTTATGTTTAAGTTTAAGTTAACTAAAACATAAGTTATGACATTTTAAGTTTTAGCAATTGTGATAATTTAAAAATAGTTTGAATAAATTAACTAAGTTTTACAAAAATTAAATACGTTTATAAAAGTTAATTGAGTACTACAAGACATAACAAGTTTATAGTAATAGTAGTAGCAATAAACTAAGTTTGATAAAAAAAAATTAACTTAGTTTATAATAATAATAATAGTAATAATAAGATATAATTTGATAAAAATCAACTAAGTTTATAATAATAAATTAACTAAGTCAACTATGTTTTATAATTAATAACAAAAACTAAGTTTATAAAAATTATTTAAGTTAACTAAGTTTTATAAATATCAAATAAGTTTATGAAAATTAACTAAATTTACATTAATAATAATAAATTAAATAAGTATAAAATAGCCATAATAAATTAACTAAATTATGATAAATATGTAAGTTTGAGATAATTTATAAAAATTAACTAAGTTAGTAAAGTTTAAATTTGAGATAATTTATAAGTTTAAATTAATTAAAATATATGTTATGATATTTTTAGTTTTAGCAATTGATATAATTCATAAGTGAATAATAATAATAATCAATAGTTTGAATAAATTGACTAGTTTTATGAAAATTAAATATGTTTATAAAAATTAACTGAGTATTATAAAAATTAACAAGTTTATCGTAGTAATAATAATAAACTAAGTTTGATAAAAAAAATTAACTAAGTTTATAATAATAATAATAGTAATAGTAACTATAATTTGATAAAAGTTAACTAAGTTTACAAAAATAATAAAAACGTAACTAAATCAACTACGTTTTATAATTATTATTAATAATAATAACGAAAATAACAAACGGTAAGCTTATAAAAATTAACTAAATTAACTAAGTTTTATAAAAATTAAATAAGTTTATAAAATTAACTAAGTTTGTATTAACAATAATAAATTAATTAAGTTTACAATAATAATAATAAATAATTTGAGTTTATGAAAAATTTATAAGTTTGAAATAATTTATAAAAATTAAATAAGTTAATAAAGCTTAAATTTGAGATAATTTATAAGTTTAAGTCAATTAAAATATAAGGTACGACGTTTTAAATTTTAGCAATTAAGATAATTTGAATGTTTAATAATAATAATAGTTTGAATAAATTAACTAAGCTTATAAAAAATAAATATGTTAATAATAAATAACTAAGTATTATAAAAATTAAAAAAGTTTATAATTATAATAATAATTTAAGTTTGATAAAATGAATTAAGTTTGATAATAAGTTAACCGATTTTTTTTAAAATTAACCAAATTTTTAAACATTAACTAAGTTATATAAAATTAAATAATTCTATACAAATTAATTAAGTTTTAATAAAATTTAACTAAGTTAATAAGTTTTATAAAAACTAAATGTTTATTATAAAAATTAACCAAGTTTAATAAAAATTTAACTAAATTAACTAAGTTTTATAAAAATTATCTAAATTTAATAAAAGTTTAATTAAGGATGTTTGATATACTTTAAATATGTAGAACAGTTTCATAATCATTTTTTGATTATTAAACTTGTATACATATAACTGGCTTTTTAGGAGTAATGACCAGCTGCATCAAAGAATCATGGGTAATCAAGTAATGAACATGACTCTAATTGTTATATATATTATAACATTTTATTAGTACTTGTTGTGTAAACTTGTATATGAATGGTTATGAATTTTATGTGAATTTTCTCATTTTGTCGAAAAATTATTATTGAAATGGTTGTGGATATCATATTTGTTTATGTGATTAATGTGTTTTTCAATTGTTTAAATATGATGATTATGTGATTAATTGATTAATTATTGGTTAAAAACGATGATTATGTGATTGATTGCAAGTTTTAATAAGATCATTATGCGAGTGATGGCTGGAAATGATAAAAGCTGTTAATAGGAAACTATAGCCTATGAAGCATGCAACAATTAATACTTTTAGTAGCGTATTGAAACCGCTATGGAAATAAATGAAAATCCTACCAAAAATTTTAGTAGCATTTCGTCATATGCTTCGATGTGACATGCTACAAAAAGTTTAAAACTTTTTCTAACCTTTCTAAAATGCTACAAAATATCCAGTTTTGGTAGTGTTTTCTACAACGCAACATAAAGTTTCAAACTTTTAGTTGCATGATGTATTGTAGCATTTACCAAACGCTTATAGAAATTTTGGTAGGATTTTTTCAACGCTACGAAAGGACTTTCAAGTGTAGTGTGGTCTGGGTCGAAGCGGTACAAATGGATGAATTTCAAATTTTTTTTACCGTTTTGGATCTTTATCGAGCCTATGAAATCAAATTGATTTTAGATCCAACTTAAAATATTTTAAATAGAATCTTTATTTTATTCTAAATGTTTAATTTAATTTATATAATTTATATTTTATAAGTGTATCAAATAAGCTCATATGTGTATAATGCAGTGTAACATATAAAAAGTGTACATGATTATTGTGTATGTATATAGGTGTTGGGATTTACATCGCAGTGGATACATTTGTCCCTTTATATATACTTAGATTGTCCATAGTTTTATACTAATATGTGTGTGTGTGTGTGTGTGTGTGTGTGTGTGTTGTTATTTAAATAGGTTTGACCAATTCAAAATGTTTTAAATTAATATCTTAAAAATCTTATGTTGATTTAAAATTCAAATAAAGTAAATGTCCATTTTAAATTGAAATTACAAATGTATATATATATATATGTATATATGTATATGTATATGTATATGTGTATATAATTTAAGAAAAATTATTTAAATTCTAGATGTACATATACATATGTTTAATATTTTGATTTAAACTATATTTATTTTATTATTACATTAGTGCGTGTATGTGTAATTGCTTTTTACAACAGAAAGGTTTTTCTTTTAAAAATATTTTTTTGTATTATATCAAATCCGTATGGAATTGGTATAGTTTTTGCTAAATATAATACATATGTTAATTTATTCAAAACAACTTAAAATATAAATTAATTATTAGTATGTGGAACTATTTAAAAAAAATACACACATATATTTATAAATTAGTTTTTAATATATATATATATATATATATATATATATATATATAATTTGTATATGATAACATGTGTCACATTATAAAATTATTTAAAAAATACAAAATTCAATTTAAATTTTGAAAAATTATATTTAAATATGGTTGAAAATAATAAAAGTATTAAAATTACGTTTTTATGCGATTTTTAATTTTAAAATAATTTTTGATGTGTACACAAGTTTGGACAACAAAAGGTGTATACAAATTCGTTATAATTATTATGATGTAAACAACATGAACATAATGATAAACACATATAATATTAAAATTGAAACATTATGAAAACCAGTTGCCTATGATTTGCATTTTAAATGAAGAATCAACTCCTAGATCCAATCGAACCACCTTTAGAAATTGATATATTCTAAAGATGAACACCACCCTTTTATTTAAATGTTTTTCATTAAATTTTGCTTTGGAAAGGGAATGCTATTATGTCTGGAAGCTTACAACTAGAATGGGTGGAGAAGGAGGAATAAAAATGAATGAGAACGGATTTTTTAAATAGTCATCCAAGTAGAGGAAAAAGTGTATCTGTTCTCCATCCTTTACTCGGTCTTTATTTGCCAATTCAAATCAATATTTGAACATTAAAACCTCCAACCCCTCTCTCATATGATTAACAGTACTAAGGGCTCTATGGGCCTTCAATAATTTCTTGATTCACTTATGAATTAATTTATTTAAATCAAATTTAAATATTCATCGATATCCTATATCGGTATATATATATACACAACTTTTATGTACACATTTTATCAAATACTAACAACATTCAATAAATAAAATAAATTTAATAATTCATAAATATTAAGTAGTTTAACCAATTTACAAAAAATATAAATTAATTAAATCATGTGGATTTTGGGAGTAGCCAACTTTACGATTGTGCACCGAAGGTATAAATTCAGTCAACGATTAATATCAAACAATTCAAATATTAACATTAATACGTCACCTTAGCTTGTAGTGTGAAAATTTGGCCAAAATTTTCATATACACATTTTTCGGTAAAATTCAATTTTACTATTTTAAGTGATACGTAGCGTTTACATCAATTCCCTTCGTCGAAACTGTATCACTTTAGGACTTATGAAATATTGTTTTAGTCAAAATTCCACTATTACCCACATTCAACTTGTTTAGTCTAAACTCAAATTCCTTAGTTCAATAATTATTATTATCAATCATACTGCTTCGGCAATAGACTTTGATTTTGAGTTTGACCGTAAAACTAACCTTATAGAACCGAAGAGACAAATTCTCTATTAAATAGTGTTTCACTTCTGATGCTTTAACTTAGACTCGATTATAGCTGCCATTGGATGCCTTGCCATGATTTAACTATAATGAAAGTGAAATGTCCATATTGAAGTTCAACGATATTCTCAAGTCGGGAGAACTATGTAATATCGTTACTTCGAGATTCTCAATTTGACCTTAGTTATATTAACCAATTAAAACTCTAGAGTGAGTCATTCCATGGTTTTCTAATAAATATCAGTACATAGCCTCTTGGCACCTCCAACAATCAAGAGTAATGCACCGCGCAACATTTATAGAGCTTTGCATGCGCCAATCTCAATGGATGTATCGATAGCCAATCTCGAAACAGCTTGACAATGGATATTTAAAATAATATGTTACTTTTAATGTGATAAATTTCTCATTGTTTTAACACTTTGTAACTACTATCACATAACATATTATTTGAGGATTTTTTTTATTTAAGATACTTACATTAAATAAGTAATTAGCATAACACAGTATGGCAAGTATACAACAGAAAAAAAAACACCTTTTATTTCGAATGAGATTTGATTAAAGAGTTAATAATTTTAAATAAATTGTAGTTTTTCCCCTAAGAATATCCCTAAATCTATCAAGAAGGAGACATATCCTCTCTTGAGCGGCGTTTCACTTTAAGTAGTTCGATGTATGCCCAACTACGGTCATAATGGTCACCATGCCAAGTATTTGACCATAATTAAAGTATAGCCAGCTACTTAAGATCCACAGACTATTGTATGTTGTTACGCTAAGGTCGTCGTGCCAAGTATTTAACCATAATCAAAGTATAGCCTAACTACTTAAGATCAACACACTATTATAAGTTGTTACACTAAGATCTTCTATTTTGGCTTAGTTATGTTAGCCTATAAAAGACTCTCATTGAGTCATCTTGTGATTTTTCCAAGAAATTATAAATATGTAACTCCTTGTTGTCCCCAACGGTCATGAGTAAATCATTGTCTATCATATGGAGAGTGCTACGTACACTAGTCTCAATAGATGTATCGATATCCTTTTCTCGTTCCATCTTGACTAAGAACTATAAGGAGCAAGTGCTTTACTCATATGTATGTATGTATGTATGTATGTATGTATGTATATGTATGTATGTATGTATGTATGTATGTATGTATGTATGTATGTATGTATGTATGTATGTATGTATATGTATGTATACGTATATGTATATGTATGTGTATGTATATATCGATTCAATACTCATGATTACGTATAAATTTGTAACTAAAATTGATAAAATACTTCTTATAAGGATGTTTACTTGTACTTGTTTAATATATTTAATTTATTATTTGTATCTCCATATGATAACATATATAAAGGAAAGTAAAAGTAAATGCTTACATTATTTCGAACAAGGTTCTCTTATAAGTGTTAAGATATGTAATAAAATACATAATTACCTCTATGCCACACCCTTAATGTGACGACCCGCCCTTCTACTACCAGAAAGACATTTCGTCATGAAGAAAGAAAGGGATGAGAAAATAGAAAAGATAGAGAAGAAAGAACAACAACATCAGAATCTCACAGCGGAACGAATAAATTATAATAATCACATAAGTATTTACATAATATTCAACATCAATCAAAGTTATACAGATAATACATCACATACTAGACAGTTATAAACACCTGTCTAGTTAATACAACTCGATACAACATAATCAAATAACTCAGAGATACCAACACAGCGGAACTATATGTATCTACAACGCTGAAGCCTCCTGCTCCATTGCTCCTCCAGAATTCGTCAAAGCTAACCTGAATCCCTTGGCTACCCGTAAAAATTTGGGTACCCGAGAGTTTATGAAAAACAAAAATAAACTCCGGGTCAGACATGGGTCTGGTATGAGTAACAGGTTAAAGTTGCTTAATTTTGAAAATCCTTTTGAAAACAAAAGGTATCACGTAAGACTTCCCACACATAAACATGGAAAAGTTTTTACCTTACGCTAACCAAAACATTTGATAGGAAATTCGGTGATACTATAATAGGTCTAGGGTTTTCAAGTAAATAGAAAATAGCCGAAATTGTTACATTCATTAAATTCCAGCTACTAGCCACAAAAGTGGGTGATACAATCAAAACCGTTGGCACTTATTGGATTGTGGATTCCATACAATGGCAGGGCTACTGGGGTACCGCCCGTCACAGTACGTGGCCTAGATCAACGTACCGAGGATCGCTCCCGACCCCCTGCAACATAAGGCCGGAACCATTCCTTACTGAACAGTCCCGAACAAGATAAACCCCGGCAGTTGTTGCAATCAACCGCCCACACAGCCGAAAATAAAGGGACATCTAGACAGGGGAATATCCTTGTCCTGCTTGGGCATGGCCCACCTAACCTTGCTGCACCTCCCCTGTTTTAGCCATTCCCGGTTGATGAGGCTTGAGGTTACGATTATCTTTAGAGAACAAATTTCTTAGAATGCTCATCGCCCACCTGACGATGTGTTGAAAGCATTCAATCCATACAAGTTCGTTCCGGGTTCGAACGAAACCGAAGGCATTATCTCGTTACACTCATTTTGGAATCACCCTCAAAGTTAACGACGATAACCCTTGCTTTCTGAATCTCCATCTTCACTTCAGATTCACGACCTATCGTTAATTTGGAATCGATGTGGTTTTTGGATGTTCCAAATGTGGAAATCCGATCCCGGTCTCATCGAAATCCAAAGCGTGTCTTTTAAGCCCAAGTTGTCTATTTAGTCTTAACAGTTTAATTCAATATAGTCAATACACACAGATAGATAATTCATAATATCACAGTAGATAATCACATCATCATCACATACAGATAATCAATATTATCATCCAAACAGATAATTAAATATTATCATATTTAGCTATGCATCCATATCACATAGATATTACTCATGTCAGATCTGAATTCAAAATCATCAAATGAAATATCAATATCATTTATAAGCAATGATTTATAATCATACCATTTTTAATTAATTTAAAATGAATTAAATTAACTACTTCTATCTCTAATTAATTTAAAGTAAATTAAATTAATTACTTCATCTATAAATCCTGCTTATACAACCATTATTTAATTATAAATCAAATTAATTAACCATCTTCTAAATAATCATCTTGATTAAACACCTTGATTAATCATTTTCTAATTACAATAGGTAATTAGTCTTTGTTTAATTTCACAGATTGATTATCCTAAATCATTCATTTAATTACTTATTTATTAATTAAATATAATTAATTACATTCACTCTTAATTAATTTCATAAATAAATTCCCACATTATTAATCATTCCTTAATTAAACAATTCCAAATTTACATCATTAATTATATTAATTAATGATCTTTAATTCATATTTAAATTAAATTACTTTATTTAATTCAATTACATTAAGTGATTAGTCTTTAATTAAACACAATTATTAATCACCTTTGATTAATATCAACCAGTAATTAACTACCCTTAATTACTTATTAATAAATTAATTATTCCATAATTAATTATCTCTATTAATCCTTTGATTAATTTCAAAAGTAATTACCCAAATTACTTTATTAACACATTATCTTTTACTAATTACATTCAGTAATTAACTTTAATTGCTTCTTAAGTAATTATGCTCCATTGAATTCACTAAGTAATTACATTTATCAATTTATCAAATGATTTTCTTAAATTAATTAAAATAATTAATTAACTTAAATTAATCATTTTATCACAATTAATTCAATAAGTAATTAATCACTTAATTACTTTTATCAAGTAATTCCACTTCACAATTTACAATAGATTATCTAATTAATCTGATTAATTATCAAAATTAATCACATTAATTAATTAATTAGTAATCTTTAGTTAATTATCTTTATTAACTAATATCATCTCTTAATTTACTTCTCAATTTATATTTATTTATAAATTAATCTAAATTATTAATTTATAAATTTAATAAATACACCATTCCTTTATTATCTTATTAATTAAATCATTTAATGCCTTAATTATTCTTAAGATAATTTATTTCTTATTTAATAACCTAATTAATATAAATGTGTATTAGAACATTACACTTTTTAAATTTAGATTCAAATTCCATTTTGAATTCAAGATTCAAAAAGATTATTGTTTAAACATTTACCAAATTTAAATTCTATTTGAAACAAATTTACTTTTCGAAACTATTTTATTTAACCTGGTTTTATATATTTAAATTTAAAAACTGATTCAAATGTCAGATTTGAATTTGAGAAAACTTGAACTCATTGGTTTAACCTTAAATTTAAAACTTTGGTTTTTAACTTGCTTTTAAAAAACTTGGTTTTAAATTCTTGATTTAAAATTCAAATTCATTTCTTAAAAAAAACTTAGATTCAAAAGTTCACTCGAATCAATACTTTTGAACTTTTAATTTTAAAACACGGTTTAAATTTTTGTTTCAGATTTAAATTAAATTTAAAATCTGAAACTGTCAGGTTGTAAACCTGACAGGAATCCCATTATTTAATTGTTTTAAAACTTTACTTTTATTTAAATTTGAATTCAAAAGTAAACTTGAATTTAAACTTCAAACTGGTTTTTAACATGTTTTAATTTATTATTTATTTTAGGTTTCATTAAATATAGAACAAAACTCTGCTTCCAGGCTTTTACAAAACCTGAAACAGTACCACTCGAACCCACCCTTCACTGACTTCGAGTCATCCCCCTACCTTACTTCGAGTCACGTACTCGAATTACTCGAGTATTTCCCTAGTTAAAACCCTGCACCACCCACAAAACACTCCTGCACTTCAATGGCACGGTGCACGTGCACCGTGGCCCCAGCCAACTCCGGCCACTCACTCGAGCTTCAACATGTCGCCGACTACCCTCAGATAACATCACGACTACCCAAAATCCATCACCACGCCCAAATCAAAAACAAGCGGTACAAAGCAAAACTTGGAAACACCATTCCCTCCCCTTCCCAAACCTGTCAACGTGCCGTCCTCCCAATGTCGATCATCAGAACGCCATCGCCTCCGGCTACAACCTCGACCATGTCCCCTCTTCTAGTCCCCATAAGCGCGTCGAACTAGGTCACCAATTAAAGATGTACGAGGCCCAAAACCGAACCAAAGCAAAATTAGGTTTACAGAAAGAATTTCGTCGCCGACGCCACCACGCCTAACTGCACCACCTACCACCATTTTTCCCATCACCGCGGTAAGCTTCTCCACCTCCTCTTACAACCCGACCACCCCCAAATGCATAGATCACCAGTAATCGCCCAAAAACCAACTTTCGTTCAAACCCAAACTATACCCAAACCACTTGACTGAAATTCATAATATAAATTTTAAAAATCATAATTTGTTACAAAGATCCAATATGTGTTCCTGGATTTATAATTTAAAGTGTTTGATTTTTCTCTTATTCAAATTTTTCTCTGTTATTTTGATTTCCAGAACCATATTCAATTTTTATTCAACTTAAATATAACTTAAACTCTAGATCATGTTGAAACAAACAATTTCTGTTTGTATTATAAATCCTAAAAGCTATTTGATCAAGTGGTAAAATAATTTGAATCAACTCAAACCCGAGAACAAAATGAACAAGTTTGTTTACAGAGACTTTAATATGGTCTCAGACCACATCCATTTGCACAAAAGATTTCATACATACAAATCACACTTATTTCTGATTTTAAACTTGCAACTAGTTTAAATACTTAAGTTTTAAGTTACTCATAGCAAATGCAAAACAGAGAAAGTTCAATGAAGGAAGTTTTGAATTTACAGGTTTGCAATATACAGAACTTCATCACACAAACACCCAGAAAAATGAATAAATAAATATTCACACCATATATTTAAGCATCCAAATATCAACATGTAACAGATTTTAAAACTTCAGTAATTAAAAAAATGTTACTCACAGATTCGAAGAATGAAGACAAATCTTTGAAAACTGTTTTGAACTTCTGAAACTGTAGAACACCTTTGCTTTGATCTTCCTTCTTATTTCATCTTGTTTGCTTATTGTTGAATAATGTTTCTAGTGTTATATTTGAGTTTGTATAAAAATGAAGAGGCTTGCAATATAGTTCTTCTCTGGTTTGAACCAATTGAAATGAGAAGAGATGAGAAGATATATATAGAAATGAGTTTTACAGGGTTTGTATAAATTTGTACAAACATTTTCTGTTTGTATCAGAGATTTTTATCAAATGGGGGCTGAGTTGCTCAATAAGATTTCGAATTGACTCTAGTTTTATGCTGAGATGAAAGCTAATGTACTATATGTTTCCTACTAATACAATCTTATGTTCAGATATTTTTACATTTTCTTTGCTTGAGCCTTCATCTACAAGCTACCTGCACATTATTTTATTTTTACTTTACTTTGTAACTTTTTCTAGAGTCACCCTGCAACTATTTTTTCCTTACTTTATTTTGTTTTATACTCGATGTTTATACATGTCAGTATCTTAATCTTACAAGCTAATAACATTTTATTTTATGTTTTCACACCTGTCTTCTTTTCTATCCTTGCCTGCATTTTTTTTTGTACTTTACTTTGTTTCTTCACTTTGTATTTCTTTAATTATACTTTGCTTTACATTTTTATCTACAGGCTACAGACCTATTTATACAAAGTCTAGTTATGTTTTACTTTGTCTTGCATACTTACAAGCATATGTTTTGAACTTTACTTTGCATTTCAACGGTTTACATTCATATTTATACTACTCTTTGCATTTTAAAAAAAAAACCTACAGGCTACAAATTTGCTAATTTGCAGGCCTAGTTTGCTTTATACCCCATGTGTATATATTTTACTTTAGTACTTTGCTTTGCATTCTCTTTGGCCAGCATATTTTATTTATAGCTACATCATTTTGCTTTGTATTTCTTCTTGCCTGCATATTATTTTACAACATATTTATCTTACTTTGTTTATTTTTGCTTTGCTTTAAGTACTTTGTTTCAATATTTGTTGTGAATTTTTAACTTATGTACTTATGTTTAATCCTAACACATGTGCTTATTTATCCCTCTTTTATTTTAAAACTTATGCTATCAAATGTTAAATTTATTTATTATTTTTATACTTGTGTTAATATAAATAAGGTTTATTTTAATTTTAAACATTTTTAAAAGACTTACTTTTAATCTTTCAAATTATAGCTATTTATATAAATAAATTTGAAATAACAATTTCTATTTAAAAACCATTTGTAAAGACATTATGATTAATAAAAATCATTATTAAATTAAGAAATTTACCTCTTTATTACTTATTTTATCAAGTTAAATTTAAGAAGAAACCAGATCAAACCTTTTTGTTAATCTTATTTAAATTCAAACCTAAGCTTAAATAAATTTAAAACAATCAATATTTATCTTAAGTATTTTAAACCATACAGTTATTTATTAAATAGCTTTTAAAAAGATATATATATATATATATATATATATTAAATCAAATTATAATTACCAAAAATATTGAAATAAGAAAATATGTTTTTACTTGTTAAATTAAAAACAAAACTTACCTATTTACAATATATACAATTATATACATTATAAATAGATAACAACTAAATTAGCTTTTAAAAGATAAATTATTAGTTAAATATTTATTTAAAAGAAGATTATTAAATCAATTCAAACATTATTAACAAATATTATCAAATCAATTTAATTTTTTTTTATGCAGATTATTAAATTGATATTGCCCCAAATTTCCGGGATGTCACACTTAACTTTACCAACTCCCACTTGCATTTGGGACTAATATAGTGCCTTATGACTATACCTTCGATCAACCTATCTAAACTAACTAAGCAGGGGCATTAGTGAAACAATCCATGATATTATTATTTTATATTACTTTTTGATTACTCCTCCTCGTTACTGGTAAGCTCTTTTATCATGTGTTTATTACGGAGAAAATATATTGACATAATTAAGTCGTCGCTTCCCAATGCAATTGATATTATATTATTGTAATTGCAATATGTTATTGGATTTCAATAGTATAAGCCACTCTAGCTAAATTTTCTCACATATATTGCTTTCATTGCGGCACTACTCAAGGCGATATACTTAGCCTTTATTGTTGAGCCCGCCACAACTTTTAATTTAGATCACTTCCAAATTAAAGCTCCTTAACTAAGGCTGAACATTAATTTAAAATTGACTACTATATTTAATGTCACTCCTAAGGTCCGAGTTTGAAAACTCCTTCATAAGGTTTTCGTTGTTTACATAAGAAATTCAATAGTATTTCATAAATACCTGAAAACACTCTTAAGTCTTAACTACCGTATAGTTATTTTACCTCGGATTTGATATTCGCTTAATACACCAAATGTATAAGCAAGATCTAATATAACACATAATATAACATATGCGATGTTTCCTACTTTCGATGCATAACAGATCCACATTATATGTTTCATATTAAATGTTTTAATATGGTGTTTGAATATAAAAATTAGGATGATCCCAAAATCCTCATATACTAAGTATACAAGATGTTCATCAAGTATTCAATCAACCGTGCTAAAAACTATTTTTAATAGGAGTACATAGCTAACAATTAATATTACTTACTTACTTATAATATCATAAATGAGTCGGTGTCTTTAATTTTTCTTTCTTACAAAAATACGCTTTCTTGGAATTTCAACGAATCAAATTATTTGAATTCTCTATCAAAAGGCTTGCTCAACTCCAAAACTTGTCATTATTGTATCAGCAATTGGATCATATCCAAAAACCTACAAATAATGTTTTGCCTCCACTAATTTCAGGACATTTTAGTTGTTGTGTGTAAACGGTCTCTTCTAAATCATTATTAGAAGTTTTGTTTCAACATCAATATGCCAAAATTCAAAGTCACATCATGCGATAATTTACAAGTAGAATTCAAGTGTACTTGTGCATGTTGATTAACGAAATTACTCCACTAATTTCAACATTTGCAATTAATGAAGTAATTTCCTTTCAATGCTACACTATACAATTCCAATTGCATTTATCTTCTTCTCGAATACACACTTACCGCCGATGGATTGTATCCTGCTGGATAAAATTATTAAAATCATATTTTAACAATGTACTTAGAAACCGTTTCAGATTTAAAGCATCATGCTACACGGTAGAGTCTATATTCTTCAGGACTTGTCCATAAATAGGAGAAAGTCATTTGCTTATAGTTTATTTTCTCGATGTTGATGTGAAAAATCATAGTTTCTCTTTAATGTTATCTAATGTAGCTGTATCATTTAAAGACCTGGTCAAATTAACTTCATCTATGTAATAATTACTATATTTTCTTGGATTGTATTCAATTCCATCACACCACTACTAATTTCTCTAGAAAGAAATACTTTTGACTAGAAGGTGGTATGTCTTGAAACGAAAATTTCTTTCTTAATGGGAAGGAAGAGGCATTTAAAACATTTTATATATTGCATATAGACCTACATAAAACAGATTTAGTTTTGAGTTTATAAAACTTGCATTAATAATGCAATTCGGTCAACTCATATTGTAAACTATTTAAGATTGAGGGTCCTTTCCAAATTCATATCTTATATGAAACGGTAAACTATGATTTTAAATGAAATTGACTTTAACATATGTACTTACTCTTAAGTACGTTTCCTTATAGAAAAGATAACTCAACTTCAATAATGAATCATAATGCAAATGAAAATTTTATACATTCTTTAGCTTTAGATCTTGTCTTTATTTTTTCAATAACGATGAAAAATAAAACAATAGTTAGAATTCTGATTCTTATTGATGCACTTAAAAAAAAGAAATCAAACGTGAATATATTATAATGATTTATGATACAAAATCACATTTAGAAGAAATAAATATAGTAAAAGGGAAACAAATACTTGGACTTGCTCAAAATTATATTGCATATATGGATATGCTTATCATAATAAAAGAGAAGATTTTACTCTTTCAAATTCAATGCAACAATTTATTTGTTACCGTATAAATGAGGATTTGAGCACCAGTTAATTTCTTATTATAAATAGATCTGCATATGGGTCATTATAAGATATGGGAAATTTTTTGATTTCTTTAGGGCTATAGAGATTAAGATTTCTTATAAATTTTAAGAATTTCTCTTGTAATATTTTTGGTGAATTTAATAAGGTCCTATGGAGAAATTTCTTTTTCTTTTATTTTTTTTACTTCTTATCTCTTCTCAAATCTAATTGTGTAGTAATCCTTGAGAAAACCCTACTGTATATGAAATGAGAACATAATATCAACACCGAAGGGTGATCTTGAAATGATTTATGTTGGATAAAAAACTAAAGGATGAAAACATTGTTTAATAATAACATGGGAGGGCAAAACAAAAGTTTAGTTGTTGATAGAATTATCCACTAGGAATTTCCTTGTAAACCCAATTTGAGTTAATAAAAATAATTACAATCTTCACTAGTAGATTATTAGGTCAGTATATCTCTCTTCGCTTCTAATTTATTATCAGAACCTAAGAAGAAACATCAAAATGATTTTAGGGAGAGGAAAAATGATGACTTTGGTTAAGATGATTTTAGATACGATGGTAAAGTCATTTTGCTTTTAAATTTCATTAACCCTTTAACCCTAGTATGTCATGCACTTGAAATTGTTAAAAACCTAATGTTACACTAGGAAGTGGTGGGCATAGTGCTTTGTGGATATAGAAATATTTTAGATCCTGACTTGACAATGGCAAAAAGCTTACCAAATCTCACCTTGGATTTTAGTTCCCACTACTTTACAAACGATATAGAGGATTTCGGTAGATTCGGGTTATACAACGACAGGGAGTTGATTGAGTTAGATAGACAAACAAGCAGGAGAGGGAAAGCGAAATGTTTTTTATTTGTGTGTAAGGTAAATTGACTAAATATATATGCGGAAAGGTGTAGGGGTTTAAAAGAAAATTATGACGTGTGAGTTTTCTTTTTTAAAATTGGATACTTAGGTGGAAATACAATGTTGTATCATAAGTCTAAGGTAGTATATAACATACTACAAGTCAATGTATGCTCAATGGTTCAAATCATGCGTCACGTAAGATTCGAACCTGTTACATCATAAACCAATGCCAGAGCGCCTAACCATCGAGACATTGATGCTGAATGGGTGTGAGTTATTATTTATAACCATGAAAAATAGAAGTTTTTTTTTCTTTTTTTCGAAGGGTCAGGGGGAGGGGTTAGGGGGTTTGGGGGTGGGGTGGTGTTAATAGTCATGATGTTTCATGGTTAATTTTAAGGTATTGTCTTGGGTACATTCTCTTGTAAAAGTTAACGGACAGTGATTGAGCAAACAATGCTTATCGCTTTATTTTTTGGTTAGAAGAGTTAAATTTGGATATAAGAGAATCTTCCGTCATTAGTTTAAATTTGAGGAGTTTGCAAAATTTAGTTGCAGGGCCAATTAAAGAAAGATGCATAATAAATTGATTAAAGTGAAAATTAGTCACAAAGGCCTCTTTAGCAAGTGCAATTAGTTTCTATGAAACACCACTGAAATAATCACTTTTAAGGACAAAATGCAAAATAATTAGTTTCTAAGGCCTAAAAACCTATGAAATTATGTCCTTGAAAGTAATAGGACTGCTGACTTTGTCCTTAAAAGTAATTATTATTCTAACTTTGGTCTTAAAATTAATTTATGTCGATGTGTGTCGTAGAAACTAATTAGACTGCAAAGTTTGTCCATCTAGTGAAATGCCCCTTGATTAAATTACGACGATATAAAAGAAAATTCCTAAATAACAAAAAAAAAATTGAAAACCCAGGAGAACCCGACAGACCGGTAAACTCCTGAGGAGGGTACAGTAAAGCCGTCTGCTGATCGAAGCCCCCATACTCCTGGGTAAATTTATATAGGATGGGGAAGCACATGGTAGGAATCGAAGTTGGGTCTTTTTACCAAAACCCAAGCCTCCTTTCCACTGCGCTGCATCCGCGGACGCCTAAATAACAATTAGACATAAAGAAAATTAAATTTATCATCAACATTCGATCTCAAACCATGAAAGCGAGTCTTATAAAATAACCAATAATAGAATTTTATGTCTCGAAATTAACGTATCCAATTTTTTCCCAACTCGAATCTCTTCAAACAATCTCAAAATCAAAGCATTATCAGTTTACAGTACAGCATCACCATCATAGAATATAGAGCATGCTCGATTTATAATACAACATCACCTATAAACTTACATATACATAGGGTGGAACAGTAAATGCGAAAATTAAAGAATACGCAGATATACTCAGCTGCAGCCACTAACTCATTAGTACCCACCATTGCCCTAAAGATTACTGCTAGAATTAAATATTCAAATTCTTACAACACCTATAAACTTACAATTCCTGCAAACTTGAATATACAAACTCTATGTTTGGTAGCCTTGCTACTTTACCCCTAAGTCGAAAATTCCCAAACCACAACCTTATAACTCAATCCTCGAGGAATTTAGAGTTCAAATTAAAAAAAATAGAATAAATACCCCTAAATACACAATAAACTTATGGTGTAAATTATATAAAGTAAGGGGTTAATGGTAAGTTTTTTCCTTTAAGCTTAATAACCAAGTGATCCCTTTGGCTCCGCATGGGAGTTTTTCCTACCGGTTTTAACTGATTTTGAAAGGCTCTCTATTTTAGGTATTGTCATAACCTTTACTTGTAAGATTTTTTTCACATCGGTTATTGTTGGTCATAAAACTGGTGAAAACAAGTGTATTGTAATTTTAAAGGTAATTTTCAGCCCATCAAATTGGGGTGTTTTGAGGGGTTGTAACTTTTTTTTCAATTATATCCAGCTATTTCTATTGAAAAATAGATCACTGTAAAATTAGAGAATAAATATAAGGACATATATGTAATGTTACTTTATTGGAAATTTTTAAAACCGGTGTATGTTGAACTCTCAAGCATTTATTGATCGAATATAACAGCACTTTATGTAGGCTAATCAAAACCACTATGATCATTGATGGTCAAAACTCATACTCTCAAAACCTCTCATAATCGGTGCTACAAAACTCTTACCCAAGCATTTATCTACTCCAATATTTTAACTCCTCAAAACAATTTTTCTTCTTTTTCGAATATAACAATTTCTTCAGCGCTACGTCAAATAAAATTCAACTTTGCCTCCTTCAAAACCTACGCTACTACTTTCTATGTTGTTTCCCCTCGAGTCTAGGATGAATCAAGTTCTGATGGTTTCCATGTCTTAAACGGATGACCAAAAAAGTATATACTTGCATCACCAGATCTGGGTTTTCCTGAGTTGCCTACCTTTGATCGAAGATGTTCAAGTCACATAATTGTGATGCCATTTGGGTGCATCATGTTTTGTTTGTTCTCATCTGAGATGATGACTCAAGATTAATGTGCTTGGTTGCCAGCCTCGATGATAGTGTTGCTGTGAGATGGACCGTTGTTGACGATTTTAGATCTTACATCTTCGTCCTGACATGAACTGCACGATTTTGTTGTGCTGCTTGAGATGAGATGCTACTTAGGATAGTACCATACTATATTTTAAGAGGAACTCACACTAACTTGTGAGTGCTGATGCCGTTAGCACACGCTACCTTGCTTGCATTGATTTGGTGCGATTTGTTGTCAGTAAGTACCCTGAGACTAGTTTGATCTATGCATTTTATGTCATCTGAAACCGTTGTTACATGTCTACTTAATAGAAGTTAGTAACGATGACTATATGTCCAATATGGAGATGGGATTAACTATATGTCATCCTGCTTACAATGATGATGATACAAAGCTCTAGGAACTGGTGATGGTTGATTTTGCAACTTTGGTTCGGTGGTGAATGAGATATAGTTTGAGATAGTTGATCGTATATAGCTTTTGTAATCTATCGAAGGAACTATTGGATTTACTATTGTAGATTGCAGCACTGCTATTTTTGAAAGATGAGATGGAGGAGTATCCTTTTAGAGGTTAATCAGATTTATATTATAAAATGAAGATATTGGCTTGCCAAAGTTGTTACATGGGAGAGATATTGCCATATAAAAAGTATTTTGCATCCGATAATTCTTTGAGTGCCAGTTCTTTCTATTTGAAACACTAGAAACGTTGAGTTTTCTCTCTTTTATTTTTCAAAAATTAAACGAATTAAAATGTCCTTTCAATTTTTTTATAACTATTTTCGTCCACCACGTAAAGCGTCTACGTGGATTATGAAATAACCACGCAATCCAGGTGCATGGTTTAGTTACCTACTATATATTTGCCATCCAAAGTTAAAATCATTACCTTGTTGGCGTCCTACAAGGTTAATAGGATTACCTTGTTGATGCTCTACGTGGTGGTAGACCATTGGTCCGACTAAATTTTAATAAATTTGAGGGATAACTTAGCAATTTGATGGGTTTAAATAGCTCCAGCCTTCTTTGAGGTGGGAGGCTTTTGAAATATAAAATAACTTAATTTTTCTTATGTGTTGGTTGCTTGAGACACTCTTGTGTTTGAATAATTCTTGGTATGATTTTTTTTTTAATTGTTCTAAGTTGCACTAATATTTCTTTTGTATGGATATTCAATGCTTTTGAAGTTAGGATTGCTTAGCGTAGTCATATGAGTTTTGATTGATGTGGCTAAAAACAAAGCTGGTTTGATGTCATAAGAAAACATTACAATATTGATTACATAAATGATTATATTATATTTTGTTCTTGATTAAATAAATACATTACAATATTCTTGATAATCGAGCGTACCTTAAAGTTTTTATTTTTTACTATTACATACCCCATATCATATGTGAATGTACCATTTTTTTTATAATGAGGGCCAAGTCATGCAAATGCTCCATATGAAAAGCTTGATATATTATAAATTTCAAATTTAAACGGCAAAGGCCTACGCATGAAATATGGATGTTCTACGAGGAGTTATCACCTAAGCTTATCTGGCCAATGTCGAAAATTCCTTAGTGTGAGTGTATATACATTCATCAAACAATTTTTCTTCCTCATCTAACAACCCTCACGACAATGCATGTATGTAAATATCTTGATCTCAGTTACAACGCATTAGAAAAAAACTGGCCTCACGTAAATAGTTCACTGAGGTTATTATTGAATGGTTTGTGGTTAGAACAGTTTATTGTCATTTGAACCTCGTTGCATATAAGTATACTAATTTTCCCATCCTTTTTCTAATTGTAGAATATGTTTTTATTCAGTATAGCTGTTATGATTTATGGTTAGTTTTTCACTAAATACATGACTTGTCTCCAATTATCAAATAGTAGATTCAGAGATGATGTGGGGTATGCTATAGTCAAAAATAGAAACTTTAAACTATGCTAGATTTATCAAAAATATCGTAATGATTTTATTTAATCAAGAAAAAAATGCAGTATTCTTAAATCATCTATGTAACCAATACTAATATTTTTGAAAAATCCCAAAATAGAGTTTAGTCAATTATGATATGGTTTCAAAACTATATTTTTTGTACATATCTCGATTTTTTTTTCAGGTTCATACTTTTAGCTTGAACATAATATGAGAATTTATTTTAGGGCTAGTTGTTTGAAAGGAGCACATTATCAAAGTGCACACAAATTAACACATCAAAAAACATCAAAAGACTCATCTCAAATAATATCATCACAAAAAAGCATAATAATTTCAGTTTAAAAATTCATCTTTAAAATTCATGTCAAGTATCGAGTATTAAAAACAATTTCAAGAAGTTCCATTTCAAATTTTTATATTAATTTTTTTTAACCAAAACTCTAATGTCAAAAGGAGTTTCACATCAAAATACATGTAAAAATTCAATCAAAAACATTTCATGTTAAAATATTCACTCCATAAATAAACATAAAGAGTAAAGAGAAATAAATAAATCTTAAGAAATTAAAAAAAAGGGTTTTCAATTTAGAAAAAAAATAGGAACGTAAAAAACATATTTTTGGATTTTTGGTAATATAATAGTTCAAAAATAAAAACAAGCCCTCAACACGTGTATTAAAAATAAGTGTGAAATATTAGTTAATCAGTGAAACAAATGAGACACAAAAATATCAAACTCGATGGATTATATAAGTCAAAAATCTCACCATGATATTTCGATAAGTAAAAGCGAGTAACCCTTTAATGGTAGCATATGTGCTCTTTGTTAGAATCAGGCCAGCCCGTAGCGGAAGACATAGTTTCATTTTTTTTTTTACCATTTTGGATCAGTTATTGTATAAGTATATACACATGTAACTACCCGCAAATTTATCACTTGCCTAAATTATATTTATTTTAAAATATTTAGATATGGGTATAAAAGTAAGAAATAATCTTGTTTTTTAGGTGACAAATAATAATAGGTATTTTGTTTGGGAAAATATTTGTGAACAAATTACCTAGGTAAAATATTGAAAATTTGTAAATATCATCCAAGGTAAAATATCAATAAAACAACTGGAAATCGTTTTATTAATGAAACTATTTTTAAACAATAAGGATCGAGTGAAGCTGTGGATTTATACATTAATATATGTATTCAAATAAAATTATGAAATAAAATAATTTATTTTATTTTTGGAAAGTAAATGTATTTATGACATTGACCGTTGATACCATCGGTTTTATATATTTCTTCGGGAATTCAAGTTAAGTTTAAATAATAAATAAATCGGTTTTATTAACAAATAAACCTATTATAATTATTTAATAATGATAGTAAAATATTTTTTAAAATTTGTTTACCAAAATAAATAGTTCGTAGAAAAATAGAAAATGTGACCGAAGAACATTTTCCAAAATTTCGATTTTTCGATACCGAAAAGTTATCAGGAACGTCATTCGCCTTTGTGCACTATACACACACATGTATAGTAGATAATTAGTCATATAATAATACACTTAATAATATATTATCTTATGTTAATTATGTTTAGGAAGTGTGCGACAAGTCATGGTCACATATATACACTTATATATATATATATATATATATATATACAAAGTACATACCCGTTACCTCTTGTCTTTTCCTTTCCATCACCATAATCATCAAAGCCTAAGCCTAAGTAGGGTAGGTAAGGGGGGACATGACAAGAGAGGGAGGGTAGATAGGTGATGTGACCTTACACATCATGATATATTATGTTAAGTTAAATCTAAGGTTAGTTTGGTAATTTTTCTACTTTCTTGTGTCATAAATACACAACCCCTTCACCATATTTTCATTTACTTCTCCATTTTCATTTTCTATTTCTTCGTAATTTCATGGCTTTTTATGTTAGTTTTAGGTTTTTTTCAAAAATCAAAATATTTAAATTGTTTTAAAGATGCAAACTTATTTTTAAACTCTTTCTTCTCCATTTTTTGTCTACTTTATTCGGCCATAACTTTCTCTCTTTTATACCAAATCAGTATTTCCTTTTCTTTTAATAGTATAAAATTTCATTAGCTGCAGCTTTCTTTTTTACCACTTTTCTAATTTCAAGCTTAGGTTAGTCAAATTCTCATTTCTTTGCAGTGTACTTTTAAACTCAGAAATTCAGGTCCGAAAATATCTCTACTTCTTTTGATCATATCTACCTCACATAAAATATGATTTGAGTGGTTCTTTTTCCTAAATTATAGAGAAAAGGATTTTTTAAAACTTTTCTTTTGATCACTTTTTCAAAATGCGAGAGTAATATGTCCAAAAATCAAGTGAAAGATGACATATTTTTGGAGTGATTTTTGGTGCATCTAAAGAATTTCAGGTTTCAAAGATTTACGGTGAGTAAAACTACTTTGTTTGGAAAAGTTTTTGACTTTTTTATGATGTGTTATTGTGGTGATAATATGATGAGAAAATTGAATGGTTATTATGTTGGTTGATGGTGATTTTATGGATGTTATGTTTGGTATTGAATTTGAGATTTGAATGCGATGTTGTCGAGCTAGTAAGCATATAACCTTATGTTTATATGTGTGTTTCATTGTGATGTTAAGGGTATGATAGTATGGATGTATGGTTGTGATTTAAGAATCAAGTATGTTAAGTTGAAACAACGTTAACATTTTGTGTGTTGCGACGAATGTGAGATCCGATTTGAAATCAAAACTATGATTTTTAGTTTAAAGTTTTAAATGGATTAAAGGTTTAAAGTCTTCAAACAACTTCCCAAAGCATGTTTTCAAATCATGAATAGTAAGAGTTAATCAAGTACTTCATGTTGAAATATGTTAGAGCAAACTGTGCTCATAGCGATAGTCGTTATGGACGCAGTTCGACAAAATTTTCGATTTTCATTTTAAAACGTTTTCTTTGAAATGGTTTTGCAAAAATATTTTTTTTTTTTGGCAAAGCCGATGGGGTTAAATGGACCCCTACCATTTTATTGCTACACTCGAAAGTAGGGAGAACACAAGTCAAACTTGCAAGAAAAACAAGGAAAAACATAGTGTAACAATCACTGGGGAAAACAAAGAAAACACAACAATGAACAGTGAATTTAAAAGGAGACTAACAGAAGATGCCAGGATCAAAAGCAAAAGATACATGGCAAAGGTCACGTCTAATTTCCCGCATCATATGCTTCTCGAACAAGATAGGCGTGAAGCTCTTATCCGGTTGGAAAACACGACGGTTTCTTTCGTCCCATACCACTTTCATGAATCTTTTGACGACGAATAGGAAGAGTCTACTCGAATCACCTTTACCTCTCGTGTTATCGTAGATGTACTTCCACTGCTCCACATTGTTATTTCCATTCCAGTTTCTACCTATTCTCCTGTTCCATGTCTTCCAAAGAGCATTCAGATAAGCGCACTCAAAAAACAAATGCTCAACCGTTTCAGGAGAATGATGGCAGTAGACACAGTCTACAGTAACAGGAACACCTTTGGTGAGAAGCTTAATCTTAGCATTGAGCGCCCTATTCATAACTTTCCAATGAAGAAGATTGTCTGTATGAACATTATCAGTGCTCCATATACGTCGCCTCCATTTACATTTCTCTCCCATAGGCCCAGACAAGAAAGAGTAAGTGTCGTTGATGCTGAACTTGTTAACGTTTTTTCCCCACTGGACATAGCTGCCACTATCATTTGTAATATCACACTGTGCCGCCCTATTCCACAGTTGTTATATTCTATAGCTGGAAGTCCTCGGAAGACGAATGGTATTGCCGTGGATGAGGCTCTGAACAGTCGCTTCCTGTCTCACGCCAGATTGCAGTAGCTCAGCGTATGAAAGAACACGCCTTAAGATAACTCCACTTCCTATCCAGGGATCGTCCCAAAAACTGATGTCAGCACTTTGATTAAGTGAGTATCGAACAAGTGGTAGGATAGCTTCTTTAATCTTGAAAATAGATCTCCATGTCCAACTGATCGTAGTAGGCGTAGCCATTTTCCAGAAATTGCCGCCACGAAGAACGTGAACAGTGGACCATTTAACCCATATGTTACTTTTGGCAGTGATGCATTCGAAAATTAGTCGTGCCATAGCTGAACGATTCCAGTGGAGCATGTTAATAATTCCAAGGCCACCATAAGCAATTGGCCTTTCTAATTTCTTGAAACTAACAGGGGCTATATATCATCCCAGAGTTTTGCCAGTCCAAATAAATCTCATGATAGCGGAACGAATCATGTTGATGAGTTTCAGAGGTAGAATGAACGTTCTTGCCCAATATACTTGTATGGAGAAAATAACAGACTTAGAAAGAGTAATTCTACCAGCTTGGCTCAACAGTTTGCTTGACCAGGATTCGAGTTTAGAAATAATCTTTTTATATAGGGGTAAACATTGGTTGACGGTAATTTTGGCGAAAGTGAGGGGAAGACCAAGATAAGAGATTGTGTTATAACTGAATTGTAATCCAGTGATTTCCCTAATAGCATTGTTTTGTGTTGTTGTGAGGCCAGAAGTGATCATTTCAGATTTGCGAAGATTGACAGATAGACTAGTTATTGCATGAAAGACTTGAAGAGAATCCATAATGGCGTGCATAGTAGAGTTGTCCGGAGAACAGAAAATAACTAGGTCATCAGCGAACATTAAAGAAAAGATCTCAGGGTTAGTGCATCGTGGGTGGAGAGTGATATGTCCAGAAGTCATTTTATTTTTAAACAATTGTGTGAGAAGTTCCATGATGAGAATGAATATATATGACGATATAGGGTCACCTTGACGGATACCATGCCTACTACCGAAGAATCCAACACTGGAACCATTAACGTTGACCGAGAAACGTACTGTGGAGAGACACTCAACGATCCATGCAATGAATGAAGCAGGGAAATTCATACACTGCATAACTTTAACAATGGCTTCCCACCGAAGCATGTCGAAAGCCTTCATAATGTCCAATTTCAGCATAGCTTTAGGAGAAGAGTTTTTATTGTTATACCCATACAGCAGTTCATGAGCCAATAGGACATTATCTAAAATGTTACGACTTGGCAAAAATGCAGCTTGATTAGGTGATATAATGTTGTGCATAACAGATTTCAACCTGGTCGCAATAATTTTAGATATACATTTGTAGATTGTATTACAGCACGAGATAGGCCTGAAGGAGGCCACCGTGTTAGGATTGTGAACTTTGGGAATCAATGCAATATTAGTGTTGTTAAAAGAAGGAATCAGTTTGGAATTCTTGAAAAAGTTCTTCACAGCATGCAGAACTTCATATTTGACAATGTCCCAACATACAAAGTAGAATGTTGCATTAAACCCATCCGGTCCACCCGCTGATTTCCTATTAAGAGAAAACATCGCCAATTTGATCTCTTCATCAGTCACTGCAAGTTGCAAGGAGGCTTGTTCGTTTTCAGACAGCTTGGGAAGGGATGAGGGATCGATGAGGTTAACGTCAGGTTCGTAATTGTTGGAGTTGTTGAAAAGATTGGTGAAGTGATTAATGAAAGCCTCGTCCACACCCTGTTTTGAACTCTGAAAATTACCTTCGTCATCCTGGATGGAAACTATATTTTCTCTGGAATGCTTGGCCCTTAAGTTAGCATGGAAGAAAGCACTGTTCCTGTCGCCGTCCGTTCTCCATTTAAGTCTGGCTTTTTGATTCATCATAGAAATCTCACTGGACAGAGCAGCATGATACTGAGTTGATATGTACGTCTCCATAGCACTGGTAGAAATATTGAGGGGATCATCCTGCAAGATGATTTGAATTTCTTCCAATTTATGCCTCCAGTACGAACTTTGTTTACTTCCTTCACCAAATCTGTTTCTGGACCATTGCTTGAGAGCCAGCTTGGTGCTTTTCAACTTTACCTGCAAAATAGACATTGGATTACCATACACAGGTTTTGCCTAAACATCTTTAACTAAGTCAAAAAAATCAGGTTCATTAACCCATGAATTAAAAAATTTGAAACTTGAAATGTTATTGATGCCATCTTCCCGAAGGTGAACAATTTGTGGTGAGTGGTCGGAAAGTAGCGGGGGAGGTAGGTGGTTATATAAGGTAGGCCATTTGGAGTGGGCAAGCTGGTTACCAAAAGCGTGATCAATCTTAGTATAGGTTCTACTTCCATGTCTTCATTTGTTGTTCCAAGTGAATCTCATGCCAGTAGTCTTTATTTCCACTAGGTTAGCATCAGTAATAGCAGACCGCAGGGGTTCTATTTCATTAAGAGAGAGCGGATTGCCTCCAAGTCTATCAGCAAGTTTGTTACAGTAGTTGAAGTCACCAAATATGATCCAAGGATGAGTATTTTGGCGAAGCATGGGTAGGTCGTGGAGGAAAGAAGTTCTAGCAGCTTTATTATTAGCAGCGTAGACAACAGATATGTAGAAAGTGGTGGAAGTGATGATATTTTTAGCATGGCAGTGGATGATTTGAGAATCAGCAAAGACTTTGGAAAGGAGGATCAGGTTTGGGTCGAATACAATGAGGATTCTACCATATGGCGCCTCATCAAGGTTGTGAATAACATCCCACTTAGGGTTAATGTATTTAGAAGCTTTGATAGAGTGGACGAGGTTTAATTTTGTTTCGAGGATGGCCAACATACATAGGTTATGCTGTGATATAATATTCTTGCATAGGGATAATTTGGTTTCTTGGTGGGCCCCTCTGGCATTCCATGCACCAATGGTTTGCATCATTGGGCAGACGAATTTTCAGTCGGGGTGATAGATTTCTTGCTTCGAAGGACCATGTTCGAGGCACTGGTGTTGAGAGGAGAGAGAGGTAGATTCTTAGATAGTCTTGTTTTTTGTGACTGTGGGGAAGCAGTGGCTAGTTGAGGGATACTAATAAGCGTTGGCAATGGTATTTTGGGGGAAGAGTGAAGAAATGGAGAATGTTCATTGCCAATGTTGAGGATATTTGAAATAGTTGTTGAGGAGGTGGATTGAGTAGGTTTGATAATGTTAGTAGGTACAGGAGGAGGAATGTTGAGGAGATTTTCGTGCACATGCACATTGTGCACTAAGGAATTAGCATATGAAGATGGATGTTGAGAGGAGTTGATGTTTTGCTGGATTGGTGGATTATCTGTGACAAGAGTGTTGGATGAATTAGTTTTCGAAGATCCCAAGTTTACTGAAAGTGGTAGTGAAGAAGGAAAATCATTAGTGGCAAAATCACTGCATCCTGTTCCTCCAGAAGAATGTGCTTCAGAAAAGGTGGCAGCAGTTGCATTGCATTGCATATGAGTTGAACCAGTATCAGTTAATGCTGTTGTATCACTAAATCGGGTTGCATGCAAGTTTTCCACTGGCGAAACCTCAACCTCATGAGAATGAACCTTTTCTGATTTATGATTTTCATACATTTGAGCATTAACATTACTGATTTTACCTTCCATTGTTTGTAGAATATCAAAACTGTTGCTCATAGGTAACCTGAATTCAGAAGCATCCGTAGAAAAACTTTCAGTAGTAGCCTCTGGATTGTCATTATCCAAAACATACACCATATTATGTAATTGAATTCCATCCTTATCAGATCTCACTTCGTTTACCGTGTTCATCTCAGTATTTTCCTTTAATTCTACTTCCTCTTTTCTGTTGCGCATAGGTAACTTGAAATCAATAGCAGCCACAGGATTGACTACAGTTACATCCTCTGAATTGTTAGTATCCAAATCACACACCACATTTTGCATTTGATTTCCTTCCTTATCAGATCTCACTTCGTTTACTGTGATCATCTCAGTGTTTTCCTTTAATGCTACAACCTCTTTTCCATTTGATATCTCACTTCCTTTTATACTATCCTGAATATTTTCTTTATTAATCTCCCTTCTGAGACTCCTATTCATTCCCATATTTTTCCTTTTATTTCCCACCTTTTGCCATAGTTGAACTTGCTTATTAGACTTTACTTTGTTTATTGACATCTTTTCCTTAAGCTTATTACATGTTTCCTTGCCATTCGTAGAATTAACAGTTTCTACCTTCTTGTCACACGCTTCTATAACATGCCCAAAGGAATTGCACTGAACACAAATCAGTGGTTGCCAACTCTACATAAATACGTTGAACACCCCCATCTGCCAGGCTAATTAGGAAATCATGAGGTAACTCCCTGTTTGGCTTGATTTCAATCATGCATTTCGCAAATTCCAGTCTTTCAAGTCTCTCGGTCCTTTCATCCATACAGAGCAGTTTGCCTATACGACTGCTTATCCAGTTAATGCCAAGGTGAGTCCAGGCAAAAAGTGGTATATTACGAAGTTGAACCCACACAGGCACTGTGGGAACAGATCCACAAACATTGCTAACAGCGGAATCGTATGGTCTAATGATAAAAACTTTATTGTTCATTATGATGGGGTCACCAAGTATAATTTTGCTTTTATCTTCTTCAGACGAGAGCAAGAAAAGAAATATCACTACATCAGACTTAACTTTCACCGATCCTTTTAGTTTCCAGATGTTTTTCAGTTTAGCAACAACCGTAGAGAACGACAAAGGATTGTCAAGGAAAAAACCCACCAGGTGATCCTTCCAGACAGATGAGCCTGCCTGAACCACGTCGTCTACCAAGTCGAGCACTTTGTCAGAGTATGAAGGGACAAAGTCAACAGGCTTGTACTTCCCCGCATTGAGAGGTTTGCGTTTGAATAAGGAAGTCCATGCTTGTTGACTGCAACCATGTGGGGGAGGAGATGGATCAGCAATAGGGGCGGAGAGTGGTAAGGTATTGGGTGATGGTAGAGGAGGTCTGCCCAGCAGAGAAGTATGGGAGGGAAGATACTGGGGAGGGGGGTCAGGTGGGAAAGGAGGAAGTTTAAGCTTGGCTGGAAGATGGCCTAAGGCTAGGTTAGGAGAACTAACGTTGATGGGAAGGAGGTTTGACTCGGTTAAAGGAGAAAGTATGGTAGGAGGAGGAACAGGGATAGGAAGGACAGGAGATGGTGGAACAGGAGGGGTAGGTACGGGAACAGGTACGCGAACAGGTACGGGAAGGAAGGGAGAAGATGGCACCATTTTTGAGGAGGTAAATTTGATTCTGCAAAAATATTTCAAACTTAATTAGTAATATAAAAAATATTAAGTTTAGTTAAATTAATATTTTATTATTTAATAAATTAATTAAAAATAATTAGTACTTAATTGATAATTAAGTAAGTGATTAAGAATTAAGTAACCCTTAAAGAAGGTTAATGACTAATTAGCGATTAATAAAGTTTTAATTAGTAATTAGGAAGTTAAGAGGTAATTTAATGATTAATTATTATTTAATTAAGTGATTATTTAATTAATTTTTAATTAATTAGGATTTAACTAATAATGAATTGTTTAAACCTTAACTAAGATGCATTAAGAAGTTAATTAGGACTTAACCAAGTTCATTAAGTTAATTAATGTTTAGTTATGATTTAATCTTGATTTAATTATGATATAATTAAGGTCTAAGCTAATTGAATATACTTTAATATTTCCAAAGCTATTTTTAAACTTAATCGGTTGTGTTTTAAATCAGTTTTCTTTTTAAGGTTAATTGATTTCAAATCAAACGATCTCTCGTCTGGACCATTAAGTAGCCAAATGAATTAAAGTAGTGATCATAAAACGTTGTCATGTTTTATGGAAAGTAAGTTGACTTGTGTTTAGCACAAATGTTGAATATCGATAACGTGACAAATACCAGGAAGTTAATTTAAGCAGGTCATGGTAACTTAAGCATATAGAATATACTTCTATATGTACATTTTTCACCGATTACGGATGTATCTATATTTGTAACTTGGACATCTACCCATGATTGATAGTATGTTATGTGTGAATCCCTTACATATCTAATGTTAGGCAATACCCATGACATAACTTGGATAAGTAAACCCAGATTTAGTGATCCATTGTAGTCATTAAGCCTCTGTTTAGTTTTGGAAAGTTAATATTTCATTTTTTTTAAAATGCTCTTCAAGGTTATTCTATTTTGAAAAAGATATTTAAAGAATAATTAGATAATTGTTTTAAATATTATATAAAGAAGTTTATGAATAATTTTGGGTATTCATAAAAGGAGTTTTAGAAATAGTTCTGAATGTTTTTTAAAAAAAATTATAAATGGGTTTGGATGTTTATAAAGGAAAGTTTTATACAAGGTTTGAAAGTATATAAAGAAGTTTATATAACCATGTTTGAATATCCATAAAGAGTCTCATAAATGAGTATGGAGGTTGATCATTTTTTGTAAAAGGGTTTGGATTAAAGAGAAAAGGATTTCATGGGTAAGGGAAATTTATAAAAGGATTTATTGAAGATAAAAAAAGGGAATTTGAGGTTTGGGTTTCTCGAGGCTGACCTTTTAAAAATGATGGTATGGAACATCCGTTCCACACTTAACACCGAAGGAATAATGCTTAGAGTTATCCTTTTCTTCAATTTAAATAATGTAGTTAAATATGTTTAAGAGATTTGAAAATGATAAATCTTATAAATGTTTTATAAGTATACTTATATAAAGGAGATAAGTATATGAATGTTGATAAATGTTTGGTAAAGGAGGTTTATAAATGAAAATGATTTTGAGGCTTTGTAATTGCTTTGGGTAATTAAATCTCTAGATTTCGATATTGATATTTTATAATTAAATAACCTACTATCAAATTTGGAAAATTTTGACTTAGGAAGTATGATTGTAAAATTCGAGTTTTCGACAAGGACTCGAGTACTTACTTCCAAAAGAACTAGGAACGAGTCAAATGGGAATTATCGATTGTTAGTACGGAGAGACTGGGATCAGACCTATATCTGAAAACCACTCCGAACTAACATGTACGTTCGAGTGGAAGACAACTTAATGATGATTGAAGATGGTGCTCTTTGAAGTGCAAAGGCTATCGCTACTAATCCTGAGGATGTTTCCAAAATGGAGTGGTAGAGTTAGTACCTTCGATTTCATTCAAACCTAACTTGTACGGATAAATGCTGGCATTGCATTGACGCTTGAAGGGCAGTGTTAGCGTTCTAAGATGATCCACTAAGAGAAAGAAGGTAAAGCGTAGCCTCAAGCCTCACAACCGGGAGGAATGGCCAAAACAGGGCATGTAGTAGAGCTATGTGGTTAGCTACCATTAGGAGTGGTCACCTCATTCTAGATGTCCCTTCCAGTGTTGGGTTGCGCACAAATACCATGGTAGTATAAGGCCTCGGAGTCAAGGAGTGCGATAATTTGGTATGCCATGTTAAAGGGGCAGTCGGCTCTGTGTTAGCATCAGTGCATTTTCTAGAGGTGCATCATTAGAAGGTAGTCCCTTACCTTACCATTGTTGGGATCTAATCTTTAATAAGTGCCTTGCGGTTTTGATTGTAGAGCCTAGTATGTCGGAATATGAGATGCAAGCATTTTAGCTATTTTATCTATTTACTTTAAACGTAGACATTATGATCATATCACTGGATTTTTCTATAAAATATTTTGGTTATCGTAAGGTAAAAATCCATCCGTTTTTATGTGCGGTGTGGCCTTACGAGATACCTTTATTTGAAAAGTTTTCAAATGTAGAAATCAGTTTGGCTGTTACTTATTATCGAGTTTTACTCACGCTGGTTTACCAGACTGACTCGGACGTTATTCCATGTAATGCTGACTGAGCATGTTTTTTTCAGGTTTGACTATACACTTGGGAGTTGGAGAAGAACTGGATGGTCAAGACATATTCACGTATATTTTCTCCCACTATATTACAGAGTGTACATGCTTGTCAATGTAAGGACAGGTTTCTATAGCTATCCAAATTTAGGATAAGTCTAGTGTACTCTAATGTTGTGTATATAAATAAAGATATTTCCTTTTTGTAAAGATCACTGTTGTATTATATATTGTTCACCGCATTGTGAGATTCTGTGTTGTTTAGTTTTCTTCCATTTTCTACCTTCTTCTTTCACCCCAACAAATATGTATTTATGGCACTAGAATGTTCGGCATGTGATACAGTAGATGTATTAGTGTTGATTTTCGAGGTCGAAAATCTGGTTCGTTACAATGTATGTATGTATAAATATATACGATTATACAATTATTGTAAATATAATTGCAAGCTATTTATATAAAGCATTCATGAGATGAAATTATGAATATATATATATATATATATATATATATATTGAATTACAAAATTTATTTCTAATATTAGTTTATAAAATAATTTAAGTACTTGTTATATTTTATGAAATCACAAAAAAAATTATATTAATTTATACGTGTATATAAAATAGACATATAACTATTTATATATATCTATGTGTGTAATAAAATTAAATATATATATACACACACATATATATTATTTTGCTATTGCTCTTGGTCATGTAATAAAAAGATATTTTTTTTCGATTTAATGGTTTTAGTGTGTGTGTGTATTTATATATATTTATAAATAAATTAAAAACTACATGGATTTAATAAATAAAATTATTTAATAAATAATTTTTGAAATCATAATGCACATTTTATATTATATAAAACATTTTCAGAAATTTTATATTATTTATAACATATTTTTTCTTTTCTTTTCGGTTCAATGATTTTTAACTAACTATTTATAAATAAATTAATAACCACATGGATTTCATAAATAAAATTTATCTAAAATAATTTTCAAAATCATAATGGATGTTTTATATTATGTAAAATATTTTCATAATTTTATATTATTTACAAACATATTTACATGTATTTAATATATTTAACTAATTTTAAATCAATTAAATAATTAAATATATATCATAAATGTAAAAAAAATTTGCCGAATGCTTTTATGTATAAACGAAATTTTATGAATATAAAAATATATTATATGATTTAGTATTTTGTATTTGAATTTATCAATAAATCATTTAATATTGTTATATTAATCAAAAAAATTAAAAAAAATTATCATAAAGTCGTAAGCATGCTGCAAATATAATTGCAAAATAATAGTTTTTTGTATTTATTTATTATTTCATCTGCATATATATGTAACCATCAACATGTAACAATGTATCGGTTTACCGATTCGTAATAAATTCTAACCAGCTAACATATGATGGAATGATCAATTAAATAAATAAGTATATAAGTAGGCCCGATGTGTACCTTTCACCAAGACCTTGAACTCGCACTTTGAAACGTTTGAATGGACACCTTGAATCATATTCCAATCTCGAAATTGCTAGTTTCTGAATTGCCTTACTGTCGTCCTTTGAATAGAAATAATTTGATATAGTTTTGTACTTGGATTTCGAGGCTATTAAAGGGCATAGCTAACCCTTACTTCCTACCATGAGAGAGTGCAAAATTCCTCTCAAAGTGAGGGTTGAGACGAATATATAAGAGGGAGATAATGGAGTGAAATTAAGATCTAGATTCGCTTATTTCTCTTACCCTTTCTTTCTTTCTATAATTCAAAAACCCTCCCTATTAAGTCATCAAATGGCCATTCAAGGTCAGCTATACCATGCCTTTTCTAGGCCCCAAATCTATTCCTAGTCCAAACAATATTTGTTGCATTTAAATCCTATTTAAACATGTATCAATATCGTATATCGATTAGTATACTTATGACTATTATAAATATGCTATTTAACATTGCCCGATATACCAAATAAAAGCTTATGATAATATTTCATAAATATAATTAATTCATAACAATTATAAATTAATTAAATCAGGTAGTAAAAGGAATATTCAACGTTTCGGTTGTGTGACTCTTAGGTATAAATTTAATCGGCGATTATTTATCGAACAATTCAAATATTAACACGTGGTGCGACATTTTGGCCAAATTTATCGCTTACTTAGTTTTGGTAAAATCCATCTTTACTTTAATAAGCATTACCCAGTAGTGACGATTATTTATACCAATTCTCTTCATCAAAACTATATTGCTTCGGACTTATGAAATTTGATAACGGTGTATCATCCATATTCAACTCTATAGTCCAAACACAAAATCCTTAGTTCGATAATAACAATTATTATTAACTGAAATGCTCCAGCCAGAGACTTTGACATTGAGTTGACTTAAGTTGACCATGATACTGACCTCGTATAACTGAGGAGATGAATCCTTTCTTGAATAGTGTTTCACTTCCAGTGCCTCCACTCGACCCAAATATAGTCTTTCAATAGACATCATGTTACGATTTAACTATAATCAAAGCAGAGCTTTCACATAGAAGATCAACAGTATTCTTAAGTCAAGAGAACTGTGTAAAATTGTCACATCGTTATTTTTTGTTTGACCTTGGTTATATTAACTAATAGAAAACTATCGAGTGAGTCATTTTATAGTTATCCAATATATATTAGCACATAACCCCTTGGTTCCCCACGGTGTGATGAATAATACATTGTCCAACATTTGAAAAGTGTTATGTACTCTAGTCTCAACGGATGCATTAATATACAGTCTCGATACATCTTGACTAGGAATATTTAAAATGGTATGTTTATTTTATTATGATAAATCACATATGGTTACAACACGTTGCAACTATTATTAAAAAATATCATTTATGGATTTTCTGTTAAATACACTTTTAATTAAATTAATTAATTAATATATAACATATTATATCAAGTATATAATAAAAAGAAAACACCGTTCATTTTGAACAAGAGTGGTTATTGAGTTAGATATGCGTAACAATTACATAATTGACCCTATGGAGTATCTCTAACTCTATCAATCTCGAACTTGTACTTGGGGCCAATTATGGAATCCCAATCCCATTCCTTCGATCAATTTGATGAGAACAGGTTGAATTAGACCCTTTATGAATGGATGTGCTATGTTATTTAATTTTCTACGTTTTCAATCGACTATCTCTGATGATGATATATCATGTGGAACTATTCAGAGTATGTTTCTTGACCTCTAGTAAGCTCTTATTGTTACATGGTTATCGTATAACAGATTATTATTCTTAATACCTGAAATCACCCCTAACTCAATTATAAATTTGTGCATTTATATTTATACATTGTTTTTATTGTGGCACTATTCAAGGCGATGTGCTTAGCCTTTAGTTGAATTAGCCATAATATTTTATTAGGAACATTTTCAATTTAAAGCTTCATAATTAAAGGCTTAGCATGAATTTAATATTGACATATTCTATTCAATATCATTTTTAAGTTCTTACACTCCTTTATAAGGATTTTGTTGTTTCTATAATCGATTCTCTAACATTTTGTAAATATTTGAGAGAACTCTAAACTACCATTTAGTGATCTTAATTTGGATTTCATATTTGTTTCATGTAAATACATAAGCAAATTACGATAGTGTAAGCAATGCAATATGTATGATAATTCCTATTATTAAAAATAAGGGTACATGTTCCTTATTAAACATTTTAATAAGGTGCCTTTGCATATCATTTGAGACATTCCCAATATCTTTTATACTTACTATAAAAGATATAATTTACAAATTCAATACCGATATTAAACAAGCAAAGTATTACCATTTTAACATAAATACTTCTTTAACAACCAGAGTATGTTGTTTACTTATAATCTATAAATATCAGTATACCTTTTAGCGGTTCATTCTTATGGACACATGCTTCTACTACATTTTGAGTGAAAATCAGACCTTTTGATGTTTCTATCATACTTATTAATTTCGATGCTTATAAAATGATATTTTTTGTATCATTTATTGGATCATGTAAAAAACCCACAAACTAAATATCGCTCCCATTGATTTTGAGATACTTTGGTTGTCATGTGCAAATATTCTATTCCAAATCATTATCTAATATATTCTATTTCAACCAATATGTACCAAACATAAAGTCATGCTAAGCAATAATTTTATGAGTAAATCTAATCAACTTGAGCCCCTTGAATAACGAATTTATTATGCTAATTCCAACAATTGAAAGTTACGATGTTATTCTTATTGACATTGCTTATTATATTCCAACTACATTTGTATTGCTCTTGAAGACTCGTTCTAGGAAGATGGATAATATCCATTTGGGTACAACTACCAAAATCATACTTTGATGAAGTACTTGAAATACTTTTTGGATTTGTGCACCATACCACATTATAGAATCGGTACTCTTAGTAGCATAATTAACAAGTGAGGATTATCTATTCTCGATATTGATAAGAACTATGCGAGAATATTTATTAGACATTCTAATGCATTGTGTTTATTTAGATTTGATTAATTTCATTTCATCTCTCGTAATCAGTTTCATCTTTGGATCATATCAAAATCCATTATATAACTTTAACAACATGGCATTTTGGACATTTTCTATTAAATATATGAATTATTTAAATATTTGAATCTTGGATTTAATATGATGAAAGTGATTAATAACCTTATTAACCCCTTTTTAAGTAATAACTAATGATGATAACTTGTTTTTGAAAAGTGTTTGCAAAAATTTATAGTTCGATGAAATGCTGATAAAATGACCAAAAACCATTTTATCGATAAACAGTTTTTTTTCTCAACGAAAGTTGTTTAAATTTTTTATGCTTATCTAATTAATCAATATTTAGGTAATTAACAACTAAAAATATTTTGTATAAAAATTAAAAAGAAGCTTTTAGAAGTTGTGTAGTTAGGTGTGAAAGGAATGAGATATTTTCATGTAAAGGATGAGGTGTAGAGTGACGCATGGGAAAAGCATGCAAGGGAAATGGGTGGAGGCTCTTTGTGGCTGGCTAAAGGGGGCCTAAGGGTCCTTTAACACTTCGTTATTCATAAAAGCTTCAAATGAAATAAAAGAATAGAAATGGTGGAAGTGGATTAGCACTAATCCATTTTGTTCTTCAGTAATCTTTCTCAAGTTAACTCAAATCTTCTCCAAACTCCACTAAACTTTCACCAATAACTTAGCACACATTAGGAAGCGTAGATCTAAAGTCAAAAATGGAAGAAGTGAAGAGGAAGTGGGTTTTTCATTTTAGGTCATGAGCATGGAAGTTGAGAAGGAGGTGTTGCCTTGGTTTTTAAGTGCTAAAGATTGGATCTTTCGAAGTTTGGGTATGGTAGGAGGTGTTCTTGAGTTTAAGTGTGCTTGAGCTTGTGTTTGGCTTGGATTTAGGTGAGTTATCTCACCATATTTTGTGTGCATGTGTGTTGTTTTTATATATGCAACACCCCATATTTTTAGTAATATTATTTAGAATATTAATTAGGTAAATTAAATGAAATAATGTAATTTGTTAAGTGGGTGAGATTTGTGATTTATAAAGGGGTAGTTGTGCCTTGTCAAACTAATGAACTAAAGGAATTAAAATGAATTAAGTTAGGGTGAGTATACAAGGGCATAATAGGAAAAAGTAATAATCTTATACCATAAACCTTCTCCACATTCATTTTCACGATCATTCATAATTCACCATAGCTAAAACACCTAGAGGTCGACCACCATTAATAGGCAAAGAGGGGAAATCAAGCTAAATCAAGTGGAAGAAGTTAATCAACATAAATCAAAGATAGATCTCATCTCCTTAACATCAAAGCAAAAGTGAAAAATGACTACATCTCTCATTTTTGATCGATTTCGGTTTAAGATGACTCTGAAAGTATTTGCAAATATTTTGCCATGTTTTAAATGATAAATGGTTATACACACACACACACACACACTTGTTGATGATTTAAGCTATTTTATATGCAATTTATGATGATGATCATTTAGAAAATCTAGTTTATGGCATCCAAATGACTTGCAAATTTATTCTGAGGTTGAATATATTATTTTGGGAGTTAGTTTCAAGTTTCATAATTTTCTGAATTATGATGGATTATTTATGAATTTTCTAGTGAAGAAAATATTATTTTGAGTTTAAAATTATAAAAGGCCAAGATATAATGGCTTTGAGTCTGAAATTTAACTATGTTAGAAAACATATTAAAAGAGATTTTTTGGAATTTTTGAAGAATTTTCTTGAGTGTTTTGTAAAGTATATAAAATTATTTATGGTATGGGATTTAAATGTTTTATATGTTTAAAATAGGAGAATGGGCATTTTGCAAATTTTTTAACTAAACAAAATTTGAATTCGACAACATGTTTAGAAAAACTTTTATAAAAGAAATTGGCAACCAATTAGACTTTGACAAATAAGTAAGTTAGTTGGAAAGAAATTACTTTAAAAGGAAATAAATCTGATTTTGTAAGCATTTGTTTTCAATCGACAACCACCATTCGACTAAGTTCCTTTGACTCCATCACGGTCGAAACCAATGCGTCTGGTATTAATACATGGTATGTAGCGAATTGGACAAAAGGCGAAAGGTATAAGGTCGAAACAGGGGGTTCCGGAGGGGTTGAAACCACATTTTGGCTTTAGAAAGAAAATGCGCTAGCTTGCTTTCGAATGAGATGGCTTTCGACATAATTGGTTTAAATAAGAGCTTTTGAATCAGGTTGCTACCTTTGTTTTTAAATTGGTTTTTGACAGTGTCGAAACCAACGTTGGCGCTATTCTACCTTTCAACCCAGTTGAGGTCGTTGCATTTAAACATATTTTCAGAAGGATGCTTTCAATTTTATCAAAGAAGCCACTCTCTAATGCTTTCGAAGGGGATGGTATCAAAACCACCTATTTTCTTTACTTAGGAAAAATGTTTTTGAAAGAGGGAATTCGATTAGATGTTTTTTGACCCTTAGATTCGCTGAAAGATAAACTCAAAGGTTTCGATGTAATGGTTTTAATGGTTTCTAACTATGCTCCACTAGCTTTTATTTGAACCCAATGCTTTTGAAAGGTTTGTATGAAGTAGTATATTTTAATGCTTTCGAATGGTATCTAATATAGGTTTCGAAGGGGAGGTTCTCCAGTATTTTCGAAAGGTACTTATTATGGTTTCGAAGGGGAGTCCCTCTAGTATTTTCGAAAGGTATAAGCTATGGTTTCGAAGGGAGTTTCCCCAATGGTTTCAAAAGGTATTTAAAGCATTCTAAATGGAAGGTTTCCAACTGCTTTCGAAAGGCAAGTTTTATGTTTTGAAAAGGATGTCAAAGGTATTAAAGCTTTCGAAAGGAAGGGTATGCAATATTTTTGAAAGGGCTTTTGCAAATGGTTTTGAAAGTTATGTTTTGGCCTTTCGACCTATGTTATAAAGTAATATAGTTACTTATATCGAAAGGGGTACTTTCAATGGTTTCGAAAGGGGTATTTTCAATGATTATGAAAAGGGTACTTTCAATGGTTTCAAAAGGGTTGTTTAAAGGTTTAAATAAAGGTTTTGAGTGAATTGCTTTTGGCAATGTAGCCTAAGTGTTTTAAGTTAAAAGAGTTTAACTTATTTTGGAGGGACAGGAAATCATTAAAGTATTTCATCAACGTTATTTTGGGTAAAGTATATATAACATGGAAAATAGCTTAGAGTAAAGCAAAGAATATATTTTCCTTATATATGTATAATTAAAGGGTTAAATCATTTTGAAAAGGTCTTCAAGGAAAATTTTAAAGGGTAGTTAACACTAAGAAAATGATTCAAATATAGAAGATCAGATGGGACTGGAGTAGGGTCACGCCCTATACATAAGCTTTAGCCCCAAGCTAATTATAGTCCAAATTCCAGCATGTAGGGCTTAGTCGGTTAGACTTAAATGATGGTTACACACTGAAATGGAATATATGTACAAATAAGAAAAAGGTTATTGGTGAGCCCCCAAAACCATTAGGATCAGGAGACCCTTGGAGAAGTAAGTTAGGGACAGACCGTCCAAAAGACTTCTGTAACAGTTGTTAGATCATATTTATTATTTTGTCTAGTAGGCGCGAGTCAGCCAAACAAAACTACATTTTGTTCGGACAGCTGGTCCAGTAAATTACATGTTTTTAGCATAAAGGATATTGCTATTTTGATATAATCAGTTTGATTAATCAGTTTGGTTACAGGATTATAATTTGCAAAAGATATGTTTTGAAAGAGATATTAGTGAGGAGAAACCCGTTCCGCTAAGTGACATGGTCTCACTGAATATTATATATAACCGAGATGTATGGTATTAGTCACACCAGGCTTTATGTCTGACTCGAAGTTTATGTTTTACCCCTTAAACTCTTGGGTGCTCGAAAGATTTGAGTAGATTAAGGGTCAAAGGTTTTCAGGTTTTAGTAGGTGGACGAATTAAGGTTCCGAAGATGTGCAGGAGGCAGATTTCTAGTTATATAAAGAGATTATTTTTTAAAATTCCGCTGTATATATCAAGACAGGTTGTCTAGTATTCCCTGAACATCCATGAGGACATCTTCATATGTCGCACTTGGTGTATTGTAATAATTATATTTAATCAATGTTTGGGAAACGTTATGTGATTATGTAATTTGAATATGGAACATGTTTTGTGAAATGTAATGAGAAAAGTTGTTTTTGAAATCTGTGATTTTGTTTCATATTCACATGATTCTGATATTGTGAATACCATTATCATAGCTATGTTTAGTTGCTGAAAGTTAATACTATAGACAACTACAGCATCTATAGCACTTAGCTTTGGGCCTCTAGATAGGAGATGTTACAACTTGGTATCGGAGCAGAGTTTATGAAAAACTTTAAGCTAAAACGATTTTTTAATACATTATCCTTAAGAATTAAAGAAAAGACCGAGGTATGGGAGTATGATATGGTAAGGTACTTGTATTTGGTATATATAAATATACGCTATATCTCAAGTCTCGTATCTTTATTAAGTTATTCTTCTATATCTCATGAGGCTCGAATGAAGATATGGATGCTAGAAGAGTTAACATTGGTTGGGGAAGCACCATAACAAACGAAAATGCCAGACCAAATACTAGGAGAAACCCAGGTCAGGCACAAGCAAAGAATGTGGGTGCTAGAGTCTCGCAAATGGATATGAGAGCAATGTATCGGTTCTTTGCAAACATGGTGCAAGCGAGAATTGATGCTTGAGTAGTTGGAGGTGATGCTATAAGAAGGAATCAGGAAGTTAAAGTGGTGACCAACTATGTCATTCTAAGCAGAGATTATACCTGGTTGGGAGAAAATCCATTTATTGGCACCGAAGATACTATTGAAGTAGAGAACTGGTTACTGCACTGTGAAATGATCTTTGCAGATATGGGGATCAATGACGAGCAAAAGAGAAGACTTGCTTCAAGACAATTGCAAGGAGCAGCACTGCATTGGTGGAACGACATTATAGCTGACGTTAATGAAGAAGCTTTGACATGGGATGAATTTAAGAGGAGATTTGAAGGAAGGTTCATGCCTGAAGTTGCAAATTCTACCTTGCTCAAGAAGTTTGCTAAATTGAAGCAGGGAGAAATGACTATTATTGAGTATGCCAAGAGGTTTGAGGAGCTAGTAAGGTATGGGTATGCTATCGTAGACATTGTAATGAAGAGGAATGAGAAGTTCATAAGAGGTCTGAAGCCTGAGCTTGCTAGATTTATGTTACCACACCTCAGAGATCCTTGTGATATGGTTGTAGAGATGACTTTGAGGCAGGAAGAGATGCTTGCTTTGCTGAAAAAAAATAATTCCAAGGAAGCTCAAGGAGGGCAAGGTCAGAAAAGGAAATTCTTCCACAAGAAAGGAGCTCAGAAAGGAGGAGCTGCTAAGAAGGGGAAGTCTAAAATGGTCTGTTATAAGTGTGATAAGAAAGGCGACTATGATCATGAGTATTGGACATGCAGGGGAAAGAAGGCTGCTGAGAAGAAAGGAGTTAGAGGTTTCAATTGTGATCAAGTTTGGCACTACAAGAACCAGTGCAAAGAGCCAGCTAAGGAAAAGAAAAGCCAGGTATTTGCATTAGAACCCGCTACCTCAAGACCAACAACATAGGAGAAAGGAAAAGTTGTGCTAGGAGGCACGCTTTTGATTCATGTTATGTCTGTTAGCGTAATGTTTGATACTGGTGCATCGCATTCTTTTATATCTCTATGTTTGATAGATAAGATTAACCTAGAACCCTCATATTTAGTTACTTCCTTAAGGGTTGCAAATCCGATAGGAGGGTATGCGACACTTGGGATGAAGTGTAACCACTTAGAGTTTGACTTGCTAAATCATACATTTGTTTACAGTCTGCATGTGTTCGATTTCATAGGGTTTGAAATTATTTTGGGGATGGATTGGTTAAGTTAATACGATGCTACAATATTTTGCCAAGATAGGAAAATATCACTTAAACACCCTGATTGTACAGATCGGATAGTATATTCCGTAAAAAAAACCTAATCATGAGGTAAATGCATTGTTGGGTGTTATAGAGGTAGAAACGAGATAAGTCGAGTTTTCTTGGTTAGAGAATTCGCTGATATTTTTGAGCCTGTAGTGGGATTACCACCGAAAAGGGCTATGGAGTTTTAGATAGATTTAGTACCCGGAGCAGAGACGGTGAGTAGACTGCCAAGCAGGATGAAACCTACCAAGATAAAGGAGTTAAAGGTGCAGTTGATGGACTTAGAAGGCAAGAATCTTATTAGACCAAGCAGTTCACCTTGGTGTGCAGGCATAGTTTCTGTAAGGAAACCGAACGGACCGGTAAGGCTATGTGTCGATTATCGTAAGTTGAATGATAGGACGATAAAGAATTGATATCCATTGTCTAGAATTGATGATTTGTTTGACCAGTTGAGCGGAGCCAAAGTGTTTAGGTTTTCGGGGCATTGGATTCTCACCAATGTTTGTGTTTTCGCAGTTGGATTTGGCAACTGGATTCCATCAGCTTAGAGTAGCTGAAGAGAGTATTCCTTTGACGACGTTTAGGACCAGATATGGATCGTATAAATGGTTAGTGATGCCATTCGGATTGACTAATGTGCTAGCTTTTTTCATAGATTTGATGAACCGATTTTTCCGAGAGTACTTTGATAGGTTTGTGTTGGTGTTCATAGATGATATTTGATATGCTCCAACTATGAGAGAGAGAGCATGATGTTCAACTTAGAGTAGTGCTCGAGACTTTGAGAGAACACCAGCTGAAGGAAAAAATTTCGAAGTGTCAGTTCTGGAAGAGAGAAGTGAAGTTTCTTGTTCATATAGTTTCAAAAAAAGGATTATCAATGGATCTAGCTAAGATCGAGGCCGTGAATAGTTGGAAGAGACCCAAAACAGTGACCGAGATAAGAAGTTTTCTGAGATTGGAAGGTTATTATCGAAGATTTATTAAAGATTTTTCATTCCGGAGGGGAATCAAGATTTAGTTGTATATACAGATGCTTATGGAGTAGGATTAGGAGCTATGCTAATGCAAAGAGGCAAGTGATTGCCTACACTTTTAGACAGCTTAGACCTCATGAGGTTAGTTATACGACCCATGATTTGTTAATTAGCAGCAGTGATTTTTGCTTTGAAGGTGTAGAGATATTACTTTTTCAGAAAGAGATTCGAGTTATTTACAGATCATAAGTCGCTGAAGTATTTATTCTTTCAGAAGGAGCTGAATATGAGACAACAGAGGTGGTTAGAGTTTTTAGCCGCTTATGACTTTGGTATCGAGTACACATCGGGAAAAGGCAACAAAGTTGCAGATGCACTTAGTAGGAAGCATCAAAATGCAGTGTTGGCGATGATAGCCAAGTGGAAAGATTTGGAAGCACTGACTACATGTAGAGTATAGTGGAGAACTAAGAGTAGTTCAAGTACAGAGACTGTTATGTTGTCATGTTTAGAAGTTCGACCAGTTATCATCGAAAAGATTGCTTCTAAGCAAGGAGAGGATCTATGCTAGCTGAACGGAACAAGAAGTTAAAAGTTGGAATGGAGAGCGATGATTGGAAGGATTTCTGTCTTAACCAGAATAGTTGGTTGAGAAAGAAAGGAAGATTGTTTGTTCCAAATGTGAGAAGCATTAGGGAAGATATTCTTGAGGAATGCCATCATTCGAAGTTTACCACTCATTTAGGAGAAATGAAGATGTATCAGGATATGAAGAGAGGTTTTTTTCTGGAAATGTATAGAGAAGGATGTAGGCTTATGGGTGAAACAGCGTTTGAACTGTCAGTAGGTGAAAGCCGAACATCAAAAACCAAGTGGGTCATTTCAGCCTTTGGATGTTCCAATTTGGAAATGGGATTCCATTTCGATGGATTTTATAGATGGGTTGTCAAGGTCAAATAGAGGAAGTGAAAGTATATGGATCATAGTGGACAGATTGACCAAGGTGCCCATTTCATTCCAGTTAAGTCAACCAGGATGGCACCTGTTTTGGCTAAGTTGTTCATAAAGAAAATAGTTAGACTTCATGGAATTCCTAGTAGTATAGTAAGCAATAGAGATTTCTTATTCACTAGCGAGTTTTGAAAGAGTCTACAGGAGACTTTAGGCACCAAGCTCAAGATGAGTACTGCTTACCATCCGCAGACAGATGGGCAAACGGAAAGAGTTAACAAAATCTTGGAAGATTTGTTACAAGCTTGCGTATTAGACTTTGGGGGATCATGGGAAGACCATCTATACTTAGTCGAGTTTTCGTGTAACAATAGTTATCAAACTAGAATAGGGATGACACCGTTTGAAGCTTTGTATGGAAGGCCATGCAAATCTCTCGTTTGTTGGTTAGAGACAGGGATAGGTTGATTCTTTGTCTAGATTTGGTAAGAGAAGCTGCATAGAAGATTAAGTTGATTCGAGCAAGAATGAAGGAAGCTCAATCTAGGCAGAAAGGTTATGCTGATAAGAGAAGAAAAGAATTGGAGTTCTCGATTGGATATTATGTTTTTGTCAGAGTATCGCCGATGAAAGGTGTTACGAGGTTCGAGAAGACAAGAAAGTTAGCATCGAGATTCGTTAGACCATTTCCTGTTGTTGAGAGGGTCAGGAAACTCACATATAGAGTAGAGTTACAGAATAGCTTGGCAGGTGTCCACGATGTTTTTCATGTTTCTCATCTAAGGAAGTATATTTATGATCCAGAGACTTCTATTACACCGACAGTGTTAGATAATTTAGTAGTGGAGTCGAATTTACTATAGCTAGGAAGCCTGTCCGTATAGTCGCGAGAGATGAGAAGAAGTTAAGAAGCAAGATAGTCAGATTAGTCAGAGTCCAGTAGAGTGACGATGAGAGAGACTGTACTTGGGAAACTGAAAGAAGGATTCGAGATACTTATCCTGACTTGTTTCATGGTATGTTTTACCTTTTTGATTGATTTGATGAGTGCATTATCGTAATTTCAAGGACGAAATTCTTTAAGAAGGGGTTATGTAACACCCCATATTTTTAGTAATATTATTTAGAACATTAATTAGGTAAATTAAATGAAATAATGTAATTTTTAAGAGAGTGAGATTTGTGATTTACAAAGTGGTAGTCGTGCTTAGATAAACTAATGAACTAAGGGAACTAAATGAATTAAGGTAGGGTGAGTAGACAAGGCAAAATAGGAAAAAGCAATAACCTTATGCCATAAGCCCTCTCTACATTCATTTCCACGTTCGTTCATAATTCACCAAAACTAAAACATCTAGAGGCCGACCACCATTAAGAAGAAAAGAGGAGAAATCAAGCTAAATCAAGAGGAAGAAGATATTCAACATAAATCAAAGACCTAATCTCATATCCTTAACAATAAAGCAAAGGTGAATAATGACTACATCCCTTCTTTTTGATTAATTTCAGTTTAAGGTAATTCCAAAAGTATTTGCAAACGTTTTTCTTTATTTTAAATGATAAATGAATACACACACACACACACTTGTTAATGATTAGGCTATTTATTTTATGATGAGGATTGATTTAGCACAACCTAGTTTATGACATTCAAATGACTTGAGAATTTAATCTGAGGCTAGATATTATTTTGGAAGTGTGTTTCAAGTTTCATAATTTTCTGAATTATGGTTGATTTATTATGAATTTTCCAGTGAAGAAAATATTATTTTGGGTTTAAAATTATTTACAGCCAAGGTATAGCGGCTTTGGGTTTGAAATTTAAATATGTTAGAAAACATATTGAAAGAGATTTTTGGAATTTTTGGAGAATTTTCCTAAGTGTTTTGTTAAATATATAAAATTATTTAAGGTATGGGACTTAAATGTTTTATATGTTTAAAATAGGGGATGGGACATTCTACAAATGTTTTAACTAAACAAAATTTGAATTCGGTAGCACATTTAGAAAAGATTTTAGAAAAGAAATTGCCAACCAATTAGACTTTGAAAAATAAGTAAGTTAGTTGGAAAGAAGTTACTTTAAAATGAAATAAAGCAAATTTTCTAAGCATTTGCTGTTTCGCCTCAATCGGTAGCCACCTTTCGACTAAGTTCCTCCGCCTCCATCACAATTGAAACCAATGCGCCCGGTATCAATACTTGCTCCATAGGGAACTGGATAAAAGGCGGAAGGTATGAGGTCGAAACAGGGGGTTGTGGAGGGGTCAAAACCATGTTTTGGCTTTAGAAAGGAAATGCGCTTACTTGCTTTCGAATGAGATGGCTTTCAACTTAGTTGGTTTAAAGAAGAGCGTTCGACTCCGGTTGTCGCCTTCGTTTCTAAATTGGAGTTCGATAGTGTCGAAACCAATGTTGCCACTATTCTACATTTAGACACAGTCGAGCCCGTTGCCTTTAAACATGGTTTCGAAAGGATGTTTTGATTTTATCAAAGAAGCCACTCTCCAATGCTTTTGAAGGGGATGGTTTCGAAACCATCTATTTTCTTTACTTATAAAAATGTTTTAGAAAGAGGGCTTTCGACTTAGATGTTTTCTAACCCTTATATCTTTTGAAAGATAAACCCAAAGGTTTCGACATAATGGTTTCGAAACTATGCGCCGCTAGCTTTTACTTGAACCTAGTGCTTTCGAAATGTTTGTATTAAGTGGTATACTTTAATACCTTCAAAAGGTATCTAATATAGGTTTCGAAGGGGAGGTTCCCTAGTATTTTCGAAAGCTACTTATTAGGGTTTCAAATGGGAGGATCCCTAGTATTTTCGAAAGGTATAAACTATGGTTTTGAAGGGGAGTTTCCTCAATGGTTTCGAAAGGAATTTAAAAAATTCTAAATGGAAGGTTTCCAATTGCTTTCAAAAGGCAATTTTTATGTTTGGAAAAGGATGTCTAAGGTTTTAAAGCTTTCGAAAGGAAGGGTATGTAATGTTTTCGAAAGGGCTTTTGTAAATGGTTTCAAAAGCCTATGGTTATAAAGTAATATAGTTACTTATATTGAAAGGGGTGCTTTTAATGGTTTCGAAAGGGTTACTTTCAATGATTATGAAATGGGTACTTTCAATGGTTTCAAAAGGGTTGTTTAAAGGTTTAAACAAAGGTTTCAGATGAATTACTTTTGGCAATATAGCCTAGGTATTTTAAGTTAAAAGATTTTAACTTGTTTTGGAGCGATGGGAAATCCTTAAAGTATTTCATCAACATTATTTTGAGTAAAGTATATATAACATGGCAAATAGCTTAAAGTAAAACAAAGAGTATAATTTCCTTATATATGTATGATTTAAAGGGTTAAATCATTTTGAAATGATTTTCAAGGAAAATTTTAAAAGGTAGTTAACCCTAAGAAAATGACTCAGATATAGAAGACCAGATGATACTAGTGTATGGTCGCGCCCTATACATTAGCTTTAGCCCCAAGCTAATTTTATTCCAAATTCCAGTGTACGGCTTAGTCAGTTAGACTTAAATGATGGTTACACACCGAAATGGAATATATGTACAAAGAAGAAAAAACTTATTGGTGAGTCTGCAAAACCATTAGGATCAGGAGACCCTTGGAGATATAAGTTATGGACAGACCGTCCAGAAGACTTATCTGATAGTTGTTAGATCATATTTATTATTTTGTCTAGTGGGCCCGAGTTAGCCAAAGGTTTGTAATCAGCCGAACAAAACTACATTATGTTTGGATAACTGGTCCAGTAAATTACATGTTTTTAGCATAAAGGATATTGCTATTTTGAAATAATCAGTTTGATTAACCAGTTTGGTTGCATGATTATGATTTGCAAATGATATGTTTTGAAAGAGATTAGTGTGGGGAAACTCGGTTTCGCTAAGCGGCATGGTCTAACTCAATATCACATATAACCGAGATGTATGGTATTATTCACACCGGGCTTTATGTCTGAGTTGAAGTTTGTGTTTTTCCCCTTAAACTCTTGGGTGCTCAAAATTGATTTGAGTATACCGAGGGTTGAAGGTTTTCTAGTTTTAGTATGTGGACAAATAAAGCTTCTAAAGACGTGTAGGAGACAGATTTCTTGTTATACAAAGGGATTATGTTTTAAAATTCCGTTGTGTGTATTAAGATAGTTAGTCTAGTATTCTCTGAACATCCAATGTGACATCTTCGTATGTCTCTTTTGGTGCATTTTTAATAATTATATTTGATCAATGTTTGGGAAACATTATGGGATTATGTAATTAGACTATGGAACATGTTTTGCGAAATGTAATGAGAAAAGTTGTTTTTGAAATCTGTGATTTTGTTTCATATTCATGTGGTTCTGATATTATAAAGACCATTAGCCGTCGGAAGTTAATACTACAGATGACTGCAGCATCTGTAGAGCTTAGCTTCGGGCCTTTAGATATGTGATGTTACAACATGTATGTGTGTGTACAAATATAAAGTTAAAGTGACATTAACTAATTAAAGTTATAAACTTTGGACTCCCAAGCAAATGATAACTTTATATTTTATTACATCCCTATTATCTTTTATAACATGTGACATGGCCTTGATCTTATGTTTAAATGGTTGTTTGGATTGTATGTTGAATTTGGAATGGATATGGAATGGTCCGTATATCGATAGTTGTTATAAGTGCACTTTCAATCCCCGTATGTTTAAACTTGTTCAATGTGATTATTTAGGAATTTATTATGATATAATATGTTTTGGTTATTCTCTATACATATTTTAGTGTACGGGGAAACAAGGGATTGGTTTGAAAAGTTAATGAAATTGTGAACCAAAGTTGTAAAATTTAGAAGCGAAATGGTCGCTATGGATGCACTTTGAAAGTGGCTTATGTTTGATCATTTTTTAAAGTCAACATTGAAAGACATCCTAGGGGATTCTTTTCATTTTTAATAAGTACTGTAAGATTACTTATTTATGGAATAATATGAATGTTTAAATCTTTCATTAACTTATGGAACAAAGTGGAAAAAAGTTATAGCAAGAAGAAGGTCGCTATATGAGCACTTTGAAATGCCTTTTTTTGGGAATCTTTGTAGTTAGACTGAAAAATATTCTTAGGGGTTTCTTTTCATGGTTTTAAGTACACTAAGCACAGTACTTACTGTAAAAATTTCAAGTCATAAATCATTAGTTTACATGTTTAAAATTGAACACAAACATTGGGCATTTTCATGTTGATTTTCTAGCCAGGACTTTAGATGGCTTTTATAAATGTTGTCCTCGACGTGTTACAGCATCTCTAAGCTGTTGCATTTTTTGTTTTAAATGCGACCTTTTGGCCTAGTCTTTCATGATTTAATTGATTTATAAATTATTATTTTATTAAATCTTTTTATGGAAGTTCTAATAAATTGTATTTGAATATGAAAAAATATTAGAAGTTTAAATATAGTTTTAATAATTTTTATGAATTTTGAAGGTAAAGTGTTGTAAAATGTAAAACATGCTTTTATTTGATTTTCATCAAATTCTAAATGTGTTATTTTTAAGTAATATTTTATATAGATATTTAAAACCAATTTATAAGTATTTATGAATGTTCCCTATTTCATTATAAAAAATATATATAAACAAGGAATTGCAATCCAATCGCAATTAAACAAGAAGGAATTGGCAACGACTCATGAGCATACAAACGCATCCTGGAGCCAATGATAAGAACATGTACCTGAACCTGCACGGTATATTCGAAAGATTCTATTTCTTGAAATCGACAGAAACTGGATGGATTTCTTTTCGACGACTTTAAATTGCTTCGATTCAAAGCACCTCATGTACGCAACAAGACGTACTTTTGGGGGCAAGTGTTATCCGGCCTTTTAGCCCGGCTATATTCAAATTGACTAGGAAAGTTAGACTAGACGATCATCGAGGAAAACAACCTGGAGAGATGATTATTAGGCTCAGATATCAAGCGCGTGCAATGATATGAAGCGACAATCAACCGATGCCACGAGGTAAACTGTTCAGAATTTTCTAAGTATGGAATAATGCCTCCCCTAGACGGGGGATTAGCGCCTGTCCCTTTCCTTAGGGGATCAATACATATCCTCAAATCTTGTCCCAAACTTGGTAAGATCGATATAGAGTGACAAGGAAGTCCCCATGAGGCTAATTTCAAGTTTCAAGTCATTTAGAGTTCGTATGCTCAAGTTGTGGGAAAATTACTGTACCTATCAAAAGGGATCGGTATAAAAGGGATCGTCCACATTCAGCTTTCACTACATATTGCAACAATGAACTGTCAATAACTCAAAACCTACATATGCCATCAACATAAAACTTAGAGTATAAGCAAATTAGAACATATGGAACACCCCATAGGGATCGCATGGCATTTAGAGCAAACTGGAGGGATCGGCGCTATCCCTTTAGAGGGATCAGCAGAAAACAGAATTCAAGCGGCACTACTTCATGGAAAATGCAATATCTTACAAACCATATGTTGAAATTGCATGAAATTTGAGGAGCAAGTAGCAAACATCATGGGACATCCCTTATAAGGATCGCCGCCCATTTGGATGCATTAATAGGGATCAGTATGGATCCCTAGTGTGGGTCTCGATAGGCCAGCAAATTTTTGGATAGCCTCGTCTTGGTTTCCTAAACCTTCTACCAGAATTTCAGTCCATTTTGTACACGTCTTCCCCTATAAATACAGCAGGCATGGCGTCAAAAAAGGGATCTGGCTTTCTCTGCCAAGGTTCTACGATTTTTATCCTTCACTTTTGTACTAATGGATTCCAACTGATTCAAACACTCTTATAATCATAATCAAGTAGAATATCAATAAAAATTTGAAGTGGATGTAGGTCAGGATTGTCGAACCACTATAAAAATTCCGTATGTTCATTTATAATTTCCGCTCAATTTTAATTTCATTCTTCATTTAATCTCTACTAGATTATATTGCCCGTTGATGCCCATTTTTGGCGTCAATAATAAAGTGTATATATAAGCTTGGAAAGAGTAAGTTAAGTATTTTATAAAGGATTAAAGGAGGTTTTGGATTACAACACTTATGTTATAATAAATAATCTTGGGAAGTTATTAAAAAATATAATACCTTGTTTAATAACTATAGATATACTTAGATCTTTGAAAGACCATTTTAAAGACAATGTTAAGTATAAGTGGTTTTGGGTTTGTTATAATAATGTGTTAACAGCATTTGACTTTAACCTTTTTTATTAAACTTATTTATATAGTTAAATCATTAAAAATAAATGTTCTAGAAATAATTACAAGTGAAGTGGTTTTGGTTGTTGTGACAATGTATTAACATTTGTCTTAAACCCTTTGAAATAGATTTGTGAATGTAATTGGACCTTTTAAATGGATATTTTAAAAGAACTAACAAATATGGATTTTCTTTGGAAAAGATAGAAAAACAAAGGTTTAACTTATAAAAGAGAAGGGGTTTATAGTAACAATGTTTAAGCAACACTTTTTTTAATCTCTTTGATTATATTTTGATAAAAGAAATCATGTTAAAGGTTTATGAATATGCTTATACCATTTGAGATAAGCATATCAATACTTTTTGAAGTATTGAAAGAGTACAAATAAATAGTAGTGACTAATAGATGAAGTTTTATTAGATAAAAGAAGTATTACTAATAAAAGAGGTTTTAATTAATAAAAGTATTAATTAAATAAAAAGAGATTAGAAGTCGCTTATGTGACTTAATTGTGATTTATGTGACTTAATCGTGTTTTATATGATTTGATCGTGCTTTGTATGTATATTTGTTTATGGAAAGCATTTAGCCATGTACTTAGCACTAAAAGCTGACGAAATAGACTTGTTCTATATGTTTGAGTTAAGAATGAAGTGTCTAGATAAAGCTTTGATGCAACCAGTGCTCTAACCTATCTGGCTTTATTCTCGACCGAGGGATAATGTAAGAAGAAAAGGTTAGAAATGTGATAAGTACACAAGACTTAGTTTCCATACTGATCAACTATTGAACTCGATGGTCGATTAGTCGATTATCGAACATGACCAAATTAACTTAGAAAATACCTTGAAGAAACATGAGGATTGTATGGCACAGTTATTTTTGGTGATGTTATACTGTACTTATAAACTAGTTTTGCTCTTCTAGGACAAATGATAAGAAAATCTATCCAGGTAGGAAATGATCTCCATCCATATGTGTTGGCTATTTATTTCTAAAAGAACTGGGTTTAAGTTGACCGAAAATATATCGATTAGTTTTGGAGCGTCCGGTAAGTGGGAGAGTGTACTTATATAAGATGACTCGAAACCATAACCACTTTAAAACCATATACGTGATCGAGATGTTGAAATATGTATGGAGACTCGAGATATGTTCGAGATGCTTGAATCTATATAGAGATTCGTGATCTGTTTGAGATGTTAGAATCCATTTGAGAATTCATGTTCTATTCGAGTGACAAAGACTCGTGTGAGAGATGCTGAACGTGACTTCATCATCGATAAATGATTAAAAATGGAGCACGATGCACAGTCGTGAAGGGTTTAGCAAACCCAATAGGGTAGATCAACTTCGTATCTAGAGATTCTTATCAATGTTGCACATGAGAGTTGATGATAGTAGGTATCATGTCTTCGGACGTTGACCAACTAGGCTTACCTAATGGTAAGTTTTTTCTAAAGATATACGATGCTTGGAAGGATATCTTCGATCCTTGTGCAGGAGGTCAGATTCGGCTTGATCCGAGGAAATCTCCACAGAAATGCTTACACATATATGAATGCGCCTTAGCGGTGTTGATTGTATACCTATTATTATTGTGGTGTACATGTAGTACAACTATTTTGTGATTTATATTCTATACCCTGGGCATTATCTGTTATTCTGCAACATATATTTATTAGATGTGTGGTTCTTTTGAATGGATAACCGTTACGGCATTCTATTTGGTCTCAAAGGCACTATTATATACCGATCACGTATTTCTTGAGTTTTACGTACCAGACTCTGGTCTAACACATGGTTTTTGTTTTCTCTAGATTCTTCATGCACTCTTTCGCATAGTCTAAGAAAGACAGGTTTTAGTTTGGATGTTCATTGGAGCTCGAGGAGACGAGCTAAATGTTTCGCCTACTGTAGTATTCTTATTTTTACTACATTACTAGTATGTGTGTGTGTGTGTGTGTATTAATAATTGTGAGGATGGGTTGTTATGACTGTCCAAATTGATGATAATATTTAGAATTGTAACTTTGAAATGCTATGTATCTTAGAGGGATAGTTTGTATTGTCTTTTGATATTATATGTTATCATTCCACTATGAGATTATGGTGTCATGTTCTCTTTTTTATTGTTTTGATTTATTTTTATTTTATTATTCCCTAACAATCTGTCTTTACATCACTTGATTGTTCAGGATAAGAATGCCATGTATATATTATTGTCGATATTCGAGGGTCAAAAATGTGGGTCATTAAAGCTGATATCAGAGCTGAAGGTTAAGCGAGAACCTTTGTTTTGGTTGGGTATGAGTCATTAAGAGATGGGTAATGTAATGCCCTAGCATGAGTTGAGTATATTATATATATGAGAGCGTATTTGTAATTGTTATAAGCGTATGCCTTAAAGGTAACTCCAATTGTGAAAATTAAAGGACCTTATGTAAGGTAACTTATATAAGTATGGATTATTAAAATATAGTTTAATTAATATTGGATTAATGATGTTCATTATTAGCCCTCATTGATTAGATTAGTTATGATCAGCCAGTTTACGAGAATTGACTATTGTTTATTGATTGTTGATTTGTGCTCGATCGGTTTATGAGCAGTTTTACCTTTTCACTTTATGGATTGGGTAGACAGTATTTGAAGATGCATTGAAACGAAAACCTTGTGAATTAAGTTTAATAGTTTGACTGTAAGACATTGGGTGACTGTGTTGGGTTTGAAGTTAACTTTAATAAAAGATGTTTATTATAATCTAAAGGAAAGATAAAATATTTTGGAAATAAACATTTGTGAAAAGATTTTATATAAGAAAATGATTTTATAGAATTATGGTTTATAAACAAAGAGAATTTAAACAGATATTTTGAGAACTTAAATCATGATGTCTTTGAAAATGTTTTTTGATAAAGTAATAATAGTATTGTTTGAAAGTAAATATTTAGGAAATTGGTTTTTGAAATTGAGATATGATACTTAGTATTGTCAAATAAAGTAGTTGATACCGTTTTGAAAATGATTTTGGTTGAGCCCCAAAGGCAAGGTTAGGATGTACCAAACTCAGTTATGTCACTCGAAAATAATTCTGGTGATGATTGCAATATCATCGACATTACTTTTCGGGTTTCAAAGTGGGGATGCTAAAGAGTAGTTTTTGTAAAACAAATTTTGGTTTAATTCCAAAAGCATGATTTGATGTATAAAGATATATGTATATATTATTATTTCAACCGACTTGAAATAAAACCTTACATTTAGTTCTTAAGTTTTCTTTAGAGAAGTTGGTATAAAATATAGAGCGGTTATTAAAGATTTTGGAATAAGCTTTTTATATGGAAAATATTTGCATGTATGCTATTCACGGTGTTTGAGTGGTAGGATGCTCGAGTGGTAGTGACATAACCCAGATAATTGTGAAAGCTTTTCTTGCTTTCTCCTTGTAGTAAAACGTGTTTAATAAATAATTGGAATTTGGATAAGTTATTTTATGAATGCATGTAGCCTATGAATTAGGATAATACGGCGTGTGCATCATGTTATGATATGTTGTTTGGCAGTTTTCATTTGTTAAAATAAAACGAGATTTTTGGCGATTTTGGACAGTCGGAAACTTTCGAATTGTTATAGAACTTGAAGCTAAATGTTTCTATGAAAATATAAAAGTTGAGTTTTTATAACTCTTGAATTAAGAAGGTAGTAAGTTAAAACATTTTTTAAATTTGTTGAACATCCATGTTAAGTGAAACAAATTTGATATTTTGTATATACTCTTAAGAGGTAGTGGAGTATTATACAAGTATGAACTTAAGTTATGAAATGTTTATAAACTTGAAGTTATATTTTTATTAAATGGTTCATAAATATTTTACATTGAATTATATATACTATTTGTATAAAAGAATGCAATAAAAAATTAGTATAAGTTAAGAAACCAATAGAATAAATATGTAAGTTGTAGGTAGATCATTCTATTCGCATGATTTTCCTTGATCCAGTATTGAAGTACTTGATTTCAAGGTGATTTACACCGGTCCGAACAAGAATTTTTCACTCGTTTCTTGAGGGCAAAGATACAAATTCTTTATACAATCTCGAATTTCCTATCATATTATATGACTGTGTAATGAAAACAAAAGTTTCTAATAATGGAATCTGATTGGGCTCTGCACTAGAGAGGTCAAGTGATTTGTACTAGTTTGAAAATTAAATTCTATGGTCGAGCAGGTGATCATATTTGATATTGCATACAAATGATCCATATACAACATACATACTATCGTAGCATACTATGTTTTGTAGGCATAATGGAGAGTTTAGGAAATCACTTTTCGATTTTCTATGTGGTAGCATGAATGATCGTCTAAGCAATGACCTTAGGTTTTTGAACGTAAGGTATGCTTAATAGATTGTTTATCATCCTTGTGCAATAAGAAGGTTTTTCAACCCGGCAATCCATAAGCCATGTTTGCTAGTGATTGTGAATATTGTTGAGTATTTCAATGTGATGGTTTCCTTTTGTTGCTCATGTTGGAATTTCGAGGATGAAATGTTTTAAGTGGGAGAGAATGTAACGATCCGGAATTTCGAACACTTCGTATTTAAATATCTATTTTATTTAAAAATTTGAATCCTGGATTTAATGTGATAAAGGTGATTTAATAACTTTGTTAACCCCCTTTTAAGTAATAAGTAATGATGGTAAACTTGTTTTTGAAAGTGTTTGCAAAAATATATAGTTCGATGAAATACTGATAAAATGACTGAAAATCGTTTTATCATAAACAGTTTTTCTCTCAACGAAAGTTATCCGAACTTCTATGCTTATCTAAAATTTATCAATTTAGGTAATTGGCAACTAAAAATATTTTATGTAAAAATTAAGAAGAAGCCTCTAAAAGTTAAGTGGTTAGGTGTGAAAGGAATGAGATATTTTCATGTAAATGTTGAGGCGTAAAGTGGCATATGAGAAAAATATGTAAAGGAGATGGAGGGAGGCTCTTTGTGGCTGGCTAAAGGAGGGGATAAGGGTCCTTTAACACTTCGTTATTCATAAAATTTTCAAATGGAATAAAATAACAAAAATGGTGAAAGTGGATTGGCATTAATAAAATAATAACATATATTATATTTAGTAAAGATAAATCATAATATAGAAACATAAAAGCTTTAATATAAATTGATTAAATTAAAATTAAACCATTAAATAATTTCATTAATAATCACTAAATACGATTTATATCTATCTAGTATCATAAGATATTGGTTAGTCTATGTATACGTTTTTTAGATATATTGTATATAAGACTAGATGTATCGTTTTCACGTTGAAATGTAATATTTAATCATGTCTCTAGATATGGTGTGCACTTTGTCTTTTACATGTTTTTGATGATATTATGTTTTAATTATTCCCTTATGAGATTTGATATGACAGTAAATATGATGGATATGCTTTGTGTTATTGTTGTTTTAAATTATAACCATCATGGAATGTCATTCATAATACTTATAGAATCATGTTGCTTGTATGCGTGGATTACAAGTGTTACGGAAGTCAGGTAATTATAATATATGTTATATCTATGAGCTTTGTTTTTATGAAATTAATCAAATTAAATAAAATTTATAAAATGTGCACTTTCTTATAAAAAGTTACACTAAAAATTATATATAACTTGTAAGTTTGTAACTGCAAACAATTTAACAATAATTGATTATTTATTATATTTATAAAGGATTATAAGTACAAACTATTTACTATGAATATGCATGTCAACAGATACTTTTAGATGTAAATATTGTCATATCCACATCCTTATACAAAATCAGTTTTGAATATTCAAGGATATGGGCGAATATCAAATATTCATCCACTACGCTCGTAACTAATAAACTACAAAAAGGAAAATCATGATCCAACATAAATTCTTCAATATTAATGATGATACAGATATAAGAATCAAAGAATATGATGATAAAAATTAGTTTTCGACAACAAATATTCATTTATACATGCTTAATTTGATTTATTACCATGATAAGACAATAAATAACAATCACCGTATATACTAAAATCTGCATAATCTCGACCGTTATCTTGATAGAAGTCGAAAGGATAATTTTTATATTGAAAAGATACAATCATATCCATAGTCGTTTTTCAAATTTTAGATTTTTTTTTTTAATTTTTGGATACGAATGTTGATGAATTTCTAATTTTTCTACTATTCGTTGACTGCCCTAATCATAAATAACTAATTTCTGGTTGATATTTGTAAGCTATTAGTTATATATTTAAGTTTTTTATCATTGAATATGAATTACTACCAACATTATTAATTAATATTATCTAGTTTTGTGTATTAGTTATCGTGTTTAAATTATTAATTATTAAAAGTAATTGTTGAATTAATCATCAATTGTTAACTGTTCAATCGAAAATATTAGTTATTAATAATCAAATTATTATATTGTTAATGTCGTGTTTAATAAAATAATTATCAACCAAAGTAATTTATTAGTTATTATTAAAATTATTATATAACTAACAACAAATATTTAACTTATATAACTAAATATAACATGACCTTACATCTCATCTCAATTGACTTTCAAAGTATCAAAGAAGGCAAGTTCCTTGGGTCATATGCCAACAAACACACCATACGAGTTTGCTTTTGTAAAGAAAATGTTTTATACAACTATTAAAAATTTAACCTGATTTACTCTCCCCTCGACCCATCCATCATTCATACACCGTCTATTGTTTTGTTTATTTTGAACTATACATTTATGAAATTTAAAGGCATTTTGGCATAGGTTTTCTAAATTTCCTTTTTACATTCATTACATAAAAATAATGTAAAACGGTATATGTATGTGTGCGTGTGTATCTTGGTTAGCCCGCAGCGAAAGTTATGAGTGAATTTCATTTTTTTTTACCATATTGGATCTAGCATTTTACCCATTCTCCTTCCATCTTAGCCATCCATTTCAAAGCTTTCTAACTCTCATTTGGTTGCACCTATTACCCCATATTTGAGCCGATTCCACCTACTCATATCATGGGCTTTAAACCTGTTTGGAGCCCGAACAAAGGATTATGCAATTAAATCCAATTTAACGCTTATCGGTTCGCATGTCGATTAATGTATTTATAACCATTATAAATATATTTAATATATTTATTCTTCAAATCAAAATTAAATTTTTATAATTGATATTTCACAGATATTAATTAATTTAATTAATTTGTAACGGTTACAAATTTATTAAATCGTTAAGTCAAAAGCATATTCATCATTTCGGTTATGTGGCTCGTTATATGTAAATTTGGTTAGCGATTAATATTAAACTATTCGAATATTAATGTTCACACATCGCTTAGCGAGTGGTATGACATTTTGACCAAATTTCCGCTTACTTGATTTTGATAAAATTCAATTTTACTTTATTAAGCACTACCCGGCTGTGAATATTGGTTACACAAATTCTTTTCGTCAAAAATATATCTCTTTAGACTTATGGAATTTGGTAATGGTCAAAATTTTAAAATCGTCTACACTCAACTCTAAAAGACAAACACAAATTCCTTGGTTCAATAATAACAGTTATTATTAACTGAAATGTAATAGCCAGAGACTTTGACTTTGAGTTGATTTCAATTGACCGTAATACTAACCTTATATAGCCGAGGGGAAATGAATCATATCTTGAATAGTGCGTCACTCCCAACACTTCCACTCAACTCAATTATAGTCACCAAATGGATGTCGTGTCATGATTTGATTACAATCAAAGCGGAGCTTTCATATTGAAGATCAACAGTATTCCTAAGTCGAGAAGACTGTGTAAATTAATCAAATCAATATTTTTTGTTTGACCTTAGTTATACTAACCCACAGAAAACTATCGAATGAGTCATTTCATAGTTATCCAATAACTATCGGTACATAACCCCTATGTTTCCTCGGTAGTCATAAGTAATACACCTCCCAACATTTGGAGAGCATTATGTACTCTAGTCTAAACGGATATATTGATATCCATTCTCGATACATCTTAATTAGGAATATTTAAAATGATATTATATTTTCATTATGATAAATTACTCATAGTTACGACACTTTGTAAATTCTATCACAAGACATACCATTTATGGATTTTCTATTAAATATACTTACTTAAATTAATTAATTGATTGATATATCACACTATGTCAAGTATATAATAGAAATAAAACACCTTTTATTTCGAACAAGATTAGTTATCGAGTTAGATACAGTAACAAGTTACATAATTGTCCCTAGGGTTTACCCTTTACTCTATCAATCTCCCACTTTAACTTGGGGTCGATTATGAAATATTATTCCAACTTCTCCAATTGGTTTCCTCAAAACCAGTTTGGATCAATTCCTCGGTGAAAGGGTATGCTATCATATTTCGATTATCTACTTTATCAGTCAACTCTCTTCGATGTTGATAAACTTTCATTATCATGTGGAACAATTCGGAGTATGTCTCTCGACTTTTAGTAAGCTCTAATTTATGTTATGAACTATATCGTGACATTACTATTATTATCATATAACAATGTTATGAGATTCTCAACATTTGGAATCATGCTCAGCTCAATTATAAATTTGTGCATTTATATTTATATACGTTGCTATTCAAGGCGATATACTTAGCCATTTTCGTCGAATTAGCCACGGTCTTTCATTTGGAACATTTCCACCCTGAAAAAATTCTTAACTTGAATTTATTATTGACATATTATACTCAACAGCACTTATGAATTTCAAGTCTGAACACTCCTTCGTAAGGAGTCAGTTGTTTCCGTAACAATTTTTCGGTATTTTATAAATACACGAGAATGCCTCAAACAACCATTGGTGATATCTATTTGGATTTGATATTTGTTTCATGTATCAAATACATAAACAAATCACGATACTGTAGATAATATAACATACATGATAGTTCCTATTGCTAATGCATAAGGAATCCATCTTACATGTTCCATATTAAACATTTTAATAAGGTATCGTTGCACATCGTTCGAGACATTCCCTATATCTGTTTTACTTACCATAAAAGATATCATTTACAAAACCAACGTTTAAACAACTAAAACTGATTTTAGGTACTTCGTCAACAATCAGCGGTGTGTTGTTTATTTATGATTTAGAAAAATCTATGTACATTTGGACGCTCTTTTCTATGAACACATGCTTCCTCTGCATTTTGACTAATAATCAAACTAGTTGATATTTCTATCAAAATACTTGTTCAATTTTGATGCTTGTCAAATGATACTTTCATATTTGTTCTTGGATCATATCCAAAAACTCACAAACTCAATATTGCTACTGCCGACTTTGAGATACCTTGCTATTATGTATAAACATACCCTAAATCATTATTTAGAATCCCTTAATTCGACACATACATACCAAAATATAAAGTCATACCATGCGATAACTATAAACTCATAAACATTTGACATTCACATTGAATATAATTAGGACTATTTCTTAATCGATGCGAAAAAGCATCATTATTTCATAAATAATGTTCGGGGTGTTTTTTACGAAAATAATTTTCATAATTAGATATAATCAATAAGTGCCATATGACATGCTCCCACTATTTCCCCCATTATTATAGTAGTGTGCCAAATTCGGAGGTCCATCACACATTTAATATATATTATTTATTTCATATAGTGCAACTAGTTTACAGTGGCGAGTTCTTTAATCAAATATCTTGAACTCAAAGAAATAAATCTCGTAGAAAATAATTTTCTATACGAAAATACATTTCGAAACAGATTTTGTATATCTCATTCCAATGTTAAGTATCAATTATTATTAACACAATTCTCATTTCCAATATTTCTTTACGAAGCAGAAGTGATTATTCACTCTCTTCATCCTAATTGTATCTTAAATCACTTTTACTCTTGTACGTTCGTTTTTTTAAATGGTCGAACCTTTCAAAAGAAATCTCTAACTACAATATCACAATAATCGCACTCATCATCCTTAACATTTAACGATACCAAATATGTTGCACTTTAATAAACTGATCAAACCAACATTTCGATAATCAAATTTTTGGATCTATCTTGTAATTTTGGTCTAATGTTGCATTTAATAAAAAATAATCTTTATTGTAATCAATCAAATTGAATACTGGATCTCACATAACGATTTATTTTCTTATTTCATACAAATTAATTTCATTGAAATATTCTACACTACAAACTGTGACCATTTATCATATAATATTTATATAGATCAAAGATCCATAGTCTTGTATTGCTTTTGAGTTCAGAATTCATGTAATGCAATACACAGTCTCGACCAAATAACCATATAAGCGACCAAATTACGAATGCGTTTATTAGTTGTAGAACCAGGGGTTTTGCATGAGTGTTGAAACATTAACATGCAATAAGCATTTATTAGTAAGTATATGCTACATTTCTATTTGTCAATCTTCAATTCAGTTCATTTGTACAACTTAATTGATAAATGTTTTATTAATCATATTAAATGCACAAATTTATCAACGTATATTATTATAATAATACATAGCATATATTTTTACAATATTAGGAAGGTTAAATGTTATCATTTCATTTTTCTAATAAGGCTCCCATTATTATTTTTATTTCACCAAATGCAAAGTCGAAACATAAAAGTCTTTCGACTTTACCTGTAACGACTCGAAATTTTCGATCCTAAAAATTCCAGATAGTTATGAAAAAGAAGAAAGAGATAGAAGAAGAAGAACAGAAACACCAAACATCTCACATTCACAGCGGATAAAATATAATAATAAATAATAAGAGTTGCAAAAGAATACTATATCTGTCGATTACATTCTAATACATCAGAGTTTCACATGATATACAGTCACTGAATATTTACAATTATCATGTCTCGGATTTACAATAATATAAATACAGCGGAAATACTCTGTATGCTATTGCCATCCAGCTCGCCTCCTGAGCTCCAGATCGTCCTAACTTGGAAATCTGCAATACTCGGTCTGACCCGAGCATTACACCAAAGTAACACCCGGGTCAGGCTGGAAACCAGCGTGAGTAAACCCAACTAACATGGAATACAGAGCATACAACTTTTTTAGAACCCGGGGTAACTCATTTCAATTTAACCAATTCACGATTTGCTATAGACAACACTTATTTCACATATCAATTTCTAAGTATCAAACTTAGATAAAATAAACCAACTCACTTAAATCATTTCATTTCCGCCTATTGATTTCACAAATTAATTTATAAAAATTCGAAGTGATTTCGTGTATTTCCTAATACCCAACCTCGGCCTCTTCGAATCCTATCCCAAGTTTATCCAAATGAAATACACAACATTTCATATCAGAGTTATTAACTCCTTCAAATCATCCAATACAATTCAATCATTCGGAAGCAAAACTTAATCACATACAAATCAATTCAGTTGGTTCTAATTGAATTTTATACCTCAATCGCTTAGATTCCTTCATTTATTAATTCCAAATTAATTAATTAATCAACCCTACCCTATCCATTCATCTTAATTAATCACCTTGGATTAATTATCTTTCAATTACATTCAAGTAATTATCTTTGATTAATTTCACGATATTAATTATTCTTAACCCAAAATCAATAAGTAATCTTAATTACTTCATGAATTAATCAACTATTTCAATTACATTAATCCTTAATTGCTTATATTAATTAACTTCTCATAAGTCACTTATTATGGATTAATCAATCTTAATTAATCAATCTTTGATTACATCATTAATTATATAAATTAAGGATTATACTTTAATTTATCCTAATCAAAGTTAATTATGTTAATGAAACCACGGTATTAATCATTTTCGATTTATCTCAGACTGTAATTAACTATCTTTTATTTTACTTCATTCAGTGATTACCCCTTACTCGTCTATCTTAATTAATCTCTTGATTAATTTCACAAAGTAATTTTATTTTATTAATTACATTAGGTAATTATTTATCACACCATCAAATTATCATTCTGAATTACTTATACCTAGTCAATTAACCTACAACTTAAGTTATTATTTATTCAAACCTTTAATTACTAAATTAAATAACCCAAATCATTAATTAATTGAATTAATTAATTATCCATTTCAATTACCCTACTGATTTAATGTATCTCAAATCATTAAGCCTTTAGTACTTTTAAAACGGAAACATTTTTCTTATTTATGTTTAAGTTTAAAACAACTTAGAATTCCCAATACTTCGAGTTAAGCAATAATTAACTCGAGAACCATCCAAAATCAAAATCACCAGATCACCAATTCACAGTGCATATCAAATCAATTAAATCATTCAATCGAATATTTTAATTTAACCATTTAAATTCAAATAGAAATCTAACAGAGTGAGATTTACTCGCCTTTGCTTTTATTTGCAATCCACTTCAAAATTTCCTTGGTTACCTCGATTTTTAACCTTGTATAAAAATCAGGTAGTTTATTAATATTTGAACAAATCGAAAAATCAATTACCACTTGATACTTTAATTAACTAACCATTAATTTGACTAATAAATTTAATTTATCTAATAATTCAATTTTTAAAATAACTCTCATTTTTTAATAAAATATTCTTTAGTAACTAAAAATAGTTAAAAGGGTTAATACAACAAGTAAATCATCACATTCATTATTAATAAAATTCCTTTAGATTCACTTAAACAGTAATTAAATTTTAAACTGTCTTCTCAGTTAAGACCTTGTACAAATATCATATAAATTAAATAACACTTGAATTTTAAATCAATAATTTATTATCATTCACTTATTTAATTTAACTTATAAATTGACTTAAATTCTTAAACTAAAAATCACCTTAAACATATAATTTAGTCCAAAAATTAAATAAGTTAATTGAAACAGTTTAATAAAATTTGATTTACCAAATATTTTATTCGAACAAATTTCCCAAAGAAAATAGTAATTATTCCACTTCTTCTGAAACCCATACACTAAAATTAATTTATAGTTTCCCAAAAATCTAATTTTATATAAATATTCAACATTTAAAAAATTTCTTTCTAGCCTCTATATACATGTACTACAATAAAATCAAAAGAGTTGTTTTAAAATTTCTTTACTATAAAAAAATAAAATTTCACATGTATATTTATTCATTAATTAAATTAAATAAATTTAAATTCATATACCTTGCTGCCTCAACCCTACTTGCGTACGCACCCAGGTCGGTCGCGACAAAAACGAGCCCCTTCATACGTCACTTCCTTCACGAATCCCAAAACCCTAGTTCAATCTGCACCCCAAGCCGAACGCGCTCCACCGTATCAAGTCGCGACCCCCCATTTTATCCCCCTTCCTTTGCCGTGCTCAAGTTCGAGCAGAACAAGGAGGCTGTCACGAAATTCCCTTCGACTTACGATTCCTTCGATTTCGCTTTGAACAAGGGGATGAGGAGATGAAGACGACCATGGAACCCCTACTTCCTATCGCGAAATTCATGACGCGCAATCCTCCCCCTTTTTTTTTTACGGCTTCGGCCATTGATGTAATTAATTTTTTCCCCTTTCGATTTTGAACCAGGGCCGAAGAAAGGAAAGGGGGCATGAAAAATGAATTGAAGGAACGAGGGGGTAGATGCGATCGCCATTTTTTATTTTATTTTCGTGAAGTTGGAATTTTTATTTGAAGATTAGAGAGGAGAAATGAAGATAAAATATCAATTTGGGGAAAGCATCTTGCGTACGCTTATTTACTAAAAATATCTCTAACTTGTTGATTTAATTAAAAAAAAAATTATTACAAAACTTCCAAAACGCCTCGTTAATTGCCATTTAAAATTTCGAACTTCTGTTAAAGAATGCCATTAGGCGATTATAAGGTTTTACCCACGTCCTGAACACGATGGAACGCATTCTGGAGGCTAATTTGATCGTATGAGGAAGTTAGCTTTTTAAATCAATTTAAAATATTAAATTATCGCTTTTAATTTCAACGCGTTTCTCATCCGTACGAGCAAATGGTAAATCCAAACGCTTCGAGAATTGAAATTCGATAATAACTAACTATTACGGATCCAATGAGACTAGTTTCGTCGAATTCCGAGACTGTGTCTCGGAGGGCTATTTTTATAAACGATATAATTTCAAAACTGAACAAATCACCTTTAAATTAAATTTCAACCATTCTATTAACTTCAGTGTCATCGTTATAAATTTTATAAGCCTTCAAATTATTTTAAACAGGCTTAGAATCTCAGATTCAATAATTTACCCAATTTCAATTATTAAATTCAATATTTAAAATATATAACTCAATAATTAAATTATCAAGTAAATATTAATATTTTTAAATTCAAATTAACTTTTAAATATTTAAAATCAATTAATTATTTTATTTTAAATTGTTAAAAATTCCGGGTCGTCACATTCCTCCCCCTTAAAAGAATTTCGTCCCCGAAATTACTATTTAGGAAGAATGGTTCAAAACCCGTTTACCTTTCCCAAAACTCACAATTCAACATCCTACCAACTATCTTTAATTAAAGCCCTACTATCACTTCAGCCAATTTCCCAAAACCTTCTATCGTTTTCAAACACTACCCTTCCGCTCAATCATTTAAGTTTCAATTTAAAACCAATTTTGAATTATTAAAATTTTCTCAAAATTTTTCTAACTCTCTAAATTTCCGAAAATTTTTGCCAGCGTCTCCTTTGCGCGGCTAGCTCGGTACAACTACAAAAGGCCTCTACGGGCTTCCAAATTCCAAAAGAAAACTAAAGCCAAGTGGCTACATCAAAAACCCAATCCAATTCATACAGAAACTTAAATACATACCCTTTTTTGTCGGGCAATTCAAATTTATCTTTTGGAATCAAATCCAATTTTCTTTTCCCCCTTTATATCCTGCATATCTTACTTAGCAATAATATCCAATCGTAACCTTTTTAATCATTGTATACATTTTCCTACATAAGTTTAATACCCACCTTTATTCAAATTAGTTTTCCCACTTTCATACGAATTCAATTTATTTTAAATTTTGCATATTGAATTTTATCTTTCAAGTATAACTGATTCATATTAGTTTCATTTACTAATTTACTTAAATTTCCGATTTGAAATTGTTTTGTCATTAACTAAAATTTTCCCAAAAATTTTTTAACTCCCAAAATTTTCGAAAAGTTTTGGCAGTCTCCTTTGTACGGAGGAGCTTTTGCAATTTGACAAGAGATATAAATATATATACATCGACCCACACAGTCGGAAAAAGCAAAAACAGTACATATTTTCTTTTCCACTTCTTCTGAAACTCATATACTAAAATTAATTTATAGTTTCCCAAAAATCTAATTTTATATAAATATTCAACATTTAAAATATTTCTTTCTAGCCTCTATATACATGTACTACAATAAAATCAACAGAGTTGTTTTAAAATTTCTTTGTTGTAATTAAATAAAATTTCACATGTATATTTATTCATTAATTAAATTAAATAAATTTAAATTATATACCATGCCGCCTCAACCCTACTTGCGTACACACCCAGGTCGGTCGCGACTAGAACGAGCCCCTTCATTAGTCACTTCCTTCACGAATCCCAAAACCCTAGTTCAATCCGAACCCCAAGCCGAACGCGCTCCGCCGTATCAAGTCGCAACCCTCCTTTTATCTCCCTTCCTTTGCCGTGCTCGAGTTCGAGCAGAACGAGGAGGCTGTCATGAAATTCCCTTCGACCCATGATTCCTTCGATTTTGCTTTGAACAAGGGGACGAGGAGATGAAGACGACAATGGAACCCCTACTTCCCATCGCGAAATTCATGACGCACGTTCCCCCCCCCCTTTTTTTTACGGCTTCGGCCATTGATGTAATTAATTTTTTCCCTTTTGGATTTTGAACCAGGGCCGAAGAAAAGAAAGGGGGCATGAAAAATGAATTGAAGGAACGAGGGGGTAGATGCGATCGCCATTTTTATTTTTATTTTCGTGAAGTTGGAATTTTTGTTTGAAGATTGGAGAGGAGATACGAAGATAAAATATCATTTTGGGGAAAGCTTCTTGCGTACGCTTATTTACTAAAAATATCTCTGACTTGTTGATTTAATTAATTTTTTTTATTACAAAACTTCCAAAACGCCTCGTTAATTGCCATTTAAAATTTCGAGCTTCTCTTAAGGAATGCCACTAGGCGATTATAAGGTTTCACCCGCGTCTTGAACACGATGGAACGCATTTCGGAGGCTAATTTGATCGTATGAGGAAGTTAGCTTTTTAAATCGATTTAAAATATTAAATTATCGCTTTTAATTTCAACGTATTTCTCATCCGTACGAGCAAACGGTAAATCCAAACGCTTCGAGAATTGAAATCCGATAATAACTAACTATTACGGATCCAATGGGACTGGTTTCGTCGAATTCCGAGACTGTTCCTTGGAGGGCTATTTTTAAATATCGATTTAAACGATATAATTCCAAGACTGAACAAATCACTTTTAAATTAAATTTCAACCATTCTATTAACTTAAGTGTCATCGTTATAAATTTTATAAGCCTTCAAATTATTTTAAACGGGCTTAGAATCTCAGATTCAATAATTTACCCAATTTCAATTATTAAATTCAATATTTAAACTATATAACTCAATAATTAAATTATCAAGTAAATATTAATATTTTGAAATTCAAATTAAAATTAACTTTTAAATATTTAAAATCAATTAATTATTTCATTTTAAATTATTAAAAATTCCGGGTCGTCACATTACTAGTGGGTGTTAGGATTCACCTGTCTTGAAATTTTAATTTTGAGTTTGCTCAATAAATCATAGCTTCGCGAACGATGGACAACTCCTCGTCAGTTGTATCATATACAACTCCTAACCCTTGATACCTTGTCCTAATTTCACTTTAACCTTTAGTTTTCTCAATAAAATGAAATGAAATTATTCACTCGTACCTACCATATCACGACGGTCTAAGTATAATACACGTACCTTTAGTTTGCTCAACAAATATATACAGTTATATTACCTCAACTATTCAATATATTAATAATACAACACATAACATCCCTAGTTTGAGTTTGATCAATAACTAAGTAGTAAGTAATTTATCAATATATATATTTATATATGGTAGATGATAAAATTATATTAAAGATCCATAATCTTCAACATTATGTCGAGTAATATCAACTTATGAAATAATGTATATCTTTTGAAATACTCGAGCGCTCAAGTGTTGGACACATCAGAAACAACGGTATGCATACATTTACATATGTGTTTATTTCTTAAGTCTACTTAGGTTTTCTTAGTGTTTCCCCTTTAATTTATACATTCATATTATATAAGTTTTATTATTATATAACTTTTATATTTCACATTACTTAAGTAATAGTCTTATATATAATAATATATTAATTAAATCTTACTTGATTAATTTTAACTAATTAATATTTTAATTGATTTTATATTATCTTAGCATAACATTTATATTAAATATTTATACACTATAACCTTTATAGTATAACACATATATTATATATGTATGCATGTATATTATTTAATTAATTGACCTTTTAATTAATTCATTTGATTAAATAAATTTAGTTAAATTTATATTAATTTCGAAATTCAATTTTAAGATATCTTAAACATTTTCAAATATCATAACATATATCAAAATATATAATATATTTATATATTTTTCATTAATTAACTTATTTAATTAATTTGTATATTTTATTGATCTCGCTAGTAAATTTAAATTTTCAAAATTAATATATAACATTTTCAAATATTTTGAAAAATTATATTATAACTTTTAAATATGTAATTTATTTTAAATTTAACTTTTAAATTTAAAACCTTTAATTTTAATTTCAAAACAATTTTGAATTAGCCTAAGGCCTTATTCAAATTGGGTCTTTTTTCTATTAGGGATACCTCATCATTTCGGGTAGGGTTAGTAGCTAGGTGGGGTAAAGTACTTGATTACCCAAAGCCAGCCCTACTTTTCCAAATACCCTAATATATGGGTAGGCTTTAATAAGCTGGTCCTAATATGACTAATTTAGACCACATAAGTCACTGGACTCCGATACCATTGTTTGAATTGGGCAGCCACAGTGAAAGTTATGGGTAAAATTCAATTTTTTTTAACCATATCGGATCTAATCTTTTACTCATTCTCCTTCCACCTTAGCCATCCATTTCATAGCTCTCTAACCCTAATTGGGTTGCACTGTTACCCCATATTTAAGCTGATCCTACCAGCCATAGCCTTTAAACCAATTTAGAGCCCAAATAAAATGTTAGATCCAATTTAACACATATAAATATCGCATATCGATCAATATATTTACAAATATTATAAATATATTTAATAATATTATTTCACTAAATAAAAATTAAATTTTCATAATTAATATTTCAGAAATATTAATTAATTTAATTAATTTATAACAAATAAAATTAATTAAATTGTTTGGACAAAGTCATATTAATCATTTCGGTTATGTGACCTTTAGGTGTAAATTTGGTCAGCGATTAATATCGAACTACTCGATTATTAACGTTTACACATCACATAGCAGGTGGTGTGAGACTTTGGCTAAATTTATCGCTTACTTAGTTTAAGTAAAATCCAATTCTACTTTGTTAAATGTTACTCGGTCTAACTATTATTTACGCCAATTCTTTTCGTCAACTATATCGCTCTGGACTTATGAAATTTGGTAATTGTCAAAATTTTATTATTTTCCACGTTCAACTCTAAAATCCAAACACAAAGTCATAGGTTCAACAATAACAATTATTATTAATCAAAATACTCTGTCAGAGACTTTGATTTTGAGGTGACTTGAGTTGACCATGATACTGACCTCGTATAATAGAATAGATGAACGCTCTATTAAATAGTGCTTCACTTTTAATACTTCCACTCGACCCAACTATAGTCACTTGATAGACTCCGCGCCATGATTTGACTAATCAAAATAGAGCTTTTATATTGAAGATCAATAATATTCTTAATTGAGAGAACCGTGTAAATTGGTCACATCGATATTTTCTGTTTGACCTCGGTTATATCAACCTATAGAAACTATCGAACGAGTCATTTTATAGTTATCCAATAACTATCAGTACGTAAACCCTAGGTGTCCCCAGTAGTCATGAGTAATACACTATCCAACATTTGGAGAGCTTTGCGTACTCTAGTCTAAACGGATGTACCGATATCCAATCTCGATACATCTTGACTAGGAATATTTAAAATGGTATATTTATTTTTATTGTGATAAATTACTTACGATTACAATACATTGTAACCACTATCATAAAATATATTGTTTATGGATTTTATATTAAATATACTTTAAATAAAATTAATTAATTATTATAACACATCATATCAAGTTTATACTAGAAAAAAAACACATTTTATTTCGAACAAGATTGGTTATCGAGTTAGTTATATGCAATAAATTATATAATTACCCCTATGGCATACCCTTAACTATATATATATATATATTTTTGCGCAATAATACTCATATTTCTGTAAAATATTTGGTGTAAACACTACAAGACACAGTGCATTCCAACGGCGGCCAGACGTTGGCGGCCGTTGGAAAGCTGTTGATGAACGTTGAAAAAGCCGTTGATATACATTTCCATGGCGTCCAACGTCAACCAACGGAACCAACGCGCATATACCAACATCTTCCAATGTTCAAGTTGTCTATGTGGAAGAAGATGTTGACAAATAGAAGTTGGAAAGACGTTGGAAGATCCGATGGAGGACGTTGTAAGAATTGGAATAGATGTGCCAGTAAGCCGTCGGTGGACGTTGGAAATCTGGGTGTTTTTTTTACAGAACCAACAATGCATGCTTCCAGCCACCTCCAACATCGTATATCTCATAAAAAGCTCAATTTCGAGCATATATACAACATCATATCTCACATATAATCAATCATAATAGTAAATCCAAGTAATAGGCATATATAATAATCAATATACACAATACAAATCAATATAAACAGCATAAACCATCCAACATCAACATCCAACAAAATGTCCAATCCAACAATATCCAAACTACTACGTCAACATCTCAAAAACCACATCCAAACCAACATCCAAAACATTAGAATGTATCAAATCCTCACACTCTTCAAATATACATGTCCATAGAAAAACAAATCAAATCATACCTGAAATCACTCTCCTCCAGAACCACCAGAAGACGGAAACCGGCCGTATTGCTCCATAAACTCCGTAAGACGCCTGTTCAGCTCCTCCGTCTTGGCTTCGGTGCGGATATTGCGTTCCTCGAGCGCGGCGACCTGGGCTCTGAGCTGTGCAATCTCCTCCTTATCTTGAGCCCTCTGATACTCAATCTGAGCCGTCTTAGCCCATAAATAAAATTTAAATTATCGGTGTTTAATAATTGCAATTCGTGTTTACTATAATCCATCACAATGTGCAACAGTTGGTTCAGAATAATTATTTTAAAATTTATGTTAAAGTTATTACCGATTGATTCCCAAAACCATAGCGTCTGCCATGTGCCGATGGATCCATGACAGACTCAAAAATAGCGTCCTCCTCAACGGCGGTCAACTCGTCGCGCCCAGAGCCCTCGAGAATGGAAGTCCGTGCTTGCTGAAACTTTTGCTGTTATGCAAAATAAGTTGAATTTAGATATCATTATTTTAATTAACTTATATGAGTGTTAAGTCATTATGTTACTTACATATGCGGATTGCGCTTTGGAATTTTGATCCCAGGAGTATGAAACGGTGCCTGCTTCATCGACCTGGCTCAACGCATGAGTATGCGTGAAAACATCCCAGTAACTCACAGAAGCACCACCACGCCGTCTCTCCAGAAATATGTCCATATACATATATATTATATATATTGTTACATTATCTACAACTTAGAACTTAAAATCTTTAAATTATTATCGTAATTAATAAATATACCAAGTCCTCTCGGTGATGCTGAAATGACTTGGAACCACCACGATATGTGATAGGGTTCTTACTCCTATTGGCTGAGTTCCTCTCCAACTGCCTCTGTAAATTTAATTTAAAAACAAAAATTGTTTAACATTTCTAGTTAGTATTTGCGTAGAAGATTTTAAATTAAACATGTGATATATTTACCTGAAACTCCTCGTTTCCCCACCATTTCACAAAATCATCCCACACAGCTGCGCTCATCCACTGAGGCTTCTTTCCCGCTATTTTTAAGCTGTTTACTGTTTTTCGGTAGTTTTTTGCGACTTTGCTGCGCCAGTGGCGATATACGACTGAAATATCAACGTCCTGAAGGTCCACTTCTGCTTGCACGTTTGATAAAATAAGAGTTATACAGCTTTTATAAATAATGTAAACATGAATTGATATAGCATGTTCCTAATATATAAAGTGACATACCAAAAAATCCTGCCAAATAGTCTCTTTAACATTATCTGGAATCAATGTCCACTTAGGCCAACATTCTGTCATACGACCCATGTACGCCCGTCGAGATATAAATAGAACTACTTGAGTCGGCTCCAAAGAGAAACCACTGTGTTTAAACAGAGAAAAAACATTTAATATTTCATGACTACTATATATTTTCAGAATAGATTGTACGAAAATGAAATTTAATTTTGAAATTTAATACTTACGTTTGATCTGCTTTTGGCTTTAGCCACACCACAGGACGCCGTAGCTCCTGTGATGGACCACTGCCATCACCACCGTCCGGACGAGCATGCCCTCTCTGTGAGGAAGAGGGAGACCCAGAATGTCTACGTGACGACATACCTATATAATACATGTTACAAACAAACATTATAACAGGAAATAAAATGACTATATGTAAAACATACAGTATGGCGTAACATAAAAACGAGATGTGATACATATCATATATTAGCATACCATTTCATTTTTAATGAAAACATGATAATGTTTAAAAAAAATATAAATTTACCTTCTCAAAATGTAGATAGTTGATTAGTCCTCGTCATTTTTGGATTCAGACCCTATTTCGCACTCTATATTTTGTTCCTCTGCACTCTCAAATGCTTCAATTAATGCATTTGATTCATTGTTTAGAGGTCCAAAATCTGTTTGATCGTCGCTTATTATTATTCCTCTATTTTTCTCGATATCTGATTGGTAAGCTTGTTCTTCGGGAATATTCCATCCATCAAATGTAAACCTTGCCTTTGTTTTAAAAACAATCGACCAATCTATTTTATCTCTTCTTAGAGATGGGTAAGAAGCATAATAAACTTGAAGAGCTTGTTTGGCAAGTACAAAAGGATCGTATTTATAATAACGCGAAGTATGTTTTATTCCTATAAGATTGTATTTTGGGTGCACGTTGATTCCAGAACCTGGAACGCTGCTGAACCAGTTGCATTTAAACAAAAATACTTCTTCCGTGGGTCATGTGAAATACGTCAATTGCAAAACCTGGGTTAGCATGCCATAAAAATCATGTATATGATCATTTGGATCATCACTACCTTTAACAAATACACCAGTATTGTTAGTTATTTTTTTGGCACCGTATTCTTTAGTATTAAATTTATATCCATTGACAAAGAATATTGGATAGGTCTTCACTTTCCTTTTTGGTCTCATAGCTAAATGTTTCAATCGTTCGTCTACGACACAATTTGTTGTATTAAAAACGTACTTAGAAAACCAAGAAGCGAATTCTTTGCCGATATCGCCGTTAGGATGTTGTGATTCGTAAATACTGCAATTATATAACAAATGTTGCATTATGATTAAGATACACGTGTGTGCATATATTTGTGTATACACACGTGTTGATGATATATATATATATATATAAGTAAATTACCTAACAAACGGTGCAACTTCGGCACAGTTGAGAAGAACATATGTGCGTGCAACATGATAATCTCTATCATCCAACCATACTTCCACACAAGCACCAACAGGCCGACCTTGTTTTTTAAAAATTGATAAGGTCGTTTGACAATCATCTTGATCAATGCCTTCATCATTACGCGTAGCACTTTCAAATAATATGTTCACATGGTCACTAAAATAATGAGAGAAAAAACGAAACTTCTTCTTTGATGTATGATTTGCAAATCGAACCTTCAACTCGAGCTTTCTGTCTCACTTTTTTTTAGATGATTTAAATACCTTTCAAATGGATACATCCATCCATATCGCACAGGCCCTCGAAGACGTGCTTCTAATGGAAGATGAATAGGCAAATGTTCCATAACATTGAAAAAAACTGGAGGAAATACTTTTTCCATTTTGCAGAGCAATATCGGGATTTCTTCCTCAAGTTTACGTAGACGATCAATTTTTAATGTAGTAGAACAAATCTCTTTATAAAAAAGACTAAGTTCTGTTACAACAGTCCAAACTTTTACGGGCAACAGTTCTTTAAAAGCAACGGGTAATAAATTTTCCATCATAACATGACAATCATGATTTTTCATCCCGCTAAGTTTATTGTTCTTATAGTCGACACATCTACGAATATTAGAAGATATACCATCCGGGAATCTTAGTTTTCCACCCATTTTAAAAGTACTTTAACTTGATTATTGTCTAGCTCATAGCAAGCTTTTGGCTTTTTTGTGTCATTTGGCTTTATATGAAGCTCAGGACGATTACATATTACTTCGATATCACGTCTTGATTTCAAATCATCTTTCGTCTTCCCCTTGACATTCAAAATTGTATTAAAAACATTATCAAACACATTTTTCTCATTATGCATCGCGTCAATATTATGATGAATCAGGAGATTTTTCCAATAAGGCAACTCCCAAAATATGCTTTGTTTGCACCAGTTATGAATCGATGATTTACCTTGAATTTTAATTTGTTCTCCGGTTTCATGTATCTTTGGATAATCCTTTACAAGTCCATAAATATCTTCGCCTGACCAAACCGTAGGTGGTCTCAAAGTTTCATGTCTATTAGCTGTAAAGTTTTTCTTATCTCTTCTAAAAGGATGATTAATATGAAGAAAACATCGATGACAGTCAAACCATGAAATTTTCTTTCCATGAGGTAAAGAAAATGCTCGTGTATCTTCCATGCAGTACGAACAAGCTAGACGACCAGTCGTACTCCAACCTGAAAGCATGGCATAAGCAGGAAAATCGCTGATTGTCCACATCAAAGAAGCATACATGCGAAAGTTTTTTTTTGGAAATATCGTATGTTTCTACTCCTTCGTACCACAGTGTTTTTAATTCTTCAATCAAATGTTGTAAATAAACATCGATTCCTTGTGTCGGATCATTAGGACCAGGGACGGCAACTGTGAGAAACATATATGGAGTTTTCATACATATCCATGGAGGTAAATTATAAGGTGTGACAATTATAGGCCATGACGAATATTTAGAACCAAACTGAGAAAATGGTGAAAATCCATCCGTACATAAACCAAGTCGAACATTACGACTCTCGGATGCAAAATCAGGATATTTGTGGTCAAAATGCTTCTATGCTTCCCCATCGGCTGGGTGTGTTAACGTACCTTCTTCCCATGTTCTAACACTATGCCATCTCATATGTTGCGCGGCTACAGAAGATACATATAACCTTTGAAGTCTAGGAGTAATTGGTAAATAATGCATACGTTTATACGGGACTTCCTTTCCTTTTTTCTTTCTTGATTTGTACCTTTCCTGATTACATGTTTTACAATTTCTAAGGTTGATATCTTCTTTCCAAAACAACATGCAACCGTTTAGACATGTATCTATTTTATGATACGGTAAACCAAAGCTGACTTCATTTTTTTTACTTCATAATGATTTTCGCACATTAAATTATTGGGAGGCATATGCCGTTTCGCAGCTTGTACAACAGCTGTAAATCCAGCTTCTGTGAAGTTGTATTTAGATTTCATCGCAATGTATTCAGCAGTTACTGATAATTGGGTTCTGCTTGTGCAGTCTTCCCAAAGGGGTTTCTTTGCGGCATCTAATAAATCATATATTTTTTTGCCCCAATATTTGGTTCTTCTTCAGCATTACCATCGTCATCAATTAATTGAGGAACAGGAAACATTGATAGTGCAGCATCTTCAACCATATGTTCTACGAGATTCGTCGTATCAATTTCAGTACACACCACCTCCTCAGCTTGTACATGATTAGATGCTAACGGTTCTCCATGACGATCCCAAACCAAATAGTTCGGCACGAAACTGTATTGACGCAAATGAACTCTAACCATTTCTGGTATCAAATGCTTCAATATTTTGCATTTAGTACATGGACAACGGATTTCTTCGTCGTTTCTGTTATTACTTAAAGCGAAATCAATAAATACGCGAACACCGTTATTAAACTGTTCACTTATTGAGCCTCCATTTTCGACCCTTCTTTTTTTGTACATCCAGCTTCGATTAGTAAAATAATTGTCCATTTACCTATGTATATAATTAAAAAGTATGATATAAATTCAAAAATTGACATTTTATTAAAACAATATTATTGGTGAATTTTATATTAATAGATCATTGACACTTTGTCGATGGGTCATCCTACCTCCCATTACAAATACAATAACGTAATTAAATCGCGTAAATCATTTCAATTTAAACGATTCAACAAAATTTCGGCAGCACTTCGCTTTGGTTCCCTAAACAGTACACATTTGCGTGTACACATGGAACATAAAGGAAGCGCTGTCGAAATTCTATGAACCATTTAAAATGAAATGTTTTACGAGATTCAATTACGTTATTGTGTTCATAACTTGTCCAATACAGGGACAAATCCAACAAATATTGTATACGATGAATATAGATGTCCGTTCTGTTAAAAAACAAATATCTACATAACGATCATATACAATACTTATCAGACGAGGCCGAAAGACACTCTAAGGGTTTCATGAATATAAAATATCGTTTTTGAAATTTTATAAAATACATAAACTAATTGTATGCTCACTGACAACTAACGTTTCCAAACGAACCTAAAACTAATTGTATGCACATTATTCTATTGTTAACACAAACTTAAATATATATAATCTTGCAATACATAAGTTAATAACATAAATTATGCCTCAATAAACTAGATTATACATATAATAAGGCAACACAAACATTTAATACACTAATTTAACAAATTTAATTAAATATAGGGATTATGGTTTATACTTTTTCTTGAGAGATTAGGGAGTTAGAGAGATGAGAGGGGGGCTTGGAGTCGTCGGAGGAGCCGTCGATCGTCGGAGTAGAGGGGGGGGGGGGTCGGAATCAGAGCAAAATTGGGAATTTGGGGGGGGGGGATAGGTTTCAGCCGAATGGGGAAGAAGAAGCTGGGTTTCTGTTTTGCTCATGGATTTCTAACGTCATTCAACGGCCGCCAACGTCCATATTCCAACGTCTACCAACGTCCTACAGTTTTTAACTAATAAAATATATGACAAAACACTGGACGTTGGAAGACATTGGTCAATGACGTTGGAAGGATCCGTTGGAATACACTATGTGTCTTGTAGTGAAATGTCTTGATCCTTGAACAAACTCTAACAAAGTCCAATGATCATTGCTTTGATATTTGGTGTAGCGTATGATATTATCAATGAAGGCTCTTGTTGGAGTGATTGGCGGTGATTCCATGTCGTTATAACACATTTTGATGATAAAAGTTGACAATTTTAGACCAAAAATGTTTGAAATTTAATGACATATAAACAATGACTAGAGGATCGTGGGTGGTAACCTTCCGACCTGAATTTCGATGAGAATGACAGATGGCGATTACTTAAATTCTGATTAAAATATTCTACTTTTGTTTCAATCAAACTAGTCGTATTCATTAAAAAGTTGTGGTTTTGAGTGAAATATATTTGATCTTAACTCTCTCTAATTTTGTCTGTTCTTATGTAGATCTATTTGATTTGTTGTTTTAATTTTGATTAAATTATATCATTTTATTCCTATTGTTCAAAATCCATGTAACTAACCTTATATTTAATCTTTTTACTATCAAATACGAATTACTACTTATCAAGTCGACATTAATAATTAGTATTATTTAGTTTAATTAATTAGTTAATCAATACTTGTTTTTGCTCCGCGAACAATAGGATTGCTACCGGTTTTGAATTGTTATAAGAGAAACTCCAATGGTATGATTATTCATAGAATATCACTAAAAAAATTTCCAATTGTCGAATTAAGGCTGAAGATTCAGTTGAAAATTCTAGATCCAGTTCAGGATCCTGAATTGGGCTTGGGTGCCCATTAAATGGGCGCCCAAGCCCTTCCCCCTTCCCCCTTCGTAATGGCTAATTTCCACTCTTATTCCCACCCTTTCGGCTATAATCGGTTATATCAACGGCTATAAACGATCATATTTTGCCTCCAACGACTATAAACGGTCATATTTTAAACTGCAATAGCTATAAACGGTCATATTTGTGATTTTATTACATATATCAGACTATTTTTCAGATTATAATACACATATCTCTTCTTCTACTACAATTATATTCTCAATTACATAATATTGAAAGTATGTCTCATCCGTTTCAATCATATACCGAAGCAATGAATATGGATAACTGGGATTTTGATTCCCAACCCGTTCAAAATGTTCATCCCCAACCGCTCCTCCTCTATCCTTCCATTCTTCTGCTCCATTGTCTGGCGATGAAGATAAAAATTTGTGTTATTTACTATCATTTTTCTAACGACTCGGTCAAGGGGAATGACAAAAGTGGAGAGGCGTTTTGAAGGAAGTCATGATTGCGTACGGTAAAAAGCATGTTGAAAAACGAGGTCAATATCTACAATCACCGGTCGTTTTGGGAAGATTAATCGACAAACACAATTCTACGAGTCTCATATTCACAAAATAAGAACAACAAATCCAAGGGGAATGAGTGGCGAAGCTGAATTGATAGCGTTTTGAAAAATATCAATTTTTTTATTTACATTCGTATTTTATCACTTTGTTAATATATCATTTTGTTTTTCTGTTTTTTTAGAAGAGAACGACGAACGATCATTTCTTGAAATCATTTCCAAGAGAAAATGGTACAATGAAACCACACCACTATCAGTTTGCAAACTGCTATGACTTGCTTGTTAGTCAACAAAAATGGAGCTCAAACAATGCAAAGAGCTTAAGAGATGTCAAGACGAAGTCAATGGGTAAGAAAAAGCAAGTCGAACTAATTATAGTTCTAGCCTAGGCGATTCTTCTCATATGAACTCTAATGTATGACGAGATAACGAAGACAAAGAAGCAGAACCCTCATTTGATGAAAATGCTAGACCGATGGGGCAATGAGCAGCTAAGAAGAAATTTGTTGTTCAATCCTAAATTGATTCTCATTTAGCCCTAATGCATGAAAAACATGAGAGAGAAAATGCAAAACATCAAAGAGGGAGTGCAAAAAAGCTTGTCGTGTTAAAAGAACCGACCGAGATTGAGAAGGGTCGGTTTAAGCTAGAGCGGCAACGCCAAGAGACCTTAGTAATGGAAAAGGATGTCACCGGAATGGACCCAATTACAATGCAATATTGGATGGAGTACAAACAACACATTGTTGAGAGTAGATCATGAACGAAACAGATGTAGTTGAAATATTCATGTGATATTTTTAGTTATTGCAGTTTATATATTCTGCACCTTCAGTTTATGTTTTCAATCATGTACTATTTTCATTTTTAAAATATTCAATGGTATATCGTTTTTTCGATGCATTATGTAGATATCATTATAGATTTACTTCACCAAACATAAATGTTATGACAAACACCATAGTTATCGCATTCTACGCGTCGTTCACAAACAAAAAAGCAAATAGATGTAATTGAACAAAGATCCACCATCACGAACTACTGATTTCCATGAGGATTCCAAATATGCTCCATTAAATCCCTTTGGATCCTATTATGAATAGCCACATTATGATATACTTCGTGATGATCGATGTGAATTGTGTACTATCCTTTAGTTCGTAACGTGGCTGTGTGGAACAATTCAGGGGGTTGTCTTGCCCCCATCATACTCGAAATCGGGATAGTTTATACCGCGTTCATCTTCAATGATCATGTTATGCAGAATTATACAACAGAACATAATTGTAGCCATTTCTGATCTCTTCCATAATCTACAAGGGTTGCTGACCATTGCAAACCTTTCCTAAAGGACTCTAAATGATCTTTCTACGTCCTTCCTTTGTCCTTCCTGCATTGTAGCAAATTGTTTCTATTTTGCCGTCATTGGGTTTGCAAATGTCTTTACAATCGTGCTCCATTTGGGATAAATTCCATCTCCTAGATAGTATCCATGCTCATACATGCTATGACCAAGAATAAATTATACATGAGTTGACTTACCTTGCGCCAAATCATTAAACAAATGAGATTGTTCGACAATGTTTAAGTCGTTAAGAGAACCAGACATTCCAAAAAAAACATGCCAAATCCACAAATCATGAGAGACAACTGCTTTTAAGATGACAATTGGTTTTTTCTATGCCGTTATATGCTCCATGAAAAGCTTTTGGACAGTTTTTCCACTCCCGATGTATACAGTCTAGACTTCCAAGCATGCCAGATCAGCCTTTGCTTTCATCCATTTCACGCAAGCGCGTTACATCTGTCTAATTTGGAGAACGCAGATATTTAGTCCTATAAATGTCCACAACTGATTGAGAGAAGTGATTTAGGTTTTCCAATGTCATACTCTCTGCAATATAATATGCGTCGTCAAGGGCATCGACGGGTGTACCGTATGTTAACATCCTCAAAGCTGATGTCATCTTTTGATGCCCACTCAAATCTTGATTTTTGCAGCGTCCTCTTGTGAACAAAATAATTATTATTCTTGTGAATACTTTCGAGAATTCTTAAAAACAATGGACGACTCATTCTGAATCGTCATCTAAACATCTCTGGACCGTAAGTTGGATCACAGGCAAAGCAATCTTACATAAGTGTTTTGTGAAATGCTTGCTGGTTACGATTGATGTATTTCTGATCCATAACCGAGCCGCCGTGTTTTCCAAAAGCTGAACTGTATGCTTCATGGTATATCTCCATCAGTTCTACCTCCTTTTGTTGATGTGCTAACGCGTACGATTCTTCTTTAGAGTCACTATCGCATAGCAATATAGCTTTTAGTAATTTTTCAGACATTGTTATTGAGGATAACTGTTTGATTTTTGAATGTTTTGTTAGATTGAATTGTGGTGAACAAGTATAAGATTCATATGGTTATGTATATATAGGACTAATTCTTTAGTGGATACAAGGCAGCTCAGTGTGCAGTCAAATCATACACCGTAGCCACGTTCCACTGTTGGTCTCGGCTAATATCTTTATTAAGTGGAGACAAGGTGGCTCAGTGTGCAGTCAAATCACATATTATAGTCACGTTCATTTGCCGGCCAAGATTCCCTACTTTCTTGAGTGGAGACAAGCTGGCACAGTGTACGGTCATATCATACACTGTAGCCACATTCCATTGTCGGACACAGCTAATATCTTTAATGAGTGGAGACAAGGTGGCACAGTGTGCGATTATATCATACACTGTAGGCACATTCCACTGTCGGCCGCAACTAATATCTTTAATAAGTGGAGACAATGTGGCTTGGTGTGTGGTCAAATCACATACTGTAGCCACGTTCATTTGTCAGCCAAGATTCTCTGTTTTTGTGAGTGCATTAAAGACGGCTCAGTGTGCAGTCAAATCATACACTGTAGCCACGTTCCACTGTCGGCCACGACTAATATATTTATCGAGTGGAGACAAGGAATATCCATTATATAAATCCACAAATCTTTATCTGCTTGAATCGTTTAAAACTTGACATTATTCAAATATAATGTCCAACATGACATTTATTTCTCATGAATTGAAGCTACTTATGAAGTACTACATACAAACCGCGACAATCAAGAGTTAATAGTAATTCAATTTTGGGACACTCTGGCTGAACTTAACAATGACGACGTAGGCCGTCGAGTCAGACGTACGGCTCAAGAGGTCAGGACTGCATACAAAAACTTTAATAGGTCATGCACACATTACACAAAGGTTATTAATGAGGTAATATTAAAAAATGTGTTCGAGACTATACGTTCGACTTATGATGGCCGATATAATTTAAAATACCGCACTCCGTTTATTGGCCATAATGCGAACTTCATACATTAAAATTGGTTAGAAAGATTTGGATGGCCTTAAGATAATATTATTACTAGTTGGTTGTGTAACAGTCGTTAATGTATTATTTAATTGGAGATGTTTTAATGTATAGTTGGTTAAGTAATATTGTGTTGTATGAAGAATCTTTTAATGTGTAGAGAGCTTTCTGAATTGTCTTTTCAAATAATAATGTATGTTGCTGTTGTCAGATCAAAAAGTAGTGATATCATATCAATTAAATAGACCCGTTTGTTAATATATGCGCTTTCTGAATTACTTCTTCGTCATTCATAATCATTTTCTTTCTCACTCACAACAACAACTTCTTCATCGCAATGCCTTCTTCGCCTTCTTCTATCGATTCAGATGCAAGTTACGTGCCTTTGGAAAGTTCACGTATTGATGCGGATTAGCTTATCAATTATCGAGAATAATACTATGAAGATGTCCATGGTCAGTTTGTAGATCTTGACCAGCTGAGATTTCAAGAGGTGGTTGAACCACCATACAAACATCAGGTTGTTCATCAGGCATATGAACAACCTGATAACCAGGTTCAAGTTGTTCAATCTCCTACCGAGTAAGAAGTTGAATCGCACCCAGTTTGTTGTCACTGCAGGCATGGAGTTGAAGTTGTAGCATGTGTGGATGGAAAAAATATTGGTCGTCGAATCCAACTATTTCAATTCTGGTCGAATGGTTGTAATTACATGGAATGATTGGATGATCATTTATGTCCAAAGGGCATAACATATGCAAATGAGCTAGAACACGAGATAAGAAGTCTAAGACTTTCTTTACAGAGTTGCAGTTTAATCGTCACGTCCAGTTTCTTCATGTTTGTGCTCTATTATTACTGTGTTGTTTTTTAGCAGTGTTCTATGTTCGCATATCTTTAATTCTAATCTCACTGGTAGTTTCTTTATATTTATATGTCACTAGTTGGTGTTTATTAGTAGGTTAATATAGCAGTGTACCATATTTGTATGTTTGCAATTGTAATTGGTTTAGCAAATTAATTTACATCAGTTTACTCAAACGTATAAAATTCACAGTATACTCAAACATATAAAATTCACAGTATACTCGAACATTATCGTCCTAAATCAAGGAAAGTGAAATTAGATAAACAGAAAGAATGCACATATACTCAAACAACGATATAAGTACATAAGTTATAGGGATCGCAACATATAATAAAACGTCCACTGTGCATAAACTAAAAGGTATACAACTAAAGAGATGCAATGTCGTCGTCAGCATCATGATCATCATCATCATCCCCGTCACCACCACCATCATCATCTCCGTCACCGTCATCATCATCCCCATCACCATTCTCCCCCTTGTTCTCATCATCCCCGTCGTCAACCTCCTCACCATGCTCATCTAAACCACAAGTGTCATACCTACTGGGACCAGCATCACCTCCGCCTGGTGGTCCGAAAGGCTCGCATACAGTAAGTCTAGCTGATGCTGATTAATTTGCGCCTCTAACATCTGTGTATGCTGCATGTGCATATCATGCATGGTGTGCTTATGTGCAAGAGTCGTATCGCGAAACACACCAAGTGAAACTCTGACCTGCTCCAATCTAGCAGTATACTACATAAAGAATCTATTTGACATAGATAAGAAACTAAGCATAAAATAAAGAGAAAATGACAATAAACAACAAACGTACCTCATACGGAGGATGTAACCCGACTGAAAGCACATTAGGATAGTCGGGGTGATCTGGAAAGACTAAAGGCTGCTCAATTAGAGTACTTATCACGTCATACATTCTAAAAGTAGTATCAGGCTCCAATTGCATCAGAGTCTGGGAGAACTATAACGAAATCAGATCAAATGAAACCCGCGGTACCTGAACTTTATCGGCTGCAATGTGAGGTCCTATACGATCAGAGTTGACCCTACGAACATAATCTGGTATGATGAATCTACGCGGTGCTACTCTAGCCCAATAAGCATCGTAATCTCCATCGATGAAGAAAGTACTACTATCCACCCACCCAGCCTATTGTAGAGCATCTAGGTAGTGATCGCCAATCACCCTATGTCTACCAAACATATTCTCACAAGATAAATGATCATATGGTATACGACGATCAACCGTAATCTGATAAACACACCTCTCTCCTAAATACCACATGGGCATAAATGCAGGTGTATGTAAAACAAACATATGTCTAGATAGTGAATACGCAACCATCGAGGGATGGTCGTCCGCCATAAGACCTGCATCTGCTAGATGATTCCAATTTGAGACCCAATGAGTCCAAATGATGTTACTTCGACTACGCATATCAAGCTGTGACCTAGCCTCCATCAAGTCATGTCATACACCTAAGAGAACATGATGTACGTACTGCATAGTCTCCCATCATCTCATCCTATGCTCAACAGCCCGACTAGTCTTGTCCTGGATGCGAAGATGCATGTTTGCCATGTGCTCGTAGTACCATAACGACAAAATATATCAAAAAACATGCATCTGCTTGACATCACCAAGCGCAAATGAATTTAAAGCGGTATAAAGGATGTCTAATATCGCCGTGCCCCAATCAATAGTATGCAGCTGGTCTAATCTGGCAAGAGATGCTAAATAGCCTAGTCTAATTGTACATTTTTAGTTCAAAAAAAGGTCGAACCAAACAAGTACAACAAAAATGCTCTAGTAACTGCATCCATCATTTCGGCTCTAGCTATATAAGGGGTGATGTACTGCTGCAGGTAAGTCAACTTAACAGAACCACTAGTGATGCAGATAACATCTATCAGCGGTAAAAAAACATTAAACAAGGGACTCGTATAAATCAACAAATGAAAAAAGTCGAAGGCCATGTCGTCCAATCTCAGTGCCAGTGAACATGTAGAAATCAACTGAGATAATATCAAGCTCAAAATCTGAAAAATGAAATGTATGCGTGGTGGGCCACCATCTCTCAGCTAATGCCTAAGTGAGAGGTCGATCAAAGGACCGGACATGCCCAATCGACGAAAGAAGGCCAAAAGGGCCAGCCTGTAGCCTCTTCATAATAGGACCGAGAAAAGAGTCATAAAAATGGATAATGCACTTAGCCCAACTACCCCGACAATGAATGTCATTGTCCCATAGATAATTTATGAATTAATAGTTTTGGATAGAGTAACATTTACTATGATTATATATGATATGATATGATGTACATATAAAAATTATCAGATATATTAATGTGCAATTTATACCTGTACGGTTGTCAAAGCGGTTTCGGCTCTGTGCCGATAACCATTTGAAAGCTCGTGTAGTACACGTAGACTATATGATGAAACTCCAGATGGCGGCGGAATGTGTAATGGTTCAGTTTGCTCCGCTGGATGTCCGTAAACCGTTCTTCGAACGATTTTGTTTGGACGCGGTGACATTTTGTTTAGTTTTTCTAATTTAAAATTAAAAGTGAAAAATTAGGTGGAAACTGCGGAGGAAAAGGGGGAGATCAGTATATGGGGGGTGGCTGACGTCCATTAGTCCCTGGAGTCCTCTATCCCCTTCAGGTCTGAATATTTAGCGCTAAATCCACGGTACATACCCTAAGATCAATGATAGATGAATATTTTGATTTTTGAACGGACTAGGCCATAACAGAATTGTTACCAATTTGAATTCTTTTATTTATTTTTTTAGAAAATAATACATATAAGTTCCTTTTTTATGTTCTATTTTTTTGGCCCATAGTAGTTTAAAACTACTTTTCCACATGCAATGCACATGTTTTTGCGAGCGGGAAAATTTTGTGACACTTGCCACAGTCCTCACCCCCTTCCGATCCCCAACTGCGTGCTCGAAGGTAGAGCCAAAACCCTAAACCCAAAATTTGGAATTTCATAATGGAGAGAATTTATGTTACCGTCAGAGCGAGACCACTCTCGGTTGAAGATTCCAAAACAAGTCCATGGAAAATCTCTGCAAATTCTATTTTCTTGACCAACAACCAAGCAAAATTCGAATTTGGTGCGTTATCTATCTCCTTCTTATTTTATTAACTACTTTTATTCTGTTAATTCTAAAGTTTTTGTTTTGTTGTAATGCAGATAGGATTTTTGGGGAGGATTGCAACAACGAGGATGTTTATATTGCGCGGACTAAAGAAATTGTAGCTTCTGCAGTTCGTGGATTTAATGGTATTTCTAATTAAATTTTGTTACAAGGATGATTAACTCTGTCAAATATTGAGTATATGGCTTAAATTTGCAGGCTAGCGCAAATGTGAAGTTTAAACTATTTTATCATTTTTTTTTGTCTTCCAGAAATTATAACATGATTCTCCTATTTCATTTATTGTTTATAATTTGCAAGTCTAGCACGTGCTGTAGAAGTGTGGAAAAAGCAGTTAGGTGATATACACAATTGAAGTGTCACGTTTTCATAATTTTGGTGCACCACAAGTTTCAATTTCACGACCCTTAGGTGTTCTTATATTTCCAATACGTCGCTGAATTTTCATCATTTGATTTTCTGAATAATATCTTTTGATCACTACAGTTAATGCTTTGTTATTAGGTAAACATTTCAATCACATCCCTGCAGTTTTCTTCTTCTTTTTTTAAACTGCAATGTCCACTCATAGTTGATTCCGATGTGTATTTTTGTTTACTACTTCTAAGCCTAGGTTAGATGTCTTATATGTTGTTACAACTCAACAGGTACTGTATTTGCATATGGCCAAACCAGTAGTGGTAAAACTCATACTATGCGTGGGTCTGCAACTGAGCCAGGGATCATCCCTCTTGCTGTGCATGATCTGTTTAAGAGCATCCAAGAGGTGGTCATATTTCATCATAATTTTAAACCTTCATTAAGAGACTAAAATTCTTGCTTTGGAGCAAGTTCTTTTTTTTTTTTTTTTTTTAAACCGTTTTCCTCACATCATCTTCCTTCATTTCTTTTCTTTGACATGTGTATAAGTATCTTCATGCATAAAGATACACATGCACATTAATCCATGTGTACTTACATAATCATGAATAAATAACAGTTACAGTCTTCCAGTAACCTCAAACTTTTGTACTTTTATCTACCCGGTGGATGCCCAATGCTATGCATGAAGGACTGGTATATCATTCATGTAGTTGGTACCGGGTCTGTTTATAGCTGACTAAAAACTCATCTATCCTTACTTCAGTTGATTGCCATTTGTACAACAAGTGATTAGTGAAGTACCTTCTAACTCTGACAATAGTACCATGTTTATAAGAATCTAATTTAAGCTGGGTGTTTTCATTGACAACATGCCAATTTACTATAAGAAATTCAGAGGGTTGAAGTTAGATGTTTAGTTCATGAAGATTACAGTAGCCCCTAAGAGCGCACGCAATCTATAATACACTGAAACCATTTTCTCAGATGAATTATTTTTTGGAAGTTTGATTTGAAAATCAAAATCAAAATCATAATATCTGTAGTCATACATCAGACAACTTAGTGAAATACCTTAGTGCAAGGGCAATGCATGTGGATTGGATCACAAAGTGAGATAATATAAGGACATCTCCAATAGATTCAACCCTGAATATTCATGGCATTGAATATTTGGGGCTGAAATGAAGAGAAATATCCAACAAATAGGTGTCTATTTAATGGGCATCTAAGGTTTAGCACCCATTAATGGGCGTATGAATGTTAGATGCCCATCAAATAAGCATGTAAACAATAAATGAGTTTTAATGGCAGTGTTTAGATGCCCATTAAGTGGGTGCCTATACTTTGGCATCCATGACGCCCTTTCCCATTAAATGAACGCCCAGTTCCAGAGCTGAATGTTCAGCGGTAATGCATCTGTTAGGGGTGGGTTGGCTGAATCATGGGCTGTTGGAGTTGCTCTAAGACCGTAATATTATGCACATGATGATAAGAGCTAAAAGCAAATTATTTTACAAATACATTGAAACTCCACTTGGTAAACAATATGATTTAACATGCTGCATTATTACAGTTGCTGTCAACACTACAGCAAAATACTGCTCCTTGTTCTGGAGTTCATTTAATTGCGTGATTTTTAATGATTGTTCTAGAGAAAAGGAAAATAATTTAGGTTTCAACTTTTATGATCATCAAGCTTTTAAGTTTTAACATCCAAAGTTTACATGTGATGAAATAAATATGTTATTTTACCAAGTTCAATATCCAGTGTTTCACGATTTACACAGCATATCGCGGTACCTTGCACAAAGCTAATCCATATACACCATACTGCAACATTCTGCACAAAGCCAATCCATGCTGGTAGTAATACTGAAAAGTGAAGTCATCTCATATGCCTTTTGACTTAAAGTTGGTTAACCAAGGTAGTTGAAAATGTAGCATGTTACTTGTGCTTGATAGCCTTGTAGACCAGTACTCAAATATATTATAGATTTGTGCATATAATGGTTACAGAATATTTTGCGGACATGTAAAATGATTTTTGTTGTAGTTGACTTTTTCATTGTATCTAACTTAAGATATCTAGCGTGAAGTAGAGGTCATCTGCTTAGAGTTAATAAAATAATCCCATCTCTAAATTTGTAACTGAAACTTCACTTATGCTTTAGCAATCACAAATGCAAAACCAAGACCAAATATAGAACGGGATCTCTTTGAAGCGAATTCGATTGTTATTTTAGATGATCAAGTTTTTCAGAAGCTTACGAAAGTGGTAAAATAACTAAAACATGTATCTCAAAATAAAGAAACCAACTAAAGAAAATATGCTAAACAACAAAATAGTAAAGTTGCTACAACAATTACAATTGGTAAGACAAACACATAGGAGTAAATGTGATACGTCTACTTAATTCCGTTTTCTCAATATGTGGCTATCTTGGAGGTATGCACTAAATAGAATTTGGGTTTTGATGTACTAATTAAAATGACATGATGGTCTTATCTATCATTTTCATCAGCTTTTTAGCCATATGCCAAACAAGCAGGCTCTATCATTGATAAGTCAAATGGTTTTGTTCTTCATTCCTATGAGTTTTGGCTCTTTGATTTACAACATTATTATTTTATGAAGCTTCATTTACCAATAGGATGTTTGTCGAGAATTTCTGGTTCGCATGTCTTACATGGAGATATACAATGAGGAGATCAATGATTTATTGGCTCCAGAGCATGGGAAGCTACAAATCCATGAGAGTCTCGAGGTATCCATTTGCTAATGTTATACTACCGTTTTCTTTCACTTCTGACTTTTTTTTATTGCCTTCTTTATAAAGAGAGGCATATATGTTGCAGGATTAAAAGAAGAAATTGTTACATCTCCTGAACAAGTCTTAGATTTCATGAATTTTGGAGAATGTACCACTTTGCAATATCTTTTTCCCTATTTTAAATATTATCCATAATGTTCGTTGATTAACTAAACACTAAAATACATTTGTAGCTCATCGCCACATCGGGCAGACAAATATGAACGTCTACAGCAGTAGGTCGCATACTATTTTTCGCATGGTACAATTGTAATTTAATTTGCTATAATACACGTGTAAGAAGATGTTTGGCTATTTTCGTTTTCTTCCTGTGAGCTGCTTATCTGTGATAAGTTGGAACTTCTAACTTTGCCAAAGCACCATAAAGAAGCAAAAGATAAAAAAATCTGACTTCTATTTGGATGACTCATCAATACTTATTTTTGATAAGTTAGTAGAACTACTTTTCAAAAGTAAGCAACTTACAACACGCGCACGCGCGCGCGCACCCAAACATCTTTTAGCAAAAAATGTTGCTAGACATATGTTATCATCATTTGGTTTGTTGCAGGTAATTGAGAGTCGCGAGAAACTTGAAGATGGCGATGATGTCAATTCTTGCGATGCAGTTCGTGTTTCAGTACTTGTATGTAATAGGTTTAAATTACTGTACATAATGAAGCATATTTTTTTTCTTATGTGTTTTTGCTCATATATACATACATACATTCATGTGTGTGTGTGTGTGTGTGTGTGTGTGTGTGTGTGTGTATTAGAATTTAGTGGATTTAGCTGGATCAGAGCGTGCTGCTAAAACTGGGGCTGAAGGCATGCGTTTGAAAGAAGGTTCTCACATTAACAAAAGTTTAATGACCTTGGGAACTGTCATCAAAAAATTAAGTGAGGGCGCTGAGGGCCAAGGGTTAGTTCTATTGACATAACTTGTATGCACGAGATTAATATTCCATTTGATTTTCTCACGGATATATGCTTTCTAGGGGTCATGTTCCTTACCGTGATAGCAAGCTTACTCGAATATTACAACCTGCACTTGGAGGGAATGCAAATACTGCTATTATTTGCAATATTACACTTGCGGCGGTATTTATTGAGACCTTTCGTTTTACTTGCTACATAATCTCAGATGTTGTTCGATGTCGTTGATCACCACATGTTTTAGCGGTAGTTATTCTGATTACTACACATATTTACTCTGGCTAGTGTCAAAGTAATTTCCTCTTATTTCAACATGCATGGTTGTTTATTGAATAGTAGAAAGCGCTTAAAATCAAATTATCACAGCATATATTAGTGGTTTGATCTAATCCGTACTATAATATACTGATAACCATAGGAAGGATTGTTCCGTGCTACAATTTATTTACCTCAAACTTGCATTTGTATCATTGGTTATGCAATTGTATGTATTTGCCCTATGCAATCATACATATTTCCCCCTCTATAGCTATTTTTTTCCCCTGGTTCATCTTTAGTGATTGATCCATATAATTTATTCCAATAAAAGCTTAAATACTTAAAGACTCCGTAGAGCAAAATAGATGATTACGGTAGGAAGATGGACCCTTTTTAAACAAGTGAGTTTTTTGCTGTCCAGTTTGAAATAAGCTGGTATCTAAAAAAGCCAATCAATGACTAGTAATTGAAGTACTAAAACTACTTGAGAGGATTCGGTAGCCAAATTAATGTTTGCATGTGTGCAGTTTAAACATGTCCACTTATTTACTACTTTATGCTGTTTTAATATTTGTTGATTGATTTGTATACGTTTTCCGTAGTATAAAAATGTCCCTTGTTGTGCATGAAATGTATATGGGCTTGTTATTCCCGAATATTCTCCCATTGGTAAACATTATATAGTTCAAGTACATAAGACATTTATTTTCGTACAGGTGTTTAAACTATTCCAAATTATATCTTATTTTCAAGAAAGAATGAGCGTGTTCTAATTATATAAACTTGTTTACTAACACACACATCCGTACATGCATGTTGGAAGTTTTTCATAAAATTGTAAAGGGGGTTTGGGGGTAACAACCCCCAGGTGGGGTGTGAGGCTATGCCCCCGCTGACGGTGGTCGACTTGGCCGGTCAGATCGCGGGGGTCCGGTGGTTGGGTTCCTTGGCAGGGTGTGAGGCAGTGCCCCGTCCGAAAACGGTACATCTCGTTTGTGTTTGAATTTGAGTTCAAACAGCAAATGGATATGATTGTTTGGACCAAAATGCGTTTGTTCGTTTCAACAATCACCATCAACAGTAGCCTTCTGAATCGACATATTATACACACAATGATACTTCGTTATTAGTACATAACTTCTTTCTTGCTTTCCGAATCAACAAATTATACACACATCATCTGAACTTTTCGAGTGCTCTTCTGATTTGTGCAAATAATCACAACTTGCACAAATTCACTCCGCTGTATTCTGCAAGAACGTTTTCGACAGCCCTTTGTGATCCGAGATAGGGAAAAACATTTTTAAAAGAAAGTGATTCAACCGCGTCTTGGAGTGATATATCTACACAACTTACAACAATACACACACATACACACTCACAGTGTAACAATTGAGAGATATAAATGGTGCAAAAATATTAAAATCTTGTGTGCCTTCAATGATAGGTTCATACAGATGAAACAAAAAGCAGTCTCCAATTTGCAAGCAGAGCTTTGCGTGTTAAAAACTGTGCATGCGTCAATGAGGTTTCCTTTTTTCAAATTACAATAAAATAATTTTTGATAGTATTTTGGCTGGGCTATTTTTTTTTATATAATGTTAGTCGTCATATATTGATGCTATATATTGTTAGCTCACGTAAAATCTATACACTTTCTTTTTCATAAACCAGATATTGACTGATGCTGCTTTGCTAAAACGGCAAAGAAAAGAAATTGAAGAGCTTCGATCCAAATTGCTGGTAGCCGCATTTACATCATTATGCCCACTGCATATTATTATCTTCTTGTTAGTTGAGCACACAGTTTATGCGAATTTTTTATTAGAGTTCTCACTCGGAGCACCTAGAAGATGAAATTTTGAATTTGCGAAACACACTATTACAGGTTAATTATACCATGTATTTGGGTTGGTTTCACTCAAATTTAAGTCTTCATTTACATTCCTCTTGCTGAAATTATAGAGCGAGCTAGAAAAAGAGAGGATAGCATTGGAGCTGGAAGAGGAGAAGAAAGAAAAAGCATTACGTGAGAGGAGATTAGCAGAACAAGCAAAGAGAATTGCTAACCTAAGTTCCTTGGTCCTATGCTCAGAAAGGACTGATAAGAGCACAAATATGAGTAAGGTAGTATTTTTATTTCATCAATTTTTTTTCCTTCACTTTCACCAGTCGTTGTGAAGGTTTCCGTGCTGAACTGTTAAAATAGCATAACAAGTTTGAAAATTTGACTAGTTAGCTTATAAAGAGATCCTTTTACATAGGGAAAAACTTTCGTAGCATTTATGGTTCCAAACATATGGTTTTCACATGTTTTTCTTTTTTGTGAAGAACATACCTCTTACAATTGTAAAGAAAAATGCTCATGGTATACTAGAATGTACATGTATATGATATCTTTGGATTATAAGATGAGATGATTTATACAGTGCTGGCCATTGGTATAATGACTATTGACTTATGAATTTGATGTGGTTATAGATTTTTTTTAAGATATAAACAGAATGAGAAATTTTTTAATTTGAGTTTTAAAACTTAAGTACGCAAATAGACCACTTTTAAAACTATTTACAAATATAGGTCATTTTTGGCCATGTCAGTGCCACACTGTCAAAAATGCACCGACAATGTTTCAAATGTCAACGGTATTTTTTTACGGGGTCTAGTAAACATGCGATATATGAAAAGTTGGCCATATCAAACAAATAAACAATACATGTGACTTTTGAAAATGCGCCTATGTTATTTTCTAAAATATTACCGGCGCCTTTTGGAATGTTGTCAGTACAAATTTGCCACTGTGGTGCTGACATGACCAACAATGGCTTATATTTTTTAAATAGTTTTAAAAGTGGTCTATTTGCCCGATTAAGTTTTAAAATAGGCCTAAATTTCAAAAAATTCCAAAAAAAACAGGTTCTTTATTGCATTATATATGTATGTATATGTAAAGAGCACATGCGAAATTATTTCCAAGAACCACTTGTAATATCGCAAGACATTTGGATGTATATGTCTTGGGTTCAAACTTTAAATTTCCTCAGCAGACACAACGACAGTCGTACCGGATAATTTAATAAAAATTGTAGGGACCTTTTACCCATATTCGTGAGCACTTAATTGGGCATGTTTGTAGGGGTACAGCAATCTGTATCCATGTTTGTTGCTTTATTAAGATACACATGCACATGAAGACACACCTGAATTCTATGATTCTGTTTTGCCATTTGTGGGAAATATGTTTGTTTATATTATATAGTACACCGCTTATCATAAACATTTGTGAATATTAGACACTTACAGATGTGCCTTTTGAAATCCTGAATTTATTCTCTCTCACTCTATGCCAGCATTTTTGATTTGATATTTCCTTCTGTAGTAATCCAAACTTCTTTCTGCATTCACAAGTAAGATTCTAGCAATGCTCGTTGTGACAATAAACACCGTTTTCATGAAAATACGTACAGAGCAAGAGAAGAGAGACATGGTGCCCAGGACCATTTTCAAAAAGTTATGACACTGAGGTAGGCTTTACTTTTGGCTCATATTCATTGTGTCAACAGTATACTTGATTTTGTTTTCCTTTGCATTTATCTTGGTACTATTATTTATGTTTTAATGCTATATCTAGATGTGGCTCTGCAAAAATCTTTATTCTTTGTGGTTGGGTTCGTTGGCTGCCTCTGGTCTTTGTTATTTGTTAAAATAATGAATTGCTAAATAGCCTCCAAGTTTCAGCAGAAATATTTCATCTCATAATATGCAAATATATATCATATATCAATTTTTATTTTGTTTTATTATCAGTACGACTGATAACATCAGTGCTCAACGTACAAGGTATCTAATTTGAATTTCAGACTTAATCATTGTTTTAAAAAAAACCCGCCTAGATACGCAAGAGGAGATAAAACGCCTTGAGGCTTTCTCAGTAAGTTTTTTTTTTTTTTTTTTTTTTTTTTTACGTCCAATTCTCTCTCAGCAACTTGAGGCATATGAAGCGTACAAAACATGCGCCTTGCATATCTCAAATGCTGCGGCATACGACTCAAGAATTTTTTTTTTACCTCCGGTTGTAAATATTGACATTAAGAACTTATTAAACTTTAACTGTTTAATGGAAAGCAAAAAAAAAAAAACGAAAATTTAAGAAAATTGTAGTGTTTTTTTTTTTAACTTTTTATTTCAATATCGATCTGATTAAGTAAGATTGTTTATGAAACAACAATCGAGAACTATGTAATAAATTTTCTCAATTGCTATTTGAATAAGATTTTTACATTGTCATTACTAAACCCCCAAAATAAATTTTGCGGATTGATTTAAATTGGCAGAAGAAAAATAAATAAAACAATAACTTGCATGATTTCATCCTGTTTGTAGTAGAGATCAATTCCTCTAAAATCGATCAAAGGTCATTTTCAAAAGTCTAAAAAAATTGAAGACAAAGGGAGGAAGAAAAAAACATACCATCGCGGAGTTGAAAACTGAATACAAATTTTTCATTGGATTTAATCATCCAAATATATTTGCAACCAAGCACTTAAAATATATTTATTTATAGTTTTAACTATTTTATACTTTGATGAATGAATAATAAAGAATTATTAGGACCGAACTCTTTAAAGTTTAAATTCTTATATTGTTATTTATTAATAATTTTATATGACTAATTGTTAACTTTTATTTACTAATCAAAAATCAATAATAACAAAGTAATAATAATTTGCGCCTCAATGTTTATCCAAGAAATGTACGCCTCAACGTTTTGAGGCTAACATCTCGCCTCGCGAGCAAAAGAACGCCTCGTGTACGCTTTCGCGTTTTAAAACTTGGACTTAATGCACTCCTGTGGCCCTTCCATTTTGTTTTTATATAGTTCTCATCTATAATGCATCTATTACAGATTTTCCTCCATTTTATTTACTGGTTGTACATGACTTAGCAGACCAGTACACCTATATCGTCTTCCAGTTGAAGTTTAAGTTACTGTAGTACACATAAGAAAGAGTATATGCCTTTTTAATGTAACACAATTTCCAAACCAAATTTATCAGTTGTTTTTTTAATGCGATGTGCCTATATGCCTCTATATTTTAACTTCCTTTGGTATTGATTCTACGTCAATTTACAGTAACATCGCAATGTTCTACTTCTATCAATTTATAAATTTCATGTTCGAGAAGGCATATTTCTAGAACTATAACAGACCTCAACATGTTTCTGGCATTTCTACCTAATTTCTTCCCATATACCGAAGCCAATGGTGTTTTTGGCGTTCTGGCATGCTTCCACACATGCATGCACCCCAAACCTTGCTCTCAACATGTTTAATAGTCAAATATTTTTATCTACTGTTATGTTAAACTCTGCTTTTATGTATTGATTATTACTACTTATATTTAAAGTTAATGCCTGTAACAAATATTTGCTTTCTGGTTGCTAATGCGCCAACACATGTAATTTATGCTGACTGCAAACTCTTTCAATGAAATTAGGAGGGGAAGTTGAAAATATTCATTAACTTATCCTAAGAAAAGAATGTCCGTGCTTCCAAATCCTCTCTTGTTTTTGTGATTTTCATATAAGCACTTTTTGTCAAGTGAGCCTTTCTAGGCTTCCTCCCTTCAAAAGATTTCCCTGTTTACTCTTTACAAAAACATGCTATAACAGTGTTCCTAAATTAAAAACATTGAATCAGGTTTCCCCTACAAATGAAGAAGCACACATTAGAGAATCCAATAGCTGTGAAGTAGATGCTAATTTACCACTTCCCTTCGAAAAGCTAATGCAAGAAAATGAAGTTTCTAAGGACAGCCTAAATTTCAGTGGCAGATGTGATGGGTTTTCATTGCCTGATGCACACGCGTTATTACATGTTACTAGTAGAAGGAAAATGAATTATGTAAGTACTCTATTTCTTCAGGTTTGATCATCTTTGTTCCCTTGCAGTATATGAATTATACAAGTACGTTTTATCTGGTAGGGACCCAAAAAAGCATTTGTACAAGAATTTAAAGATGACGATGAGGATGATGTGCAGGTTCGTTTTCTTGTCCATTTGTGGTTATGATATTTTGTTACTTGCCTATTCATCAGTAGTTTACTTTTTATTGCCTCTATCCAGATTATATACTGATGTTTGAGACTGAAAATACCATAAATAGCGTGCGATCCTATTAATAGCTTATATCTTATTTGGTACATGTCAGTTCGATAAAAGCACATCATTTAGTCCTAAAAACTCAATGCTTAGAGAATCAGCGGCTATTCATGTGATAAAACAACTTGAGAATGAGGTACCTCTTTTGGTTGATCCGAGTCTTCCAATTATTGCACATCATTTGTATTTCGCTGCCTAGTTTGTATCGCAACACACAAATATATTTTTCATTTGTCATTCTGTAGGTTAGTTCAGTAGAAATGGAAAATGCTGCACTGCTTAGAAATTTAGATACTGCTATCGAGTTAGTTGGTAAACAAGGTGTTCCACTTGCGAAGAACAACGATGAGGTACTGCAATGTTTTTCTAGTTGTCTTCTGAAAGATAAAATTAAGAAAGTTTTTTTTTTTTTTTTTTTTTTTGAGCATAGAAATAATAATTCCATCACTGTATATATGTTAACGAGTGATTTAGTTATATATATCATCTTTATCTTTTATGTACATTTTGATTTATCAAAAGTCTGTATTTTGTTGAAGTGTATAAAAAAAGTCATCTAATCTGTAAATTTAAATCATTCAGGAGGCTTTGTCATTTATGAAAATATCAAAAGAAATCCATGAATTGGCTACGGAATTCGACGAATCAAAAAATCTCATGGATAATGGTTTGTTTTTCATCAAAGATATTTTAGCAAACTTCGCCGGGATATCAGAATTAATAAGGGTAACTTCCAGAATCCGACTTGCCTTTTGTTTTGTTTTGTTTTTTTTATTGGGTACTTCGACCTCAATTTTCCTCTCACTTGTTACAATTCAATTGATTGGTGTAAAACACTTTTGGTCGTGATATTCATAAATTTTATGGGATTAATTTCTTGATACCCCACCCCAATTTAACTTGAATTGCACTTGTAATCCCTACTTGATTTTTAGTGCACACACCCTCTTGATCCCCTTCTTAAATTAGGAATGCATTGTTAAAAGTTCCTATAAACAGATTGCGGGATAGGAATTATTCAGAGTCATAATCCTTCTACCCTTTTATTACAGGGATGAGCTATAGAAAAAAAGATGATGAAATAATTATAAATTTTACCACACCATTTCCTGCGAGGAACCATATGCATCTCTGATATTAAGTTCCAACTTTCCTCCCTTGTGACAATATTGCATTGTCCAGTCCCACCTGTAGATTACAATCCTGCAAACATCTACCAGTGACCAGTTATCTCTGCTTATACAGAAAATTTATGACTAGATATGAAGAAGGCATAATACATCTAATGACAATTATCTCATTTTTTATCTCTGTTTTTGTGTATGTATATTCAATAATAGTAAATGAATTATGTGCTTATATAAAACTGTATTCTACACAACCAATTGGCTATGCAAGGAGAGAAACATGCAACCATGCGCATGCACACAGTGCTTATACTTCTGTGTATGCTGATGATTTTCTGGTATTTACATTGTGCTTCCAAGTTCCAACTTAAAATTATAGCTCATATCCCATCTAATACGCCAAGTTCAACTTACATCGCATGTAGTTGATTGCAACTTGGCTATTATAATTCCTCTTTATTTAATTTATTAAGGGACTCCTTTGAGAATTGAACTCTTGACCAATTTCTTGGTCTTAGGACTCTTATGACTTAACTTTGTATATATCAATTATGTCAAATGTGCTAACAGTATATCACACATGGCTTAGTTGCTTTTTCAGCGTCGGACCTAGTGAAATAAATGCTCAAAATATTGACTATGATCTTTAAGGGTGGGTAAATACAACTATAATTTTCTATTCTCTTACCATTTACACTCCTCTTTTGCACAACGACTAGGTAGAAAGAGTATCCGACTCGTTTGAGAAGTAAACTAATGTAATGGGTGTATGTTTATCACCCTACATTGTCTAATTCAGTTTCTTTAAATACAAATGAGTGTTCTGTATTTTTGGTACAGAAACAGGATGGGTAACCACCGAGAAGCAATTGATAAAGTAGGTTTTGTCACAAAGTTAAGCCTTCTGTTTTTGAATAGAAACCCAAATGTTATGGGAATAACTTCAAATTTATCATTCTTCTCACTTTTCGTAAATTGAACATTGGATCATGCTTAAGCTTTTTACAGCTGATTATTTACACAAGGCCTTTTCGTTCTTTGGTTGCGTTACGTAAGACCATGAAACGGTTACTGTGCTCACTTGGTGATTCTGTAAAAAGACTGAAACATTAAGTTAAATAGTTAATGCATCACTATGTCATATTTCAGGGCTTCAGGTCCTCAGCTAGCGAAGATATGGTGTATTTTGAATCAGTAATAAGCGATCGCGTGTATCTGACTAATAAAGTGGCTGATCTAGAGCAGGAGAAGGTGCAACTTTTCATCACATCTTTCCATCAGCATATGCTGGCAACTACCTATATGTTACAGTTTTCATGATATGTCTTTATTTGATTGCAGACTCAGTTGCTAAACCAAATGCATAATCATCAAATGCATATACAGGAACTTGAATTAGAGATGACTAAGTCTGAGAGAACGATGGAAGTTAGGACTAAATAACTGAAATAATTTGAATAATAATATCATCTCATTTGTATTTTATTTTAATTTCCCTCTTTGCAGGATCGATGTTGCCAATATGAACTTGAGAAGGATGAGTTACTTGTACAAGCTCTTAGTCTTCAAAAAGAGGTATCAAGCCTACAATCATCTACCTTGGCCAAGGAGAAGGAAACTCTTCGAAAAGAGCTTGAGAAAACAAAAGCCAGGTTGAAAGATACAGAGTCAAAGTTCAAAAATAGTATCCAAGACAAAACAAAACTTGAGGTCTTTCTATAACTACAATAAAATTGTTCGTTGAATTTATGCACTTCAAATTGTTCTCAGATCATCCCTTTCAAAATTTCAGGCTGAAAAAATGCAGGCAGAACGTGAAGTAAAGCGTCTGATTGGCCAGAGGGCTATTCTTGAACGTGATATAAGTAAACACGACTCAAATATTGATAGAAGAAATTCTAAATTAACCGAGTTGACCAATCCAAAAGGAATTATTAGCACCCAGGAACAACAGCCACAGGTTGAACAGTTCTCTTATCCATGTGCCATCTTATGATAAAACTTTATAAATTTTAGCATTATGACTAATTCTGTTACCGCCTTTCACGATTTTGCAGTGATGAAAGCAATATAATTAAACAGATAATTATAGCATTTTTTAATAACTCGGTTTATCTCAATATTAGTTTGCAGCCATTGAAATAACTGTTTCTTCAATGTTATTCTGAATAGAAATTTAGAATTTATTTCAAATGCTTTATGCTTATATATGTGTGTGTGTGTGTACATATGTATATATGTATGTGTATGTGTATGTATATGTATGCTTGCATGCTTGGGTGTTCGTGTGTGCATACGACCCCACGTGCATGCGTGCTGAAGCCATATAATTTCCCTTTGCTCTTTAATTCCTTTCATGATGGTATTCCGGTCTTATTAAAAAAAAAACACTTCAGCAAAGACATTAGGGTTCATGAAGTTGCAATGGTAAGTGGGTGTCTACAGAGAAGAATTATATCAATGTCAAATGCCAGAAGAAAAATGAAAAGGAAAAAAAAAAAAACCAATAAAATGATTATGGATTTGAACTTTGAGAATAATGTCTGGGATTATGTCAGATACCATGTATTCTGTCATTTGGGTATTCCTAAACCTTAGAGAGTGACAGATCCATGTAAAGACATCAAGCAATCTCTGTTTGATGTCGCAATTCGGATAGTCCCACATCAATAGGATTCAGGAATGATGATAATTCTGATGTTTATTGCTCATTAAGTGAGTTTTCAAATGTCATGATAATTCTGATGTTTTTTTTTTTTTTTTTGATTTCCCCCCCTTAAGCCAAAGGTGGGAACATTTATGCTGTCTTTTAAATTGAACAAAATTATACTGCCCAAGATCTTTGCCCTTTACTTTTCCATTTTAGGGTGTACCAAGATAGGAATATGATTTTGTTTTTCCTATTCTTGTTAAGTCTTTTTTGTTTGTTAGTTCAGAACTACATTAAATTGCTGTATCTTACTGATCAATTGTGGTGATCATTACTTGCAACCTGTAAAATTTGAATTTTCATGGACCAATATAGTCGTCGGAGTTATTATGTAGCTATTATCAAATTCATGACTTGGGCAATTTATTTGAACTTTCAGGCAAAATACAAGAAGTTAGAAGTTCATGTCTTTGAGATGGAAGATGAGATTGCTTCTTTACATGAGGCTTTGTTAAATGCTGCTAATGAAAATGAAGAGGCGGTTGTTAAGAATCAAGAGCTTGAGCTGGAAGTGAATACCTTGAAAAACAGTTTAAACGAAGCAAATGCTGAAATTGTTCTTCTAAAGCAAGATATAGTAAAATTGGTAGAAAATACATCTCTGATGTTGTTTACTATATACTGCTTCTTAAAAGGTATTGATTTCTAGGCTTCTTTTTCTGCAGGAACAAAAACTGCACGACTCAGAATCACATCAGAGTTCTATTATAGCTTCTCTTGACACGCTAACAAAGGAAAAAATAGAGATAGAAATGGTACCGGTAGCTAGAAGATAACGAAAAGAATTATACATTTTCACAATAACGCTAATAGTATATACTATTGTTGAAGTATTTTGCCATTTGGGTATGAAAGCCTGTTCTTGCTCTTACTGTACAGCAAGTCGCTGATGCACTTATTGAAATGGAAGTAGAAAAGTCCATCAGAGAGAAGGCCGCTATGGAGTCCAGTGAGAGTACGAAGTTCCTTAACAACGAGATCAGCAGGTTATCGTCTGAAGTAGTAGAGGCAAGTTTGATCTAGCTGCATTGATAATACCTCATTTGTTGCTTCTAACCATGCCAACATATTTAAAGACCTGTTTCTATCATATTTATTAGATATATTTTACTTATTAAATGAAAGATTATGTGTGTGCTAATTAATAGAAAACCATGGAAGAGAAAGACCAAAGGCATTCCAAATACTCTCTCCATTACTCCGCCTTAAAATTACTAAAGATTACTTCACATCTTCCTAATACCCAGGCCACCCAAAATAAGAAATATTAATTAGCACAATTTCACTGTTGCAAATCAGTAAACCCGGTAATAAGATGCAGACTGTGAGATAAAAAGAAGGAGATTTCATTCGGTGGTACAATATTGGATGTCATTTTGTGAAATGTGTGAATTTGGTTGTTTTTTAAAATAAAATAATGTGGTACGGATTGTGTTTTGGGGAGCCCCTCGAGCCAAAAAGTCCTGATCTTTTCTTGCTCAAACAAGCCTCGTTTATCATTTCTTTAAAATAAAAAGAGGACAATGTGACGACGTATCGTAGCTTTTGCAATTCAAGAGGTCTTATTAGATGTATTTTTTTCTCTTTGATCTTCTGGACTTCTACTTGCATCAACCACTGTAATTTGATTACATTTTCTTCAAATTCACTAGCCCTTTGTCTATTTTATATTGAATTATTGTATCTTACCTGCAATCTGGTCATAAGTTATGTATTACTTAACTCTTTCAATTGCTCCAGTAAGATTGTAAGAGGAATATCCAGACTTCCACTCATGTTCATGCACCTCTTTCTTTATTGAATAAACGTGCCATACTGGCTGCACAGCCTAGACTGTTAATCAGATTTTGTCTGTTATTACACCAGCTTTTCGAAAGATTGGCGGCATAAAAAATATTTGCCTAATAGTACTGGGATTTTTATGGGAACTTTTGTCAAATACCGGTTTCAAAATACACAGCAGCCTCTCCTCAAAGACAACTTTCAAAAAACACCTATGTTTTTAGTTTCAGCCAAAATGCAAACATTTGCACATTCAAAAAGCTCGAGTATATGCAGCTTAAAAGCGTAAATATTTGCAGAAAAAACTGCAAATATTGCGCTTATTCAAAAAAAAGGTTTTGATCATAGAAACATGCGATTAAGTTTAGATTTAATTTTTGAAGAAAAAAAGGAAAAAGTAGTTCATGAAAATAAAAATAAGGCTGTAATTCAAAACATGTTTTTTTGGAGGATTTTTCATGCATCAAACTTAAAAATAAGGCGCGGATCCAAATTTTTTTTTCATACGTGGACAATGATTTTCTCTAAATGAATATTTTGGTAGTGTCATAACCATTCAGTTTTAAGATGTATATGCTCAAACCTTTTTGGTTATGCTGCTATGTTTTGATTAGCTGTTGATTTTTGAAATCAAGTCAAATGTTACTTTCTAGATATGTTGGCGGTTGCCCATTCTGCTGTTTGTCACTTGCATTCTAATCATAGACCGATTGTTGAGTACATTGGGGTTATTTAATCTATTACTGTTATTGATGTTGATTAAGTAATTAATTTTTGTATTGATCATTATCACACTTCATTAATAGTCATCTGACCAGTATTTGATGTTTATACTTTTTTTTTTGGGAATAGGTGAAGGGCTTGTTAGAGATTTCCAAAGAAGAGTGTAGGCTTTTGCAAGATAAGTTACTTCTCGCAGTTGAAAACACAGAAAAAGTGAACGATTGCAGGTGAGACTGGAGAAATTTGGCCACATATAGAGTAATTTTGTTCACAATAGTGTGAATGCAACCACTTTTTATTGGTTACCAGAGGAAGACCATGTGAATCACAAATATTTTACTGTGTACTAACCAATAAGGGGTGGTGTTTTGTTCACACTGCACACGTGGGGAAAATCTACCGGAACACAAAATCTTGACACAATTAGTGATAAATTTGGATCTCGACCATTAGACTGTCCCTTGATTTCTACTCCAAATGTGAAGTTAATGTGATCGAAGGGTTAAATATTTATTGTATCTCACTTTGTGTTCAAAATTCAAATAGCCGCCCCTACCTACATACATATACATGCATGCATGCATGTATGTGTATGTATGTATACTGATAGCATTGAAATGTTGACATCAATTTTTCTGTTAATTCACAGTTCTACTATCTCCTTGGAGAATGCTCAGATAGAAAAAGAATCGGAACAACTTGATTGCCACAAATGCTTAAATGTGAGTCTGAATCTAATTTGTTCCAATTAAGAATCATGGTTTGAAAATGCAGCTATCGATCTTATTTCAGATAATCTACATTCCTTGCAGGCATCATCCGAATTTGAAGAGCTATTAACAAGATATCAACACTCTTGTAAAGAAATTGAGGGGTTGCAGGAAAAACTTCTTCTCATTACCCAGGAAAGGGACAGACTGACTGTTCAGCTCAGGGAGGATAAAGAACCGGATCTGTTGAATGACTATCAGGTATCATGAAAAACAGTTATAAATGTAAAAATTCATTGTATTAATTGTATGTCCACATAGATTGATGTTGTAAACCTAAGTTCCCTATGCTTATGTGTTGAAATTTGTACAGAATCTTGAGATCCAATTTGTGATGATGACAGTAGAAAGAGATGTTTTGCTGTTTAAAACAGAAGAACTAAAAGAATTTATAGCACAAGTAAAAATATACGAGGTGAAACTCCAAGCTTTTTCTCTAAACACGTCGATATACCGAGATGGTTTCGTCTGACTTTCCTTCTGTTACAGTTACAGAATGCAAGAACTAACGCAGAAGAACTAGAAAAGCGGTTGCACAATGTAAGTCTTTTAACATCATGATTTAAAGCGCATGACTAGCATTAGTTAGTCATGCCATCTCTATTAATTATGAAATAGTATTGTCCTATCTGGTCTGAGTATTGTGCCATGTAATCTTTTGTTGACCTTTTTAAAACTGCAAGCATACCAGTAGCTATATTCGAAGCCATTACTAAAGGGATAAAAACAATTGTATAAGGGAGAGAATTTTGGGGGTTTGGGGGGGGGGGGTTCAAAAAAAATTGTTAAGGGGGAAAGATTATACAGTGAGTTATTAAATAAATAAATAAATATATATATATATATATATATATATATATATATATATGCATGCATGCATGTGTGTGTGTGTGTGTGTGTGTGTTTGCAAAGCTATACTGCCCTTAATTTTTTCCTTGTAACAATCATTACTCTTCTCTAAATTCCTTTCATATCCCCATCCTAAATCCCTAATCGATGACCATCCCCAAAATGTCAAATAAGGGGCCAAAACTTTTCCTTTTCAGTTTGAAGTCTTTCGTCAAGTTAGAAAAGATAATGAATTGAAAAATTGATAATAGTGATCATGCTCAAAAGATGTCTTCATTGAATCATGGTTAACGTTAACCTAATCATGTATAAAATTTTGTTGCATAATTTTCTACAAATATATATTCTACTTTAAAAAAAATGTATGATATTTAACTTTGATTTGTACTCTGTCAACATGTAAGATCCTAAAACCAAATCAAATGCATATTTGAATCTTGAATTGATGCTACATAGTCAAATTTCATATTTTTTGTATATTTCCTCTTGTTTCGATAATTTTCAACATAGTAACTATATTTGATATAGATATTTTTAGTAGTGCATTCAATTTCCAGAACTAGGGTTTTGATGAGTAAGGAAAGAAGAAATGATTTGTGACAGTTTATATACAATTTTTAAAAAAAATGATACATGGGTAATTTTATTACCTTTTGTTATGGGAAATGCTAAATTTTCTTCTCTCCTTGATAATTATTTAACTCTAAAATTTTGCAAAAATATTCTCCACTTATGCATTTTGTGTTTCCCTTTAGTAATGGTCAAGTTTTTATTAGTTTAATGTTATGACTAGTATGAACCCCGTGCCGATGGCACAAATGTAAACTTTTTCTTAATATATGTTATGACCTCATCCGTACATGTCCAAGAACATGAAAATATGAATCAATGCCAGTAAAGTGAATTGCAAATGGCACGTAGTTGAAATTTTGATGTAGGAGCACTGTATTAAATTATCAATTACATAAATGGTTAATAGTGTGTCACTGTAGGCATGCAAAGTGATAATTTCTCAGTATGTCAGAAGAAGTAAATGTGTGGGGTGTAAGAAATTATTATGAAGGATACAATCGTATGGTATCTACAGAGAAACATGAATAGCAGTACCTTGTATGCAAAAAAAAAAAAAAACAGTTTTGATTATGAACACAAAATTCACATCGATGCAATGCACAACCTTTTGTCCATATCCTCATTCACGTAATATAGTAATATACATACATGCTCTTATGTAATACATAGTTGGATAGAAATAAATGCTTGCTCCTGTAGTATGATTTCTCCTTGTCTCGTTCTCATCAAAATTTTCGATTATGGTTAATAAAATAATAATGTTAATATTAGTTCATTTTGTATTTTCCTATTTTGTACTCTAGTTGATATTTGTTCTGTAATTATAACGTACCACGGTATTTCAAAAAATTATTACAAACCATGGTTTGAGAGTGTAGAAGTTAATTACATTAGGTATACAAAGATGGTACTTTGGTTACAAATACTTCTAAAACCGAAATCTACTTAACATTCGTAAAATTTAACAGCTGCGAACATTGATATGTACACATTGATATTTAGTATTGCAAATACGTTGTAGTATTTCTTTTTTACATAATTAGCATATGTCCTAACTATTTACCAAATATAGTCACACGGTAGCTTGTTGTTTGTTGCTTCATTAGATATAATATTTATTAGAAAGAGGTTAAGAGGCATGAGATTAAATGGAAAACGAGAGATAGCTATGTAAGCCGCAACAACATTTAATAAATTAAAGTAGCAATTGTTTTAATTAGTCCCACATCGTCGAAAATGTATTAATTGTTAGTGTATATAATCTAAAAGATGAGGAACCCAGTTGTCCATTTGAGAACGTCTGAAAATGTTGGGATGATGAAAGAAAGATTCATCACTGCTTCAATGCACTTTCACAATTTATTTTAACATGGCTTGCATCCGCTTTAACCACGTAATGCCGCTACTTCAGTCAATTCTCTATAGGGGATTTTCACTTTAAGGATTTATTTGTGCAAGGTAATAAATTTTAAGGACACTACTTCTGCAAAATTAGTTTTAAGGACATTTTATAGGAAAGAGATAAAAGAACTTATCATTTTCAATTATACAGAAATAATGATAAATAGATTTATCATTTTCATGCATAACTTAAAAAGATAAATAAATTTACCATTATCCTGTAATCCTTAAAACTAATTATTCAGAAGTGCTGTCCTTAAAACTTATTACCCTAAAAATAGAAGCCCTTCAACCTAATTTCCACTTTTCTTCTATATTAATAGTAGATATGTAAAGGGTATTTTAAGAAATTCAAAAGACACGGTTGAATCCTATTCATGGAATTCTCATTAGTAAAAGTAAAGATAATGTTTACTGCTACCAAGGTGAAAAAAACGTTACCTTAGTTATTCTACTGGTGAATCAAAACTGAAAATCGTTACAGATATGCTGGTAACCAGATGATGGTATACTGATAAAATTGATCGTCGTTGGTCGGTAATGGGAAATTTACCATTAAATAAAACTAAATAAAAATTTAGTTGTATGTTTATACTTTACCAGACGAATTGCTCAAATTTATGTTAACTAATATATTAGATCTACCAATATATATATATATATATATATATATATATATATATATATATATATATATATATATGAAATATTCTAAGAATTTGGATTGGTTCAACATACATAGTTTATATATGAATCGAAATTTCACTCAAAAACTAAAGATAAAAAAGATGTAAGATAAACAAGATTAGAAAAATCATAAAATGGGTCAAATATTATATAAAATATCTGTTACTTGCACAATGATAATTGATTGAGGTCAAAAAAACACAAATATGAATCGACTGGTACATTTCAGTGATTTTGACATTTTGTTGCAATTGAATTTATCGACGATTGTACCGCGACCGTAACGATTGTACTAGCATGCTATTGGTTATCAATGATTTGGTAATGAGAAATATATTATTACCCTAACATTCCTAGTTTATTGCTTGAGATCCCAATTGATTGTTTTGAATTGGTGTTGATAATAAAAGAATACTTCAAATTATGATGGTTTGAAATAAAGTGTAATTTCAAATGGTTAAATGGGTCGATTTATTTAAGGTTCATAATTTAATATTTTCAACCCAGTTAAAAAAGGCAAGAGTTTTATTTCTTCCATCGATCAAACAAGGTTCCTGTTTTTGTCAACGTTAGTTGATTAGAAATAGAAAACTTATGCAACTCAGTTCTGCGTATATACTAACTTAACATATACATCTATGTGTACCATAGTTTTGGCCTAGGACTGGTGCAAAAAAGCGATGATCAAGTTTTCAGCCGAATAGAATTATTGTAAGAAAAAAACAGTAAAAATCGTATCATACCAGAAATACAGAAATAGATCTCAATTATTTGTATTATAGCTTTGAAATTGGTTCATTACATCAATGATATTCAAGTAAACGTTTATGTACAGGAAGCCATCACGGCGAACAAGGAAAAGACAAAGCTCAGAATGCAGCTACGCTATACCCAAACTAAATTAGACATGTTTCGTAGAAGGTATAAAGACATAGCAGAAGAGAAGAAGTTAATGAACACCAAGTTTGAAGAAGCATCTAAAAATTACAAAGAGCAACTTCGTTGGTATGGCAACCAAGTGCTTCAATTGAAGAAGCAACTTGTGGACAAAAATTAGTGTTAGTATTTTCTGAATAATTCCGAGTTATTGTATATATACTAGGATTGCATTACAAGAAATTTGAATGAATCACACAACTGGGAAAATTACGGTGTTAGAAACAAATCAAGTGGTCATAAAATAATACGGGAAGTTCTCCAGACATGTAGGAAGAACATTCAAATCTGAGCCAAGAGAAATGATTGGAAACCAATGACAAATCAAATGCAGGCACCAACATCGGATCAGCTCTCTCCACTTGCTTTCCCTAGTACATAAATACAGTGTATCACAAGCTAACAAATAAAACAAAGAGTAAAGGAAATCCTTAAAAAGTTGAAAAAAGAAAAAAAGAGTAAAAATGACCAACCCAATGCCTTACAGGGACGCAGTGCTCCACCAGCGCAGTCGTGTACCTTCCCCTGCTAAAATGGCGGCTGCTGGATTTCTCATTGTTTCAGCCATTGGCTATTTCACTTTAAATGTTAAAGCTAAGCCTGGTACTTCTCCAATAGAAGTCGCCAAGGTGGTTGCTGGTTCTACCCCTAAGTAACAGCTCCTAGCAGCATTTTTGCTGTTCATGTCTGCATTCTTTCTTTGTTGCTTTTTTTTTTGAAAACAAGAGTGCTACTTTATAGAAGCAGAAGTTCATTTTCACATTTCTGAAGCTTGATATCATGGTCTTCAGAATCTCCGTCTAAAACCTAGTGGTACTTGATATCGTATTCTTTCTTGTTTATTTACGTTCATTCCATTGTAATTTTATTCTAATTTTTCATTGTATTTGTTTTTAACCGCTAGAAATGAATAAGTTTTGACTTTGATGTTTGATTATTTCTTTTTAGCTAGCGTCTGAGTTTTGTTGTTTTTCGATAATTTGTTGGCAAAATTTTGTACAAATGTTGAAAAATTAGAAAGTGAGTATGTGAGAGGAGAGATTGTATTCTCACTATGAATTATAAACTAGTGTGTAACCCGTGCGTTGCACACGACGATGTAATAAAAAATAGTATTAATATTTTAATTACTGCTAAAATTAGAAATTTATTATGTAATTTATGATAAATTTATTGTGATATATTAATCACAAATTAAAATGACATGTGATGCTCAGATGTAAGGTTGAAGGTTCAATCCTCGCTAACTATATATTTGTAGCAATTAATGATCTACTAAAAAAAGTAAAAAATTTAATACTATAGATGTAAATAATTTATGTCATATGATATATATAATTATATATTTTTTATATGTATGAGTGAATAAATAAATTTACCATTTTTGTTTTAATTGTTGTGTATATATTGAATTGTTATTTTTCAAGGATTTATAAGTAGATAAACGAATGTTAATTTAATTCAATATATTTAAATAATTTGAATTAATAATCAACGTAACTATCAAATATAAGAAGTTGAATGTGAAAAGTTATAGAAAGTTACGAAGAGTTTTGTACATATTTGTACTTGAGAAGAGCATCTTATGTCCGTTTATCTACATGTAAACTTTGATCCATTATTTAGTTTTCGTTTTAAAGCAATTTTATAGTTAACTATAGATTTTGTGTTGTTATAGGAGAGCCACACTTACAACTTTGATAATCGCAAATAATGTTACGTAGCATTTAGTTGAGTTATGAGCTTGACATGGTTTGATAACATGTTGAAAGTAAATGTTTGTATAATCTAATTTTTATCGATGTAATTTGTGCGTCTATATGGTAATGTTGTAAAATATAAATTTATCTTTTAAAGGTTGTTAAAAATAAAATTATGTTGTAATGTAACACAATGTACAATAAAAATTTAAAGATAGCTAAACTAGAAATTAAAAGAGTTATTATTATTTATGTACACATTTTATGTTATGTGGTTTATATATCCTTATGTTTGAATAAAGAAATAACTTTATCATTTTTTCCACATATAAATGAATATTGTATATATTAAAATTCTTATAGTTATAGTATTTATTGGATTGATTAGAATATTAGTTAATCAAATTTATTTATATAGTTTAAATTTAAGATTACACAATTAGTTAAATATATGTACTTGAGTGTAAAATATTAGAAAAGAAATGATATTGGTTTCTAAGTAATTGTAATTTTTTTCTAAAATTTTGGTGTTTGAAGTTAATAGAATTATATAATGTATTGTATGATAAATTCGTTCAGTAAATAAATCATGGAATAAATTTGTTATTATCGCTAATGTATATAATTTATGTTATGTGATTTATATGCGCACATAAACACGCACATATATCTAAATATATAAAAAAAAAAATCTTTTTTATACCAATTTGTTGATACGCCTGTAACATACATATTGAAACTTTAGTTTTTTAGAATTTATTAATAAATATTAGTTGACTAAGGTTGTCCACTAATTTAAATATTATGTAATTGATTTAAATATGTGGGTTTTGATGTAAAATATTGTAAGAGAATAGGAAAAGATTTATAAATAATCGTAGGCTTATTAAAAGAGTAGGTATTTAAATGTAAAATACTACGAAAAGTTTAGTGTAATAATTGTAAAGTGATAAATTATAAGATTTTAAAAATAAAATATCAATAGTTGGAGAGAATTAAGAGGAATGAAGAAAATTTCTAGAATTAATCGTAGAGCTTAAAATTCTTCTGCTTTACTATTATTTATATTATAAATTGGTATTTCAAAAAAACTCAGGGATATTAAAGTAACTAATTTGCTTTCATATAGGACGGTGCTAAATATTACTTAAAGAGTTTTGTAAGTCAGCCCAAAAGATTGTACGCACAGTTATATATTTTCGAAAAATAAAAAGGCTTTACTGAAATATAGGTTAAGAACGGTAACGGAAAACCCAATTTGGAAATAAAAGACCTATGAAATGGGTTTGACTTCAAATTAATCCGACCCGGTGACCCGTGTTAGTTTATCTGCTGAAGTTAAAAGAATGCTCGATTGGAGGAAAAATGTTTTTCAGACTACGTAGGAGATTCTTAAAGTTAAAAAATTGATCTGTACATGGAAGAACTCACGTATACAATGAAGAGATATGTGGACAAATGGATCGAGACATGGAGCCCAATGTCTAAGCAAAAGTCTGAATCTGTGATTAGACCTGCTCTATGTGGCCGAGGCTGGATCTACTAATAACTAATGTATATAGCCCAACTCATTAGCTATTATTAGTAGGCTAGAGCTGCTGTTGATTTGATCACTTTAATTGAATATTTGTCACTTCGATACTATTTTTACAACATGAGACAAATGCAGTTGTGTTTTATTCAATTTAGGTTCTACGCTTTAGTCGATTAGCCTTTATGCTTTATGGCGTACTTCCAAAATATGTGACAAGAAACACATGACCTTTCATAACAGTAGAAACAAATTATACGTGTAAAGTTGAACTGTAAATTTATTATTAAAACAAACTAGTTTTAGGTTAATCATCAGCCAACTATAGACAAATTAACTGCTTAAGTAAAAGTAAATGTTGACCAAGTTAAATTTCCACATATGCACAAAATTAATTATGATCGAGCAGTGTATGAGATGGAAATTAGCATATAGATGAAGACAAATCCAAGCAATTTGTGTAGGGTCCTTCACTTGACAAAATGCTATAGCATTTGGTTACGCTCGGACTTATCACCATCATATCATACTCCTTGTTCTTTAGCTACCCCAACATGCATAGTGATGTAGTTTTTTTTGTTCTTTGCATGAACAATGATCATTTATATGGGCTCGCACCTCAGGGTGTATGACTATTTATTGTGTATAAAGCTGACCATCATCATGTAGATTTTAATTATAATAAACTAAGGTGCATGGATTGAAGGAGCCCTGTAACTTCAAAATATGTTTTGACCGTTCTCGACCTTGTAAAGTAAAAGGCTTGTTTCTTTTTTTACTTTGTCGGAGTCAAGAAAAAATATAAGCAGCTTTTTAAGTGATACACTCGATTGTAACTCCATATGCTTTGGTGTATCCCATGTCACTTTTCTGTTCACATACTAGTGCACACAGTAGCTTGAAGTACAATTTCTACCAAGTCCTTTTTTGTATATTGTGTGTTTTACTGGATGCTACTTGCAAGCTTCTTCTTTTAGAGTCCTACATTATCGATCTCCATCTCTCTATATATATACACATGAAAATAACCTGATCATGCCACAAACGTTTCAGGTAAAATGGAGTCCTTTGCTTTATATGAACAAGATTAAATGTCCACTTGTATACTGTCTGAAATATGGTTCGATTATCTGAACCTGATCATGCCGACATTTCACGTATGATATATGTTATGCCAACAACGCACATTTCGTAGATCTTAAAAGGGACATTTTCTTTCCGTAACTTTCAATGTCTGATAATTGTATTTGCTTTATGTAGCTTTTCAAACGCCACTCAAAAACCATCCAAATTTTACACAGCTTTTTTGCTTGCTTACTTGTACGCGTGCAATCAGATGCTTTATACATCGTTCGTAGTTTTTCACATGTTCCTTTCAACCGTTTTGAATACCGAGAAATCTACAGTTGGACATAAATCCGAGACAGTAATTGCCTCATTTGGTTGTTTCTTGCTACTTTCATCGCAGTTGATCAAACCAATAACCGAGACTTGATTTTACACATTTTTTGATTGTGCCATTCAGTGTTTCTTATTTATTGTAACATTGTTATATATGTTTGTAAATAATAATGAGAGAAAGCAATATAGATTTTATAAGTTCAAGTCTTTTGCTACCCATGGTATCATTTTGGCGGAACATAAATATGCCAAGAGAAGGAAAGACACCCGAACCTTATAGTCAACAAATTTCCACCTCTTTCATTTCATTTTCTTTTTCTACCAGCAAAAATAGTACTTTATTCAGATACATATATCTTAAGGTTGGAATCCATAGCCTTTAAAACCTCAATAATCTAAAATGTTATACTACTTTATACTTAAGCTAGTAATTCTCGATTTGTCTCATTTTTTTAATCTTGAAACCACAAGAGTATGTAGCAATATGCTAAGATCAATCTTTTTTACCACAATAATGTAGATGACTGAAAATTAAAGAAAAATTCAGTTCTCACGGCGTTATATATGTTAGTAATAACTTTTGGATTTTAAGGAACAAGCATGACATTAGGTGTCATGATATGTTATATTTGAATTTGGTAAATGTCCTAAATTTTAGTATAAGAGACGAGACAAAAAAAATCCGACTTCGATAAATATCCCCAAAATTCATTCTGATCATAATTGCTTTATTCCAGCTTTTGAGCACTATTATCTTAGCAAACAATATACATATTTAAATTTATATATTAACATACGATAAACCCATGCTAAAATATATCGTCTACATTTTATAAATTAATTGGCATTCTTAATAATGTAATTCTTACAAAATTAGGAACAATCAATAGTTGATGTTGGCATTCGTTGTATAAAATCATCATGCTTCAAAAAGATTAGTTATAATTTGCGTTTTGAGATTACTTGAGCAGATTTATCGACAAATGTTTGTCCGTAATGTTTAAGAAAAAACTAATGTGGAAAAACTACAATGCATAAACATATGTTTACATCTTCATACAACTAAAAAAATTAATAAGGCATCATTGCCTCAATTATTTGCTGAACCCCATACGTGTTCATACTAGTTTACTTATCATTATAATTATGATATGTGATCACTATGTAACTTGTATATTGAACAAGATAATATTGTAAAATATTTACACTTTTGCTATTAAAACTAGAACTTTATAATGTAATATATGATAAATTCGATGAAATTAAAACTGTTATTATTGTTTACGTTTAATTTATGTTATGTAACCTATATGTCTTTATATTTGAGCAATTTTTTTTATCACTTTGATCAATATGAATATGGTATACATGCTGAAACAAACACAATTTAATGATTATTTAATAAATTAGATCAAATAACAAATATTATCTAACAGAATTTGTTTAAATATGTTAAATTTAAAATTATGTATTCGATTTAAATATAAAGACTTAAAGGTCAATAGTAGAAATGAATTGATAAGAGTTTTGTAAAAATTGTAGAAATTTTGGTGTGGAGTTATTTGAAGTTAAACACAAATTCAATAATGTAATGTATGATTAATTTTTAGATAAAAGAATTATGGTTGATTTACAAATTAACCTTGTCATTATTATTATTTTTTACATAATTTATGTTATGTGTGTAATCTATTATCTTTATAGTTGAATGGAATTTTTTTTTATTGTTTTTGATGACATGTGTGTGTTTATATGTATACGTATGTGTCTTTATTAATAGTTGGAATAGAAACACGATCTTTTGTTTCGACCGTGAACTTCACAAAACACCCATACATATAACTTTTTAAATATTAATTTTTTATTTCTTTTGATCTCTTCTATATATTTGGATTTACTAGAAAAATAAACTAACTAATAACCGAGTTTAATTAAATAGTTTAAATTTGAGATTTTGTAAGCGGTTTAAAAATATGGATTTGAATATAAAATATTAGGAAAGAATTGAGTGAGTTTGCAAATAATTGTCGAAATGTTAAAATATAGATATTTGAAGCTAAAAATGCGATAATTTATTGAGGTGCACGAATATTAAATTAAATTTGTTAATATCTTTTATGTATACTACGTTCTGCGATTATACATCCTTTCATTTGAATTAAAAAATAATTTCACAACTTTTGTTGTATGGTATGCATATTGAAACCATAATTTTTTAAGATTTATTAGATGTATTAGAGAATATTTGTTAATTTTATTATATTCAAATGGTTTAAATTGAAGATTACCTAATTAATTCGATTCCACTGACTTAAACATACAATGTTAAGTAACAATGAAGTGTATTTTGTAAGTAATTGTAGAAATTTTAAAATGTAAGTACTTGGAATTAAAAAATTAATTATGCAATCCAACGTATATAATTTATGAATATAATTACTTACATGTACATGGAAAAGTACTTAGAGTTATACACATCCAAATATGTTGATATAAATTAATTATAAATTATATTTGTTATTATTATTTATGTATATAATTTATGTTATGTGATTGATTTATTATGTATTTTAATGATTTTTTTTACCTTTTTTTGTTGATATGAATATGATATAAATATTGAAATTTTTATATATGTGATTTGTTAAACGAATCAACGAATAATAGTTTACCGAATTTATTTAAATAGTTTTAAGATTATGTAGTTAATTCTAATATATGGACTTAATGAAACATTTTAGACGCGAATTCAGAGTGGTTTTTAAATGATTATTGGAAATTTAAAATGTAGGCATTTGAAATGAATTTTTTTATGGTTTTATGACGCATTATGTGATAAATTTACGGAGACTAATGAATTGCAAATTGAATTTGTTAGCATATAATTTATGTTATATGACTTATGCATCTTTACTTTAATAAAAAAATAATCTTACCATTTTTGTTCATACGAATACGTTGTGCATATTGAAATTTTCATATATTCATAATCTAGTAAACGAATTAAAGAATATTAATTAATTGAATCTGTCTAATTAGTTTAGATTTAATATTGCCTACTAATTTTAATATATGGACTAATATGTAAAATATTAGAAGAAAAGTGGTGTGGGTTTTGTAAATAATAGTAGTAGTTTTAAATATAATAGTTAAAAGCAAAATTTTACGATACGATGTAGATAAATTTATTAAGGTAAATGAATTACAAATTAACTTTATTATTACCATTTTATGTGATTTATATACCATTATGGTTGAATGAAAAATTAATTTTCCCATTTTAGTTGGTATAGTAGAGGTAAACATATTAAAATTGTCGTTCTTTAGTATTTATAAGAAATATTAATAAATATAAATATTAGTTGCCCTACTTATTGAACTAGTTTAAATTTTATATTATGTAATTAACCTAAATGTATGGACTTGACTGTAAAATATTGTGAGGTAACAGATGAATTATTTGTATGTAGATATAATCTTTAAATGTCTGTAATAGAATGTAAAATATGATGGGAGAGAAGTAGTAAAATAAGTGTAAAATGATAAATTAAAGGGATTCTATTTTTTGTGAGAAATGTGTGCAACGCTGGGTTTGAAACCGGGTCTGTTACCAGACCTATGCACACTTTTTCCAGACCCATGCACCCCTTTTTCGTTCGCCACACACCTGTAGACTAGTTGTACTTGTATATTATGTCATCATTATGTATATTTGCTAATTTAAATGAGAGAAAACAAGTACTTACTTTATAACTTCAAGTGTTTTGTAACACAATCCTAAATTGTTGGGTAGTACAAATACGCTAAGAGAAAGACACGAGAAACATATAGTCAACGCTTTTCTATCTCTCTTGTCGCATTCTTTTAACCTTGAAACACGTGAAGAAGTAGGAATCTGCCAAGGTCAATCCTTATTATCACAATAAATAGTGTGAATTTATGCTATGTACATGATATGTTAAATTGTAAAAAATGATAATTTAGATGTCATTATGACAGTTTCAATGGAAATTTCGTTGAAAACCCTTAAAATTTCAAAAATCGCAGTGTATGTTATTTTGTTGCTTCGAGAATGCACCATGAAATGAACGTTGAATATTAATACTTTGATATTTTAAGACATTATTTTGTTTACATTCTAAAGCAAAGGCAAATCCCACGTCACATTCATCATTATAAAGAAAAGAGATACAAAGATTATTGGATAACAATGTACTATAGGGCATCATATCATAGAATTTATTAAATATTACTAAAAAATAATACCTTAATAACACCAAGCATTTATAACAACATTTATAAACTAAAATTATCTGAACATCCCAGTTATCTCCCTTCAAATCGCTATGATAATCTGCAATATTTGTATCTTCTATGCATTCATCGAATATCTATGTAAAGAAGATATGAGTCTGATAAAATTATTAATGTTTAAGTGTTCTTTCCATAATATGTTATCCTTATAACACTCGGTTTGTAATTAACAATAATGAAATGAACATTGTAGAATATGTCTCACTTAAGTTATTATCTGATAGCCTACATATAGACATTTGAGCCTTTCTACGAACATGGTGAATTGTTGGATTCATATGGAACTTCAATAATTTGTGAAAGAAACATATAGTTTGAATGTGGTTTGAAAGTAAGATTTGCGTATAATAGAATACAATGGTATAGCATAATTTTTCTGTTAAAAACCAGTCAATGGCCAATTGCTTAAGAGATAAATGGTAAGGCACTTTAGACTGAAATTCTAGAGGTCTTGGGTTTGAAACCCCAAGAATTCAAAGCGAGCTCTATTTGCATAAAGTACCACCTTTATTACAAAAAAATCCCAACAGATATATAATCAATAGTTCATCGATAATGTTTATTTTGGTATCAACATTAAATTCTACTCTTGATATTAAAAACTTGATTTTAATTTATGTCAAAACACAATAAAAAAGACTGTTAAAACACATCCAAATAGGATAACCAATACAACTTCACCAAAACTATGTAAATTACACCATGGACCATATATTCATCTATTTCAACTTGAAACAATAAAAAATGTACAATAATCATTAAAATCCCTCGTAAAAATCCACATCTGCCAACATATTTGTAACCCTTGCAATTATAAGATCCTTCCGCGCATCTCTCCATGTGATTCAATATAAAGTTTGATCAATATCTATTAATAAAAGGAATCGATTGTTGTCACATGCGATCAAACCCATACATACAAACATATACATACACACACACATACATACATACATACACATATTGAAGAAAAGGTTTATATATATATATATATATATATATATATATATACTCAAACTTTATTGTTTTTAACGACGTGGGACTATTACTTCTTATATGCGTCCATTATCCACATTCAATACGAGACACCCTAACAAATTTCCACCTTGGCTCGCATCCATTCAGACATCTTTTACTATGCCAACTTTGGTGTCTGCACCATATTAAGACTTTGTTCGCGTGCTATTCTACCAGACCCTATGTACTATGGTCTACCTCTACTTTAAGTCTGACTACTTGATCCTAGGCTACTAACCACCACGATTTACGGATCTCTTGTGCATTGTCCCATACATTACCATCGGCTCTGATACCATATTGAGATCGGGGATCCATCCGCACATTCCTCTGTGGGGCAACATAGAGTTTGGTTAACATTTTTGAACAAAAAGAATCCATTTCATTACGTGTGATTAAACTCATATATATTCTACTCTATCTTTATTGTTTTTCATGATGTGTAGCTATTCTTAGGGTTGTTATGGTAACGGTAAATTTACCACTATATTACCATTACCAGTCAATCGGTTACCATTTTAAAGTAAAGTCGGTATACCAGCATAACTGGTACGGTAACGATAAATTATCGATTTTTTACGGTAAAACATTAACAATATTTTTTCAAAAACAGCGATAACGGTAATTTACCAGTCCATTCATCAATACATTGGTGTTCATGTAAGATGTTGTATTATGGGCATTTAGAAGAAAGAAAATAGTTCAATTTATTTCAGTAATTCAACTCAAGTGATGATAAATATACTTCTTTTCTATGTCCTTTATTAAGTGATCCAATGAGATATATAATGACTCATCATTCAGTGTAAAAATATATCAACTTATTATTTTTCTAGACAAACGGTAATTTACCATTACCAGTGTAATGGTTACCAGTTCATCGGTATACCAATCAATCAGTAACGGTAAACAATTTTAGTTTATCAGTAAAAACGATACAGTAACGGTATTTGCAAAATGATAATGGTAACCATTACCATAACATCCCTTGCTATTCTTTTTACCAAATTGGCCTCATTATCCATATATAATGCAAGACACCCAAAAAATCTCCACCTTTGCTCACATCCATTCATGCACCTTTTGTTACGCTAGCTTTGATATATGCACCATATCGAGACTTTGTTCACGTGTCATTCCACTAGACCTACGTACTAAGGTCTAGCTTCACCTTAAGTGTTATTACTTAAGCCTACTTTGGTAACCTCCATGATTTACAAACTCTTGCGCATTGTCCATTATCCCAAGCATTACTGTCGACTTTGAAATCATGTTGAAATTTTGAAATTCATCCGTACTCTCTCTGCGAGAGCAACGTAGAGTTTGGTCAGCATTTTAGCAAAAGGAATTTCTTGTTGTCACATGCAACCAAACGCAAACATATATCACTTATCCTCCATTATTTTTTACGATGCAAGTCTATTCTTTTTTTCCAGTCTAGGTCCATTATATACAACGTGAAACACCGAAACAGTAACCACTTAATTTGTTTATGACTAAAATTGAAACTAATCTATTATGGAATCAATATAAATAAGTAAATGTAGAATTCTATCTTTTCGAACATAATTTTAACTATTTAATAAGTTTATAATTAAGAAGAAAACTAATATACAACAGCATCTGTATAAAAAACAACTTCTAAGAACAAACAACTAATTTACGTTAATTCAAGTAAGTTTTCATTTTTTGCATTCAAACTTTCATCATAATGCATATTTCGAGAAATTAGCAGTAAAATAAATTCTAAAGAAACACAGACAAAACTTTTTTTTTGAGAAAACAAATATCTTATAATATATAACATTTTGGAGAATTTTCATCCATCAAAATGATCTGCAGCTCTGAACTGAATAAATGTAAAGATTTACTAATCATTATATTTTATTCATATTTATTATTTTTATGTCGTAAATGATTTAAGGGTTTATTTTTTACTTTTTACTATACATGCTTAACATATTTAATAATAAAATTTTATTTTGGAAAAATGGAATGTATATAATTAAAATTAATATAATAAATAATGGTTTATTCTTGTTTATGTAAAATAATCAAAAAAAGTTATAAGATGTAAAGTCAGGTTTGGATATAAATTATAATGTAACTAGAGGCATAAAGGAAAAAATAAAAATAGTATTACATAATTTTATGATTCCAAAATGTTTTGACAAAATGAGGATAATGGGTTTTCGAGTTGCATCTTAGTTTAGATAGATGGAATCAATGAGAGTTGAATGATTTTGAAATATATTTGAGAAAATGTAGTTAGTGAGAATCAAACTTGGGTGGCATGTTCATCAAATGAACGATACGTAAGAATTGAGCGAATCAAGGAGAATGCAGCATTTTAATCTTCAAATTAAGATTTTTTTTGGAGAAATGTTGAGAGAGTGTCGGGTTTAGATATTTTAAAGTGCTATAATATGGGGAAACATTAATTAAACAAATGATTAATCAAATTAATTTATGAAGTGAAAATCAAGATAAGCAAATAATAGAGAATGAATTTAAAATGAAGGGAGTTAAAGGAATTAATAAGAATAGGATAGAACGAGATTTTAACCCAAAGCCCCAACTTACCAACTCCCCTTAACCCCTCCACTTTCATTCGTTCAACATGTGATAGCTTGGGAAGCTATCAATAAGCGACATCTACTTGAAGCTTAACACACGATAGCTTGGAAGCTGTCAACATACGAGAGCTGCTTAATGCTCAACACACAATAGCTTGGGATGCTATTAACACAGGATGGCTATTTGAAGCTCAACACACGATAGCTTGGGGAGCTATCAACATGTGGCAACTATTTGTAATTCAACACTCGATAGCTTGGGAGACCATCAAGCTACAATAGTAAATGAAAGCTATCTATTTGTGATGGGCCTAGGAGGCCAACATGTGATAGCCATGTAAAATTAGTTTGAGATAACGAACAAAGCCCATAAAATGCTAAGAACACATGATGATTTATCCTAAAGATGAAACAGGTTTAGAGAAATAAATTATTTAAAGAATGAAATTGAGATTTAGCATGATTAAGCTATGTGATGACGAGTTATGTCATAAGAATGTAAATATAAAGCCTTATTGGCAATAATGTGTCTACACACGACATTATATTTAGTAATTTTTGATAGAAGGCCTTAGTGGATACCAATTATCTACACACGACATTATATTTGGTAACGATGATGGTATGCCTCATTGGCAAATATAGGCCTATTCACGATAATATACGAGACTAATGGAGTAAGGCTCTAATGGAGTAAGGCTTCATAGCATCCAATTGTCTATTCACAACAATATACGAGGTTAATGGAGTAAGGCTCTCGTAGCATCCAATTATATGTTTATGACGATATACGAGATTGATAAAGTAAGGCTTTTGTAACATCCAATTGTCTATTCACGGAAATATGCAAGATTAATGGTAAGGCTTTCTTAGCGTCCAATTGTCTATTCACGATATTATATTTGATAGGGGGAAGTGAAAGGATCGAGTGGCAAGTTGAAATAAATTGAAAATAGAAACTAATTCAAATAGTGTGAAGAAAATCTCATACTTATGATGAATTGATGATTTTGTTTGCTCATGAGATTATGTGATGTAAATTGACGATGATTGAAATAGTCAGGAGAAAACCCGTTCTGTGCTTTAATGGTGTGGTCTCACTATATGGTTGTTCGTTTAGGGTAAAGTATTACTCACGACGGGATTTATTTCCAATCCATGTTTATATTATTTTCCATAAACTCACGGATACTCATTCAGATAGGTTAAGTATATTGTATAAATATGTACCTTTTCGAAAATATGAATAAAGACTCAGAAGACAAAGCAAGAGTTTTGATTTTGCAAATAAAAGTATTTTGGAAATTTCACTGTGTAAACCCAAAATTTATAAATGATTAATTTTCCATGCCAGGACCCTCCTATATTAGGCATGGGACTCTATTTATGTTCTATTTATATTTACCCATACGTGGGAACGAGAAGGGTTAATGGTGATGTAATAAATTATGTAAAACTTTTTGATGAAATGAAATTGGTGTAGTTACTCTTTTAACTTAATATTCTACAAAAAGAAATACCAATTCCACATTGTCATTTGAAAATAATTTTGGTAGTGACTACAACATCAGTAGCCCTTATTTTTGGGTCTCGAAGTGGGGAAGTTACAGAGAGATCCACTAAAGATGCCTAGTATAAGATTAGAAAAATAAAACCACTAAAACACAACAGGATCATGCATACTTATATAAAATAACCACAAAATGGTTGTAGGATTTGAACTTGGGTTTTGATACAACAAGAACAGACTTAAAGCAAAAAAGAATTTTTTTCATTGAACTTCATTATTGTGAAGTGATTAGATAAATGAGGATAGACGGTAGAAACCAATGTGAGTTGAATAATTTTAAAATATATTAAAGAGATTGTAGTTTATGAGATTCAAAATTGGGTGGAGTGCTCATTAAATAAACGATGCTTCGGAATTGAGTGAATCAAGAAGAGTGGAGTATTTTAATTTCAAAATTACGAGAATTTGGGAAAATATTGAGGGAGATCCACTAATATGATATATTGTGTAAGATATGGATGAAAAACTGAAAAATAAAGGAAAGCACGCCGTTAATTTTTAAACTTCTCACAACGTTAAATATTAGTATTAGTTTTTGGATTCTACATATGGGGGAATTACGAAGTGGGAAAAACTTTAGAAAAAATTTGAGCCGAAGGACCTCACATTTTATTATTGATACGAATGACAAATGCTAGTTGTAACTAATATTATATTCAGTTTTATACTATGCAGAATGCTAGTTATAATTAGCATTATATTCAGTTTTGCACTAAATAGAATGCTAATTACAAATAATATTGTCCTTCGGCCAAAATTTCTTTTTGTACTTCAGCCTAATTTTTTTTATAAGTTTGTCATTCTGTCTAGTTTCCTTTCTACAAACAGCAGCCTAACATTAAACGTCATTGTGGCATATTTGAGTTTGGTAAATGTGAAGAGACGAATAAATCTGAGTTTGATAAATTTTCCTAATTTTTTAAACTAGAAACAATATGATAAGATACAATCGGACATGAGGACTCTATTGCATGCTTGTCTCCAGCTCTCTTACCGTATTTTTATTATCTTAGGAATCTCTTTGGTGAAGTAGCATTTTTCTAAAATAAAGCCTTGATCTTAGTAATCTGGATAAATGAATTGAGAAACAAATAAAAATATATTACCCATCTACTTTCACTCATAAGTTGGACATTAGCATTAACTTTCAGATTACAAGGATGCATACATAGCATATGATGCCACTGTGGAAAAGCTCAAGCTCGATAAGTGTTAAATATTCTAACATCGCAATCCATCTTCACTCGATTTCCATAGGTACTTGGACAATGCATCAAAATTTGACAACTACCCGCAGTGATTATTTTTCTCAAGTTCTCTTTATAGATTTATCTCTTCCTTATAATTTTTCACCTCCTCTTTATTACAATTTAATATCCTCAAGCTCCAATTAGTTTAAAAACTTGAAGTAATCATTTAGTCTTATTTTTTTAGTTGTAAATTTTTATAAACACTATAATTTTTGTTTGATTTCACAAATGCAAAAGGTAGGATGCTTTACCATTGATTTGATCATGCATTATTTGAAAATATGAAAGACCTTCGGTTTTCATTAACAATTGTAGCATCCCAACACCCGAATCAATTCTTAAAGATTGAATTCAATCAGGAAATGCCAAGAATGCTAAAGCGTTAAATTTTTAACTAAACCCAAACTATCTACTTCAAGTTGATATGACCGAAGCTCACTGTGGAAGAATAAAAATGTAGTATGATAAATAGATAATCAAAGATAAATTCAATGTGATACATGCACTACAAGAATCGGCTCGAATAGCGACAGAGTCTAACGACGACTAGCGTCGGCTAAAAAACGCGGCCGTCGCTAGTCGTTGCCAATCGCGAATATACAAGCCCCAGCTGAGAACACATTTTTCACTTTCCTCTTCCCATTCACTCAGCCCCTTCTCCTCCTTCCCGCAGCCAGCCGCCGCTACCCGCCACCAAAGGCCATCGCAACCTTCCATCGCTACTTTGAACCTCTCCACACTTGCCGGTAACTCCTATTTTGCATTAGCTTTGTTTAATTTAGGTTTAAATTAAATTAGTTAATGACTTAAGGATTTGGAATTAGATGATTTAGGGGTTTGGAATTGATGAATATATGTTATTGCTTTATGATACATAGTTTATTATTTGAATTGGGTACATAGGTAAACCTAATTTAGAAAATTAGTTGATTATGTGTTTGAAAATGGTGATTATTGTGTATTAGGTGATGCTAATTAGTGTTTATTTGACGGTATTAATTAGTGAATTTATTGTTCACTTTGTTGTTAAAAATTATGGCTAATTTAAAATCCAAAAAATAATACATGATCATTGAATAATATGTTTATTGATAAGTTTACGAGAATGTTTGTTATACTGTTGTAAGCGCTAGCTACTTATTTTGTTCACAAAATCGTTAATTAAAATTTATGTAGTTAAACAAAAGTTAAAATATTAATATTTCGCTACAGACCACTAGCACTTCAATATTAATATTTAAGATCATTATTTCACTACAGACCACTAACACTTCAATATTAATATTTTTTAATTTGTGATTTATTTATTTGAACCGCTTAGAGAATTTTGGCCCCGTCTGACAAGTGTTGTATATGATCGTTATATGGTATTCGTTTTTCCGTAGAACGGACATCTATATTCATTTGATACAACATTTGTTGGATTTGTCCTAATATTTGGACAAGTTACAAACACAATAAAGTAATCATATTTTATAAATCATTTCAGTTTAAACGGTTCAGAAAATTTCGATGGCACTTTCTTTTTTCCCTGTGTACACGCATTTGTGTACGATACAGGGAAAAAAGGGAAGTGCTGCCGAATTTTTTTAGAATCGTTTAACCTGAAATGATTTATAAAATATGATTACGTTATTGTGTTTGTAATGGGAAGTAGGATAACCGGCCGTCAAAGTAAAAAAACAATAAATTTAAGAATTGAAAATTTTAATGTAGTATTTATTTGAATTTGTTAAAATAGTAAAGGGTTATATATGAATTTTTACAAGACTTTAATATGAAGTGTTTTATTCAATCTTCTAACCTACATTTTTCAAATTAGGAAATATGTTCGATTATTTTGTCAATCGTAGTTGGATGTATGAACCTCGAAAAGGTATGAAAGGATCAATAAAAGAACGTCTCTGTAACGGTGTACACGTATTTATTAGATTTGCTCAATCTAATAATCGAAATAACGTAGACATTCATTGTCCGCGTAGTAAGTGCAAACATCTGAAGCATTAGAAACCAGATGTAGTAGAAGTACATTTGTACAAATTTGGTTTTGTGCCGAATTATTACTTATGGGATCATCATGGAGAACTTGCTCAACCTACACATAATCCTGTAGTGTTAGAGAACGATAATACTATGAACAATCCTACAGAAAACATGGTGCAAGATGCTGCAAGATCAATGTTTCCTACCTTTGACCAAGGTGATGATGGGAACGAAAATGATGACGAAGAGCCGACCGCGGAAGCTAATTTTTTTAATGATTTATTGGATTCTTCTAAGAGGCCATTGTGGGATGGATGTGCAAGCGGAACCGAATTATCTGTAAACGCCGAATACATCACTATGAAATCGAAATTTAATCTTACAGAAGCTGCATTTACAGCAGTTGTACAAACTGCAAAACGACACATACCACCTAATAATTTGATGTGTGATAGTCATTATAAAGTAAAAAAACTTATGTCTGCTTTCATTTTGCAAGTACCGAAGGATGCGTATAAGAGTAGGATGTCCGGGTGTTGACCTCAATGGGATAACATTCCTACACATATAAAAAACGCAATATGGGCTGATGTTATGGTAAATACTATTTTGTAATATATAATTATGCCTTATATGAAACCAAAAACAATATGCCATCATGCCTTATGATATCAGTTTTACGTATTCTGTTTTGCTGATTGTTTTTTAATTGTACAATCTCTTTTACATAACACGTATGATAATTCAATATGCAGGCAGCTGTACGTGTGGATCCGCATGATATGGATGTTTTTGTAAATCATTGGAAAAAAAAGATGCGGAAAAATTACAGAGAGACTCTGTTGCGGGCTAAGAGTTTAGGGAAAAAGCCAAGTTGGATGGGGGATGATGTTTGGGCTGGATTCCAATAATATCGGGAATCTAAAGCATTCAGAGTAAGTTATATTGTCACTATATTTTTACATTTAAATGCGTTGAATTATTTTACTTAATAGTGTGTATAAATTAATAGGAATTGTCAGAAAGAAATAAGGCTAATCGAAACAAAAATCCCGCTTTACATCGTGGTGGCTCGAAATCCTTCCAACAACATAGGAGGAAATTAGTAAATAAATTAACCAATATTTATGTTATGCATGTATATATTTACTAGTTTCTCTTTACCATATACTCTATTCTTGTATATAATGTATTCTTGTATGTACTCATGCAAATTATCAATATAACCTATTCTTGTATATATTCAGTGGGCAAAGTATGGTAGGAAGCCCACAACGGCTGAGGTTTTCAAGGTCACACATGTAGTGGAGCATACGGACGAGGATGAGAATGTTTCATATGATTGGTCGGACGACAAGGCTGCTTCTATAATGGTAAATATGTTTATTTCTGTAATGAAAATATTTCATATTCGTTTATTTCACAGTAAATAAGTAAATTGTATACCAATTGTGTCAAATATCTGTTCGTAATTATAGGAGAGATATAACGCAGAGTATGCACGAGCAATACAAGCGAGTGGACGGGAGTCGCTTACGATTGATGAGTGTAATTGGATATGGGATTCAATCATTGAACCGGCAAGTCGAAACAGGCGTTACAGTTTCGGCAATATGGTATGTCCTCAACATTTACACAGTAGAAACCTGTATGCCATGAACTTCTTATTCACTTGAGTTTATTACCAATAACTTGAGTTATCATATTGTTATTGTATGCCATGAACTTGTTATTCACTTGAATTATTTCACAGGCTCTTAATTTTCGAAGGTCATATAAGAGATCCATAGATGAGAAAGATATTGCTCGGATGCAAACTCAATTGGATGAGCTTAATGATTGGCACAAGAGTCAGTTGGCGACGCAGATAGATGAGCGTATTGCTGCGTTCTATCTGGAGCATGGGTCAATGCCCGGGGAAGGAGGTGCAGGTGATGATGATGCTTAGCTGCTTTGATTTGGACATGGGCATGCTTTATATATATTTGTGTATATATTATGATGTGTATATATATGGATGTTGTGATTGATACTCGGTGTTCTGGTGGGTTTGATATTTTGGTTATTGTGATTGATATTTGAAAAATGTGGTTTGGTTTGGTGGATTTACATATTTGGTTATGTTGATTTTCTTATATGATTTTGTAAATATATGTTAGAATATGCAATATTTGATGATTTGGTTGTGTTGATATTGATTATATGGTACGATGGAATGGTATTATATGTGTGAAATGATGGAATTATATTATTTGGATTGATTGAGATTGAGGATTGTAAGTGCTGCAATTTGGCTGGAAATTTTTTCCAGGTTTGCAACGGCTAGCGACGGCTAATGACGGCCATTTGGTCAAAGTAAGCGACGGCTACATTGCAACAAATTGCAGCGACAACCCGAGAAACCAACAACCAACGGTTGCTTCCACGTGGACAATTAGCCGTTACGAGACGTTGCAAAATGAGCAACAGAGCCGTCGCTTTCTTTAGTTGCAATGAGGTAATTTGCAACGGCTATTAGCGACGGCTGCCAATGGCTTTTAGCCATCGCTAAACAGTGTGTATTTTGTAGTGATGGTATGAAACAAAAAAATGATAATAGCTCAAAGATGAACTCAAGTGCATTTGTAATCCTCTATGCATAAATAAAGCATCGAAAAAAACCAACATACACACCTCTTATAAAATTCATAAACAGAACTGATGATTCATAGCTAAATGGCAATGACCTCCAAGCCTCCAAAAGCTCTAGAACATGTTTGTGATAGCCGTAAACACCTAACTCTCACCCTACTCATAAGAGCACCCAAGAGATGTCATATAAGGGAAACAAAAGAAAAAACATGGGCCATACATAAATCCAAGTGCGAGTGGAACAATAATACACCATTGCTTAATGCCATTATTTTTACTTGTTTTTCTGTAGGAACATAACCCTTTGCATGGAGTGCATACAATATTTCTAAAATAAAACTTAATAAAACCACTATAAATCAATAACACAGTTCAGACTCGCATGTCTACCAATTAGCATTAATACAATTAAAAAAGAATATTATATCAGTACAATTTGCTTAAACTGATAAAAACAATTGTGTATACTTAGGACCACTCTCATGCTCCACCATACCATTAACAAGAATATCTCGAGGAGTCACAAAAACCACTCTGGTCAAACATATGTTTGTGGACAACTCTCAAACATCATCTATACATAACATATGTATGCCATAAACATAACACTTCTACTAAGAAGAATAACTTAATGTTTGGTTATAACAAAACAATATCACATAAAATCCTCATCAACCACTCTCTCTTTTATTCATGCATAAGACATAACAACATTAAGCATGCCTCTACCTTTAGTTTTCCATGTATTTCATCCACCTCGCTGCTCGCACTGACTTGCACTACTCGCTTTTAACCACATTTGACGGCGCTTTCCATGCTCGTACTATACTAAATACACGAATGACATTCCTTCTCACATTTAAATATATGATCATCTACCCATCACAAAGTTGGCCACTAGTTCAGATAACATTAAGGACGTCTTCTTATGCTTTTTTTTATCCTCGTTTGGATAACGCTTCCTAAAGCGTGTCTCAATATATGTTTGGTGCCATTCATCAAACAGAGTATAGGGTTCTCTCATATATACCGTTGTAGGATCTGCTCATCTATAATCAATAAAATAAAGGATCGCCCATCTACATTTTCATTTAATAGTATGTGGAATTGATCACATCTACACCCAAACTTTGAGTGATCAATCTTTCACACTTGTTGCCCATTATTAGAAAACAATGCTTATATTTGCTACAACATTACCTCCGAGGATCCCGCCTAACCTCATCGACCTCATAAACTTATAGAGCAATAATGCTCGTTATACACTTTAGGTTTGTAGTTCTCATCATTTATAGACTTAGAATGGTTCAGCACGCCACTCATGCTGCCCACTAAGTTTGTGTTATTAGCAACTACACAGAAGTTTTACGAATCAGATAGTAACTTCAATAATGTTACTAAAATGTTTAGAAGTTGTCACAGTAGGAAAATGTTTATAATCTTCACAATTAAATTGCAAAAACAGCAACAGAGTAAAGTGTGACAAGTTCTAGTGAATATTGTTACGGCACAGAACTGCTGCAATTGAATCTGAAAATTATCCGTTTTAGCGCAGCAGGCCCAAGCGGCTGACGGAGGCCCATCTAATCACGAGATCTCAAGAGCACCAAAGCCCAATCTTTGACATTTTAATATTAATATGAAGGCCCAAAGCCTACATTGCCACAAGTTTTCATGTCTCCTTCTTCTTTTCTTTTGATTTAGTATATTGGGTTGTGGTATATATGGTGGTATTGAAACAAATATTCCACGATGTGGGACTTTGTTTCAATACACACTCAAATTCTTCCTCTTCCAACTTCTTCATTCATTTTTTCTAACAATCCCCCACATGGATGAGCAGTTGTTCTTAGTTTCATGAACCATTTATCGTATCGGTTAAAGTAGCATAGGGGCCTTGAACTTTTCTAGTGTTTACCTATTTGAATTACGGGCGAATCAGTAGACATAGAATGTCCTTGAACTGTAAGCCTTTTGTGTAATTCTACAATAGATAACACATGAAAAATGTTTCTTATAATTCTTCGTTCTCTATATGTGTTCGTTTTTGTCTTGAACACCTGCCTGGTCTCATAAGTGCTTAGAGAATTTGGCCTCACAATTCTCTTTGAAGCGGCGCCTTCGCAATTACGTAGGTGATTCTGTAAGGGGTATTCATAATTCCTCAAGTACAGACATCATTAAAAGTATCAATACTTATCCTATTTTCTAACAAATAAAAGACTGACTTATCATAGGAATGGTTTGTGTGTAACAGTGCCATCAAGTTTCTCTTAAACTTAATTGTCGCTTTGAACCTAGATCTTGGGATCTCTAGTAAACTAGGTGGGGTTTCCATTAAAAAAAAAACTTTATTCTATGGGCCTTAACCCCATTCCCATCGATAAGGTTTGAACTTTCTCTCTTGGAAAGCTTTTAGTTAGTGGATCCGCTATGTTATCTTTTGACGTTATGTAGTCTATAGTGATAACTCTATTAGAGAGAAGTTGTCTTATTGTTTTATGTCTACGACGAATATGCCTAGATTTATCATTGTATAGTGTACTATTAGCTCTTCCAATTGCTGATTGACTATCACAATGTATATATATTAGAGGCATAGGTTTGCTCCAATTTGGAATATCTTCCAAGAAACTTCGAAGCCAGTATGCTTCTTATACGGTCTTATCTAGTGCAATAAACTCTGATTCCATCGTAGATCTAGCTATACAAGTCCGTCTGGATGATTTCCATGATATTGCTCCATTTCCTAATGTGAACAAATATCCACTTGTAGACTTTGTATCTTGTGATCCAATTATCCAATTGGCATCACTGTATCCTTCCACTGTTGAAGGATAGTTTGTATAATGTAGACCATAGTTCTGTGTATACTTTAGGTATCCTAGAACTTTGATTATCGCTTTCCAATGATGTTTACCAGGATTGCTGGTAAATCTACTCAGCTTACTTACAGCGTATGCAATATCTGGCGTAGTGCAGTTCATAACATACATGATACTTCCTAGTATATGAGAGTATTCAAGCTGGTAGATACCATCCTGTATAGTTAATACCCCACTATTACCCCACTTTAACCCCACAATATCTCATAGCAGATTTCTACCACTACGATTTTTCCATATAGCCCCAAAATATAGCATTTCCGCTTTAATCCCTGCTATTTCCGCTATATCCCGTTATTCCCACTATATTTTGCTATTTCCGCTATATCTTCTTTAATAAAATGAATTAAAAAATTGCATTTATACATTATAAAAATTATGAAACTAATTTATTTGATTTAATTTTTAATATATTTTCAAAAATGAAAATACTATAATACTCTACTAAACTCAATTATGTTATACAACAGTTTTACGTTTATTTAAAGTATATTCGCAAATGTATTTTGTTTAAAATCATTTATGTATTAATTATAATTCAATTGAATGATAATTTTTCATCTAATTACCATTTATATATTTGTAAAAACATTAAGTACGATTTTTATATACTATTTTAGAGCTATCCGCTATATCCCGCTATATCCTCACTGTATCTCCGCTGTGACTTTTTACACCTCCACCGCTTTGAATCTGCCGAGTGCTTTAACTGCACAGATACCATCACCAGTGTTCTTTTCCCAATTTTGGTTCATATCTATGGGTGATTTTGCAATAGTTATATTATATTGCTTGAATTTTTCAAGTATCTTACCGATGTAATGTGATTGGGATAATGCATATCCCTGTGGTGTTCTCAAAATTTTGACACCCAATATCACATCAGCCAGTCCTAAGTCTTTCATATCGAATCTAGAGGATAACATATTCTTTCTAGATATTATTATGGCCTTGCTATTTCCTAGGATCAATAGGTCATCAACATAAAGACAACAATGACATATCCTAAATGCATGTGTTTCATGTAGACACATTTATCCGATTCATTTATTGTGAATCCATTTGATAACATAGTTTCATCAAATTTCTCATGCCACTGTTTTGGAGCTTGTTTAAGGCCATAAAGCGACTTTACTAATTTGTATATTTTATTTTCCTTTCCGTAGCTCAGAAATCCTTCAGGTTGCTTCATATATATTTCTTCGTCTAGGTCACCATTCAAAAATGCAGTTGTTTACATCCATTTGATGTATTTCTAATCAAGTATGGATGCGATTGCAATAAGCATCCTAATTGATGTTATCCTCGTCACTGGTGAATATGTATCAAAATAGTCCAGTTCTTCCTTTTATCTGAATCCTTGGACTACAAGACGAGCTTTGTACTTGTCTATTGAACCATCATGTTTCAATTTCTTTTTAAATATCCATTTATTACCTAAGGTCTTGCATTCTTGAGGTAAATCAACTAACTCCCAGGTATGGTTAGCCATAATGGATTCTATCTCATTGTTAATAGCCTCTTTCCAGTAAGGGGCATCGCTGGAGGACATAGCTTGTTTGTATGTCAATGGATCATCTTCTAACATAAAGGTATAGAAGTCTGGTCCAAAGGTTTTTGAGGTTCTAGACCTTTTACTTCTTCTTGGTTCCTCCACTTGTTGATCATCACTAATTTGCTGAAGGTTATCTTCAGTATCCTCAAGAGAATTGAAGATTTCATCTTAGCTTGGTCTCTTATGAGTATCACTATCAGTGTCCTGCTTTAAAGGGAATATATGTTCGAAAAATCTTGCATTTGTCGACTCAATGATGGTATTTTCATGAATATCATCAATTTCAGATTTGTGTACTAAAAATCGATAAGCAGCACTATTTTGTGCATATCCAATGAATACACAATCAATTGTTTTAGGTCCTATCTTGACCTTCTTTGGTTTAGGTATCTCTACTTTAGCAAGACACCCCCACACTTTTAAGTATCTGTAGGATGCCGGTCTATTTTTCCAAAGTTCGTGAGGAGACTTGGATGTTTTCTTTCGTGGTATTTTATTGAAAATATGGTTTGCCGAAAGGATAGCTACTCCCCAAAAGTTATCTAGCAAGCCAGAACTGATTAATAAAGCATTCACCATTTTTTAAGAGTTCTATTTTTCCGTTCGGCTATACCGTTGGATTGAGGTGAATATGGTGCTGTAGTTTGGTGTATAATGTTGTGCTCAGCACAGAATTCCTCAAAAGGAAATTCATATTCTTCTCCTCTATCACTTCTTAATGCTTTAATTTTCCTGTTGAGTTGATTCTCAACTTCTGCTTTATACTGTTTAAACATATCGAATGCTTCATCCTTTCTTCTAAGGAGATACACATAGCAGTACCTAGTACAATCATCAATAACTGTAATGAAATATCTTTTTCCTCCTCTAGTTTGCAACATTTTCAAATCACATACATCAGTGTGTATAAGGTCTAGATGTTCAGTTTCTCGTTCAACATGATGAAATGAGGTTCTTGTCAATTTTGCTTCTGCACAAATTTGACATTTATAGTTAGAGTCTATGTTACATTTTGGTATATATTCTAGATTAATCATTTTTCGTAGTGTATCAAAATTCACATGCCCTAATCTAGAATGCCATATGTTAGAAGAGTCAACAATATAAGCAGAAGATTCACTTTTATTCATATCAATGTTTGGTACAATAATTTTTACATTTGCCTTGAATAAACCATCACATACATATCTTCTTCCTACATACACTCCATTCTTTGATAATACAAATTTATCGGATACAAAGGTTAATTTGAAACCATGCTTGCTAAGCAAGGACCCCGATATCAAATTCTAGCGGATTTCTGGACCGTGAAGAACATCACTCAAAGTAAGCGCTTTTCCAGAAGTTAGTTTCAGCACAACTTTTCCCTTGCCTTCGACCTTTGATGCAGATGAACTGCCCATGAAAAGTTGTTCATCATCAGTTGCAGTTTTATAAGTTGTAAGCATCCACTTATTAGCACATATGTGTCGAGTGACACCTGTGTCTACAAGCCATTCCTTTGAATTGCAAAAAGGTTGCATTCTGATATTACTGCACATAAATCCATATCTGAAATGCCAGCTGTAACTTCAGCCGTATTTGCTTCCGATTTCTTCTTTTTGGGAGCACGACATTCAGCTGCTTTATGCCTCTTCTTTCCACAGTTATGGCAAGAACTCTGAAATTTCTTCTTCGACTTCTGAGGCGCATTCTCACATTTTCTCTTGTTAGGTTTATCTGACTCAACAACATTTGCTTTGGCAGCCATATTCCGATAGATCTTTTTCTCAGAATTTCTATTATCTTCCTCAATTCGCAGACGAACTATGAGTTCTTCCATTGTCATTTCCTTACACTTATGCTTAAGGTAATTTTTGAAGTCCTTCCACGATGGAGGAAGTTTCTCAATGGTTGCGACAACCTGGAAAGATTCGCTAAGTATCATCCTTTCATCTTGCAGTTGACGGATGACCAGTTGTAGTTCTTGAGTCTAATTGATCACAGTCTTTGAATCTACCATTTTGAAGTCGAGAAATTTGCCAGCGATGAATTTCTTCATGCCTGCATCTTCAGTTTTGTACTTTCTGTCCAAGGCCGTCCAGAGTTCCTTGGATGTTGCAATAGTACAATAGATGTTGTATAGGCTATTATCCAGAATATAGTTTTTACACATAAAGTCTAAATTTTTCCAGAAATTTGCGGCCTCCACTTTGATAGCATCGGGTTCGAGTTCGTCAATTTCAGGAGCATCTTCGGTTAGAAACTTGGCGAGGCCTAATGTTGTTAGATAAAACAACATCTTCTGTTGCCAACGCTTGAAGTCTGTCCCGTTGAACTTTTCTGGCCTTTCTCCATGAGACAGTGCCATTGTCGAAACCAGAGGCCCGGTTGAGCGTTTTTCACAGTCTACGTTGGTGCAGCGTTATTGTTGTTGCTATTTTGGGACATCGTCGTCTACAACAATCAATATTGTTTCAAGAATGCTATTCGAAATTACAAAGAAGTGTTACGAATCTGCTAGTAACTTTAATAATGTTACTAAAATGTTCAGAAGTTGTCACAATACGAAAATGTTTATAATATTCACAATTAAATTGCAAAAACAGCAACAGAGTAAAGTGTGACAAGTTCTAGTGAATACTGTTACGGCATAGAACTGCTACAATTGAATCTGAATACAATGCAGAGAATTACCTAGTCGTCTGAGTCCAGAGAATATCTATTTCCTTGAAACAATATTGCCCCTTATATGCACCGAAGGATATGAGCAATTTGTCTTCCAGGATGAAGCGGACCGGCCCCGATATGCTATGCGTGCAGATGGAGCGATGACGAACCGAAGGAATTATAGATCTGAGAACAGAGCTTTGGGGAAGAGGAACAGAAAGAAGAAGGGAACAATTTTCTGAGTGAACAATCTTGTTTTGCGGGCCCATATATATAGGCTGGAGGAGGTGCCCATTCGGAGCGGTCGTGATTGTTGGAAAGGTTGCGACCCTTTAATCGACAGATGCGCACGCACAGGCGCAATGGTCTAATTTTGAAGTTCAAAATTAGCCGTTTTAGCGCAGCAGGTCCAAGCGGCAGACGGAGACCCATCTAATCATGAGACCCCAAGAGCCCCAAGTCCCAAGGCCCAATCTTTGACATTTTAATATTAATACGGCCCAAAGCCTACATTGCCACAAGTTTTCATGTCTCCTTTTTTCTTCTTTTGATTTACTATATTGGGTTGTGGTATATATGGTGGTATTAAAACAAATATTCCACGATGTGGGACTTTGTTTCAATACGCACTCAAATTCTTCCTCTTCCAACTTCCTCATTCATTTTTTCTAACAGTTTGCACATGTAAATATTTACAACAAATTGCCCATAGTTTCTCAATTCATATATCTTCGGGTAACACAGATGCATATTGTTTCTCATTTAAGTAACATAAAATGTTAAGCACACTTGCTTGTTAACTCCTCAACTGCTAAGAAAACCTGCATGTATACATACAATACATCTCACGTTTCACAAATCATTGCATATCACCAAGCATTCCTCTTGCATAGGGAAACATCAATTGAGATACGAGAGAAATTCTTAATGCAACCACCAATATGTTTCTTTGATCCTTTCTATGCGAATAAATCACTTAAACCAATAATTGTCATTAGACATTCAAGTGATGTTCTTGAACATCAACTAGCCTTTTATTAGGTTGGTCACTAACATCCAATAACCATGAAAATTTACATTTAGGGGTCGATCGCTAACATCCAATCAAGATCTAAATTTGATTCATGATCTAATCAAATCCTCACATAACGTCAACAAATCAAATAAAATCTAATACTTATAAATTTAAAAACTATCTTCCATCCAAAACATCACATAGCCTAAAATCAAAGTATAATACTAATATAAGTAATCTAGGAGCTTGAAAGATTATGAATGAGAATTACTTACCGATCTAGCCTCTAAAACCACCATCGAAAGCCATCATTTCCAATCCATGAATCTTTGACCCAAAGTCTACACCGCCTTCTACTCCTCTTCTAACTTCCACCTTCTTCGTTGTCCTCTCTCTAGTGCTTTCCAATCTCCCTTTTCTTTCTTTATTTTATTTCCCAATTTAGTTAACTTCATAATTTGAATATACTATCCAAATCATAAGAATACAAGAGGTTGGTATTTATAGTCTCTACTGACTTGGTTTCCTACCTTAATTTCATCAAACCAAATCAAACATATCCGATCTTTATTTACAGAATTGAGTCTCCCTTTCACCGCTCTCCATAAAGGATATAACTTTCTAGCTTTTGCCCATACTTCACTTTTACTCGACCTGCAAGCTTTTTAAAGTCTCTTCTCAAGCTCTTGCTTTTCTACACAATAATTAATACATCAATTCTGTACCATGTGTTCTTTTGGTCACTACATTCTCTCCTCCTTGTAGGAATTGTATCCACACAATACATAGAAGTTTCTTGCCTAGACATGTTTATCCAAACACGTATTGATATATGTTTTGGCATATATGCAAGTAAAATACAAAAATTTCAATTTGGCCATACAATTATTTAATAAATTCATAGTTTGTACGTAGTAAAATACCACAACCCTCACTTATTCTACCCAAAGACACTCAAACTGTTCATAATTTATATGTTTTATCCCGTCTTCTATCTCCCATGTACGATCTATGCGTTTCTCGCTCCATTGTACTTCTACCAAATGCATCTTCTTTCTTTCTAATTTCTTTACATCCAACCAAATGATAACAATCGACTTCCTGGTAAATGTTAATCACTTTTGTGATTGCTTGGCTCAATTATCATTTCATGTACTCGAAAACATTTCTTTAATTGTGAAATGTGAGATAAGTCATGCACTCTAACCAATCCCGCACCCAACTATAGCCCATAAGTATGCTTCCCAGTTCGCTCAGTAATTGGGTACTGCCCAATATACCTTGGCATTAACTTTCGTACCTGTCTGAATCTGCTCAACTTACCTATCAGGATAACTGTTAAATACCTCAACCCCTAATTCAAAGTCCAACACCCAACTCGTTCAGTCACTATATAGCTTTTGTCAATGTTGTGTTGTTCCTAACCATGGTCCTAGCAAGGAAATCTTCTTGTTGGATTCTCCGATCTGTTTTGATCCCACCATAGCTATACCATTGATTTCTAACTAATAACCCAAAGAATACATTATCTCCTATACAAAGACTTAAAAGGCAAAATTCTAATGCTCGCATGGTAACTATTGTTATAATTAAAATAAATATATCCTGCCACGATCCACCAAAATCAAGGGCACACACTAATAAATCCTCTAGCACTCAATCCATCCTCTTTGTGTGCCCATCTGTATGAGAATGGTAGGTCATGCTCTAGCTTAATATAGTCCTAAGAACTCATTCAAACTTATCGAATACTTAATGTCTTGCTTTAAATGATTAACCTCGATATCTAATGTAAAATTACTACATTCTTCATGAACAAATGCGCTAACTTGAATGTCGTTCCATGTGAGCTAACTAGTTCAAAGCGCACATACTTTGTCAACCGATCTGCAATCACCCATATACTTTTGTTTCCCTTATTCGATCTCGATAGCGAGTCTTCAAATCCCATTAAATTGACTCCCATTTCCAGATTGAAATCTCCAATGACTGTAACAATGTTGAAGGTCTCGTGTTTTACCTTAGCTAGTTAGGAACAGAAACATCTTGCCATGCATCGACCAACATCTGCCTTATGCCCGATTACCAAAAACTTTGACTCATGTCTCGACACATCACTTCTGGATTAATAGTCAATTTTAACTTACGGTTAATCCATTATCGCTATTTTCAACTCTTCAATATTAAAAACACATAGTCGCTCATCTTTTCTTAACCAACCTTTCCCATAAACTACAAAACCATTAATTTCATTTTCCTCACTATCCTTAACCTTCCTTCTGATCACTTATAAATGCACTTCCTCTTTATATCTTTCTCCAATCCATTTGAATAATCCTGGTTGCAACTCCACACATCTGAAAAATGTTTCAATCACTCCGGTCTTTGGTTATAAAAACCATGCATCTAATAGCTCTAAACTCCTCCATTCTCGTATCATAGAAGCTATTATGTCTACATGTTTCCCACATAAAGCATATATAACCACATAGCCTTTAATGGAGGTATAAGCTATCTCAAAATCACAATCAACCTTTGTTTGATCATATATATTGAGCAACGGAGTAAAAGTGCCAAATTCAAGAAAAATCCTTTTATTCACTATGAACTAGATCATTTTAATGTGCTATCATGAATAATATGGATTGCATTGAATCATATTTAATGTTAAATTTAATATAATGTGGTTTTTCTTGAATTACATTTAATTTTATAGAAATAATTTTAGTTAAATTATATATGTTGTATATAGTGAACATCATATGTCTACTATATATTATAGTAATATCTAGTAGGGATATGCATTAATATTATATTAGTGTCTATAAATACAATTATATATAAGTATGCACATACGTGGTTATTGAGATTTATAATAACACAGCAGATGCATGTTACAAAGCATGCGTTATATCTAAATATACATGGTCTGAACATCAATTTATATTCGAATATATGTGTGTGTATACATACATAAGTTATAACAGACACAGGCACGCTCATGCGCACACATACAGACATGCACACACACATAAACTTTAGCCAATTAACGTTAGTTATATATATATATAATTTATGAATACATTTGAAATTATTTGATTTTTATAATAATTAATATAACCAAAGGAAAAATTAAAAAATAACAATATTATAATATATGAAAATTAAAGTATTATCTCTTAGAGCTAAAAAATAATTTATTTATTGAGTTAATTTTAAAAATTAATTTGAACACATTTGTCTAGTATGATTATCCATAATAAAAAATCAATTAAAACATTATACTGAATAAAACATATAGTTTATTTTTCAGATCCAAGTATATTTTTATATCACTGCCTCTAAAATTCACAATAATTACGATAAAAATAATAAAATTCAAGTAAAGATATTATAGTGTTAATTTTTTTTTTTGATTTTATAGATCATAAAATAATTCATATTTCATATATATATATTATAATTCTTAATTAAATTTACTTTTAAATACTAAGATATAGATAAATATGTATATATATAGATAAAATTCACAAAATATTTTATTATAGCAAATAATTTTAGGCCAAGACTGATTCTAGAAATATTTTCTTATAGAAAATACTTTTACTATAGAAAATCTATTGTTTAATAGCGAAAAATTAAAATAGTGTAGTGGTCAGAGAGCGCTATGCGCTATAGCAAGAATTTTACGGGGTTTTAGCGGAGCTTTAACTACAACAGTTGTAGTTAAGTTTTTGGTGTGTTTAGAATTACGGCTAAAGCCTTTACTTGTAGCTTCTTTTGGAACATAGTATCTAAATATTTTAGCCTCTTAGTCTTATCAATTGATACTTTTGTTAACCCAAAAAATGGATCAACACCCTGGATCGAGTATGAATGCACTAATGTAAATAATCAGCAGCACAAATCTCAAATAAACAATAAATAAAAAGCAGAAGTAGGAAAAGTGACATATAATTTTATAGTGGTTCGGCTGACTCTGGCCTACGTCCACTTAAATTAATCTTTGTTACGATTATACTAGTTTAATCTCTTTGGATATCAACTAGTCAGTCCTTAGATCTAAGTTACAATGAGTTAAAATAAGTCACAAGTTCAACGATTGACTGGAGAATCATAGTAACCCCCTTGATGACTATTGTGAGGGAGATGAATGTTGAAGAAGTGAAGGAAATCCAGTAGAGTAATGGTAGCTCTCTTCGAGAAAGATCCATCTCTAGTTGCAGGTAGGTGTGTATTTATAGAGGAATTCGGTGAGTATTTGGCCAGAAGTCCAAGTGCAGAAGAGTCCAGTTGTTATGCCAAGTCATCACCGGAAATCTCAAATCAACCTAAGTCATTTCTATGGATCGCTAGCTATACATAGAGTATGGATCACTAGATTTCTACAAATGATGGATCGCTAGCTATCCATCAACTTAGCATATTTTTCTACCAGAAGCCTTTACTTAGTGCTACGAAGGAGCTCGGAAAGTTTGAGGTCGATCCGACCAATCATAATGGATCGCTAGCTATTCATAGGGGATGGATCGCTATCTATCCATCCACTTATAATATTTTTTAGTGATCTTGGTTTGGTTATCTTCTTATCTTCTATTTGAATGCCTTGTCCAAATATCAAGTCCTTTGGTGTTTTTTTGATCGTTCCTGTTCATGGGTCATCTGGTCCAGAACAATCATCTATAGTTTGCTCAAATCTTAACAAAATCCGATAGAAATTTACAAAAATAGTCTAGAGGCTGTTTGGGACCCAACAAGAAAATTTGAAGTGGTGGGGCCCAATCTACATGAGTCGTTAATGACCCATCTAGTTAGGTCGCTAGCGATCCATCAAATCAACTCTATATGATCTCATTATTTCTACGAGACTTATTTTATGTCTTTTAAGTATTCTTCCAAAATTTAAAGTTAATTTGACTTTGTATGAGTTCTGTAGATCCATTTTAAGTTAGCCGCTTTTGGTCAAACAGCTTGAATCAGATGAGTCTTCACTTCCCGTGCTAGATTGTTTGGCATGCTATTAAACTTGGCAAGAAGCCCTAACAATCCATCACCTTAGCTTGTTTTGGAATTTTTATGCTTTGGCCTTTCTCTTCTTTTCCTTATGGTTTTCTTATTCGATCCTTGAGATATTTTGATTTATTGTAGATGTTCTAGTTTCTTTTGAATTTTAATGGGTTAAAACCAGTTAACACTTGTCCCAAAAAGTATGCCTTTAGAAAGGTGTGCTTTGCTCCAGAAAAAGTTTCGGTAATTTTTCTTTGATTGTTGAGCTTTCCTGCGGCTTTAGCCTTGGCGATCATCCAGTTCCTTTGGATTCATTTGTCAATCACAAGTCGTTCCAAACCTATTGTAGCTTAAGACTCTAAACTCTACCTAACTGCAATGTATAGATCATAATCATTCTGGTTTCATTTGGAGTAATTACATCATATATCTCTAATTAAATCACATGATTCCAATTACATCATATATTTGCATTTATATCAAATATCTCTAATTGTCCCATGTTCATTCGGGATTTAAATTACTATCAATTTTTGCTTCTCATTCAGAGTTGTCACATCATATATCAAAATCACACTATAAATCAAAATTACATCATCTTCAAAATCACATCATATATTAAAATCATCCTGTGTTCTTCTGGGATTTATAGGTTTTATTCGGTTTATAAGGCATTCAAATCCTTTAATCAAATCAAATGTGTTTTAAGGCTCAATCTCTCCTGATCATTTAAGTTCAATGTGTGATCTCTTTGGATCATTCAATATATAGTTTAATGCGTGATCTCTCCAGATTGTTTAATGTTTTGTTTAATGTACGATCTCTCCAGATCATTTAATGTTTTAAGTTAAGGAGATGATCTCTCTGGATCGTTTGTTTGTTAAGTTAAGGGGGGATGATCTCTCCGGATCACTTGCTTATTAAGTTAAGAGGGGTTAAGTAAGCGCATCCGCTCACTCTCTGGTGAGGGGACTTACTTCTTGCACAACAGTCCCGTCTCTCCTGTCGGGACTCTATGGCGTTCGATATCATACAAGTTCATCCACTCGCTCTCCAGGAAAGGGACTTGCACCTTACACTCCGGTCCCGTCTCTCTTGTCGGGAATCTATGGCATTCAAAATTAGTCATCACATTAAATATGGATTTCACAAAATTCAAGTTTCAAAAAGAAAAAAGCAGAAATTAAGTAAGTAGAAATCCTGAATGTTTATCCCAAAAATCCGACTCAGAGCGTGGCGAGGGACCAATCTAGGTTTTGTGCACATCCAAGCGGTCTGAGATTATTATCCTAAACAGTCGTCCTAGATATCTGACTCACAGAGCGAATAGGAACCAATATAGGTTTAGCACACGTCTAAGCGATCTAGGGTCATTATTGTTTTAAATGGTCAGCTCAAGCATCCGACTCAGATTGTGCCTAGGGATAGTTCGCGATCCTGTACATGTGTAAGCAGCCTGTGGTTATAGAAGGCAAAAAAAGTAGAAGGCAGAGAGTAAGGGAAGAACGTGCACCCTATTCCAACCGTGGGCTTTTGATTTCGGCTCATGCGGTCATGTATTTGTACTCTGATTTGCTACTCTAGCTCCAATGTCACTTGTTTCAGGCGTTAAAACTCATCCAACATCCAAATTTATCGTGCCCCCAAGTCGTGTGGGAATTATTTCAGTTTATTTTCCTCTAACTCTAGATGCTTTTGCATTGGGTTCTATTGTTGGTTCCAACATTTCCCTCAAATATCGGTTGGTCTAGAAGTGGAGGCATTATTCCTGCCTATTCCAATCCAGCTCTAGTGGCTTTTGCTGTTATTTCTCGAAGTTTGATTCATATTCCTGGTAGATCTAGCTCTCTCTTGCTGCTCCATCTTCTGGAAGAAGTTATCCATTATCTCTTGTTGCCTAGACAAGGTCCCATCTTACATCTCCTTCATCATCTTTTTCTTCTCTATTCACATAGATGAGAAATCGAGGACACTCCTGGCTGTCGCTAGGCTCTGGTTGACTTGCTACAGCTCCAGATCTAGTATTAGGCATACTCATCTTCTCTAAATCTTAGATTCAAACTTCAACTCTTCAGATTTTGTTCAAGTTTCTCAGTGAAAGCATCAAAATGTTAACCCAAAAAATGGATCAACACCCTGGTGCATCAGTGCAGATAATCAGCAACACAAATATTAAATAAACAGCAAATAAAGACCATACGTAAAAAAGAGACACGGAATTTTTATAGTGGTTCGGCTGTCTCTAACTTATGTCCACTTTAGTTAATATTTATTATGATCATACTAGTTGAATCTTTTTGGATATCAATTAGTTAGTCCTTAGATCTAAATTACAATGAGTTAGAATTAGTCACAAGTTTAAGGGTTGACCGGAGAATCAGAGTAATCCCCTTGATGACTGCTGTGAGGAAGAAGAAAGTTGAAGAAGTGAAGGAATTCCAGTAGAGTAATGGCAGATCTCTCTGAAAAAGTTCCATCTCTAGTTGTAGGTAGGTGAGTATTTATAGGAGAATTCGATGAGTATTGGGCTAAAAGTCCAAGTGCAAAAGAATCCAGTTGTTATGCCAAGTCATCATTGAAAATCTCAAATAAATTTGAGTCATTTGTATGGATTGCTAGCTATCCATTGAGTATGGATCGCTAGCTATCCATAAAGAATGGATCGCTAGCTATCCATCAACTTAGCAATTTTTTACCAGAAACTTTCACTTAGTGCTACGAAGGGCTTAGAAAGTTTGAGGGCGATTCGACTTATCGTTATGGATCGCTAGCTATCTATAGGGGATGAAATTTACTTACAAATATACATCCTAATATGAGTGGAAATTTAACTTGAGTCCTTTTAAGTTGCACCCTTAAGTAACAATTGTTGAATAGTTTTCTAGCCAAACTCCAAATAATATGAGCGTGTTGTGAAAAAAAAACGTTACTTGCTAATCAGTAGGCCTTAAAATAGAAAAAAAGGAGTTAAATACGCAACTAGAGAATAAATAACATAAGATATAGAGTGAATCTGCAAAGCTGCTTTCGTCCAATGTGAAGTTCTCTTACTATATACTTCTCTTACAACTACAAGGTATTACAATAGAATAAAAGAAAAAAGGGGTATCTAAAACTAGAAAAGCTATGCAATCGTAAGGACTTATGCTTTATTAAGAGCGATGAATTGTGAATAGTTTTCATAATTCATGACTGTACCAACCGGGTTAACTTTGAAGTTGCAATGTAGAGGGTATTCATAGTAGCTAAAAAGAATTGTGGATGGTTGAAATCGTGCCGAGGAGTTGGCTGGTGAGCGTTAATCTGACTATAGACGTATATTTTAGACAGTTGTAAAATATGCCAGAGGATGTGCTGTTGATAAGAATATAGTCATTGCCTCTATGTACGAAGCATAAGCTTGCATTAACTGCACATTTAATATTGATGATAAGCCACATCAGTTCGGTCGCTTAACTATGGTGCTTCAGATGGATGGATGGATTGCTTTATCATTCACTTGAGTACCCTAAAGGCTGAGTTGGATGAGTTGGCTTACCGACCGTCGGCAACATGGAAGAGACTTGGATTCTTTTTGAGTACCATGCAGGGAAGGTGGTTAATGACCAGGCATTAGGCTACCAAGAGGGAAGTCTGATGCTGGTTAAAGTTAGCTATACTGAAGCCATGCTAAAGATGGGGCATGCTTGGGTCAGTCTTGCCTGATGTGTTGTCTGCTAGGGCTGCTTGGATGAGAGCAAAGCGTAAGCTAATATGATGCTGGGTAAATTGTGTTGGCATCTATCTATTGTTGGAAGAAGTTTGATATATGAGAGCTAGTTAGAGTCAAGCTGGACTAGGCTGGACCAGGAGGGACCATGTCTAGATTTTGTCTAAGGGTGAAGATTGCTTTAGAATGAGACTATCTGGCCTCATCTTGACATATTGCTGAGTAGAAGGTTTGGTTTGAGATCAACATAGGCTTGGACCGACCTTTGCAGGCCAGTGGCAGATCAATTGGGCATGCTTTGATTGGGCCAGACAACCTTTAGTTGGCCTGTTAACTACCTGTGAGAAAATTGAGCAATATTTTGTCCCCCATTCCATATTCGCCCATGGACGAGGGTTTGAAAAATCATACGAATTTTGCCAATTGATGGCCTTATAACACATTTAATGTGATTTCCAAATGGCTTTGTACAATTAGCTGTGATGGTTCCTTTTTCCAAACGTGGCAGAGAAGCGTCACGTGTCCCCATGTGCATGACCTGACTTAAGACTAATCTCTCTAGAAAGGCTGTGATTCTTTTTGCCTTTTGAATTCAATTGAGGCTGAAGGCGAGGGTACATAAATACCCCGCATTCTTCTTGCCTAGGCCCATAAAATCGTTATTTCTGAAGAAGAAAAATTTAAAGCATGTGAATTTTTCGCAGTTCTTTACTGGTAAAAAGGCAATAGCTTCATCATCTATTTTCTTTTCAAACATCTTTGCATGCATGCCTTTTTATCAAATTTAGTTGAGATGTTGAGAAAGGAAAAAGCTCTTTGGTGTTCGAACTACCACTTGTTGATTGTAGTTCAAACCATTGGCTAGAAACTTCTTCTTGTGGTGGACTATGCTTTGTCTATTGGCTTGGACACTTTCCTACTTTCTATGGTTCCGGTGGTGGTTGGACGCTGGTCTCAGACTAATGATTCTGGTGAAGCTAGGGCACTTCCTTGCTTTAGGGCTATAACACCCCCAACCTTAGGTCGGTTGGGCACTTCTGTGCTTATTTGGAAGGAATATGGACCATATCCTTTGCTTCTTTTGCTATGAACGAACTCCTTGGCAAGGTTTTCCTAGAGCTTCTAATGGTCTCTTGTGAGACTTGATGTGGGAGGCATCGAAGTTAGGAGCATGTTTGGTTTTCTCTAGCAAGTTCTTGATCGTTCAAAGTACCTGAAATGTTTTCTAGCAATGCCAAAGGCTTCTGGGTGGTGATAAGAGTGCAACCCGGTTTGCCTCGGAAGATCTGTTGGTATGCTTCTTTTTCTCTGCTCTTTTCTTCTTTTCAACTAGACAGTGATGACAATATAATTATGAGCCTAGCGGGTGGACATTATGCCCCTGTGCTATTTTGAACTGAACAAGATTGACCTTTACAATGAAAACTCTAGTTTTTGAAAAATTTATCGTGTTTCTTGATGATTTATGCAACTTGTCAAGTTGAATGACTTGAATATCCAATAGTCCCTGTATTTATTCTGTAGAAATTTCTTTCATTCCAGGGTTATACTAACCATCAATGTAATAATAAGGTGAGCTGGATACAACTGTTAATACGACCAAGTGACGACCGGATATAGAGTGGCAGTTTGTCGGACATTATCTCAAACGTAAATTCGCTCTCGTGTTCTCTTGGGCGGCAAATGATCAAGCGTAGAGTGGTGGATGATCCCGGAACCTGAGCGAAATAGGCTGTAGAGTTCTATTGGGTGACACGTCGCAATTTGTGAGCCGACCGTTGATCCCAAATTGAACCGAAATGTATTTTCATTGCTCAGATACTCTAGTGTAAGCGAGTCGTATGATGGTGAGGCTGGCTGTACACAACCCACTCACAAGGACTTGATGGTGAGACTAGCTATACGCAGCCCATTCACAACTATTCGATATACAGAAAAGTATTTATGTTATGCTCTTTTTTTGTGAATAACTTATCTGTAATGATGATTCTAACCTAAGGCTGTGATGCCCTTGGTTCTCAGATGAGGCTTTCGGTTATGAGAGAGTAGGGGATGTAGCCAATGCCTCTGGGTTAGTGGCTGTCTTGGAAAGAACCAAGGCATTGACCGACCTGCTGGATCTATTGAGAAATCCACCATTGATGGTGAAATGTTCGTGCTGTAGCATGAGAGAATCCTTCTTTGCTTGCTTAAGGTAAGTTATGTAACATTCCCTCGCTTTTTCTAGTTGGCCCTGATTTCGTTGACCCCGTCTTGGATGGGGAACATCATGATTAGGCAGTAGTAGGAGACGATGGCATCCAACTTGGTAAGCACTGATCCTATTAACATGGTATAAGCGGATGGGTAATCAACTACTTGTAATAATACGCACCTTAGTGGGTCCGAATTTTCGCAAAATCAAGAACCCAAGTCCACTAGAGTATGAATCTTTGGCGTTTGGTATCATGTAATAAACAAAAGTATATAAGAGACTATTGATACTAACTCATAAATGAATAAATAAATATAATAAAACATATAATTATTGACCAACACTGATACCTCTAATATCTAGTGCCCTTATCAATGTCAAGCATGTATAAGGAAATTGATCTTTCATCGTTCTCGCCTTATACCAATACCTATCTCTCTAAATCTATCTTGTGGGTTGTAATGTAAGGGGGTCAGAACAACATAATGATGACTAGTAAATTACATACTTTATCCACTTCTATGATTGTGCATGGAGGTGTATTGTTGAAATAATAAGGAACATGACCCAAAAAAAGAGTGCACAAAATAGGGATGTTATCGTATTTTGTACAGTCTATTTCAATAATAATAAGAAAGATAATTCCTTATAATTCCAACATGACACAAATCCTTTTTAAGGGAATTTATGGAGAATTACGGTGTTATAATTAACTTTTAAGGACTAATGCATTTAAATATAAAAGGCCCTAAAGGTAAAACAAAAATATTATAAATAGAAATAATAACAATAATTTTTTTGTTAATCTAACACAAGTCTAAAATAAGTTAGAGAATAAACAAGAAGCGATGGAAATAGAAATAAGTCAATGAAATAAGAAATTGGGAAGTTATAACAATTAAAACAATATAGCTATTAGTTAAAAAGGAACATTAAAACATATCTAATTATGCTAATTAGAAGTCACGATAAGAAGTACTTAATCTATTAAATTAGAAATAAGCAGTCAATGACAATTAATTGTATTATAGAAGTTATAAGTAAGTTCATGTAAAAGTGTATGAATGCAAATAATCGAACTTGGGAGGTAGGATAATTAAACAACTAAAATATATAGCCTCAAGTATATGTTGGGTATGGATTATCAGATCCAGTCAATGATTTAAATTAATTATAAATGACTTAGTCATTAGTATGGGTTGGAATGAGAGGTCAGTAATGTTTCTTAACAGAAGTCCCTCCTCCACAAGGGACTACTAGAATTGTGTATACATTGTACTGATGTGAGACATCTCCAACCGTTGAGCTCGTAGGAATATTCGTTCGTATATATGTGAAGGGAATATACCGAAATGGCATTTGCCTTGGTTTGAAGTCTTAAATGGCGAAGTTTGGTCTACTTCAATCCTTATAAGGGGTATTAAGTAAATAAGTGGACATTTTCTTAGTTGCATTAGGCAATCTAAATAGGATAGTGAGCATAGTGTTGGTGCTATGTCTGCAAGGCTGGTACCATATATGCGAGGAGTAGAACTGTACACATAGGTTGAGATCGGCATTGGTCCTGAAGCGATCATTAGAAAGGCTCAGGATACGCCTAGATGGACTACACCTCCTACTATGTTTCATATGAGAAATGCACCGCCTCAAACTTGGTTGTTAGTTTATTTGTGGTCCGAGGAGCTAAGTCCTTAATAGTCCGAGGAGTTGAGTCTTTAATATATGATAGTCCAAGGAGCTGAGTTCTTGATATGAAGTGGCAAGGTCAGTCTTAAAGATGATTTAAAATACAACTAATCAGTTGTAATGCCGTTATTAGACACTAACTGGAGGTTCCTCGGTATACGCTGGCAATTCGGCCAAGACATAGATGATGGATACATGACACGGTGCAGAGTTACAGATACAAGTAGGGAATGTACCTTGGACCGTGGGAGGACTATGGTACTGAGACACACACACACAAAAGTATGTATGTAGTTATTATATAAGTCGAGTAGGATGGGCATATCGTATGCGTACACAAAGTCCAAATGACTAATCTTTAACTAATAGACATAACAAGTAATGGAAAACAATTGGCATAAACTAGTGTTATGGATAAAGTATGTAATTTTCCTATTAGTAGAATGTTGTTCTGACCCCCTCCATATTGCAATCCACATGATAGATTTAGAGGGACACGTACTAGTATAAGGAGGGAACGATGGAAGGACGGACTTCCTTACATGCTCGACATTGAAAAAGTTGCTAGATATTAGAAGTATCGGTCTTGGTAGGTAATTATAAGTTTTGTTATATTTATTTATTTCGTTGTGAGTTCTTATCAATAGTCACTAATATACTTTTGTTTACTACAGGATACCAAATACCAATAACTCGTACTTCTGTGGACTTGTGTTTTCGATTTAGCGAAAATTTTGGACCCACTAAGGTGCGGGTTATTACATTACTATAAAGTTTACCTAGATATTTGCCACGAGGGGCACTTGGCTATACATTGTTATAAGCAAGGTTATGCCCATAGGAACAGTTCCTACACTCCCAAAGCCATAGATGGGCAAGGCACGTGGGACGAGGCTAGAGTTCAGAACACTGGGAGCTTCAAAGACATTCTTGAACATGGCGTTGACCGAGCTACACCTATCCATGAAGACCCGCTGCACATTGGAGTTGGCCAAGGGAAGAGTAACAATAATGAGACCGTGATAGGGGTACGACATTTCTTCCCTATCCTAGGCTGTGAAGCTGATCGACGACTCTAATTCCAGTCAAGGCACCTTAGATGCTCGAGTCTTCAATGAGTAAGCCTACCTGGAAGTGCACACTTCTATTTGATACTAGGACTGGTCCCCCAACCGTTTCTAGCCACATATGGTCCCCCCCATATGACCAGGACCTTGATGACGGCTTGAACATTGATATTATTGGGCTGAGGGAGTGATTTTAGAGTTCCTCATGGTTTTCCTTTTGCTCGAATAGATGTCGAACGAATTCCAAGAGTACTCCTTTCTGGATGAACCTTTGGATCATATCCTTAAGCATGCGACAGTCTATGGTGTAGCGCCCGTTGATTCAATGGAACTCGTAGTACTTACCGTTGTGGCTAGGTTCCTCATGTTTTCCATCTCCAGTAGTGGCGAGCCTTTGATATTGCACTTGGTTCCTTGCGGCAAGGTTGATGGTTGCGATGTCCCTATTCAAGTGTGAGTAATTATGATACCTAGGCTTATAGGGAGGGTCGAACTTTGGATGCCTTTCGACATCTGGTTGACGACCAATATTGTGGCGATCTCTGTTTGCAAGGACCAATTTGGGTGGGGCGCTTTACCTAGTTTCCACAATTTAAATGATTTACACCTTCCATCCTCATCATGTCATTCATCCGTTGATAAAAGTAGGTTAGGGATGAGTTGACTACTTCTAGAGCTCTCTCCACATTCCGGACTTGTGCTTGACCCTTAAGCATAGGGCCTCGACCAAGTTGCTTACATTCGTATCCCAAGCCTATGTGTACTCTTTGTTAAAGCGACTAACATATGACCAAAAGGTTTTAGAAGGACCTTGCTTGATATTTTTCGCCTCGCTATCCAACATGACATGGTTACGGAATGTAAAGAAATGAGTCCAAAAGTTTGTGCATAGTTAGGCCTCGGAGTGTATGCTTCCAAATCACAGGTGCAAGAACCAGTGAGAGGTTGGTCCCGCAAGGATGCTGAGCTGGAGAGTTGTTCGATGCGGGTGGTGGAGTTGAATGCCTTGATGTGGTCAAATCGATCTGAACTCCTATCACACTTGTTAATTGGAAGTAAGGCATACCACTGATGGATGTAAGTATACAGAATTTCATTGGAGAATGGTTGCTCATTCTAGTCATCTGATAACTCCTTACCTCCAGCATTGGGAGCTTGCATTCTCCTGAATTGTTGGCGAAGGACGTGCATTTTTTCCTTGAGGCTGGCATTAGTCTATTATGGGATGTTCTGGCCAACTACAATCGACGGTTCACCTTGCACATGGGAAAGGTATGAGATCGGTTATGAAATAAAGAATGACGAGGACAAGCTGAAAATCTCCCCTTGTGCATTGAGGGGGGCTTGGAATGCATGGTTCTCTCTCCTCGTTGTATATTTCTGGCCATGTCCCTATGGGATCGAGATTGCGCTAAAGCAGTCGTATGTGCCCTATTGATGGTAGGGGGATCACCGTTGAGATTGTCAAATGCAGAAATTCATGGTTGAGTAGGAGCTAATGTCCATTCAAATGAATGAGAACGACGGTGGGTTGGCCTCATGGGTGAAGCCATGTCTAGGTCGAGATCAATTCGGCTAGGTGCACACATAATGTACCTTTTAGGATGGATGAGAACATCTATCAGTGATGTTACTAGCACCACCCGCTCCTAGACCTCGGCAACATTCAAGAAATCGCAACCATCAGGAGGCATTGGTCTACAAGCAGGCAGGTTGACTAGGCCGATTATCGAAGGAGCTGGTGGGACAACGTTTACGGTGGTTTGAGCATCCATTTATGTCCTCAAGCCATTCACGTTGTAGGCTAACTAACTCGCATTTAATAGCAATAGAAGTGCAACACATCATATTTCTTCGATGGAGCCAAGACTGGGCTAAGCAGCACTAGTTAGAGTGTTGCCATTAGTTTGGTGCTCGTTAAAGTTGTTACCTTTAAAGGGCGGCTCATGGTAATAACTCAGATCATGTCTTGCAGAGTTGAAAGGTGTGGAAAGATGAGAGCTTTTAGTGGGAGGCCTTACTTCTAGTGCCAAAAAGTTGGCTAGTTTTCTAGCCAACTTCAGAATGATACAAATGTGTTATAAAAAGCAAAAGTAAATTGCTAATCACCAGGCTTTCATATAAAAAAATAAGGAGTTAAATACGCAATTGGAAGATAAATAACACAAAATATAAAGTGGTTTAGTAAAGCTTTCTATGTCCACTGGGAAGTTCTCTTACTATATATTTCTCTTACAACTATAAGGATTTACAAGAAAATATTACTAAAAAGGGGGCACCTAAGACTAATAAAGATATTTGATCTTTATGTGGTATCAAAAGCTTTGAATTATGCGTAATATTCAGAATTATAGAATGTATCAATTGGATTTCAACCCCTCTGGAGTTGCAATGTTAGGGGTATCTATAGTATCTGAAGTGGATGGTTATATCGCGCTATGGAGCTGGTTGGAAAAGTGCTCGATCATTGATCTGACTGTAGAGGTAGATGATCGATAGCTGTAAAGTGTGCCAGAAGTGTACTCATTGCCTCTCTATATGAAGTGTGGGCTTGCATTAAATGCATATTTAATGTTGATGGTAAGCCAAATCAGTTCGGTAGCTCAAATACGATGCTTTTGATGAATGGATGGGCATATTTTTTGTTCAATGAATGACCACATGGTTGAGTTTACTAAGTTGGCCGACCAATTATCATCAACATGAAAGTGGCTTGGAATTTTGTTGAGGACCATGTGGGGAAGATGGTTTATGACCAGGCACAAGGTGGCCAGGAGGGAGGCTTGATGTCAGTTGGATTCGGCTCTAATAAGCCATGCCAAAGATAGGCTATGTTTGGCTACTCTTACCTGATGTGTAGTCAGTTAGGGCAGGCTTGGATGGGAGCTGGCCATCAGCTAATGTGATACCGGGTGAATTGTGTGGGCTTCTAGCTGTTGTTGGAAGAATTTCGATATAGGAGAGCCGGTCAAGGCCATGATAAACCTAGCTAGACTGGGAGGACCTATTCCAGACTTTGCATATGTGCGAAAGTTGCTTTGGGATGAGACCATCGGGCCTCATCCAGGCGTCTTGTTGAGTAGAAGGGTTGGTTTGAGACCAACATGAGCATGGATCGGCCTTTGTAGGTTAGTGGTAGATCAATTGGGTTGGCTTTGATTGGGCGAGACTGCCTTTAATTGGCTTACTAACTACTTGCGGTAAAAATAGAGCAACAATAATTTATTTTCCATGTTTCCTCTTCGTCATCATTATGTCATTATGACATCTAGATCTTGGTCAATGGTTAACACTCTAACAATGTCTGTAGTTAATTGCGTACATCCTCAGAACCTTGAGAACCCATCCAAACTCATTTTGATCACCCTAGGTTCAACCCAAGAAAAATACCCAAGCATCAATCGTCTCACTGATCTGAACAGTTGGTTAAAGCGAGGTTAGTCGACTGGATGACAAAACCCTGTCAACTGAAACCCCAAGTTTGCACCATTTCCATTTTAGAATTTTTCGCCATAATAGGGTCGTCAGTCGCTTGATCGAATGGAATTTGTGAATCGACTAAATAAGCCTGGATGTGGGTAATAAGTCTACTGTAAGCGATTTTAGGGTGTGCTATAAGGGCAATAATTTAATTTTAATTACATAACTTAGCTCTTATAGCGAAGCTGTTTCAAAATCTGTTTTACTTCTATTTTATACGTCATTATATTGAGATACATATAATGTTTTAAATATGTTAAATATATACCAATAGAAATGTAACGTCCCATCTCAATGTAACGTCCCACCTCGATTCCCGTGCTACTAAAGAGTATTACAAAAGAATATTGAATGGTAATATAGAGAATGAGGCTTGTTAGGAGCGACCGCATGCGAATATGTTCTTAGGCTAACACCGGTATGTATTCTTACCTTAAAACATTATGCCAATATACATACATGGTATCAACATAAATCAGTAAACACATTGATTTTCTAGCTATGCAGTTAAAGCGCTCGACAAATTCAATGCGCTGGAGGTGCAAAAAGTCATAGCGGGAATGCAGTAAGGATATAGCGGGATGTAGCGGATGACTCTTAAATAGAATATAAAACTCATACTTAATGTTTTTACAAATATATAAATGGTAATTAAATGAAAGATTAAAATTCATGTTATCCTGCCCTTTGGCAAGGCCGTGACACCAAGAACATAACTGGACACCGAGGACAGTCTGTCCCGAAGATCGGTTATACATAGGTTCACTATGGATGCCAACGAATTTTGTCCGAGTCTGGATCGAGCTACAATTGACAAGGCACAACAAGAAAAGCCATGAAATCCAACTGTCCTAATTTCAAGTCAATCCGAGTTCATATGCTCAAGATATGATCGATGCAAGCCAAGGGAATAGACTTGTTCGTATCCATCGGTCAACATCTTTCGCTTTGGCCTTGTTCAAATCCATTGAACGGTGGCTTCCTTCATATCCATCAGAATTGGCCCACTTCGTATCCATAGTCTTGTAACCATCCCATCCGTATCCATCAAGTAAGTGGTAGTTCGTATCCATCATGATCACTTCACTTCGTATCCATCAATAAGTAGCACTTCGCATCGATATCGTCCACATGTACTTCATATCGGTTTCCTTATCGACTCAATTCACATCGATCGGCTAACGATCGATACAAAACGCCACTAAAATTATCGATATGAAGGATGTGGAGAGTGATCGATGCGAAGCGGCGTCCAGGTCATCGATATGAAATGCCTTGGTTCGTATGGATACAAATCAGTTACAAAGCATCGATACGAAGTGGAGTGCTTCGGAAGCGATACGAAGTGGAATGCACGAATTGATACGAAGAGAACATATTCAAATAGGAGAATCGGTCACTCAGCCTAAAAAGTGGATCGATCCAAGAAGTTAGCTCCACATCAACTTGCAGGCACGTGCTCGGATCGATACGAACAGAGCGATGCGAAGAAGGATCGGTGCGAATTCAACAGCCATCGAAAAATATGAACTTGCATCGATATAACTCAAAATCTACAAGTACAAATGCCACCAAATTTTCATAGGAACTTGCGTACAATCTAAAGAACGTTCATGATCGATCTCGACTCAATTGGACAAAATATCGATCGATACGAAATTCATTCGTATCGATCACGGACTGAGTGCAAATGACATGGGATCGATTGTGTGGGCCCACCCACGTGAGAGAAGAGGTCTTTCAAGATCTGAGCGAGATATTTGCAACCTACGGCTATAAATAGCAGCCCAGGACCTACAAAAAAGGGACCTTTGGCTCTTCAACGCCTAGATTCTGTCGAAATCACAGTTGTCCTCGAAATTCACTGTTGTAGTTCGTTGTAACCAACAGGCAAAAGTTAATAAAAGCCAACCATTTCATAATGGAAGTAGGAAACACGCTGAACCACTCTAAATCTTTGCGTTTATCTACCGTTTTTCTGATTATTGTTTGGAGTGTTTGTTAGATAATCCTCTTTTTACATTTATTTTCTTCATTTTATCTCTTCGAACACTTTCGAAGAGTGTTGTGCCCAATTTTGGTATAAACACTTTGGTGCTTTCACTGAGAAAATCCAATTTTTCTCCTGCTCATTGGATTTACTATCGATATCGAATTACATCAAGAAGATCCAGATTTCAAGCTTAAAGTTCTTCCATCCTATTCATATTTGCATCAAGTCTAGAAAAAATCTTTGCCACCCACAATGGTTAACATTAGGGATAATTCAACTACCGCTAATTCAGAAGGACGGGATAGGCAAAATCCCATAAAGCAACCTCCTGCCGATCAGAATGCAGCCGAACCATCAGACCCACAGGGCCCTGTTACCAGGGAAGAGTTTCAGCTGCTTATGCAAGAACTGACTCCGAGCCACCAATAGCTCACTCAACAACTCCGTGCTAATGCGGAACTGACCAACCAACTGAACCGTCAAAGACGAAGGAGATCCCGGGGGGATCAGGCTTCCTATTCATCTACTAAGAGTTCAACCTCTTCAGATTACCATCATAGATCCACACGTTCACGGCTAGATGGGAGTTACACTTAAGCTACTGGACATCAGCGTATGCTGAATATTGGGTAACCGAGAGTTGGCCCGTCAACCAGCTGTAAGACTGGACCCTCCTCCCGGGGAGGTACTGTTCCTCATCATGTTAAGACAACCGCACTGCCACCGGTGCTATGGAATTGGGAGTCGATGCCTGAAATCGAACAGATCCGAACCATCGCCAACATACTCCCGAACCTTATGTTCCAAAGAACTTAGAACCAAGGAGGCGAGACATGGACCGTCGACCGCGTCCGGCCCATCCTCGTATTGTGGAACCCGACCACACCTTGGCTCAGCAGGCCTAAGATGTCCAGATGCCGGATATCCCGACAATGATCCGTCAGATGATCCGAGAAAGTCAAGGACTCACCAATGACGATCGGAGATTCTTCTGGAGTCATACTCCTTTTACTGATGAGATACTCTATGCTGAATCACCTCGGTGATTCAGGATGCCTACTTTACCCATTTATAAAGGGAGCTCTGATCCTAATCAACATATCTTGAAGTATGAATGGTTAATGAATGCTACATGAGTTGATGATGCAGTTAAGTGCCGAAGTTTCCCGATCTTGCTGGAGGGAATATCGACTATGTGGTTCACCCGTTTACCATCTCGATCTATCTCGTGTTTTGATCAGTTGGCGACAAAGTTTGTTTAGTAGTTCTGCATGCATATAACGAGGCCGAAGGACGTTAATACTTTGTCTAGTGTCGCTCAAGCTCCTGGAGAGGCACTCAGATGTTATTTGGAGAGATTTCATGCTACATGCACTGAGATTAGCAATCCTAATGATAAATCCTCTGATGGCGTTGATTAAGGGGATCGATCCCGATTCTGAGTTTGGAAATTGGTTGGTCGAAAAACCTCTTACGTTATTGGACCGTTTCTATTCCAAGACATCCAATTCTTGAGGATGGAGGATGCGAAACAGTCTAGGAAAAAGGATGACGTAGGGGCTAGTGTAGAAGGAATTCAAAGCAATGTTGCTGTTAAACAAACTAGGGAGAGTTCCGAAAAAGTGCAATTGAACATACAGAATAAACAAAGTCAACGGAAAGGCGATGGTAATCAAAATAGAAAGCGGGATCAAAATCGTGGTCCACGATGTAGGGCTCCTATGTTCGACAAATATACTCCTTTGAATACGTTACTAGAAAATGTATGTTTATAGACCTGCAATGCTATTCAGTACAAGAAACCTGCTCCGAAACAGTCATCAAAGAGACAGATTCAGACAGGGAAGTTTTTAAGATTCCATGAAAGCTAAGGCCATAACATGAACGAGTGTCATCGTTTGCAGGATATCATTGAAAAGTTGATACGTGAGGGAAAATCAGAGCAGTTTGTGTGGGCGCCATAGTCTGGAGGTGCGGACCAATCAAATCAGAACCGTATGCCGTATCAGGTAATTCGGGAGGAACCCGCTCGTAACGGCGGAAGGTTGGTGATAAATACTGTTAGTGGTGATCCTCATCTAGCAGACCGAAGCTGGAAGGAAATGGTGTCATATGCAAGTTCTGTGAGGCACGCGAGCTTCGAATGTTGTAGTAGTTTGGACGATGGGGCTCCGGCCAAGCAACAGAAGACGATGACCAACGACATCGTCTTTCAAGTTAGAGGCACCAATCGGATCGAAGCCTTAACCATCGATCCACTTGTCGTATCATCTCAAGTAGGTCCTGCTTGGATGAAGAGGATCTTGGTAGATAGTAGGTGTTCCGTGAATATATTGCTTAAGCGAGCTTATAACCAAATAAAAATGGAGACTAAAGATTTGAAGCCTTGTCAGTCCCGTATTCATGGCTTCAACGGGAGTGCAACCATACCCACTGGAGTGGTGGAACTGCCAGTGGAATTAGGAATTGGAGAATGCCGGAGAGTCCGGATATTACAATTTGTTATGCTGGATATAGACTCACCATATAATGCTTTCTTGGACCGACTGGCCCTGGCTGAATTTATGGCTGCCATTGCCCCCGGTATTTGACTCTAAAGATCCCCACCAATCATGGAGTTGGAGTCATTCAAGGAGACCAGACTGTTGGATGAGCCTGTTATGTCACTGAGCTGCGAGAGACACAACGAAAAGAAAAGGGAAAGGGCGTAGAAGAATCTCTCTACATCCGCTTTGTTGAGAATTGATAATTGACGCCTGGGCCTAGGCCCGGGCACCACAACCAATTCCCATGGGATCTTAACCCCAGAGATACCGAAAGTGAAGGTGATAGTAAAGACAGTCAAGCTTCTTCGGTAGAGATGATAATCAATATCTCGATCGATGATAACGACGATTCTAAAATGATAAAGATCGGATCTCAGTTAAGTGAGCAAATGTAAGAGGAATTGGTTGAGTTACTCCGAGAAAACCTCGTCGTGTTTGCCTGGATACATTCGGACATGTGTGGAATCTCCCCGAGCATTGCGAGCCACACGTTGAATATTGACCCACGGCACGTCTCGGTCAAGCAAAAAAGGCGTGGTATGGATGCAATGAGATCTACCGCCCTTATGGAAGAGGTAGATAAGCTTAAATCGAATGGATTTATTCGAGATGCATTATACCCAGAATGAATATCCAACCCTGTACTTGTTAGAAAGCCAAATGGGAAATGGAGAACATGTGTTAACTACTTAACTTGAATAAATCTTGCCCCAAAGATAGTTTTCCGCTTCCTCAAATCGATCAGCTCGTTGATTCAGTGGTTGGACATGAACTCTTATCCTTCATGGATGCATATTTCATTTACAACCAGATAACCATGCTCTTACTTGACCAGGATCTGGGACTTTACTACTACAAAGTTATGGCTTTCGTACTTAACAACGCCGGCGCAACTTACCAATGAATGGTTAATCGGATGTTCACCAACCAGATTGGAAAATCCATGAAGGTATACATGGAGGACATTCTAATAAAGTCTTGATTCTCCACTATCATATCAGAGACCTAGAATCAATGTTTAACATCCTTCGAGAATAGAGAATGAAGTTCAATCTGTTGAAATGTCACTTTAGTGTTGCATCAGGAAAATTCCTTGAGTTTATCATCAACGCTCGAGGAATCGAAGCCAATCCCGAAAAGATCTAGGCAATTAGAAATCTCGAAACCCCAAGAACTATAAAGCAGGTCCAGAGCCTCAACGGGAAAGTAGTAGCACTAAGCAGGTTCATTTCAAAATACATTGATAAATGCATTCCGTTCTTCGATTTGATTAGAAAAGGGAAACAGAACTTTGAATGGACTATGAAATGTGAGGGCCCATTCCGAGCAATGGTCCAACATCTCTCCACACCACATATTCTGTTGAAGCCTATCGATCACGTGAGATTGTATATCTCTCTGGCGGTTTTGGATAATGCAATCAGCGCTGCCCTAATTCGGGAGGAAGACCAAATACAAAGGAAGGTCTACTACATTAGCAAACGACTGATCAGAGTTGAGAGAAATTATCCGAAGCTAGAGAAGTTGGCTTATTTTCTTGCTATTGCCTCAAGGAAGCTCCGTCCATATTTCAAGGCTCATCCTATCACCATTTACACCGACCTGCCGTTACGATAGGTCCTTACGTGGCCTGAGATGTCTGGTAGGCCACTCAAGTGGAATATCCAGTTAAGCCAGTTTGACATTACTTATACCCCAAGGCGAGCCAATCAAGGACAGGTCCTAGCAGATTTCATAGCTAAATTTACTATCCCAGAGGACTTGCCCGAAACCAGAGAATCTCCTAAGTATATCTGGAAGCTACATACTGATGGTGCATCAAATGACCGTTGCTGTGATGCTGGAGTTGTACTTGAAACTCCCGAAGGACGATCTATATGCTACGCTTTGAAGTTTGATTATCATGCGACCAATAACGAAGCTGAATATGAGGCCCTCCTTGCCGGAATGAGACTTGCTATAGATTTAAAAATCATAGCTATAGAAATTTATTGTGATTCGCAATTGGTCGTCTGTCAAGTTCGGAGGGAATACCAGGCCAAGGACCAAAGACTGGCTGCTTACCTTGCTCGGGTTTAGGAATTATCAAATCAGTTCGATTATTGTGCCATCCACTGCATACCCCGAGAGCACAATCAGAAAGCCGATTTGTTAGCCAGTACAGGTGAAGCACAACAAATGGGACTCTTTCCTGTGGAAACATTATCTTCCCTGGGTGTCGATCAAATGGAGACAGGCTGGGTATTTGAGGTTATTCCCGATAAAGAGTCATGGATGACTCTGTTCAGAAATTCTCTTGAGCATGGGACCCTGCCAGAGCGCAGGAGTGAAAAGAGACAAATCCTTTGAAAAGCTTCACGGTTCACTATTCATAATGGAATCATGTATAGTAGACGATAATCAGTTCCTTTAATCCGGTGTATCACTCACGATGAAATCAAATGTGTACTGCATGATGTTCACGAAGGGGAATGTGGTAATCACATTGGGGGGGAAGTACTTGCCAAGAAAGTGCTCCGATATGGATACGATTGGCCGAATGTAAATCGCGATGCATCGGACTACGCCAGAAAATATGACAAATGTCAAAAACACGCTCGAATCCCTAGAGCCCTGCCTACCGAAATAACTCAGATGGCCAGTCCATGGCCATTTGCAGTATGGGGCATTGATATTATTGGTTCTCTACCTCTAGCCAAAGTTGGTGTGAAGTACACCATCGTTGCATTTGATTACTTTACCAAGTGGACGGAAGCTGAGCCCCTTGCTACAATCACGAAGAAGAAGGTGATCAACTTTGTAGTCCGCAACATTATCTCCCGATTTGGTCGCCCACATACCATCATTACTGATAACGGAACCAAATTCGACAGTATTGAATTTAAGAGTTTCTGCCAACGATTCTACATTAAGAAGAAATTCTCCGCAGTTGCACACCCTCAGGAAAATGGATAGGTTGAAGCCGTGAATAAAGTTATAAAGTCTATTCAAAAGAAATGACTGGAAAAGGAGGGGGCAAGTGGGTCGATGAACTGCCTATGGCTCTATGGGAATACCGAACAACCCACAAGTCCGCAACCGGCCACACACCATTCTCTCTTTCCTACGGTTCAAAATTCGTTATTCTAGTCGAGATGGAAGTACCTTATCATCAAGTGACTTATTATGATCCCAAAACGAATGCCATATTACTTTCTGAATCTTTGGATTTATTGGATGAGAAGCTTGAAGAGGCAGACTTGAGGGTAGCCGCATACCGAAGTTGAGTTGCTCGATTATACAATGCCAAGATCCGACCCCGAACCTTCGAACTCGACGATCTCGTCCTCAAAAGAATCTATCCGGTTCCTTCGCACATGAAACCAACTTGGGAGGGGTCCTATGTCATCGGATAAAAGCTCGGAGATGACATATTCAAATTATAGACCGTTGATGGTTTTACTCTGCCGAGAGCCTAGAACAGCGAAAGCCTTCGTTGCTACTACACATAATAGTCTTTGATTATTCAATTTACTTCTCCTTTGCAAGTTTTTATGCATTTCGAAATTCGAATTTGTAATAAGGCCACTGACTGTGCCATATTTTCTTATTTCAGCAACAAAATGCCATCTCTTCCAGCCAGAGCTGTGATCTTTTGTAATGCGTCATACAACTATCACTATGCACGGACAGCTAAATTCCATCCGATGGTGGGGTTTATTCAAATAGGGAGTATTTGTAATATGACCGGTTACTAGCTAAGTGAAACCTAAGCTCGGGGGAAAGTCATCACACTGAAGTCAAAAAAGGATTGATACACGACAATCCTTTAAATAACTCCAGATTCCCAAAGTGCGAGCTGGTGTATAACTTAAAATACGGTCTCGAAGAGGGTGGATCTATCCATCTAATGACTTCGCCCGTATCTCGAGCAAGTTTGAGGAGGATGGATCAGTCCATCTAACGACCTCGCTTGTTAACTTAAGGTGGATGTGAACTGACCATCCATGATCCTAATAGATTCGTCATTCCCGAAGTGCGAGCAAAATCCTAAAAGCTTGAACAGATGTGACTGACCATCTGTCGACCAACTCCAGATTCCCGAATTGCGAACTAGAGTAACAACGTCAACTAACTCCGGATTCCTGAAGTGCGAACCGGAGTATCATGGCAATTGGTTCTAAGTCCCCGGAGCGTGGATTGGAGTATAAACACCAACTAAATCCAAAATCCCTAGAGCGTGGATTGGAGTTTAAACATAAACCAAAAACGAATCAATCATCCATAACCCAATTCTAAGTCCCCGGAGTGCGGTCAGAGTATAAACATAACTCGGGTGTGACTGACCACCCATGGATCAATCTAAAATCCCAGAGTGTGGACGTAGTTATAAATAGTATACAGGCCTAGGTGACCACCCATGAAAATAACTTAAGTCCCCGAAGCGTGGACATATCACTAAAACTCAAGTGGGCATAACTGGCCGCCGACGAACTGGTGCAATCCCCAGAGTGTGGACATGATCACCAGCTAATGAGCGAGTGCGGTTCAAATACCAAAACTCATTGTGTTTCAGCTTCGTTTCATAAAGATTAAGACCGTTGTGTTAAAGGCAAACAACTACTGGTGACTGATCTTTCCAATGTTTCCCCAAATTTGTGGGAAGAACTTAAAGTACTGATCACTGATTGAAACAGTGCGATATCAGAATTCGACTTAAGACTCGATTGCGATCCAAAACAGTAGCCCCAAGACATAGCAAATAAATCCGGGTCCGATAAAGAGCTAAAGTTTCACAAGTATATCGAAGGAAAGTTCGAGTGTTGAAACACCTAAGTAACATAAGTTTACAGAAGAAAAAATGGAATTCTATTACTATTCTTTGAAAAGGAAGAACAAGTTAATAATGGTTCTAGAAAATCCTACTAGCAGGGGCCGAACCCGGATCTACACACGACCGACAAAAAGAAAACAAAAGAAGATTCCTATCTATCTATCAAAAATGAGCCGAAGAGATGTATCTACTCTTTTTTTTTTCACAGCTTCTTCTTCGGTGTTGACCCGCTGGTGCTGCCAATCGGCTTCCTTTTTGATCCTTTGCTTTTTGGCGGCAGGTCTCCAGTCAGGGGCATTATATCAATTTCCTCCACCGAACTCAAATGTATTGGAACACTTCCTGAAGGCGGAGTCGAAGGGACCGGACCAATAGTAGGTGGCGTGATAGGTACACTTGTCTCAACGACCGTTCCTCTCGGAGATATCATCCGCAAAGGGGTTGGACCAGGGCCAGCCATTCCACCTTCAAAATTACCGGCTCGGGCAGTTTTCCATTTCGACGTTAATTTCGGCTATTATTTCTTCTTTGCGAATCGTTTGAGCCTCGCTGGGTATGTTAGAAATCGGGCTTGCGTAACTAGTCACTGGTGCTACTCCACCCATAACAAACGATAAGTAGGCAAAGGGATCACTGTGATGACCGAGAAGCTCCTCCATCATCTGTTCATCAAAAGTAAGTGCGCTCCCTTATACCCCATCATAGGTGCAATACCCGTCGTCATGATCGCTTCGGTTGTGATGGCCTCCTGCTCTTGGTGTTGCTCTTGAGTTGTAGGACACATGTAGTTCCAATCGCTAAATGGAAACAAAAGGTGATCTGTTAATAAATACTTCAAGTCACGCTTCCGGTTTTGAGCAAACCTAAGAAATGTTTAGAGTACCTTCCCCAGTTTGACTAACAGCTGGTAGAGCAGCTTCAGATACTTGCTCTTGGACTGGAGGCAATTACGGTTGATCAGGATTGTATGCAGGAATAGACTGGGGATTGACCGCAGATGTAGTTTCAGGCTGAGCCGGCGTGAGAGTTTCAGAACTTATATCAGGATGCTCAACACCTGAACCCTCTCCAACCTCCGAATGTTGAGTGTCAAGTTTCTCCTTTTCATATGAGATCGTCGTATCATGGAGAATTTTCTGTTCGTCTTCACTCAACACTCGGTTCCCGAGCTCAAACTCATCAATCGATTTAGGTTGGTGAGCAACCTTTTAATCTTCTACTAATCGGCCCCAAGCATTATACAAATGTGTTGAATAATTGTCAAGCCATGTCAGGTTTCTATGTTTCAAGGTGTTAACATTGTATGTGATCAAAAGATCTTCAATGTCAGCCTTCAATTTGGCTTTCGCCATTTTATCTTCATCCTCAACCTCGGCTTCAACCTTCTGAATTCTAAGTGCTGCCGCATCCCGTTCTCCCCAAAGCACCACAGCTTGTGCGCACGCTTCTTAAGTTGCTTTATTCGCATCATCTTTTTCTTTAATGATTTCGGAAAATTTGGCATTGAGCTCGTTGAGTTCTTTCAGATCAGCATCCCTTTTAGTTATAACCGTGGTGTTTCGGTGGCCCATCTCTGCTACCAAAGCAAAATGCGTTTGATGCATTCTTTCCATAGGTTGAGTTGCCTCGTCATCTTTCTTGGCAGCCTCTATTTTAGATTGCCGAGAAGGTTCGGCTTCATCATTGAGCACTTGAATAATATGGTCCTTCTGAGCAAGGTCGGTCTCTAACTTCTTAATTATTGTCGCTTGCTCAAAAGCCACCGCCGACGCTTTATCTGCGGCTTTCATCCACTCCTTGTATCGAGTATAAATGTCATGAATGTAGTCATGCATCGCTTGTTCTGCCTCAGATGGAGTTTTCTTTAAGTGAGGAGGAATATAAAACCGTCGTAGCAAATTTTTGAAAAATCTTTTCCCAACTAGGCAATTTTGATAGCTCCTTTCCCGATGGGTTCGATAATAGCTTGTTTAATGACAGTAGGAGTTTCGGCCTCAGTTCTGCGGTGCTGTGAATCAGGCCTGGGGGCCTGAGAAGATGGTTTTTGGCGCGGAGGCTCTAGTGGTTGTTTTTCGCGACCAGAGGGCTGTGTTGGAGCTCGAGGGGTTGGGGAGTGTGATCGAGAGCGATGTCTATATTCTCCATCCCTATCCCTCTCATAATGCTCTTGGCTGGAATAACTGCGATCGCGGTCTCTATCATCGTCCCTCCGACGGGATTCATAGTACGAACCCCATGACTGGCGTGCCTAACGGAGACTTCTAAGCATAGAATCTCTCCTAGTCATTGTATCTGTAGAATAAAGGAAAACGGAGTTAGTGATCTCTAGAAGTGAAAAACTTAAGACTGTAAATCGTTTAGTGCCGTAAAGTGTATATATGTATGCAAAGACCAACCAGAAATGTTGGACAAACTTGCATGAAGAGACTCGCTTAAATCAAGAGCACTTTGAAGCCCCTCTAATCCGATGTCATGCTGAAGTGACACATAGTCCAGATCAGATTATCGGCAAGTCTTTTGAAAGGATTCTCTACTTGCGAGGGAGGATCCTCCGAAATTATAATACCGAATACTAGCAAAGACATGATTACAGATTTCCGTATCGAAGATTTATGATGCTTGTATGCTACTGCCTTGCCTTTTCTCCTTCCCTCTAAACCCTGAAAGCTGTTGGAAGGCCCGACTACAGGTGCATCATCAGTAAGCATATTTTCTTCATCACCCTCCTCAGCTATTTCAACACCTGACGCTTTACGCTTCACCCGCCTCGTCGGAGTTGCCCTAAGCGTTCCCTCCAGTCTTATGCTTTGATGTCGATCAATTAGCCCGATAATCCTTAAATTTCAACCTATGAGCACCGAATCGATTTCCCTCATTTCACTTGGAACTTCCTGAAGGATTCGTACTATTTCTTTAAAATGAGTGCCTTTGGGATGCAGAATTACGGTTGTAAAGGAAAGAAGATGTTAGTTTCAACATCGACTATGATTATTTCATTAACTACTGGAAAAATTGCAGCACTTACGTCTGACTAACCATCGATTAGCAAACCACGGAGGACATTGAACATAGAACCACTCTGTCTTGAGATAACTAAGTCTGGTCCAGGATCTGACCACCACTTGGCAATTATTGACTGCTTCCAGAAATGTGAATGAAGGATTGTCCCCCCGACTCTTTATGTTAAATAAGTATTTGACTTCTTTCGAGGTTGGGGTTGAAAGAGATGTTCCATGAAAACGATAAACAAACTATTCAGCAGTGCGCATCCATTCAGATGTAACTGTGATAGGGCAATTTCAAAGAAAGCTAGCACCTCTTAAATGTATTGGTTTGACGGGAGAAGTGTCCTTGTTGTGCACGAATGTCTATTAAAGGAAGTAAACCCTTCCGGGGGAGCATGTTGTCTATCATTCGGTCCTAAGAATAAGACATTGCCTAATGGAAAATCGTGCCTTAGGCATATTCGCCCCAACATATTTTCGGAGACATTGGAAGGAATAGAATCTTATAGGTTTGCAATAAAAGTTACCCCTGGAAGCTCATTCGAAGCTAAACCTATTACTTCGGCTGCAATGGCTGGCACCTCTATTATCAGAGACGATGGGCTTTGAGTTTCCTGTTGCCGAGAACTTGTAGATTCTATAGCTAACCAACTCACCAAAAACCATCGTTAGATGATAATAATCCCCTATGTTCCCTAGTGTTAAGTGCATGAATGTGTTGTGCAGTGTAGTGCAGTGCTTAAGAATGTCTATAGAATTTGAGAAATGTTCAAATGATAAGACTTCGAGATTTGACCGGGGTGACCGTCATCGTTGACTGTCACAACCATACCATTCAGGCTTAATAGACCGATTTGAGTTAAAGTTTGTTAAATTTTTGTCAACTTATAGTCCCATCAACGAGTTTCGGAGGGCAATCAAATATGCAGTTTAATAGTTAAAGTCCAGATATGCAACGCTGAAGCTCGTCGGAGTCAAGTGTTTGAGTATGCAAAAGTTTCCTATCCCTTAAGGTTCAACTTGGATCGTTCCTTAAAGGTCTATCCTCGTATTGATTCAAAGGAGTAGAGTTCGTATCGATCGATCCACTATCACCGTATTTCATATCCATCCAACAACTCTGGCTTCATATCGATCGACCCAGACCGGTACTCTTCGTATCGATCCTAGGCGAGCAGTTTCGTATCCAACATCCTGGATCGATACGAACTCATATAATTCCATAACGATACGAAGCTGCCTTACTATCCTCCGTCTGCACAATCCCCTCCACAATATTCCATATCGATACGAAGCTCCTTCCTCCAACCACAATCGATACGAGTAACTCCATCGTCTCAATCAACAACTCATCTTCTTCCCCAAGCTGCCAGAACTCCATTACTACTTCCTCGATCTTACTCCAGCCCAATTCCGACATCAACGGCGTCGAAATCGACCACGGCCTTGGATGAAATGGCATCGAGCTTCAAGTCTCATCATTTTTAGATGGATTTAATTAGTTACTTACCTAGTTTAGAAGGATTGGTTTAGAGATTAAAAGTTATTTGTTTTGGAGATGAAAGCGTTGAAATTCTTTTTCTCTATTCAATCGCTACGAAGCAGATATGAAAGCAAAAGCAAGTGAGAAAATTTGTCTAAGTACAAGAAGTATTTATATTTATTCGTATCCAAGAAAGAAACGCTTTGTGTCTCAGTTTTTGTACCGAGATAATTGGTAGCCCCCATTGATATGAAACATCTATTTCGTATCCATCAGTGCGAATCCTATCGATCCGAAGAGTACAACGAAGTCACATTTGCCCTACTTAGTTCTGTCGATACGAAGCCTTCCGAAGAGACCACCTTGGTTGTATTGATAGCCATCAATACGAGAAACACAACAAAGGCCTGTTGAAGCTATTAGATCCATCGATGCGAAATAACAACTTTGTATCCATTACTCTAAGGTCCACTGGAAATGAATGCTCGCCTAATGACAATTGCAACAACAAACAACAGTTTGCTATCATTCAATACTTAGTTACAGCTTTCGACGAAAAGACAACAACCGTTCAGATGAGTCAGATAAAACTATTTAGGATGAAGATTCCAACTTTTCAAAGAACGTCATGTTCTCACAGGACGTACTTTGGAGGGCAAATGTCATCCTGCCTTTGGCAAGGCCGTGACACCAAGAACTTAACTGGACACCGAGGACAGTCCATCCCGAAGATTTGTTATATACAGGTTCACCATGATTGCCAACGAATTTTGCTTGAATCCGGACCAAGCTACAATTAACAAGGCACAACAAAATAGTCGTAAAAGCCAACATTCCAAATTTTAAGTCAATCCGAGTTCATATGCTCAAGAAATGATCGATGCAAGCCAAGGGAATAAACTTGTTCGTATCCATCGGTCAACCTCTTTCGCATCAGCCTTGTTCGAATCCATCGAACGGTGGCTTCCTCTATATCTATCGAAATTGGCCCCACTTCATATACATAGTCTTGCAACCATCCCATTCATATCCATCAAGTAAGCGGTAGTTTGTGTCCATCATGATCGCTTCACTTCGTATCCACCAATAAGCAGCGCTTCGCATCGATATCATCCATATGTACTTTATATCTCTTTCCTCATCGACTCAATTTGCATCAATACGAAATGCCTTGGTTCGTATCAATATGGATCGGTTACAAAGCGTCGATACGAAGTGGAGTGCATCAGGAGTGATACGATGTGGAATGCACCCAATCGATACGAAGAGAACATATTCAAATAGAAGAATCGGTCACTTGGCCTAAAAAGTGGATCGATCCAAGAAGTTAGCGCCACGTCAACCTGCAGGCGCGTGCTCAGATCGATACGAACAGAGCGATGCAAAGAAGGATCGATGCGAATTCAATAGTCACCAAAAAATACGAACTTGCATCGATCATAACTCAAAATCTACAAGTCCAAATGCCACCAAATTTTCATAGGAGCTTGCGTACAACCTAAAGAATATTCATGATCGATCTCGACTCGATTGGACAAAATATTGATCTATACGAAATTAGTGTGTATCGATCACGGACTAAGTGCAAATGACATGGAATCGATCGTGTGTGCCTACCCATGTGAGAGAAGAGGTCTTCTGAGATCTGAGCGAGGTATTTGCAACCTACGCCTATAAATAGCAACCCAGGACCTACAGAAAAGGGATCTTTGGCTCTTCAACGTCCAGACTCTACCGAAATCACTCTTCTACTCGAAATTCACTGTTGTAATTCATTGTAACCAGTAGGCAGAAGTTAATAAAAGTCAACCATTTCATAGTAGAAGTAGGCAACACGCCGAACCATTCTAAATCTTTATATTTATTTGTTGTTTTTCTGATTATTGTTTGAAGTATTTGTTAGATAATCCTCTTTTTACATTTATTTTCTTCATTTTATCTCTTCAAACACTTCCGAAGAGTGTTGTGCCCAATTTGGGTACAAACAATTCAATTGAATTATAATTAATACATAAATAATTTTAAATAAAAACATGTGCTAATATACTATAAATATTAGAGTAATTTCATTTTTAAAAATATATTAAAAATTCAATTAAATAAATTAATTTCATAATTTTTATAATGTATAAATGTCATTTTTCAAATCATTTCTTTTAAAGAAGATACATCGGAAATAGCAGAGTATAGCAGGAATAACGGGAAATAGCGGACTTAAAGCAGAAAGGCTACATTTGGGGCTATAAAGAAAAGTCGCAGCAGCAGAAATCTGCTATGAGATATGGCAGGGTTATAGCGGAAGCATTAACTGTATAGATGAATAATTTACAATATATTTAAATGAACATAAAGCCATAAATTGTGGCAAAAAATATAATACATGATAATATATATACACAACAAAGTATGTCTATAAAGTGGAGTATCCGACTCACGTCGACAATATACATAAAGTTAAGTGTAAAATATACAATGCATAACCTTACCATCAAAAAATATACAAGGAGACATCCAAAGAAAAATAAACATGATGGGCTTCTTAAAACTATATATATATATATATTTATGTGTGTATATATGTATGTATGTATGTATGTGTGTATGTGTATATATATATATATTTATTTATGTGTGTGTGTGTCACCACAAAATCCCAACATGTGGCTTATGTTGATATACTAAAAAAATATCAAACTAGCCTAAGTACTGTATAAATATACATAAGCCAGGTTATATATAAATCTATAGGGAAAGATCATGATAATAATACTCATAATATGTGATATAATCATGCATGTAACATGATATATCGGCTAACATATGTAAAGATATAAGTATGCATTAAGCCACGCCATGGCATAATAAGACAAACATACGATATAAAGTGCGTGTCGACAACCAAGCAACCAACTTATAGGTAGTCGATAAGATGAACACACAGTTGTCCTTATAGTGGTGAGCCCAAGACTATGTGCAGGTATCGTATAAACAAACCAAAATGAAATCTATATGTAATGTATATAATGGAAGAACATGCACTAAGCCCGAGGATGAACACACAGTAGGTCCCTATTATAAACTTAAAGCAAGTCGATCATATGACTATCACACAACAAGTTAAGATTAATGAAAAGCACATAAAACAAGATCAATGACGAGCACATAGCAAATTAGATGTGCGAATTAGCATTCCTTAGACTGGTTGAACACACAGCTAGTCCTTAGCTTCCTCTATTGGGAATTATGTTATTACTACTGTATTCTAAGGAGAGGCTAATAAACACACGGTAATGCCTCAGGAGACTAACAAGAACATAGTAATTCTCCTACAATATTTACCGTAGTGGATCTCCATGATAGTAATGTTCCACCTTTTCACAACGATAAGTGGAGACCTCAACGGATCATAGTGTCACAATACCCAATATACCTTTTGTACCAGATTGTTGGCTCTGTAGCAAACGAGGGTAATACGAACGCATAGTAGGTGCACTAACTAATAAGAGCCAAACACACGGCAAGACCGCCAAACACACAATAAGATAGGTGATGTCATGACTCGGGGCACGACCTTCATAGTTGAGTCCCAATGGTGGACATCTAGCCCCACGGTCAAGCAGATCACATTTAAAACTCATAGCAAATAGTGAACACATAATGAGCTAGGATATCCTAAAAGTGTCCACAAATTACTCGTTTCATTTATCTAGGGAGTATGGTCTTAAACACGCCCACACTAACAACTTGTGAAGGCTCATAATTAGGGTCGAACAACTATTCGAACCTCAAGATAATAAATGACCGGCTAATGGCACTGGAATTGTTCCAACATAGGATTATCCTATAATTTCCATCATGGGACTACATTTACCACATTACAACTACACATATAATATCTACGCATTAAGGGAAGCCCAAAATGCCGACTCATGCCTAAGATGTTAAGGTCTATTGCATCCGTGTCACCTGTCAACACTAACAAAACTCCTTTTATTACACCGTGTCGAGATCCATCAACAACATAACATTACGTTTTGTATGTCCTAGTGTCGCCAATATAGAGAACTAACTTCCTCGCTATCTCTAACATCCATACACACACACATATAGTATATATACTATATAAATTTAACTTATAATTTGGGCCTTAGACCAAGGTTTGGGCTACACCTAGAAAATGATAACCGATCGGCCATTGGTCATTGGAGTAGCCGACCGCTTGCTGTCGACTAGCTCTAGTGAACGGTTGACCGTCAAGATGTTAATTTTGGGTTAATTAAATTATCATTTGTTTGTTTGTTAACAATCGTCTTCCTCAATTTGATTAGGGTACGAATTTAATTACAATTTGGTATACAGTAAACCCTGATTAAATGAACCCAACTTATAGATTTATAATTCATAATCGTTCAAACTTCATATACAATATTTTCAGTTTTTAATAAAACAAGTTAACCTAGGTTTAGTATCAACATAGTTACCAATTCATTTTAATTTGAACAAAAAGAGTATGTTAAACTTGAATCAGTTTGCAATTAACAAATTTACATTAACTAAATCTAGATTAAAAAAGGGTTCATGTTCGTGTAGGTTTTATACTATTAAATTTGCGGTCAAATTTAAATAATGTTTCCATTTTAATTTTAACACAATTCTAGATCAAATACGGTATAATAAAATTAATTACATGTAAATCATCTTACTAACAATGAACCCACTCACCTCTAAGAAAAAAGCTATCCTTTTCCTAAACAACATGGAATCGCCTCCGCTTATCGTAAGCCTCCTCCTGATTTGTTCATATATAATTTCTAGTTTGACTTTTAATTTAATTTTAAGGAAAGTTTGATTTGAGGAGAAAGATAATTTCATAGTTCAGAAGATTAGAGTTTGAACGTATAGTAGATAATTTAGGGTTCTGATAATTAGCTTATGGTTGTATTTATAGGGGTAGAAAACAATATCAGCCACACGATGTAATTTATAAAATTTGGGTCATAGATCGCTCGAAACTCAAGATGTTTCCCATGACTGGTTGACCACTATAGATAGGGGTAGTCGATCTCAGGGGTCGACCGGTCCCAATCTATCTACCGACTGATGGGTTCCCTTTTTTAATAATATTTATTTCTAAATTTGTTTATTTACTTATTTTGGACTGCGACTTTCCAAACGTTTATAACTTTCTTATACTAGCTCCGATTTTAAAAAGTTATATATAAAAATTATCTTGAAAATCGTTACGAATACAATGGTACATGTTTTGTAGCCAAATTTGGACATGTATGAAAATCCCCTTTTTGCCCTTATTATATTCAAATTTAATTCTTATGTTAAATTTTCAGTTAAATTTTAAAGGGGTTACGTCCCCCCGCTTTTAAATGGATTTCGTCCTAGAATTCTCCAAGAATGGAAAATGTAACTCGTATATACATATTTAATACTACATCCATCAACCGCTGGCAACCATGGTCCTTAATTCCATTTCTAATGCAATATGTACATGTAGGGTTGGAATGCATATGAACCTAGGCGGTCTCCTGAACTAGAAGACCTCCTGAAATGTAAGTGTTTATGCCATGTATGCAAATGTATGCAACATCTTTAGTGAATATACTGGCAATTCTACATGTATGCGCAACTATTCAATCCATATGCAACAACCATATGCATATAACTCAATGAAATAAAACAACTGCTGATGTGAGTGTACACTAACTCGAGAATATATTTGCCTAAGTGTGAAAAGAGAAATTTTAATAAATACATCTATTAGCATCCATCGTTCAAAACATGTCATAATGATACGTTCGTAACCATTCCTAGCATCCAATTGTCCCAGCCTATGAGGTATAAAAAGCTAGAACCTAAAATATAAGTTGTTATACCTATCTAACTAGAATGGAAACATACTAGTTGTGGATGAATAGCTCAGATCCGCTCTTCATGCTACCTTGTACTCTCCGCTGGATCACCTATCTGCATCACTTTAGCAAGCTTAACAACTTCATTGCGGAATCGCTTTATACCATGCTCAAGAATATAAGTGGGTGCATGGTGAACAAGCGAATCCCTCTCTTCCTCCACCTTCTCTAGCTAACTCAGCTCGACTACAATGGTTGTACCATGTAAACACTTCGACAAGTGAAATAGATGGAAATACCATGTACTCCCACAAACTTCTTAGGAAGTTTCACCCTATATGCTAACTTCCTAACTCTACATGTGATTGGAAAAGGCCCTACAAACCTCGGTGCTAGCTTTCTCGAACTACCGAATCTCATAACATGCCTAAGCAGTAAGACCTTCATAAAAAACATGTCACCCTCTGCAAACTCTGCTCCGTGCATCTACGATCAACGTAAGACTTCTATATAACATCTCATATCTTGAGGCCTAAAGCTAAGCGCTACAGATTCTGCAGGCATCTATAGTATTAACATCCGACGACAAAATACAGTAATGTTGATGGTATCCATAATATCAAAAGCACATGAATATGAAATAAAATCACAAATTTCAAAAATGACTTTTCTGATTACATTTCATAAAATCATGTTTCATATCCAATTACATAATCTAAACGTTTCCCAGGCATTGATTAAATATAATTATTACAAAATACGCCAAGAATGATATATGAAGATGCCTACTTGGATGATAAGAGCACTAAATAGACCAAAAAAATGTCTTAATGCGTCACGGCGGAAATAAAAACATAACAACTCCAAAATAGCTAACATCAGCCTCCTGCTCATCGTTGGAAGCTTTATTCATCCACCTACAAAAATCTGTAAATCATCAACTCTTAACCTACTCAAATCATATTTTAAGCACCCGAGAGTTTAGGGGGAAAAACATAAACTTCGAGTCATGCATAAAGCCTAGTGTGAATAATAGAATAATATCGGTTATCTAATATTGAGTGAGACCAAGCCGCTTAGCGGAACGAGTTTCCCCTCACTAATATCCTTTTAAAACCATATATTTTACAAATCAAAATCCTGCAACCAAACTTGTTGAAGAAAGAATATCAATATCATGTAAGCGTATAAATCTAGTAATCAATGGACTATCTATCCGGACACTATAGTTTTGTTTGGTTAACTACTAACCTTTGGCTACCAGGGCCTACCAGACAAAATAAACAAATAATCTAACTTCTATTAGATACTCTTCTAGATGGTCTGTCCTTTACTTACTTCCCCTTGAGTCAAATGATCGTAATGGTTTTGTGGACTCACTAATAACCTATCTCTACTCTTTATATTCCTTTCTGTGTGTAGCATCATTTTAGTCTTACCTATAACAAAGCCCAACACACTTGAATTTTGGACTTATATTAGCTAGGTGCTACCAGCTAAAGTATAAGGTGCGACCTCATACAGTGCCATCTGGTATTCTAATATCCAAGCCATTTACTTAGGGTCAACTACCCAATCAAAAATTCCTTGAAAACATTTGTTTCAAATTGATTTAACCCTTTAAATCGTACGTAAACAAGGAAATTATACTCCATGCTTTACTCAAATCACTTTTCCATGCTCTATATACTTCACACAAAACATTGTTAATGAAAACATTCGAAACCTCTGTTTAAAATCTGTAAACAGTCCCTATTGAAACCTTTGAAAATACCCCTTTCGAAACCAATAAAAGCACCCTTTTCGTTACAAGTGAAATACTTTACTTTATAACCTTAGTCCGAAGGGCCAAAGCATACCTTTCGAAACCATTTTCCATAAGCCTTTCGAAAACATTGAAAACATCTTTTTTGAAAGCTTTTTAAAACCTTAGACGTCCTTTTTCAAAACACTTTAAACTTTCCTTATGAAAACATTGGCAATCTTCCATTTAAAACCTTTCTAAAACATTAGGCAACCACCTCTTCGAAACCTTTATTTTATACCTTTCGAAAGCATTAGGTCCTTTACATAAATCAAACCATTCAAAAGCATTGGGTTCAAGTAAAAACACGTGGAACAACTTTTCAAAACCATTCCTTTCGAAACCTTTGGTTTTAGCTTTCAAAAGCTCAAAAGGGTCTTAAAAGAACTATGTCGAAAGCAATACTTTCAAATGATTCCTAAATAAAGAAGTGAATGGTGTCAAAAGCTATCCCTTCGAAAGCATTGGAGAAGCGGATTAGAGTTTAAAGCATAATCACCTTTCGAAGGCATTGCTTCGAAAGGTTGAATGCAGCAGTTAGAGATTTCAACCCCTTCGAAAGCTTCTTTATAAAACAAAGGTGCAACCTCTTTTGGAACCTTTCCTTAAAATATTTGACTAAGTCGAAAGCTATCTTATTCGAAAGCATTCTCTTCGAAAGCAAAGCGAGCGCATTTCGTATTAAAGCAAAACAAGGTTTCAATCCCTTCGGAACCCCTATTTCGACTCTATACTTTCGCCTATCTCCAATCCACTACGTATCAAGGCTTTTGATATCATGTGTATTGGTTTTGACTAAGGTGGAGATGGAAGTATCTAGTCAAAAGGTGCTGCAAAAACTGGCGAAAAAGCAAAAACATGGTAAAACTAATTTTTAACTTTAAAAAGTAATTCTTTTTCAACAAACCTGCTTTGTTTGTCAACATATGATTGGTTGCTAATTTCTTTTTCAAAATCTTTTCAAAAAATGCTGCCAAATTTTCAGAAGTAAATAATTTAAAAAATTTAATAATTGCCCATTCTCCTTTTATAAAACATTTAAGTCTCATACCTTAAATAATTTTATATACTTATTAAAACATTTAGGAAAATTCTCCAAAAATTCCTATAAATCATTTTTAATATGTTTTCTAACATATTTAAATTTCTAACCCAAAACATATATATAATTGCCATAATTAATTTTACACCCAATTAACTATTTTCTTCACTAGAAAATTCATAATAAATCCGCAATAATTCAGAAAATTATGAAACTTGAAACCCATCTTCAAAATATTATTTCTGAACTGATACAAAAATCGCAAGGCATTTGAATATCATTTAATAAGGTTTTCACATTAAAACTTATCATAAAATCCATATGAAATGACATAAATCATCAACAAGCATATATATCCATTTTAACAATCAAAACATGGCAAAAAATTTGCAAAATAATTCGGATCTCAATCTAAAGCCAAAAATAAGAAAACAAGACCTGTAACCTATTATTCACCATTAGCTTGTTGTTAAGGAGTTAAGATTTGATCTTGAATGAATTTGATTAAGCTTCTTTTTTAGATTCTTGCTTCTCTTCCTTTAGGTTCCTCCTAATGGAGGCCGACCTCTCTTGGTTTAGAATATAGTTTGTGAAAGTGTAAAATGAAGTAGTGTGAGGGTTTAGGGTATTAGAATAAGTTTTATTCCTATTTTCCCTTGTCTAATTTCCCTTACTGCTTCATTTTTTATTCTCTTTATTTCATTTTTTATTAGGCACGACTACCTTCTATTAATCACAAATCTCACTTCCTTAACCATTTACAGTATTTCATTTAATTTAACTAATTAAATGTCCTAAATAATGTTAATCAAAATTAGGGTCGTTACGGACTCTCCTCCTTAAAGAATTTTGTCCTCAAAATTACGATAAGGTACACATAAAATCAATCATAAAGGAAGAACATACCATGAAACAAATCATAATAAGCGTCTCTAATCCTGTTCTCAGTTTCCCAAGTACGATATCTCCCATCGTCACTTCGTTGGGCCTTAACTAATCTGGCTGTCTTGTTCCTTAGCCTCTTCTAATCTCTTGCGACTATACGAACTGGCTTTCTAATTATAGTCAAATTCGGCTTCACTACTATGTCATCTAACACAGTCGGTGCTATAGTAGTCTCTGGGTCTCGAATACACTTCCTTAGATGAGAAACATGAAAAACTTCATGAACTCCTGCCAAACTGTTCGGTAACTCTACCTATATGCGAGTTTCTCGATCCTTTTTACAATAGAAAATGGTCCAACAAATCTCAGTGCCAATTTCCCTAATTTCCTGAATCGAATTACACCTTCATCGGTGATACCTTAATGAAAACATGACCTCCTACTGAGAATCTTAATCTTTTCGTCTTCTATCAACATAACTCTTCTACCAAGACCGAACTTTCTTCATTCTAGCTCGAATCAACTCAATCTTTCTTGCGGCTTCTCTAACTAAATCCGGACCAAGAACCAACTTATCCCTGGTCTCTAACCAACAAACTGGAGATTTGCATGGCCTTCGATATAAAGCTTCAAACGGTGCCACCCCTATACTAGTCTTATAATAGTTGATATACGAAAACCCAATTAAGTGTAGATGGTCTTCCCATGATCCCCATAGTCTAGCACACAAGCTCATAACAAATATTCTAAGACTTTGTTAACCCTTCCCGTTTGTTCATCGGTACATGGATGGTAAGCGGTACTCTGAGCTGGGTCTCCAAAATCTCCTACAGACTCTTCCAAAACTTGCAAGTGAATAAGGAATCTCTATCACTTACTATACTACTAGGAATTCCATGTAATCTAACTACATTCTTCATAAATAACTTAGCTAAAACATGTGCAGTCCGGGTTGACTTAACTGGAATGAAATGGGCACTCTTGGTCAACTTGTCCACCATGACCCATATGCTTTCATTTTCTCTATTTGACCTTGGCAACCCGTCTATAAAGTTCATTGAGATAGAATCCTATTTCCATATGGAAATATACAAAGGCTGAAGTAACCTACTTGGTTTCTGATGTTCGGCTTTTACCTATTGACAGTTCATACACTGCTTTACCCATAAGCCTACATCCCTCTTCATACTTTCCTAGAAGAAACTCCACTTCATGTCCTAATACATCTTAGTTTCCTCCGGATGAATACTGAACTTTGAACAATGGTATTCCTCAAGAACTTCTTTCCTAATGTCTCCCACATTCGGAACACATAATCTTCCTTTCTTCCTTAACCACTCATTCTGGTCAAGACTAAAATCTTTCAAGTTATCGTTCTCTGTTCCATCACTTAACTTTCTGATCCGTTTAACTAATAATGGTTCTTCATTCTGCATAGAAGCAATCTTTTCGATCATCACCGGTCGAACTTCTAAACATGACAACATAACAGTTTCCTTACTAGACCCAGGTTTAGCTCTCCACTATATTCTACATGTCGTCAACGCTTCCAAATCTCTCCACTCAGCTACCATTGCCAACACTGCATTCTTATGTTTTTGGCTATGTGCATCCGCAACCTTGTTGCCTTTTCCTGGTGTGTACTCAATACCAAAGTCATAAGCGGCTAAAACTCTGACCACCTCTGCTGTCTCATATTCAACTCCTTTTGAGAGATTAAATACTTCATCGACTTATGATTCGTATTCTTCTCAAATTGCTCTCCCAAAAGGAAATGTCTCCACAAATGCAAAAATTACCGCCGCTAATTCCAAAACATGCGTTGGATATTTAACCTCATGCGGTCTAAGCTGTGGAGAAGCATATGCAATCACTTTACCTCTTTGCATTAACATAGCTCCTAACCCTGTTCCACATGCATCTGTATAAACTACTAAATCCTGATTCCCTTCTGGAACAACTAACACAGGTGCATTAGTCAATAAGTGCTTCTGTGACGACCTGTCCTTCTCGATCCTTGAAAATCGGCACAAATACGCCACTGTATAATATGTCGACGATCGAGTGTCGGAAAATGACGGATTTCTGGGGAAAGAAAGAAGGCGGTAGAAGAAAAGAAAACAAAACAAAACAACATCAGAATCTCACATTCGCAGCGGAACAAAATATAATAGATAGTAAGCGATCTTTATACAAATAGAAACTATATCTGTTTTATACATTACGTCAACAGAGTATATCATAATTAAAACAATTACTGGATAGTTGTATTAACTTGTCCTCACAAAAATTGACTATCTAGCTTATACTGCACGGCGGAATATACTTCAAGTAAGTGTGATACATCTCGCCATCCAGCTCATCTCCTGAGTTCCACGACATCCTATCCTGTATTTATAATACGTGGTCTGACCCGAGCATTATAATAAAATAACACCCGAATCGGTCTGGAAAACCTAACATGAAAAAAATACATTCAATTTAATTACTAAAGTTTCAAAATCCTTTGAAATCAAAGGTATCTCGTAAGACCATGCCCTAAATAAATATGTCGGGTTTTTATCTTACGATAATCCAAACATTTCTTATAAAATTCACTGATATTATAATAGTGTCTAAGTACAAATACTTATTCCAATAGCCGAAATTGTAACATTCATTAAATTGCAGCAATTACTAGGCTCTACAATCAAAACCAAAAAAGGCACGTAGGTAGAATGGATTTCCAACTAATGACTAGGCATTGGCCTGCCACCTGTCACGGTATCTGGTCTAGATCAGCATACCGAGGATTCACCTTGATCCTCTACAACACAAGATCGAACTACCACTTACTGGATAGTCCGAATAAGATCACCCCGTGGTTGGGATCAGCAACCGCCCACATAGCCGAATAAAATGGACATCTAGACAGGGATGACCTTACCCTAATTGGTTGCTAGCCACTTAGACTTGCTGCGTAACCCCTGATTTTCAGTCATTCCCGGTCGATGAGGCTCAAGGCTCAGCATTACCTTTTTAGAACACATCTCACTTAGAATTCTCATCGTCCTCCTAAGGATGTTCTGAAAGCATTCATCCATACAAGTCCGTTTCGGGTCCGAACGAAACCGAAGGAACTACTCCTACTACATCCATTATGGAATCACCCTCAGGATTAGTAGCGGTTAGCCTTTGCACTTCACTTCTCCATCTTCGACTCCAAGCTCTTGTCTTCATCACGAAAACGTTCTCGTCGAATCGAAGTGGTTTTCGGATCTTAAATCCGATCCCGATCTCTTTGAAACAACATTCGCTATTTCCTGGTCAACTCAACCCCGGTTCTTTAGGTATACTCAGAAAAGAATAATATCAGTATTCACCTCCCAACCGTTCATGGATGGATTTCCTTATAAACATCCTAGAAGAACGAACGGTTTATACGTACAGTATAGCACCTCGAACGTTAATTGTATTATATATTTTTCATACCTCTTCAAGATATTCCAAAGTTATATTTGGGTCTAGATCTGATAGTCGGTTATTAACTATCAAATAAACAATCGATTCAACCAATTATTTTATTTCCACTATAAAACACCCAGTCTTATAAAAGTTAGATTTTTATAATTTAAATCACTTTACCTAAAATTATATACTTAACCATTTTAAAAATAAAACTACTTAAATCACTTTACTCAAAATAATAGATATCAAATTCTATAATAATTTCCAAGTAAAACTTAAGCCACAACTATTTTTAAAAGTTTTATATAAAGTAGGAATACTAGAAAATTTCTTTTAAAAACATAATACTAATTTAATTTTATAATAGTTACTACTAAAATAATTTTGAATAATATTTGCTTTAAAATTCTAAAACAATTTAAAATAATAAATTTCTCTAAAACATTCTTTTAAACAACTTTAAAACCTTAAACTTACACACAAAAATTCTCCTTTGAAAATATACTTGGCTTTCAGGAAAATACACTTCCATTTCAATATAACCGATTTAATCCTTTTTAAATCCCGCTCTATTTATCCCAATTTAATTTACATCCCAATTCTATAAATTTTCTTCCAACACTTTAAAAATAAAACCACTTTAATTTTTAAAACACATTAAGGCTACTAAAATGACTTTAATAAATAATACTTAAGAAATTCTATAAGAGTTGCCAAGTAAAATTTAAACCAAAATTTCCTTTTAAAATAAAGTTATTATATCAAATATTTATGTTAAAATTCCCTTTTAAAATCATAATACTAATCTACCTTTAAAAATGATTAAATACCATAATTAACTTAAATATATATTTACTTTTCACTTAAAAGTAATTAAAATAATAAATTTCCTAAAACATAAAAAAACATTTTTAAACTTCAAGTTTATACTTTGAAATCTTATCTTTAAAAAAATGCTTAGTTTCCCAAGGATGATATACTTTCCAAACTTTTAAAAATAAAATCACTTTTAATTTTTATAATGTATTGCACCTTTCTTATAAATGCCACCGGATCTATACTTCCAAATTTATCCACTGAAAAATATTCCACTTCATTTATAACCCAGTTTGCAAATTTCCATTCCTTATTTCCTTTTAAATCACAGTTTCCAAAAACACTTAATCAATTCAAACTGGTATCCTAATTTAAATTCCCTTTAAATTTATTACTTGATTTATCCAAATTCCCAATAATTATTTACTTAAAATGTTTCTTCTCATTTCCTTTAAAACCCAATTTATTCTATTCTATATTTTAAAATACCAAATTATTTATACATCCAAACCATAGCATCGAATAATTTAATTCCAATATAATCTATCACGGGATATCATATAACATATCACAGATTTGAAAATTAATTACATTATTTTGAGGAATCCAGTTGGATCCCTCCAACATGTCTTCCTGCATCCACATATGTTAGCACAATATAAAAATACCAATTCCACTTCGAGGTGGAATATCGCGGTATATTGGGTCATCCGCTATTATGCGGGGTGCATAGGGTCTCATCCGCTATATAATGCGGGAATATCCATCACTCCAATATATATATACTACTACTATATAATATCACATTTAGGCAATTTAAACATCCAACCAATAATTTAAATTTAACTATTTAAATTAATTTTGGAAATACAGATGTGAGTGAGATTAACTCATCTAGAATTCGTCGAGCGTTCCAATTTTAAATTAAATCGAGCGCCTTCGATTTAATCTAAAATTTTCATGAGCTCCAATCATTCCCATATCTGCTCCACTACGTAGCGTTCGTCGCTACGATTCCGATGCTTCCTGTTCCGTCGAATTCTGACCATGCATGCAAAAGATATGGGCTTTTAAACGTTTGAAATTAAATTATATAAACAAATTTGCTTTTCTTTTATTTAATTTACCAAAAAAAATAACGGCCTTGGATTTTAAACAGCAGATCAAGAACCCAAATCCCCTTCTCCAACATTTGCTAGTGCCTGGGTTGTTCGAACCCATCAACGGCTATCTAGGTTAAAAAAACGCCACACCCACGATCGCCGAGAACGAGATCAACTGAGCCCACTTCGCAGCCCATAGCGCCTCCTACCCATGGTCCAAAAATGGTGAAGCTTGGTGCTACATTCGATGTGAAAAACGTATTCGATGGCCAGAGGCCTTCAAGGTTGAAAATTCTTGATCCATCGCACAACACACGATCTTGTCCGTTGGATTTACTCGCCTCGGTGAGCTCTCCATCTTCCCAGTTGGTGATATTTGACGAAAGTCAATGTATAAGGAGAATTTGAGGGGGTAGTTTGAAGAAATTACGGCCATTGGTAAAACTTAGTGGCGGCTGGAATAAAAAGGAATTAGGGTTTGCTGTAAACATGTTTATATAGACTTTTATTAATATTATTTCCAATTTAACAAGCTTTTACAAACGAACTCCAAACAACACATACCGCCTGGCGTTTATAGTGTTTTACCTGTATTCCGAACACAATGGAACGTGTTTCGGAGGATAATTCAATCATATGTAGAAGATAGCCTTTTAAATCGATTTAAAAAATTAAATTTTCGATTTTAATTTCAACGCATTTCTCACATGTACGAACAAACGGTAACACCAAACGTTACGAAAATTGAAATCCGATAATAATACACTATTACAGATCCAATGGGACTGGTTTCGTCGAATTTCGAGGCTGTTCCCCGGAAGGCTATTTTAACTCGTCGATTAAAGCGAGCGATTTTCAAAATCGTTGAAATCATTTAAAATTTCAGTTTTTAAACTTTACTGACTTAATTATAATTCAAATAGAATTTATATTCACATTAGAAATTATTCCAATTCGTTTTAAAACAAAATCCGATTATTTGCATTATCACTATATATTAAATTCCATTATTAAATTGATATAAATATTCCAATTTTAACTTATCGACTTTGGATTCCATCGAAAGGTCCAATATTAAAATTCAAATCCAAGTAGACTCTAAATAAATTTTAGAAACCATTTCCATATCTATATACACCCAGATTTACAAATTATCCCAATTTCAAATATTAAATTATTATTATCCAAATCCAATTTAATTGTCATATTTGGAATAAAATCCAATTTATTGATTCAACCAAAATCTTCGTATTTCAAAACCAAATTAAAATCCACATTCAACATTTAAAATGAATTAAATGTTCAAAAATTAATGACCAAAATTTCGAGTTGTTACATTCCTTCCTCTTTATAAAAATTTCGTCCACGAAATTTGCTAAGGTAGGAAAAATGCTCCTAAGCCCATTAACTTACCCCAAAATCCACTTAATTAAAACTTACATTCACTTCTCAAAAACCTTAGTTTAATGCAAAACCATTATCCGTCATTTTCAACTCAAAACTTATACTTCTCACACCGTTCCAAAAATCAGCTTTCTAGTTATCAAAATTTTCAAAACTTTCAAAAAAATTCTAACTCCCAAAAGTTTCGAAAATTTTTGACAGTGTCTCCTTTGTACGGAGAGTGTTTTACAATATCACAAATATGATAAATATATATACATCGGCCCACACGGTCGAAAAAAAAAATATATAGCAATATATTATCATTTCTTAATTTTTATTGCGTAGGCGTACCTCAGTTAGCGTTTTTATAAGCGAGCGGCTAATTATTATGCATTTACGCACTCCAAACTCTAACCGATTGCCTCCCGTACCTGTACTTACTTAAACAAGCACATAAGTTTCAATAATATCAAATTTAAACAACATTTCATTTATTTAACTAGCCAAACACATCAATTACATAGTTCAATAAGCAGACTTCATATTCCAACATGTTAACCATATTTTATAAGAAATTACAAGGTTTCAACACTATTTAATTTCCTCTATAAATCCATATTTCATATTATTCCACTCGGAATGATTTACAACCACATTTTAATATTCTCTATTCATATTTACAATGACCAAACTCATATTCACTCCTATTGATTTATATGCCTTACTTATATCATTTCGCCTTTTTCCAAATTCCAAATTTATATATTTTCATCACATTATTGATTCACTTTCATTTATATGAAAAATCACTTAATTAAAATTCAATCTATTCCAATTTAATTCAAAAACCAATTTTTGTTCACTTCTTTTAATTCATTTATTTTGTTTATGACAAAACGACTAATTTTCTATGCAAATTTGATGTTATTCATGCAAATAACAATTACTTAAACTTATAACCATTTTAAATTAATTCCAACTCAATTTTAATACTTATTTCATTCCCATCTGAATTATTCACAACCCATACATTCTCATTTTCATTATCCAAACAGGTTCATTCAAAAACCATTTCACAAAGCTCGACAACAATCATTTCACAATTTTCTTAAGTTATTTCAACTCCATAATTATTCCATTTTAATTCGATTCTAATCCCAATCAAATTTATCAACTTTTATTTAATCCTTATTAAAGTTATTCTCCATTTTGTTTGCTAATTTATTTATAAACCATTTAACAGAATTACTATTCTAAGGTTTATTATCAACATTCATATCAGTGCTTAAGTTATAACCAGCTTTAAAACTTAACTTTATTTCCAAATCCTACTCCAAAATCATACTTCAAATCATCTTCAATTCATATTCAATTTATTTACCCTTACATTAGATTCATTTCTTGTTATCAATTGCTTAATCATTTAATTTTGGGTATGCTTTTCAATTTCCCAGCTTAATAAGTTATATAAACTTATCTATTCACAATTTCTTTAATTTCCACTTAAGTTTATCCCCATTAAATATTTATAACATATAGTTACATAAATATTTCACCATTCACATTTATATTTAACTTACTCAAGTCCAATTGAACTCTATTTACAATTTCAATTTTTTTACTTTACTAATTCTTTTACTTTATTACCAAACCATCTTCATCTTGGTTTATTATTTCATCTCCCAATTTACAAGTTCAAAGCTTATTTACTTACTTAAGTCCAGTCTAAATTTTAATTCAACTTATTTCATCATCTAGTTAGTTATCAAATTAGTTCACTTTCAAATCTTAAATCAATATTTGATTTTTATTTCAATATCATTCCCAACTTAATTAAATTTTCTCAACTATATCAACTTCACATTGAAAGTTCAATGGCTGATTCGTCTTAACTTTTCACATTATTTAAATAGAATTCCTAGAATTCTATTACCCGTTTTTATTTCAAAACCATTTTGAAATAATAAGTAACACATACCCACTTGGTGTATCAAATCATACTTTCAGCTTTCCAAAACAACTTGGTTTTACCAAAACAATTTCCTTATTGAAATTTCTAAACCAAACTTGTTTGTCAAACAAGTCCCAACATATAATTATACCAAACCATCCAGGTAGTAATTCATCATCGAAACTCGAAAATGAATGCTGATAATGTGGCCATCATCACCAGGATTATTTTCCAGCGATTGAAGTGAGTTCAGTGCTTCCTTATTTCTAAGAAAATCATTTTACAAAACATTTTCCCCAAAATCCCCAGAATTTAAATTCTGGTTGAAATCAAATTTTGGTTATGTTCTATTGTACTATTTCATACTTACATAATTCTATTTGGTTATAAACATATATACCATTTCAAATTTTAGATTCTTATTTAATTATAATATTAACAACCAACATCCAACTATATATATACACATAATAATTTCAGAAAATTATTTCCTTTATATCAAAATATAATTTTGGGTAAAATTTTTCATTCACCCACTTTAAAACAATACTGTGTCGGTTTATCTTGTTTGAGAGTTTAGAAATCCCTATCGATACGGTTGTACTTCCTGTACCGACCAGAATTCATAAACACTCAACCGATAAGTCAACACAGTATAAAAACAGTTTTATATCCACTAACAATTATGCACTCATAGCTAGTAATGCACTAAACTCATTCTAGAGTACTATTGACTTTATCATTAATGAGTAATACCCACCAGAGCCAAGGTTATCGCCAACCAAAGCTCTGATACCACTGTGACAACCCGTCCTTTTGGACCCTCGAAAATCGACATAAATGCGCCACTGTATAATATGCCGACGATCGAGTGCCGAAAAATGTAGGATTGCTAGGGAAAGAAAGAAGGAGGTAGAAGAAGAGAAAACAAAACAACATCAGAATCTCACATTCGCAGCGGAATAAAATGTAATAGATATTAACTGATCTTTATACAAAAAGAAACTATATCTGTTTTGTACATTACATCATCAGAGTACATCACAATCAAAACAATTATTGGACAGTTGTACTAACTTATCCTCATAAAAGCTGACTATACAGCTTATACTGCACGGCAGAATATACGTCAAGTACGTGTGATACGTCTCACCATCCAGCTCGTCTCCTGATCTCCACGGCATCCTATCCTGTATTAAATAATCGGTCTGACCCAAGCATTATAATAAAATAACACCTGAGTCAGTCTGGAAAACAGCATGAGAAAAATACACTCAATTTAATTATTAAAGTTTCAAAATCCTTTGAAATCAAAGGTATCTCGTAAGACCACGCCACAAATAAACATGTCGGGCTTTTACCTTACGATAACCATAACATTTCTTAAAAAATCCTCTGATATTATAATAGCGTCTAAGTACAAATACATATTCCAATAGCCGAAATTGTTACATTCATTAAATTTCAGCCATTATTAGGCTCTACAATCAAAACTTAAAAAGGCACGTAGGGAGAATGGATTTCCAACTAATGACTAGGTATGGGGTACCACCTATCACGGTATCCGGTCTAGATAAGCATACCGAGGATCCACCCTGATCCTCTGCAATACAAGATCGGACTACCCCTTACTGGATAGTCAGAATAAGATCACCTCGCGGTTGGGATCAGCAACCGCCCACACAACCGAATAAAAGGGACATCTTGACAGGGATGACCTTACCCTAATTGGTTGTTAGCCACTTAGCCTTGCTGCATAACCCCTGATTTTTAGTCATTCCCGGTTGATGAGGCTCGAGGCTCAGCGTTACCTTTTTAGAATACATCTCACTTAGAATGCTCATTGTCCTCCTGACGATGTTCTGAAAGCATTCATCCATACAAGCCCGTTCCAGGTCCGAACGGAACCGAAGGCACTACTCCTACTACATCCATTTTGGAATCACCCTCAGGATTAGTTGCGATTAGCCCTTGCACTTCATTGCTCCATCTTCGACTCCAAACTCTTGTCTTCATCACGAAAACGTTCTCGTTGGATCAAACTGGTTTTCGGATCTTAAATCCGACCTGGTCTCTTTGAAACAGCATTCGCAATTTCCAGGTAAACTCAACCCCGGTTCTTTAGGAATACTCAAACGAGAATAAGATCGGAGTTCACCTCTTAACCGTTCGTGGACGGATTTCCTTATAAACGTCCTAGAAGAACGAACGAGTTTATACGTATAGTATAGCACCTCGAACGGTAACTGTACCATATAATTCTCATACCTCTTCTAGATATTTCAAAGTTATATTTGGGTCCAGATATGATAGTCGGTTATTTAACTATCAAATAAACAATCTATTCAACCAATTATTTTATTTCCATTGAAAAACACCCAGTCTTATAAAAATTAGATTTTTATAATTTAAATCACTTTACCTAAAAATGTATACTTAACCATTTTAAAAACAAAACTACTTAAATCACTTTACTCAAAATAATAGTTATGAAATTCTATAATAATTTCCAAGCAAAACTTAAGCCACAACTATTTTTAAAAGTTTTATATAAAGTAGAAATATTAGAAAATTTCTTTTAAAAACATAATACTAATTTAATTTTTATAATAATTACTACCAAAATACTTTTGAATAATATTTGCTTTAAAATTCTAAAACAATTTAAAATACTAAGTCTCTTTAAAACATTCTTTTAAACAACTTTAAAACCTTAAACTTATACATAAAAATTCTCCTTCGAAAATATACTTGGCTTTCAGGGAAATACACTTCCATTTCAATATAACCCATATAATCCTTTTAAAATCCCGCTTTATTTATCCCAATTTAATTTGCATCCCAAACCCGTAAATTTTCTTCCAACACTTTAAAAATAAAACCACTTTAATTTTGAAAACACATTAAGGCGGCTAAAACTACTTAAAAAAATAATAATTAAGAAATTCTATAAGAGTTGCCAAGTAAAATTTAAACCAAAATTTCCTTTTAAAATAAAGTTATTATATCAAATATTTATGTTAAAATTCCGTTTTAAATCATAATACTAATCCACCTTTAAAACTAATTAACTACCATAATTAACTTAAATAAATATTTACTTTTTACTTAAAAATAATAAATTTCCTAAAACATAATTTTTTTATTTATACTTTGAATCTTTCCTATAAAAATATACATAGTTTTCTAGGGAAGATATACTTTTCAACTTTTAAAAATAAAATCACCTTTTATTTTTAAAATGAATTGCACCTTTCTTATAAATTCCACCGGAATCTATACTTTCAAATTTATCCATTGATAAATATTCCACTTAATTTATAACCAAGTTTGCAAATTTCCATTCCTTGTTTCCTTTTAAATCACAGCTTCCAAAAATACTTAATCAATTCAAACTGGTATCCTTATTTATGTTTCCTTTAAATTTATTACTTGATTTATCCAAATTCCCAATAATTTTTTACTTAAAAAATTTCTTTTCATTTCCTTTAAAACACAATTTATTCTATTCTATATTTTAAAATACCAAATTATTTATTCATCCATACCATAGCATCGAATAATTTAATTCCAATATAATCTATCACAGGATATCACATAACATATCACAGATATGAAAAATAATCACAATATTTTGAGGAATCCAGTTGGATCCCTCCAACCTGTCTTCCTGTATCCACAGATGTTAGCACAATATAAAAGTACCAATTCCACTTCGAGGAGGATAGGGTCTCATGCGCTATATAATACGGCATTTATCCATCACTCCAGTATATAAATATATGCTACTACAATATATAATATCACATTCAGGCAATTCAAACATCCAACCAATAATTTTAATTTAACTAGTTAAATTAATTTTGGAAATCTAGATATGAGTGTGATTAACTCACCTAAAACTCATCGAGTGTTCCAATTTTAAATAAGATTGAGCGCCTTTGATTTAATCTAATATTTTCACGAGCTCCAATCGTTCCCATTTCTGCTCCACTATGTAGCGCTCGTCGATGTGATTCCGGCGCATCCTGTCCGTCGAATTCTGACCATGCATGCAAAAGATATGGACATTTAAACGTTTGAAATTAAATTATATAAACAAATTTGCTTTTCTTCTTTTTAATTTACCAAACAAATCACAGCCTTGGACTTCGAACAACAGATCAAGGCTGCAAATCCCTTTCTCCTACATTCGTTGGTGCTTGGGTTATTCGAACCCATCAACGGCTATCTAGGTTAAAAAAAGGCCCCACCCACGATCGCCGTGAACGAGATCAACCGAGCCCACTTTGTAGCCCATAGCTCCACCTACCCTCGGTCCAAAAATGGTGAAGCTCGGCGTCACATTCGATGTGAAAAACATGCTCCATGGCCTGGCCTTCACGGTTGAAAATCCCTCGATCCATACACTACAGACGATGTTGTCCGTTGGATTTACTCGCCTCAGTAAGCTCTCCATCTTCCCAGTTGGTGATATTCGACGAAAGTCGATGTATAAGGAGAATTTGAAGGGATATTTTGAAGAAATTACGGCCGTTGGTAAAACTTAGTGGCGACCAGAAGAAAAAGGAATTAGGATTTGATGTAAACGTGTTTATATAGACGTTTATCAATATTATTTTAATATTATTTCCAATTTAATAAGCTTTTAGAAACGAACTCCAAACAACACATGCCGCCCGGCGTTTATAATGTTTTACCCGTATTCCAAACATACCAGAACATGTTTCAGAGGCTAATTCAATCATATGTGGAAGATAGCTTTTTAAGTCGATTTAAAATATTAAATTTTCGATTTTAATTTCAACGTGTTTCTCATCCGTACGAACAAACGGTAACACCAAACGTTACGAAAATTGAAATCCAATAATAATACATTATTACGGATTCAATGGGACGAGTTTTGTCGAATTCCGAGATTGTGGCCCGGAAGGCTATTTTAACTCGTCGATTAAGTTGAGCGATTTTCAAAATCATCGAAATCATTTAAAATGTCAATTTTTAAACTTTGCCAGCTTAGTTATAATTCAAATAGAATTTATATTCACATTAGAAATTATTGCAGTTCGTTTTAAATCAAACTCTAATTATTTGCATTATCACCATATATTAAATTCCATTATTAAATTAATATAAATATTCCAATTTTAACTTATCGACTTTGGATTTCATCCAAAGGTCCAATATTAAAGTTCAAATCCAAGTAGACTTTAAATATATTTTAGAAACCATTTCCATATCTATATACAGCCAAATTTACAAATTATCCCAATTTCAAATATTAAATTATTATTATCCAAATTCAATTTAATTGTCATATTTGAAATAAAAATTCAATTTATTGATTCAACCAAAATCTTCGTATTTCAAAATCAAATTAAAATCCACATTGAACGTTTAAAATGAATTAAATGTTCAAAAACTAATGACCAAAATTCTGGGTCGTTACGGCTTCATTCTCTGGAATACTTCCTCTCACTTATCTGTCCAAACGAACTTCACATCCTTTCACATTAGCTTGGTCATCGGTGCTGCTATCCGTGAAAAATCCTTTATGAATATCCAATAGTAACCAGCTAATCCAAGAAAACTCTTTATCTCAGTCACTGTCTCAGGTTTCTTCCAATTATTTACCGCTTCAATCTTAGTCGGATCTACAGACAACCCTTTCTCTGGGACTACATGACCAAGAAGCTTTACTTCCTTCTTCCAGAAATGACACTTCGAAAACTTCGCTTTTAATTGATGTTGCCTCAGCGTCTCAAGCACCACTCTAAAATGAACTTCAAGCTCTCTCTAATCCTTATTGTATATCTGAATATCATCTATGAATACCAAAACGAATCTGTCGAAGTGTTATCAGAAAACTCGGTTCATCAAATCTACAAAGGATGTCGACGCATTAATTAGTCCGAACGGCATTACTAACCATTCATATGATCCATATTTGGTTCTAAACGCCGTCAAAGGAATGCTATCCTTTGCCACTCTAAGCTGATAGAACCTTGTCGCTAAATTCAACAGGAAAAATACTTTGGCTTCACTCGATTGGTCGAGCAAATCGTCAATTCTAGGTAACAGATATCGATTCTTTATCGTCTTCTCATTCAATTTATGATAATCGATACATAACCCTAATGATCCATTTGGCTTCTTGGCAAACACTACGACTGCTTCCTAAGATGAACTAGTTGGTTTGATAAAACTCTTACCTTCGAATCCACCGACCGCACTTATAACTCCCTCATCTCGGTAGGTGTCATTCTGCTTGGTGGTCTACTCACCAGTTTTGCTCCTGATACCAAATTTATTCGAAATTCAATAGCCCATTTCGGTGTTAATACTACCACTAGTTCAAAGACATCTATGAATTCTCTAACAACGGAAACTCGATTCAACTCGTCTTCTACCTCCACAACACCCAACTAAGCATTAACCTCAAAATTAGGATTTTCAATGAAGTATATAATCTAATCACTACAGTCAGGGTGATTAAGCATCTTCTTCAAATTCTTGCTTCTCTTCCTTTAGGTTCCTCCTAATGGTGGGCGGCCTCTCTTAGTTTAGATTTTAGTTTGTGAACGTGTAAAATGAAGTGATGTAAGGGTTTAGGGTATTAGAATATGTCTTATTCCTATTTTTCCCTTGTCTAAATTCCCTTACTGCTTCATTTTCAATTCTTTTTAGTTCATTTGTTATTAGGCATGGATACCCTCTATTAATCACAAATCCCACTTCCTTAACCATCTACATTATTTCATTTAATTTAACTAATTAATGTCTTAAATAATGTGAATCAAAATTAGGGTCATTACATTCTGCCTATCTTATGAGGTATTCATACTCTATGGATCTTGTCTACTGTGACGACCCGTCTTTCATTCACAGAAAAATGTATCATCAATAAGAAAAGAAAGAGATAGAAATAGAAAGGTAGAAAGAAAAGAAACAACAATCATTAGAATCTCACAGCGGAAACGAACAAAATATAATATTACATATATCCCTTACATAATTTACATATCAGAGTTCACAAAATAATACTACTCCATTACATCAGCCATTCATAAGAGTTTTCCCAACCCATACAACTCAAAACACAACACCAAAATGCCACTACAGTAAATATAGATAGATGGTACGTCTGGACTCCAGCTCCAGCTTCCAAAACATATGCTAATCCAAACCTAATCACTTGGCTACTCATAAAAATTTGAGTACCCAAGAGTTTATGAAAAACAAAATAAACTCCGGGTCAGACATGGGTTTGGTGTGAGTAAACCAGTTAAGTTGCTTAACTTTAAAATCATTTTGAAACAAAAGGTATCACGTAAGACTTCCCACAAATAAACACGGGTAAGTTTTTACCTTACGCTAACCAAAACATTTGATAGGAAATTCGGTGATATTATAATAGGGTCTAGGGTTTCCAAGTAAACTAGAAAATAGCCGAAATTGTTACATTTATTAAATTCCAGCATATATAGGTATACAATCAAATCCAAGGGCGCTTACTGGAAATGGTTTTCCATCAATGGCAGGGCTACTGGGGTATCGCCCGTCACAGTACGGGGCCTAGATCGCCGTACCGAGGATCACTCCCGATCCCCTGCAACACAAGGCCGGACCCATCCCCTACTGGATAGTTCCGAACAAGACAACCCCGCAGTTGTGGCCAACAACTGCCCACACAGCCGAATATATAATAAGGGACTTCTAGACAGGGGTAAATCTCACTCTCAAGTGGGGGCTACCCACGAAGCCTTGCTGCACCTCCCCTGTTTTAGCCATTCCCGGCCGATGAGGCTTGAGGTTACGATTACCTTTATAAAGAACACAGCTCTTAGAATGCTCATCGTCCCCTTGACGATGATCTGAAAGCATTCAATCCATACAAGTTCGTTCCGGGTTCGAACGAAACCGAAGGCTTTATCTCGTTACACTCATTTTGGAATCACCCTCAGAGTTAACGACGATAACCCTTGCACTCTGATTCTCCATCTCGAATCTATAAGTACTATTCCGTCAACTCATTACGGAATCACCCACAGAGTTATACTGACGGATAGCCCTTACACCTCGAGTCTTCACTCTTCACATAAGATTCACGACCTAACGTTATTTGGAATCGATGTGGTTTTCGGATATCCAAATATGGAAACCCGATCCCGGTCTCATAGAAATCCAAAGCGTGTCTTTTAGGTCCAAGTTGTTTTAAAGGTTTAAACAGTTCAATTCAGATTTAAACATAGCATCACACAACATTATCAACAGATAATAACCAATATCTATCACAGATATACAATATCTCATCACAGAATATAACTCAACTGTCATTCAACAGATATCAACCATATTCAGATATCAATACAAACTATCATCCACAAGCAAGCACTACTTTAATTCATATCATAATTAATTTTAAATTAAATTAATTACTTAAGAATTTATCACTTAATCTTGCTTAACCAAACATTAATTAATTAATTAATCACAATCATTTAATTAATTAATCACCTCTTAATTATCTCATTATTAATTAATTACTACTTAATTAATTAATAATCTTTATTTAATTATCAATTAATTACTATAATTATTTATTAATTAACTTTGATTAAAAATTAATCATTCCTTAATTGGTTATTAATTAACCCTTAATTTATAATTAATTAACCTTAATTAATTCTTAATTACCTTAATTAATTCTTAATTAATTACAAATTAATTTATCTTAATTACATAATCAATTAATCATTAATTAACCTTAATTATTTAATTAATTAAATCTTAACCCTTAATTTATTTAAAAATTAATTATTAATTAATTAATTAATTAACTCCTAATCAATCAATTAATTAACTTCTTCATTACCAATTTATTAATCATTAATCAAATCAATTAATCAATTATTAATCACTTATGAATTAACCTTAAATTAATTAATAAATTAATTAATAACCTATTAATTGTTATTTAATTTAATCCTTAATTACCTATTAAATAATTCATAATTAATTAATTAAATCTTAACAATTAATTAACCAAAATTAATTAATTAATCCCATCACTAATTACTAATAAATTTATGTAAACTTAAATTTCAAAATCTAATTAACTTCAAAACAAAACAATGTTCATTCATCTAAAAAAAACTCTTACATATTTAAATACTAAATTTATTAAAAACTCATTACTTAGCAAAATAGAGATAATATAAGGTGTTAAACTTTTAAACTTTAAAACAAAATCGAAGTTTCCAAAATAAACTTAAACTTACTTTCATTAAAATGCTTAAAACCCGGCCCACCGCAAGCTAACACAATCCAACTCCATCTCCCCCCACCTTTCATCAACCTGAACCCAACATCACGCACCCAACACACACATGCACCGAGCATTCACGCGAGAAACACGACCCAGACTCGAGCGTGACTTCGAGAAAAACTCACGCGCGCACGAACGAAAACATCAGACCAGCACCGCCGCTGACCACACGCGCAAACCCCACTACGACCTTCGACCCAAAATCCAAACCCAGAATCCCTCAATTCGGCCACAAGCGAAATTTGGTTAGTTCGAACCCAATGTCGAACTGCAGATGCCTGAAACAAACCCATCACCCACGGCCATCCTACCTCCTTTCGACGCCAAACACCGGCCATGCGTACGCAACACCCAAACGCAACTCCACCCCAAACCATACCCAACTCGATCACCACAATGCTTCACGCGATCAAATTCTTCAAGCTCGAAAAACACAGTACTCAAAACCCTACAAACCCACATTCCCAATTCCATGTTGCAAAATAAAATCAATCACTATTTTTCTAGTGATAAACATCATCTAAACTATCTTCAGTTCAAATTTCAAAGGTTGAAATCAAACCAATCTTGAGAATTTGAAGAAAGTCCCAAATTCAGTAAATTTAAAAATTCAAATTCATTTGTATGTTAAAAATTCCAATTTGAATTTTAAAATTCATAACATGCATTATAGATTCAGCATATGTATTTGATTCATTCAAAATTCAACAAAATTTACATGATATTATTATTTTTATTTTACTGCATATGTACTTCCTGCAGACATTTACTGTTTCTTATGCAAATTCATTTCTTTCACTTAAATTCATATTGAATTTAACTTCTATATTAGAAGATATTAACTCAACATCATCATACAGTTTTTAAATTTGAAGTTTGTTCTGAAGTTTGCTTTGAACTTGAAATAACAGAGGAGTTCAATTTTCTTTTAACATGCACAGTTAAATTTTAAAACTGTAAACAAATACTTCACAGAATAAAAGACATGCAAGCATTTCATAACTAACATTCACATACAACTTTTATACTTCGAGGGTTGATTTTAAGAATTTACTCACTTTTTTTTTCTTTCTGATGTGAAGATTCAAACTGCAGGAACAAAATATGTGAACTGCAGATCTTCTTTTCCCACTTGATGTTGTTGCTTTGAAGATGCCTCAAACTTGGATTTGTTTGCTTAACTTTAAAATGCTTTAAATCTTGAATTAATAGATGATAAAACTGAGTTTTTGTTTCAGAAATTGGTTGAAGAAGTAGAGATTTGAAGAAGTTCAGATTTTTTTTTATGAAGAATGTAAAATTTCTTGTTTAATAAAAATGAGAATGTCTTTTAAAAATATGTTTTATAAAGTTTAAAGAAAATAAAACCTACATTATGACACTTGTCACAATAAGCTTAAATTTCAAACACATGTTTTATTAATAGGTTTAAATGTTAACATGTGTTTATCTCATGCAAAAAGAAATTAAATGTTTTCTTAATTGATTTTCTTATATAAGTTTGTATTTTAAATTCCTAAAAAAATCAATTTCCTTTAAATAATGAATATAAAACAAATGTTATAACTTGGATAAAACCATGAAAATATTACTTAATACTCAAAGTAGAATTTAGAATAAATTTAAATCTTTTTAATATATCAATTCAAACACAAATTGAATTCTAAAAATACAATTCCAAATCAAATTTTATATGAATAAAAGTTTGAACACATTTATTTTCTTATATATGTATAAGTTTTTTAATTAGAATAAATTTATATTTACCACTCATTTATTAGATGTTGAATAAAATAACAAATTTATCAATTCAAATTAATTTATTATATAGATTATCATATCTAAATTCGGTGTGAAATTCCGAGATATCACAATCCTCCCCCCTTTAAAGAATTTCGTCCCCGAAATTTAAACAAAAGATAATCCAAAATTTCATTTTATTCAACACTTCAAACATACATAACATCCATACATAAGCAACCATCAAACAAAACATCCAAACAAACATTCATTCAATACAAACACCACTAGCTATCCGGACACATATCCGGATAAGCCTTCCTAAAGCTATCCAAAGTCTCCCAGGTACAATCTCTGGGATCATCACTCCACTGGACTTTAACAAGCTTCACAATCTTGCTTCTGAGTTGCCTCTCATCTTGATCAACAATTTGAACCGGTTGTCGGACAACTGACAAGTCCGGCTCAACCTCCAATTCCTCCTGCACAGCTGTCTCCACAATAAGAGATGGATCGTGCACATATTTCCGTAGATGAGATACGTGGAAAACATTATGAATTCCAGCCATCCGGACTGGCAATTCAATCCTGTATGCAACAACACTAATCCTCTCGAGAACTCTGAACGGACCAATGAATCTCGGAGCGAGTTTCCCTGTCTTCCCGAATCTTATAGCTCCTTTAATAGGGGAGACTTTGACAAAGACTAAATCACCAATCTCGAACTCCAATTGTCTTCGTCTCTTATCAGCATATTTCTTTTGTCGATCCCGAGCAGCTTTCATCCTTTTCTTGATCAGCTTGACTTTAGCAGATGCTTCACGGATCAGATCTGGTCCAACCACAATACGGTCCTTCGGCTCTATCCAACAAGCTGGAGATCTACACGGTCTTCCATACAATGCTTCATAAGGAGCCATGTTGATACTTGCTTGGTAACTGTTATTATACGAGAACTCTACCAGATGTAGATGATCCTCCCATGATCCTCCAAAATCTAATACATAGGCTCTCAGCATATCTTCTAAAATCTGATTAAGCCTTTCCGTTTGTCCATCTGTTTGTGGATGATATGCTGTACTCAATCTCAAATTAGTTCCCAAAGCTGATTGCAATTCCTCCTAGAATTTGCTGGTGAAAATCGGATCTCGATCACTTACAATGCTAACTGGAACTCCATGCAATCTCACAATCTCCTTCAAGAAAATTTCAGCCAAAGAAACTGCAGTACGGGTTGCTTTAACTGGTATAAAATGGGCGCTCTTGGTAAGACGATCTACGATCACCCATATTCCTTCATTCCCCTTCTTTGTTCTAGGAAATCCGTCGATGATGTCCATCGCAATCATTTCCCATTTCCATGTCGGGACCTCCAAAGGTTGTAACAAACCGGCTTGCTTCTGCTGATCTCCCTTCACTTGCTGGCAGATTGCACAACTATTGACGAATCTGGCTACATCCTTCTTCATACTCGGCCACCAAAAAACTCTCTTCATATCCTTATACATCTTTGAGATTCCTGGATGGATACTTAATCTGGAGCGATGGCATTCTGATAAGACTTCTTGTTTCAACCCATCCATACTCGGCACACATTGACGACCATTAATCCTCAAAGTTCCTCGATCGTCAATTTCAAAATCAGGATAATATCCCTCTTTGGTTCCTTGAATAATTTCACTTAACGTTTTATCCTCTATTTGCATGCTTATGATTCTTTCCTGGAGAGACGGAGCAACTTCCAAAAGAGATAAAACTGCATTCCTGCTAAGAGCGTCTGCCACGACGTTTGCCTTCCCTGGAGTATACAGAATATCCAAATCATATGATGCTAAGAACTCAACCCAACGCTGCTGTCTTAGATTAAGATCTTTTTGAGAGAAAAGATATTTCAATGGTTTGTGGTCCGTGAATAACTCAAACTTTTCTCCTGAAAGATAGTGTCTCCATATCCTTAGAGAAAAAACAACAGCCAACAGCTCTAGATCATGCGTAGCGTAGTTCCTCTCATGTGGCTTCAACTGCCGACTCGCATACGCAATAACCCTACCATTCTGCATAAGCACAGCTCCCAATCCAACAATACATGCATCAGTATACACTTCAAACTTGCTCTTACCATCAGGAATAGCCAATACAGGAGCGCTTGTCAACTTTGCCTTCAGTTTCTGGAAAGCTTCCTCACACTCCGGTGTCCACTTGAATTTAGCTCCCTTCCTTGTCAGCTTCGTTAAATGAGAAGAGATCTTAGAATAATCCTTAATAAACTTCCTGTAGTAACCGGCCAATCCTAGAAAACTGCGAACTTCTGTAGGAGTCCGAGGCTGCTTCCATCCCAGAATAGTCTCAACTTTAGCTGGATCTACAGAGATTCCCTCACCAGAAACAATGTGGCCCAAAAATTTTACTTCAGATTTACAAAAATGTCACTTGGAAAACTTCGCCTTCAGCACATGCCTTCTCGGAGTTTCCAAAACTATTCTCAAGTGTTGCTTGTGCTCTTCTTCCGATTTAGAATAAACCAAAATATCATCGATGAAGACTAAAACAAACTTATTCAGAACATCTCTAAAGACTCGGTTCATCAGATCTACAAAATAAGCAGGAGCGTTGGTTAACCCGAAAGGCATAACCAACCAGTCATAGAAACAATTAGGTCCCCTAAATGCGATTAAGGGAATACTGTCTTCAGCTACCCTTAACTGATGGAAACCTGATGCTTGATCTAACTGAGAAAAGACAGATGCACCATGAAGCTGGTCGAAGAGATCATCAATGCGAGGAAGAGGATACTTATTCCGAATGGTTACTTTGTTCAATTCACGGTAGTCTACACAGAACCTTAGCGACCCATCCGATTTGGTGACAAAAACTGCAGCAGAATCCCAACAGGAAAAACTTGTTCTAATCAAACCCTTCTCCAACAAATCTTGAGTTTGCTTCACTAATTCCTCCCTCTCCCTTGGAGCCATCCTCCTACTAGGTTGAATTACAGGTACTGCTCCAGGAACCAAATCTATACGAAACTCTATTTCCCGATGCGGTGGCAAACATTTAACTTCCTCAAATACATTGGAGAAATCTCGGACTATTTCAATATCTTCAACCTCTTCTTGAGAAGTCTCCACTACATGTAAAAGACTACTCAAGTGGATTACAGAGTTATCACACATTACTCTGGCAATCCTACCCAGATCAGTTTCCAACGAAACTGTTCTTTCATCACAATTTAAGATAGCTTTATATTTGTCAAGCCAATCCATTCCAATATAAGGTCGAAACCTTGAAAATCCAATACATAAGGATCACAGGAAAAACTATGGGATAGATAGGAGATTCTCAAATATTTACAAATCCTATCCAATTTGGTTACCCCTCCTATAGGATTTGATACACAAATGGGATTGTCTACGATACTAAGGGTAAGTAAGAAATTCTCTACAGTTCCCAAGGAAATAAAACTTAAAGAAGCACCAGAATCAAATAAGACTTTAATATACTTTCCATTTAAAAGTAAAGTACCTTCTAAAACTCCCTTGCCCTTTGATGAGTTTGATGGTGCGCCTTCTAGAGCATAAACTTTGTTCTGTTGAACCTTATGAAGGAGCGGACAGTCTTTAATCATGTGACCCGGTTGGTGACAGTTAAAGCAAAGCGTCTTCTGAACTAACGCCGACCCTGGTCCACTATACTGCTGCCGCTGCTGCTGAGATCCTTTGCTGGGACGCTCGTTGGCCAGAAGGTCTTCTTGTTGACAAATATAACACTTCCGGGGTCCATTATTGTTCCCAGACTTCTTCTTGTTTTGCTTCTTCCAGTTAGGATTGAATTTCCTCTTATTCTGGTTAGAAGAATTCCCTCCTGATGCGGCAACTTGTGCCACTGACCTCTTCTTCATCAAATCTTCTTATCTTAACGCCATATCAATAAGCTCCACAAAAGACCCTTTCAGATGTGCAGTCATTCTCTCATGATACTCGGGCCTCAACCCTTGGACAAACATTTCGTTCTTCTTAAGAGGTGTGTCTATAAGTCCTGGACCGTAGCAAGATAACTCGTTGAACTTTGTCTCATATTCAGCTATGGACATATTCCCTTGCTTCAGATTCAGAAAGTCATGATAAAGCCGAGTTCTTCCTGCAGCAGGCATATACTTCTCCTCAAACATCTCCTTAAACTCCTCCCAAGACATACTATCCTCCGAGATATTAGCAATCACTGAATTCCACCATACTGCAGCACCACCTTGTAATTGCCACGCAGCCATTATTCTCTTCTGCTCATCTGATAACCTCATGCTCTTAAAAATTTTCTCACACGAGCGAATCCATGCTTGAACTTCTATTATAGTTTCTGATCCTTGAAATGGTTTCCCTCCAAGATGAACAAAGTCCTTGCATAATGCGGCAAAACTGGCTGAAGACGTAACTGGATTAACAGTCTCATCATCAGTCCGCTCTCTTCTGTTACCAGATGATCCACTACCAACAACTCTTCCCCTTCGGCCTCTTGAACTCATATTGGCTACCTGAACAGGTAATCCAATCAATTTAGATACGGATATAGTTATATAAGAAAATTACAAATACGCACTCTCAAGATAGATACTACTTCAGAGCCTAGGTGTTTCTCAACCATTGCTCTGATACCAACTGTGACGACCCGTCTTTCATTCACAGAAAAACGTATCATCAATAAGAAAAGAAAGAGATAGAAATAGAAAGGTAGAAAGAAAAGAAACAACAATCATCAGAATCTCACAGCGGAAACGAACAAAATATAATATTACATATATCCCTTACATAATTTACATATCAGAGTTCACAAAATAATACTACTCCATTACATCAGCCATTCAAAAGAGTTTTCCCAACCCATACAACTCAAAACACAACACCAAAATGCCACTACAGTAAATATAGATAGATGGTACGTCTGGACTCCGGCTCCAGCTTCCAAAACATATGCTAATCCAAACCTAATCACTTGGCTACTCATAAAAATTTGAGTACCCAAGAGTTTATGAAAAACAAAATAAATTCCGGGTCAGACATGGGTCTGGTGTGAGTAAATCAGTTAAGTTGCTTAACTTTAAAAATCATTTTGAAACAAAAGGTATCACGTAAGACTTCCCACAAATAAACACGGGTAAGTTTTTACCTTACGCTAACCAAAACATTTGATAGGAAATTCGGTGATATTATAACAGGGTCTAGGGTTTCCAAGTAAACTAGAAAATAGCCGAAATTGTTACATTTATTAAATTCCAGCATACATAGGTATACAATCAAATCCGAGGGAGCTTATTGGATAATGGTTTTCCATCAATGGCAGGGCTACTGGGGTACCGCCCGTCACAGTATGGGGCCTAGATCACCGTACCGAGGATCACTCCCGATCCCCTGCAACACAAGGCCGGACCCATCCCTTACTGGATAGTTCCGAACAAGACAACCCCGCAGTTGTGGCCAACAACTGCCCACACAGCCGAATATATAATAAGGGACTTCTAGACAGGGGTAAATCTCACTCTCAAGTGAGGGCTACCCACGAAGCCTTGCTGCACCTCCCCTGTTTTAGCCATTCCCGGTTGATGAGGCTTAAGGTTACGATTACCTTTATAAAGAACACAGCTCTTAGAATGCTCATCGTCCCCCTGACGATGATCTGAAAGCATTCAATCCATACAAGTTCGTTCCGGGTTCGAACGAAACCGAAGGCATTATCTCGTTACACTCATTTTGGAATCACCCTCAGAGTTAACGACGATAACCCTTGCACTCTGATTCTCCATCTCGAATCTATAAGTACTATTCCGTCAACTCATTACGGAATCACCCACAGAGTTATACTGACGGATAGCCCTTACACCTCGAGTCTTCACTCTTCACATAAGATTCACGACCTAACGTTATTTGGAATCGATGTGGTTTTCGGATATCCAAATATGGAAACCCGATCCCGGTCTCATCGAAATCCAAAGCGTGTCTTTTAGGTCCAAGTTGTTTTAAAGGTTTAAACAGTTCAATTCAGATTTAAACATAGCATCACACAACATTATCAACAGATAATAACCAATATCTATCACAGATATACAATATCTCATCACAGAATATAACTCAACTATCATTCAACAGATATCAACCATATTCAGATATCAATACAAACTATCATCCACAAGCAAGCACTACTTTAATTCATATCATAATTAATTTTAAATTAAATTAATTACTTAAGAATTTATCACTTAATCTTGCTTAACCAAACATTAATTAATTAATCACAATCATTTAATTAATTAATCACCTCTTAATTATCTCATTATTAATTAATTACTACTTAATTAATTAATGATCTTTATTTAATTATCAATTAATTACTATAATTATTTATTAATTAACTTTGATTAAAAATTAATCATTCCTTAATTGGTTATTAATTAACCCTTAATTTATAATTAATTAACCTTAATTAATTCTTAATTACCTTAATTAATTCTTAATTAATTACAAATTAATTTATCTTAATTACATAATTAACTAATTATTAATTAACCTTAATTATTTAATTAATTAAATCTTAACCCTTAATTTATTTAACAATTAATTATAAATTAATTAATGTTTAATTACTTAATTAATTAACTCCCAATCAATTAATTAATTAACTTCTTCATTACTAATTTATTAATCATTAATCAAATCAATTAATCAATTATTAATCACTTATGAATTAACCTTAAATTAATTAATAACCTATTAATTGTTATTTAATTTAATCCTTAATTACCTATTAAATAATTCATAATTAATTAATTAAATCTTAACAATTAATTAACCAAAATTAATTAATTAATTCCATCACTAATTACTAATAAATTTATGTAAACTTAAATTTCAAAATCTAATTAACTTCAAAACAAAACAATGTTCATTCATCTAAAAAAAAACCCTTACATATTTAAATACTAAATTTATTAAAAACTCATTACTTAGCAAAATAGAGATAATATAAGGTGTTAAACTTTTAAACTTTAAAACAAAATTGAAGTTTCCAAAATAAACTTAAACTTACTTTCATTAAAATGCTTAAAGCCCGGCCCACACACAAGCTAACACAATCCAACTCCATCTACCCCCAACCTTCCATCAACCTGAACCCAACATCACGCACCCAACAGCACACACGCACCGAGCATTCACGCGAGAAACACGACCCAGACTCGAGCGTGACTTCGAGAAAAACTCACGCGCGCACGAACGAAAACATCAGACCAGCCAACCTTCCTCGTGCACGTGCATAGTGCTCCGGCACCCCCATCACGGCCGCCGACCACACGCGCAAACCCCACTACGACCTTCGACCCAAAATCCAAACCCAGAATCCCTCAATTCGGCCTTAAGCGAAATTTGGTTAGTTCGAACCCAATGTCGAACTACAGATGCCTGAAACAAACCCATCACCCACGGCCATCCTACCTCCTTTCGACGCCAAACACCGGCCATGCGTACGCAACTCCCAAACGCAACTCCACCCCAAACCATACCCAACTCGATCACCACAATGCTTTACGCGATCAAATTATTCAAGCTCGAAAAACACAGTACTCAAAACCCTACAAACCCACATTCCCAATTCCATGTTGCAAAATAAAATCAATCACTATTTTTCTAGTGATAAACATCATCTAAACTATCTTCAGTTCAAATTTCAAAGGTTGAAATCAAACCAATCTCGAGAATTTGAAGAAAGTCCCAAATTTAGTAAATTTAAAAATTCAAATTCATCTGTATGTTAAAAATTCCAATTTCAGTTTTAAAATTCATAACATGCATTATAGATTCAGCATATGTATTTGATTCATTCAAAATTCAATAAAATTTACATGATATTATTATTTTTATTTTACTGCATATGTACTTCCTGCAGACATTTACTGTTTCTTATGCAAATTCATTTCTTTCACTTAAATTCATATTGAATTTAACTTCTATATTAGAAAATATTAACTCAACATCATCATACAGTTTTTAAATTTGAAGTTTGTTCTGAAGTTTGCTTTGAACTTGAAATAACAGAGGAGTTCAATTTTCTTTTAACATGCACAGTTAAATTTTAAAACTGTAAACAAATATTTCACAGAATAACAGACATGCAAGCATTTCATAACTAACATTCACATACAACTTTTATACTTTAAGGGTTGATTTTAAGAATTTACTCACTTTTTTTTTCTTTCTGATGTGAAGATTCAAACTGCAGGAACAAAATATGTGAACTGCAGATCTTCTTTTCCCACTTGATGTTGTTACATTGAAGACGCCTCAAACTTGAATTTATTTGCTTAACTTTAAAATGCTTTAAATCTTGAATTAATAGGTAATAAAACTGAGTTTTTGTTTCAGAAATTGGTTGAAGAAGTAGAGATTTGAAGAAGTTCAGATTTTTTTTTATGAAGAATGTAAAATTTCTTGTTTAATAAAAATGAGAATGTCTTTTAAAAATATGTTTTATAAAGTTTAAAGAAAATAAAACCTACATTATGACACTTGTCACAAAAAGGCTTAAATTTCAAACACATGTTTTATTAATAGGTTTAAATGTTAACATGTGTTTATCTCATGCAAAAAGAAATTAAATATTTTCTTAATTGATTTTCTTATATAAGTTTGTATTTTAAATTCCTAAAAAAAATCAATTTCCTTTAAATAATGAATATAAAACAAATGTTATAACTTGGATAAAACCATGAAAATATTACTTAATACTCAAAGTAGAATTTAGAATAAATTTAAATCTTTTTAATATATCAATTCAAACACAAATTGAATTCTAAAAATCCAATTCCAAATCAAATTTTATATGAATAAAAGTTTGAACACATTTATTTTCTTATATATGTATTAGTTTTTTAATTAGAATAAATTTATATTTACCACTCATTTATTAGATGTTGAATAAAATAACAAATTTATCAATTCAAATTAATTTATTATATAGATTATCATATCTAAATTCGGTGTGAAATTCCGGGATATCACAATCCTCCCCCCTTAAAAGAATTTCGTCCCCGAAATTTAAACAAAAGATAATCCAAAATTTCATTTTATTCAACACTTCAAACATACATAACATCCATACATAAGCAACCATCAAACAAAACATCCAAACAAACATTCATTCAATACAAACACCACTAGCTATCCGGACACATATCCGGATAAGGCTTCCTAAAGCTATCCAAAGTCTCCCAGGTACAATCTCTGGGATCATCACTCCAATGGACTTTAACAAGCTTCATAATCTTGCTTCTGAGTTGCCTCTCATCTTGATCAACAATTTGAACCGGATGTCGGACAACTGACAAGTCCGGCTCAACCTCCAATTCCTCCTGCACAGCTGGCTCCACAATAAGAGACGGATCGTGCACATATTTCCGTAGATGAGATACGTGGAAAACATTAAGAAATTTTAGCAAAGTCCTTAATAAACTTCCTATAGTAGCTCGCCAAGGTAAGGAAGCTCCTACTATTGTCGCATTCTCTTGCACATGCCAATCCTGTACTGCAACAATTTTACTAGAATCAACCCTCAGCCCACTTTCGGAGACAACATGCCCCAAAAGGCATACAGCCTTGCGCCAAAAATTTCACTTAGAAAACTTCGTCTTCAACTTATGCACATGGGGTGAATGAGCACTTCTCCTAAATGCAACATGTGTTCCTACTCGCTTTTTGAATAGACTAATATGTCATCCACAAGTACCATCAAGAACTTGTTAAGCAACCTGGTAAAGACTCAGCTCATCAAATCGACAAAATAGGAGGATGCATTATTTAGTCCATAGGGCATGACAAACTACTCATATAGTCCTCCGGGTGTACCAAAAGCAGTCTTCTAAATATTGCCTTTGGCTTCATGCAACTGATGGAATTCGGTTGCATGGTCAAGTTGTGAGAACACCTTTACTCCAACCAATTGATCAAAGAGATCGTCTACGTGGGGCAAGGGGTAGCAATTCTTTTTTATCAGTTTATCCAGCTCCCGATAATTGACGCAAAGCATTAGATGACAAGCCTTAGTAGTGATGATAACTGGTGCTTCCTACTTTGAAGTACTCATTCTAATAAAGCCCTTCTCCCATGGCTCATTTACTTTCTTATTTAGCTCGCATCTTTTCTTAGGAGTCATATGCCTCAAAGGTAAGGCAATAGGTCTAGCATTCTCTATAAGATAAATCCCAAACTCAATCTCTCTCTAGGGTAGGAGGCCGGTAACCTCAAAAAATACGTCTGGATAGTCTCTAACTATAGGAGTTGAATCTTACTCATCACATGATAAGTCTAATGAATATAGGTAACTCAATATAACTGAACCTCTATTGTCGCAATAAACCTCTAGATTACGTCCACTACAAGTACCCAGCCAAACAACATTCCTATCACAATCTAAAATTGCCTCATACAACATCGTCTAATCCATGCCCAAAATGAAACCAAAACATAAGACAAAATCATCACAGTCGAACTTGACCTCCAAAACAAACAATTTCAAACCCTACATGTTATAGATGAATAAGCCGATCCTCCAACTGGTTTGATACAACTATAGGGTCGGTAACTATGCCAGTGTCTAAGTGTAACTCGTCCATAAGTCTACTCAAGATAAAAGAGCGTGATGCCCCCATGTCAACTAAGATACGAACAAGTTAATTGGATAAAGTTAACATACCTCTGATTATGACCTTCTTCTTTTTGTCCACAACTAGAGGCACACTCGATCTTGGAACAACGTCCAGAATGTAAGCTGTAGTTGTAACACTTAATCTTTGAACTCTATCTTGCAATCCCACGCAAAATGCCCATTCTTAACGCACTCGTTACACTGTAGCTCTCGCTTCTCTTTCCCTTGGGTCCCATTTCACCCTAGCGCTGTTTCCACTGGATTGCCTTTCCTCTTGTATTGTTAGGCTCACTCTTCACTTCTTTCTTGCAAATGACATTTAGCAAGGCCTTCTCCACTAATCCCTTGAAAGTAGCACCCATGGGAATTTGACTAAGGGCCAAATCTAGAAGAGGTTGATTTAGTACATTCGCAAACTTCAAAGCCTTCTTGTAAGGGGTATTGATCAGCTCCATTTCAGCCTTAGCCAACTTATTAAACTAATTATAACACTATTTCACCGACATCTCTCCTTGCTGTGAATGTATGAACTTCTCCGATTTTACTTCCTCTTCAGCCATGGACAGAAATTTCATTTCAAAACGTCTCCTAAACTCCCCCAAGTAATCTCTCTCTCATCAGTCTCAGCAACTACAATATCCCACTAGTTCAGAGCCTCCCCCTGTAAATGCCAACTGGAAAGCAATCTCCTTAAGTCATCTCTAAGACTTATCAATCCAAAAATCCTTTCATAAGTATAAATCCACGTCCTTGAATCTACATAAAACCTAGTCCCTACATACGGCCTCCCTCATAGGCTCACAGAGTCCTTACGTAGCTTAGCAAAATGAATGGTAGGTGGGTGGCCAGGAACCGCTCCTAGGGCTCGCTCCATGGGTCCTCTATTGGAGTTAAGATCGGCTTGTCCTCTTGCTTACTGATATCGGCGGAACCAAAACGGGATGTTCACGCTCGGAATCTCAGGTGCATCACTTTAACTGCAACCAACATGATCGCTCATCCTTTCTACTCATGATTAGGAATTTATTAGCAACTGTTCCATAGATGGTATTAGCGAGAATAAAAGAAAACCTTTATGTATTATATATATAACCTTTGAAAAGACTTTATCTATATATGCACACTTTTTGGAAACCCATTTTGAAAACTTTTTGGAAAACATAGGAATTTTTTTTCAAGTGCATCCTCTCAATATGCCATAATCCCTAAGGAATTTCAAACCTAGTGTAATGACCGGATATTTTCAACCATTCGCATCCACACATGCCGGATTTGAATTGCTCAAATTACCAGATTGTTAATATATATTTGGCAAAACTCAACACATAAAGTAAATAAATACATCACAGAATCATAAACACAGAGTAATATACAATATGTAGCGGAAATAAAAGATAGTAGCCCATGAAGCTACTATATACATAGCAGTGTTAAATGCAATACAACAGAAGTCTCAAATACAATAGTCAAATACAAGATCAGAATACATCACTGGAATCAACTGAATAACCGTAAGTTGGATAGATAGCTGGATCTCCAAGCGAAGCTCCAACTCCAAGGATAAGTCTCAAAGGTTGAACCACTCTGTCTGACACAAGCGTAAAGAGAAACACAAAATACTCGAGTCAGGATTAACATTCTTATATCAATAAATCCAACTCGAGTGAAATAACAACTGAAATACAAGTAACTCAAAGGATGTTTGGGATAACCATTCTCTAAGGATCCGTTAAACTATCTACTATGTAATAATATACGCTATTATAATAATGTCTAATAATAAAGTAAACTTGCTTAAAAATAGCGTTAAGGCTTTACATTTTCTATCTTAACACATATATAGTGCCAATAGTCTATATAGTACCGTCGTATCTCCAGATCAGGAAGCTACCACAAATACTCTATAGGTACGACACAAATCAAAACTCGTACAAGGCGCACTAGGGTGGGTGGCACGGCACAACTAGGCAATGCCAGGGTAGATATACCAATTACGCTTCCGGATCGGTGGTAACGCTTAGCAACCACTACCGCCCACCTCGAGCCACACTCCCAAAAATCAAAGGTGCACCCAATCAATCACAAAGTAATAGAATGGTATCGAAGGAGTGTGTCCGGTCAAAGGAGCTACTACATTAGCCAGTAAATCGCTCCTATTTTAGCCACCTTATGCCAACTCACGGGAGTCGGATCCACGTATATACCTCAATAGAACGTCGCCACAATCTTACTTCATTCTGGACTCTTCACCGCGTACACGGTTGTTAAAGCGGTTTTCGCAGTTGGCAGAGAGTATGAAAACTTCCAATCCTGATCTCTTTAACAACCATATAAATACGACATCCCTTCCATTTTCAAAACCAAATACGATATCATTTCTATTTCAAATATATCCACTTCCAAAGTCATAGTACTTCAAAGTTATAACACTTTCGAAACCAAACACTTGAAATTATAGCCCTTTCAAAGCGTAATACTTCAAAATTCATCACTTTGAAAACATAACTTCCACCCCTTAAATAGTTTAGATATTCAAATAGTATATATAATAAAATACTTTTAAATTTAACATTACTTTGTAAAATAAAATAATTTCCTCAACTTCACAAATTGATTCAAATCAACTTGAATCCATTATTCAATTTAAATCAAATTTCAATTCATAAATTTAAACTCAATTCAGTTTCAATAATCTATTTCAATTTATATCAAATTTCAAATACAGATTTGAACCATAAAATAACCATTCCAAATTTCAGTATATTTTAAAGCTTAATATTCAACATTTCAAAACTAAATTTAATAGTTCATATATATATATATATATATATATATATATCAAATTCACTTTACTATTATTTAGTTTTGAAATATTTACGTAATAAATCCAATATCCTTTAAACAAAACTTCAGATTTCAATAACTGAATATTCCTTCAATTTATTCAATCTTGATATATTAATTTAATCACCTTCAACCAAATCAAATTATAAAAATCATATCCTTTAGAAATTTCCAATTCAATAAGTTCCAAATCGATTTTAATTAAATATAATTCTTTATTGAATACAATTCCAAATCAATTACAAATCTATCTTCACAACCTCAATTTATTAAATCATTATAAACTCTATATGGAATATAATTTAAATAAATACTTAACCATATTATATTTTAATAAAAATCAAACTTTACTGTTAAACTTATTTTATATTAAACAAATTTATACAAAGCCTAAAATCAAGGATTTAACTATAAGTAAAATAGCATTTATATAATATCTAAAATCAATATTTATATAAAACCATATTTTTCCAAAATCATAGAAATTATTTTCAAAATATTTATATATATACACCAACGGTGTTTGTATATAATTTTCTATCCTATAGTCAAGTGATACGGATATTTATCATTTCAGTCCGTAATTTAGATTTATACGGGTATATATCATTTCAACCCACAGTCCCAAATACAATTCAACTAAAAATCACTTAGGTTTATCATTTCATCCCATAACGATTTTCTCCTATTCTACAGATCGTTCAGGTATGTATCATTCTAACCCATAGTGAATCTATACTAACAGGGAACTTGCAGAGTGATAAAAGATATGATAATAATATAACAGTCCTAAATTATCAATATAAATAAAAGATAATGGTGCCAGATGTCAAAGGTGAACAGGTACAGATAATATCATATATATAGCAATGAATAACTACCAGCAGCATATCTCAATTGTCGTTTCAATTGAAATCTAATTTAATAAATATAAGAACGTTATCTAAGCAATTACTCACCTTTCGAGGCTAGGGAGAATAGACATTGAAATGGATTACAGATCTAAGCATGAATTTCAAAGCAAAACACGATGGACATGAGTTTGACCATTGAAAATAACAAATAGGAATTGACAAAATCGAATCAAAACTGGACCGATGACAATAAATAGTATAAGTGAACATAAACATAACTACATATAACTATATATGAAATTCGAACATATACTAAATTAAATATATATATGTATTTCAAAATCCATCGATTTTAATTTAAAACACGTATATAAAAAAATCAACATATACACATCATATATTTTGAAATAACTTCTTATATATACATACAAAACTGAAATATACTTATAATATATTTCTTTCAAAACATCAGATACATATTTTAAAAAAATAACATGACTCATCTAGTAAATTGCTATGACAATATATATACCCGTGTAAAAAAACTTTGTATATAATGGCATATGCGCCTACTTATAATATAGAAACTTTATAACTAAAATAACCAGCTTGATGAATATGTAGACTAAGCACACTAAACTTACATGATATTAAAAACAGACAAAGAAAAAAATACGAGTGAATAAATATATTTGCTTACGTACTAACAGCATATACCACTTGCAGACTTACACTTAATTTAACACGTGTAAACTAATATATATATATATATATATATATATATATATATATATATATATATATATAATAGAATATACCAATATGCAGACTTTACTAAATTCTTAAACATTTAAATATTCTTTTCTGCATCCTACATATATTATGCATGTAACAAAATACTTGTACAGTGAACCACGTTGTACCCATATATATGCTCATATATATGTTCAACCAAAACAATACATATATACTGGTACACTATTTTTATACAAACAGATAGTTTAAAATATGTGTAAGCCATATATATACCCATAAATTTATATTCAAACACACACATATATAGTACTACGACACACATATATATATAATAGATTTTTATAAAATAACATAGTTTACGTATACACAGCATAAAGTAAACAAACGAACTGTTGTGTGTGCATATATATATATATATATGTATGTATGTATGTATGTATGTATATATGTACTTAAAAAATAGATAACTGCCATCAACATAAAGTGAACACAAAACATGTATATATAACCTATACTTATATAAACTTGATATATATATATACTAATTATACTTAACCATATAAATAAACTCAACAGACCATCAATAGACAATAAATTTAGTTTAGTAAAATATACTAGCCGACCGCCAATATAACATATATAATAATATAACAACAGATTCTCGTATATACTCAGATATGTATATAATATTTTCTAAATCATGTATATATATATATATATATAATTTGAAACCCATACTCATGCTATAACATAACCTATATAAATATATACAAATCATATATAAATGCAAACATTTTAAATAATGTATGCAGAATTTAAAATGAAAAATGAAAGTAACCCACATATTATATATAGATCTTCCCTTTTTTTGTTTTTTTTCGAATATGGACATATCAAAATATACAAACATGCGTGCCATATATATAGGTAATATATATAAAATGACACAATTGCAAGCTAACTGGATTGAATCCATTTCAAAGGCTTAGGCGGTGCTATGCTAGAGGCGGAGCAAGGATGAGATGGGAAAAAGTGGGGTGTCACATGTCTGGGTTAGCATGAGGTGGAAGGTGACGAGGCCGAGCATGGGGAGAAGGATGGTCGACTGGGGTGGAGAGCTTTTGTGGCATGAATTGAAGCCTGTCAAGGGAGGCGAGTAATGTCATTCACAACCAAAGGATATATATATATATATATATATATATATATATATTGCTAACCATATGTATGAACTTTGCAAAATTTTCCAGAACAAAAAAATTTATATTTGGGAAAAGCATCGAGCCATGGAAATGAGGGGAAGTAGGAAGATTAAAGGAAATGCGTTTGAAGACAATATGTAAAGTTTCATGGAAATGGGTTCTCTTTTTTTTATGTTATGTAATTTCAATGAATTAAAGAAAGAGGATGGGCAAGTGTAAAATGACCTGAGGGAATTGTGAAGGTCACCTGTTGGTTTTCAAAAATAAATGATGCGCTGGCTATTGATTAATAGACGGTGGAATATGAAATGGTATAAGAAACCAAAAGACCCAAATTGGTTACAGATACAGTTACCGATACGAAATCGTTTCATGGATTCCGCTATGTACTGTACTTCAAAACACAGAATCAAATATACTATAAAGATCAGCATGACGAGACGATCCAAATGGTATACAGATATCAGTGGCACGACCATCCAATCAAAAGTCCATACGGACACCGATACACGTTGCTATTCCGTACGGAAAAATGCAAACGAAGCTAGAAACGTTCGAATTCCGCGAAATGAATTTCGCAATGTGATTCACAGTGTTCTAAATAAATTTTCTCATATTGACATATTAAGGTTTCGGAACACTTTTAAATTCAACTATTATTAACTGATTTAAATTGAAATAAAATTACACAAGAAAATAAACTTTCACATTATTAATTGAAAAATTACCATTTGCTATGTTTAATTAGACGTATTCCAAATATTAAATTTTCATTTCAAAATATTATTATTTAAATTTCAAAAAATTCAATAAATTAAATTAATAAACCACTAAAATTTACGACTCGTTACACCTAGGCTATGATAGTACAAGTGATAACCCACACCTCCTGACAGACTGATCCAATGCCTAAGGTGGCTTCCAAACTCGCGTCAGTGCCAACAAGTACAAGCTATCCGGTTATCAAACATTTCAAAGACTAAACATATGAGTAAATAAAATAGACGTCTCAGAAAATATTCAGAAAAATAACACAATCTCAAAACAGCATGTAGTCAAATCCACAGTATACTAAATACATCAATTAATCTGATAGAATATTAATATGATTAATAGTACATTGAGTGTAACAAAAAGCAATAAGCAACTCCAGAATCAACCTTGCCTCTCCAAGCACTGATCTCTGGACCTATCACCTACTGCCCCAAACTCTCATGGTGGGAGAAAAAGAAAGAAAAAGGGGTGGGTCGGATAAAAGTCTAGTGAATGAGTTATATAATTAATGTATGGTGATCACATATAATTAATTTCATTAATACTCTAAGTGATCTAGGATTTCCTAAAAGTGTCCATGAATTACTCGTTTAATTTATCTATAGTGTATAGTCTTAAACAAGCCTACAGTAACAACTTGTGAAGGCTCATACTTAGGGTCCAACAACTAAATATTCTAACGAAGGATTATCCCACAACTTACACTATGGGACTACATTTCCCACTTTACAACTACACATATAATACCTACACATTGATGAGGAGCCAATAATTCCGACTCGTGTTGAAGACGTCATGGTCTGCTGCATCCATCTCCATCTCTCAATGTTAACATAATGTCTCTTATTACACCACATCGCGATCCATCAACAATACAACATCGCATCACATCATTATGAGTACCAAAGAACTCCCACTAGTGCTAGGCCACATACTCCATCAGCCACCATCATCTGTGTTGCACATCCACTATAGAACCTCCTGGGAGTGCAACTTGCAAAAGAGTTGCCCCAGTCGAATATCGACCCTAGTGGATAAATAACATTATCCAGTCCTATACATCCTAGCGTCGCCACCGGTGAATATCGACCCTGGTGAACCCAGCTTATAGATTTATTATTCTTTATCGTTTGAACTTCACATACGTTATTTTTAGTTTTCAGCAAAAACATGTTAACATTAGTTTAACATCAATAGGGTTGCCAATTCATTTTAATTTGGCCAAAAGATTATGTCAACTTATATCAATTTGTAATTAATAGATTTACATTAACCAGATCTTGATAAAAAGAAAGGGTTCAAGTTCATGTAGGTTTTAATTACTGTTAAATTTCCAGTAATCCAAATAACATTTCCATTTTAATTTTAATATAATTCTATATCAAATAGGGTATTATAAAATTAGTTACATGTAAACCATCTTACTAACAATGAACCCACTCATTTCTAAAAAAAACTATAATTTCCTAGCACGCCTGGAATCGCCTCGCTTGTGGTGGACCTCTTCCTGATTTGCTTCGATTTAATCTCTAGTTTGATCTTTAATTTAATATTTGAAGAAAGTTTGATTTGAGGAGAAAGAGAATTTCAGATTTTAGAGAAAAAGAGTTCTGACATACAGTAGATAATTTAGGGTTTTGACAATTATCTTAGCGTTGTATTTATAGGGGTAGAAAGAAATATCAGCCACATAATGTAATATAATAAAATCTGGATCGTTGGCCACTCGAAACCATAGTTGTGTCCCTATGACCGGTTGACCGGTATAGATAGGGTTGGCTGATCGCTAAGGGTACAGCGGTCAAAATCTATCAGTCGATTAGCGGGTATCCTGATTTAATAATATTTATTTTCAAATTTGTTTATTTAATTACTTTTGGTTGCTAATTTACAAAAGTTTATAACTTTCTCGTACTAGCTCCGATTTCAAAACGTTATGCATGAAAATTGTCCAAAAAATTGCTACTAACATAGCAGTGCAAGTTTCGTAGCCAAATTCGGACGTTTATGAAAATTCTACTTTTGCCCTAATTTTGTTTAAATTTAATTCTTATGTTAAATTTTCGGGGTGTTACAAATCGTTACTACAAAATCATTTATTCGAACTTTCATCACATAGAAGAGGTTTTATTTCTTAATACCCATAAAAAGAATCTTAATTATATTTAATAAAACAAGTTTGTACTTTACTAAAAAGATTCAAAATATATTTAAAATGTTTGCAATGCTTTTCTAGGTAAAATACAGTTCTTCGAAATATTTCATGAACTCGCATATTTATATAAATTAACTACTATATTTAAATATAAAAATATAATTCTACTAAGACCGTTTTAATTCCTTGAGTTCATTTTTAAAGAAATAGTTATTTCTTCTCCAAAGGTATAAGACCCCTTTAAAATTTACTTGTATAGCCTTTTATATTTAAAATAAATTAAAATGAGATTTTCCTTTTATACTATATTTTATTTGTAATTCTCTCATTATAGAAAGAGATTTCTATTTATTCAAATGGTTTGCAAAACTTTATAATAATTTTTTATAAAGAGTTCTATATTTTTTAAAGGCCTTGAAATTCTTCCAAAAGTATTTAAATAGCTTTTATAATAAAAATCACTTGAAATGAAATTATTACTTTCATAACATATTTTATAAATCAGTAACATATTTTATTTTACTTTGAAAAATTATTAGATTTAAAATATAATTATAATAGTGATTTTGAAGTGTTTTGTGATCGAAGGAAAACTATACTTATAATTACAAATAGATTTTTTAATACGAAAATAAGCTAAACTAAGTAAAATTTTAATATATTACTTATAAAATGCTTTTAATTAGATTTTAAACCCTTTACTAATTTTCCAAAGCTTTGTAAATAAAATCTTTTAAAAGGAATATAACAAATAAAACATTCAAATATATACATCATACAGCAGAATTGCTCCGAGAATATGATGACCAATCAACCATAAAATTTATCATTTGGCCCGAAACGAGTTTCGTCGAACTCCAGACATCCATATAATGAATACAAGTCAACCTACAAAAACAGAAAGTTCATTTTGCAATCAGATGGCATACCTTTTGCAAATTGGCACTTTCAATCAATGCCATAAATCACCATCCTAACATCAATCAATTCCGGACAATTCATATAATAAATGGGATAAATTCATAACAAGCATTGACATTTAGATATAGATATAAGTATAAAAATTCATTTCAACCAATTGCTACCCCTTCTTCTCTATTAGCTTTAGCATGTGCAAAAATCCCCAAAACAATTCCTGCCCAAAACCATAGCCTTGTGTTACTTACTCTTCCACCACGATTTAACGCAACAACTCAAAGAACAGCCTCCATCCCACATCGCTTGAATGTCAGTCGCCCTCTGCTGCCGTCAGGCCCATACAAATGCATACCTCCACCGTTTTCCAACTGTTACATCATGACGCAAATTTTGTCCCCACCATCCGCTTCATCATGGCATCTTCCTCCCTTCGTGGCCTTTTCGCAGTGCTAACCACAACACTTTCGAGTGTACTGGCTTTTCCCCATTGTGCTTTTTTCCTTAGTTAGTTTGATTTGGGGCCTAGGACTGGAAATGAGAAAACAAGAAAAGTATGGGTTGGTTTTGGGCTTTAGTTTCTCGAAGGGACTAAACTTTTATTTTACACTTTAGTCTTTAAAGAAGAGAATGATTCAATTTTTTCATTTGTTTATTTTTCTCTCATTTAAATAACTCCTTTGTTTATTCACAGATATTTTCAGTCTAATTTAGATTGATCTACATTTTATTTTACAAATTAAATTTTGAAAACTACACCATTTCATTTTTTCAATTCAATATATGTTTATTTTTGTTTAGTTATTCATTGTATTTATGTAAAATAATTTTTTTTTCAAATTTCGATCATAGAAAATGATTTACGCTTTAAAAATAATTATTATTTATAAAAACCACTTTATTCAATTTCAATATATTATGCGGAAAGAATTTATTTATTAATTAAATTTATTAAAACAAAATCATTTATCAAATAGACTTTAATCAAGTAAAAATTTACATTTAACAATAATAATTATTTAAAAAATGAATTTGAACACACGATAGTTTAATTATATTTATTTATTATTACAGTGTAGAAAGTATGGTGTAACAAGAAAATCCTTAGGAAAAGTATTTAATCAGTTGCGTCTGTGGATGTGTTTGTAAGCATAAGTATTAAATCATGTGAATAAATACTTGCTCATAATTGTTCTTAGTTAAAATGTGTAGAATATGGGATATGGAGGAATCTGGCAAGACTAGCACATGTAATGCTCTCTACATGATGAATGGTGAATCATTCCTGACCCTTAAGGGTTCCAATAGGATACATATGTGTAACTATTCAGAAAATTTACTGAACGACTCACAAAGAGTCCTCTGTAGGTTAATTATAAAGTCAAATGAAGATTCAATATCACAATGTACGATACACTTTTAACTTGGGAATACCATGAATCTTAAATTTATAAAACATAATTTGACTATGGTCGATTACATGATAGTAGTGATCATTTTAGGGACATAGCTGGGTATAAATCGATCTACTTGAAGCGAAACACTCATCTCATTTGAATAGAAGGTTTGTATCATCATGTGTGGGTCAAAGTAAATCAGTTAATCGATAAATATTATCAGACTAGACCATGATATTAAATTTCATACTTCATAAATAACTATGGATATTATTAGAGTTTTGAACACTGACTGAGGTATAGATATGTGTGTAATACAATGATGAAAAAATGAAAACATACACAATATATCAGTCATAAGTGTGGCTTGAATCGTTAGAAATATGATTTCACCAAAATGATCTGTAAGCAAATAAAATTATATCAATTATCATGCTTTAGCAAAGTATGTACATGCTTTAATATTTAAAATGCTTAAACATTAACAAGTGCCGAGTTTACACTAGGTAGTCATTAAAATCTGTAAGAAAATTTTCGAATTCAACTTAATCTAGTTAATTGATAAATGTTAAAAATTAAACGGAGAAAGATAATATAAATATTATATTAATTTATTATGATTTCTTTGAAGTTCTAAAATTAATTAAAATAATATATACATGTTATATTTAATTGTACAAATGGGCTACAATAAATACTTAAATATTTAATAATTGTTAATAATTAGGCTCGAATATAAAAAATTATTTTTGTAAATATGTTTATAAATAGCTTATCAGGGAAAAATTGGAGGAGAAAAATGTGGAAAAATATTAGATATCTAATGTAAATTGTAGGTTATAAATATCATCTTATTCCCTTATTCTTTTCAAACAATTATAAGTACAAGTTATTGCGGGTAGCGGAACCATGAATCTTAAGGATAATTTAACACTAGAGGGAAAAGTGTTCTCTAACTTATGTAAATATTTTTAATTTTATTTTTAAGTTGATATAAATTATAGATTAACAATTCGGAATTATACTAACAATTGATTCTAGACGCAATCATAGATAAAAATAAAAGCACTGAAGTAAAGAGTTAGAGAGATAATACTAGAGATTTTATATTGGTTCAGATTTCTCCTACATCCAATCAAGTATAATTGCATGTACAGATTTCTTTTCAAATGCAATCTTTAACCGAGGTGAAGGAAATCACAAATACAATCTCGATTTTGAAGCTACAAGGCACACCCTTCTGTATTCCAAGTCCTGGGTAAACTCACTTGATTTGATCGGGCTACAGGAACACCTACTAAATTTGAATGGGCTATGAAGCACACCCACATGATTTGAACATGCTACAAGCGCAGCCAAGCAAACACAAATAGAGTTGATAGTTTTTCCAAAGACAAATTAATAGAATTTTGGATACAATGGATACTGTAACTTCTTTGATATCACTTTGATCTTTGAATTAAGAGAGAGATAATTCCAAAACAGTAAGAAAGAAGTATTGAATCAGTACACTGAAGTTTGAATTGATTCCATATAATTTTTAAGAGAATATAATATATTATTATAGAGAATTTTCAAGAGAGCAAGGAATGGGAAGAAAGAAAGTATTTAGTTATCAAAAAGTTCATTTGCACTCCTTTTTATATAGAAAATAAACAGATGTGTCCATTCGTGAAAAATTATGTTGAATAGACACTTCCATTTAAAATTTGAAAAACCATTTGGTGTCATATATATCGACATGTACTATACATGTATGTTAACATATGCTAGTTTAAAATGAAAATTGTTTATTTTTAAAATGTTTTGAAAATCCTATACTTCGCAAAATAGTTTGAACATAGTTTTTAAATATTTTGAACACTAGAAAACTTCTTTAAAATATTTTTTGAAAATAATTTATATTTGTTTAAAATTATCAAGGATCAGAAGTTGGAGATAGTGATCAGAAATTACTTTAAAGGACTTAAATAATATATACTAAAGACTCTGTATGTTAAATTATAACCTTGAGATCTTCTTTTATTTGTCTTTAAACTCATGAGTCGTCATACGTTGATCTTTATTCTTTTTACTGCACAGTCTTCGATTCAGCATCTATGTAATATTATTGACCATATACTATATAACTTGGCAAAACATCAATATCCATATTTTATATTATTATATATGGTTGTTGTCATTAAAATCAATAACTTAGGTATCAACAATCTGATGAGAAGTGTCTTGTTTTTCAGTTAGAATAAATTCCTTAGTTTTAGGATGACTTTGTTTGTTTGACAAGTTCTTAGTTGATAGGTTCTTAGCTTTGTATACATGTACATTAGTGCGGCTACAACGACCGTTTTAATTTTTTTTCTGTTTTTCTTATAAGCCTTTAAAAGGCAGTTGCTTTTGTATTAGTAAAAAGTGAAGTCATTCATCTAATTTGTTATTTTTGATCATTTCCTTTCATTTGATCATTAGTGCCTAACAAATTAGTATCAGACCCTAGTTCAGATCTGAGAAAAGGAGATTTGAAATCTTTTGTATGACTTATAAATGCAGAAGAGCGAGATAGACAAGATAATATCAAGTGAAGGGAAAGGAAGCTTTTTTCAACCAGCCATAACACGCTTTAATGGTCATTACGACCATTGGAGCATGCTTATGGAAAAAATTTACGGTCCAAGGAATATTGGAGTCTTGTCGAAATAGGTTATGAGCAGCCTAGTGCAGGAGTAGAATTACCAACATCAGCTAAGATATGCACAACTTGTGTAGTTGGAAAAAAACATAGAGACCCTATTCCAATGAAAAGCAAGTGGAGAGCATCTCAAAGGCTACAACTTATTCATGGAGACATTTATGGACCTATCACACCAACCTCAAACAACAACTAAAGGTATTTTTATGCTTTATTGATGATTTTAGTAGAAAGATATGGGTTTATTTTTTTTGCAGAAAAGTCTGAATCTTTCAAACCTTTCAAGTATTTTTAGAAGCTAGTTGAAAATGAAACTGGTCAGTTTATTAAATGCTTGAGAACCGATAGCGGAGGATAATTTAACTCTAAGTAATTAAATGAGTTTGTAAGGAGAATGGAATAAAAAGGCATCTTACAGTAGTCTATACTCCATAGCAGAATGGAGTAGCTGAGAGGAAAAATAGAATAGTGATGAACATGGTGAGGTCTATGTTGTCAGAAAAGAACATTCCCAAAACACTCTGGCCTGAAGCAGTGAATTGGACCGTGTATGTACTTAATAAGTTCCTCACTTATGCAATTGAAGACATGACACCCCAAAGAGGTATGGAGTGGATTGAAAACTTCAGTCGAACATTTTAGGGTGTTTGGCTATGTGATGCATATTCATGTGCCAGATGCAAGAAGAACCAAACTTTCTAACAAAAGTTGCCGTTGTGTGTTATTAGGTGTAGGCGAGGAATCCAAGGGATACAGATTATACGATCCAATAGCAAAGAAAATCATGATTAGTAGGGATGTAATTTTTGAGGAGAAAAAGCAATAGGATTGGGAGGTAAGCTACAGGGAGTAGTTATTGGTGGACATAGAATGGGGTGAGGAAAATAGCAACACTGTGGAGAATGAAATAGAAAAAAGGTGGTAAAGAAGAAGATGACATGTCAGATCAAAATGAAATTCAAATTTCTGAAAATGTATCTTCATCTACAACAGGTGGAGGTGATATCGATCCATATGAGAGAAAAAAATACAAGCACCTATATGGATGAGGGATTATGTCTCGGGAGAGGGCCTACCAGAGGAAGAAAATGAGTCGAATAAGGCTCTTATGGCATATTCAAATCCACAAAGTTATGAAGAGGCAATAAAACGTTCCAAATGGAAGTTAGCTATGAATGATGAGATTAAAGCAATTAAGAAGAATAAGACATGGAGCTTGACAGAATTACCAACTGGAGCTAAGAAGATTGGATTAAAATGTATTTATAAGACCAAGTTTAATGAGTTTGGTGAGGTGGTTAATTTCAAAACCCGATTAGTTGCAAAGGGTTATGCCTAACGACATGGTGTGGATTATAAAGAAGTATTTGCCCCAGCTGCAAGAATGGACATCATATGTATGATCATCGCTTTAGCTGCACAAAGGAGCTAGCCTATTTATCAATTAGATGTGAAGTTTGCTTTTTTTCATGGAAAATTAACCGAGGATGTGTTTGTAGAACAACCAGAAGGATATGAGCCGAAAGGTGGTGAAAACAAGGTTTACAAGCTGCTGCATGAAGCCTTTTATGGGCTGAAACAAGCTCCTCGAGCTTGGATATGAGCATGACGAATTTGAAGGGTGCAACAGTGAACAAACTTTGTTTGTTAAGCAAAGTACTAGAGGTTAAATTCTAATTGTTAAAATTTATGTTGATGACTTGATCTTTACTAGTGATGGTGATCAAATGACGTTAGAGTTTAAAGAGTCAACAATGGAGGCTTTTGATATGACTGATATAGGACGGATGAAGTTTTTTCTTGGTATAGAAGTGTTACAGAAAAATGAAGGAATATATATTTGTCAAAGAAAATATGCACATGAGGAAAATATTTACCGATAGTGATTATGCAAGAGACTTAAAGATCGAAAAACCACGTCTCGTTATGTTTTCTTATTGAGTGGAGCAGCAGTTTCTTGGTCCTCAAAGAAACAGCCTATTGTCGCACTTTCAACAACCGAAGCCAGGTTCGTGGTAGCTGCAGCTTGTGCATGTCAAGCAGTGTCGATGAGAATCATTCTGGGGAATTTGAGTCAAGTACAAGAAAGTTGTAATACTGTGTTGTGTGATAATAGCTCAACTATAAAACTCACGAAAAATCCTGTTATGCATGGACCCAGCAAGCACATTGATGTGAGATTTCATTTTCTATGTGACTTGATTCAGGATGGAATTATTGATCTGGTGCGATGTAGTTCTCAAGACCATATGGCAGATTTGATGACTAAACCTCTTAAGTTGGAGACCTTTTTAAAGCTTCTTGAACTACTGGGAGTGCGTGTGATTCCCGAAGTAAACTGATTACTTATGTATTAATTAGTTTAAGGGAGGGAATGATGAGAAGTGTCGTGTTTTTCAATTAGAAAAATTCTTAGTTTTAGGATCACTTTGTTTGTTTGACAAGTTCTTAGCCGACAGGTTTTTATATTTATGTACATGTAGCATTAGTGTAGCTACATTGACTGTTTTAATTTCTTTTCTATTTTTCTTGTAAGCTTTTAAAAGTCCATTTACTTTTCCATTAATAAAAAGTTAAGTCATTCTTCTAATTTTTTATTTTTTATCATTTCCTTTCATTTGATCATCGGTTCCTAACACAATCTCTCCCTTTTGATGATGACAACCATTATTTATTCCTGTATATAAAAAATGATATAACTCCCCCTAAATTATGCAACTCTCCTAGAATATATGTATGTGTATATTTTATATTTTTCTCCCCCTTTGTCATCAACAAAAATGGATGAAAAAATAAAACCCCTCCTAAATGAAATACTTATTAACTTTCGAGTCAAAATCTTTAGATTTTGATAAAAATAATTGAGATTTACATAAGAATATGATGATTAACATATAGAGACTTTTAAGTAAATAAGATAGGACATGCAAACTTTAGATAAAACAATCTTTATTTATTTAAATTAAATTATACAAATCAAACTATCATTCAAAACATACAGAACTAAATTAACAATCCAAACCAAATCACATCTTAATAAACCATACTTAATTATTTTATAGTCCATACTTAAATCTAGACAAATTATTTGCATATTAGTAAAAAAAAAATAAGTATAATATACACACTTACGAATTAAAACAAGTAGAAGTCTAAACATTCCTAGCAACCCAACCTTTAGATTTAAAGATTGGATTTACTTTGATGGCATCCTAATCTTCATTGTCCTTAGTGTGTGAGCATTCTGGGTTGTTGGTTTGATCGTCTTTGGTAATGGAAGAGATTAACCATCAAAGAGCTTCAACTTGCTTTTCTTGCTCTTTTATCATTTGCATTTGGCTTAATTCCAAATGCCTTTGATTCCTTAGAATAAAAGAGAGAATATTTTTGAAAGATTGGAGAGTTTCTTTAAGGTTTCACAAAGTTTTTGGTGTGGAGAAGACATATTTATTAAAAAAATGAGAATGATAAGGGAATAGAGAACGAAATGGCGTGTGAAATTTTATAGAAGAAATAGGTTTATGTAGGAGTGAAAAGTCATTTGGAATATTTGAATAGATGGTAGTCATAACATTTTTAAATTTCAAAATTTTGCCAAACGTTTAGGATATGTCGATACATGTCATATATGTATGTTGACATATCGCCTGAATTTGTAATATTCAAAATTTTGATATAGGTTTTTTCACTTAATACCATTATATTTTTATAATTTTCAGAGATTAGTAAAACTATATAGGGTTGTAAGAAATAGATTTCACTACATAGAAAAGAGAAATAAATGGATTTTAAAGAGGAAAAAAAGACACATGAAAATAAAATAAAACTAGATAAACACACAACAAGGATACAAAGATAAAATAACTAGATCTAAGAGGATGATGATGAAGAAGAAGAGTTTCCACCAAGCCTCCAAATTTTTCTCTCAAAGTAATTGCCTCTTTATTGGAAAAAGAAGTGAACTTTTTACTAAAGGAACATTTAAGCTTCTTTTGATTTCTGAGAAACTTCACTTGGCACTTTAGAATCTCTTTGTTAGAAGGGTGAGAAAGTTTGACGGAGTTTTCTAAGGAAGTCTCAATTTCCTCCTCTTCCTCTTCTTGATTACCCTCTTCTTCAATTTTCATTTCGTTACCTTCTTCTTGTTGTTGTTGAATTTTTCGCTCCTCTTTCCATGTCAATCTTTCTTCTTTTTCGGCAACAGTTACATAAGGTTCGAAATAAAGAGGAATATGCATGAGAGAGATGTTGTCCTTGTCGAAAACTTTTTAAGGCAAGGTGGATTCTCCTCGTAAATCAATACACAAATATTCGAACACTCTAGTAAGATACACACTATGGTAAAGTGTGTTCTTATGTCTAAAAATATTCTTTTGAACAAAATCATCTAAAATGACTTATAGTCAATTGATGTTGTAATTTTCATTGATGGTTAAAAGAGCTTTAAAAACTTTTGGAGTGGGTTATTGTAATTTTCCACCATCAGAGTGATGCTTTATTGTAAAAGAAGACCCATAAGTCCTGATTTTGGTCTGATTTTTGCGTTTGAAATCAAATTATTTGCCACTTTCAAAAATATCATGAATTTCTTATTAATTTTGTTCATCAATTTTAAAGGTAGAGAGGTCAATTCCACTAAATTGTAACCAAGTATTTGACCCAAAATTTCACAATTTAAAACAATAGTGATGCCTTTTACACTACTCCAAACTTGTCCTCTTCTCCTTGAAATTTTTTTTCATTCAAATTTGCACCTGTGACAACCTAGAATTTTTAACAATTTAAAATGGAATAATTAAATTGATTCCATTGTATTCGGAATGTAGGTAAAACCTTATAAATGCCTGTCGGCCTGTTTGATTAGGAGTTCAAAATTTCACGATGCAACACGAGATATTTTCAATATTTAATCAGATAATATTCAACGCATACTCTAGAAGCTATCCCAATCGATATCCATTCTTCGTCCCCTCTCCAATCCAAATAGAAATCAAAACCAAACAGAAATCAAAATCGAACGTATCAAATAAAAAAAATTAATGGCGACCGGTTCGATCTCGCGATCTCATGAAATCGCGATTACCGCAGGCGCGAGCCAGAGGAAGAGCGAGGCGTAGGGAAGCGCGATGTTGGAAGATTGCAGTGATTTTCCAACTAGGGTTTCGCGTGGGACGCGCGAGGTGGCACCGAAGAGTTCGTCGCGAGTAGGAACATCGCGGCTGGAGGAAGTCGCGAACTTGATAGGCAGAGCGCATTCAATTTTGGGGTGCGAGTTGAGCCGGGCAATGGGTTGCTCGATGCTGCCTGTGGGTTTGGTGAAGTTTCAAGGGTATTTGTATTTGGTTCAGTGGAGTTTGGCTACGATTTTGGAGGCTTGCAGTGGTGATCTAGCAGGTGAGTTTTCTCAAATTGTCTCGAGTCAAATATGAGAATATTCTCAAGGTTTAAAACTCAGAAATATCAAGTTTAAAACTAGCTTCTTAAACCCTTCTTTTGATAATGATGTAGTTTAATATTTATTAATCTAAGTTGTATGTTTCATTTAAACTAAGCAGGTAGATTCTTAAGTTAAATTCGAAATTTAATTAATAGTGTGCTTAAGGAGAAAATAAGGAAATAAAATGTTTATCTTAAATTAGACTTAAAGATCTTAGATTAAATTATAGATTAATGTTAATCAAATCCCAGGTTTATAAAATAAGATTTTAAAGTGATATAGTTAAGAAATTAATTAATTAATTTGACTTAACTTTTAATTAATTTAGGTTTGTGTGATTAAGATTATTTAATTAATCAGTTCAGTAATTAAAGAGAAAATAATTAATTTATGGTTAAGAAATAATTAATTATTGATTAGGGGTTATGAGTTAATTAATTTTTGACAAATTAATTTATAGGTAGAGATAAATTAATATAAGTAACTAGAGAATTCGTTACTTAAATGATAATCACTTAATGTAAGTAATTAAAGGATTAACTCATTCAGATTTTAATAAATCTAATTAGTTATTAAAGGATAAAATTAATAATTAAAGGTTAAATAAAAATAATAACAATGGGAAATTACTTGATAAAAATAGTTAAAGGCCAAATTACTTAAGAAAGTAATTAAGAATTAATGAGTGATAAATTAAAGGATAATTAATCAATGTGGGTGATTATGGTATTGTTGATTAGAGTAATTAATTAGGATAAATATAATTAAGGTTAATGGATGAAGGATAATCGATTTGTGTTATTAATTTAAGGCAAATTACTTAAGGAATCTAAAGAGGAAATTAGGGAATGATAAATTAATAGTTGTAATTCATTAATTAATCTTGAGTAAGCAGGGTTAAGGTGGTTAAAGTAATAAATTTAATTTATATTAAATTAATTAGAAACGGTATGACTAATTAATCTTGCTTATTGATGATTAAACTATATTGAATGTCCTAGATTATTTGATATCTCTGATATGTGGTTTAATATGCTATGTTTGGATTGAACTGTTCTAGCATGGATTGTCTATCAATGATAAATTTTGGGTATGAATGGAATAGTTTAAAACTTAAATAGCTTGTTTCTAAGATGAAATTGGACTCGAAAAGACCAGGGATCGGGTGTTAGAAGATACCCGAAACTACTTCGAATTTTTATAGATTGATATGTGAAATCTATTGGCTGGAATGAAATGATTTAAGTGAATTGGACTATTCAATCCAAATTTTGGGTACTAGAAAATTTATGTGTGAAATAAGTGGTGTCAACATCAAATTGTGAGTTTGTAAATTTATTCGAGTTACCCAAGTTGTTTGCTTGGATATTCTATGTTAGTTGGGTTTACTCACGTTGGTTTCCACCTGACCTGGGTGTTACTTTGATGTAATGCTCGAGTCAGACCGAGTATTACAGATTTTCACGTAAGACGTTCTGGAGCTCAGTAGGCGAGCTGGATGACAGGAACGTGTAGAGTATTCCGCTGTATTATATTATTGTAATTCTGTGACATGTTGATTTGTATATGTCCAGTGTTTGAGTATATGTGTAACTCTGATGTATTAAAATGTAATCGATAGATATAGGGTTCTTCTGTAAACTGTTATTATTTATTATTATATTTTATCCACTGCGAATGTGAGATGTTGTTTCTGATCTTCTTCTTCTTCTTTTTCTATCTCTTTCTTCTTTTTCATAAATAACTGGAATTTTCGGGATCGAAAATTTCGGGTCATTACAGTTGGTATCAGAGCTGAAAGGTTAAGCGAGAACCTTGGCTCTGGTGGGGATTACTCATTAAATAGAGTCCGTAGTACTCTAGAATGAGTTGAGTATACATATATGAGCACATACTTGTTATTTTCTTATATAAAAGTTTTAAATGATTTTATATAAAAATATATTTTGATATATAAAGAAATATTTCATTCTAATAAATATTAAGGCGATTGGTTGTTAAATTATTGAAATTAAAATTAAGAAGTAATATAATACAACCAAATTAAAGTCTTGAATTGGAATTAAATTAAGTAAAAACGGAAATACAACCAAATTAAAATTTAATTAATTGAAAATGAAATTCTAAAATAGAATTCAGAAAATAAATTGTTTGAAAGCTTTAAATAAAAGTAAGTTTGGAATGGATTCAAACTGAAATTTAATCTTGAATTTATAGAAATAAGAATAATATAAAAAGGAAATAGGTATCTAGATATGATTACCTTGGGTATTACCATAAATAGTTTTTGTGATCAATAATGATATATTTGTTATTAAGTAAGCCAGATGAAGTAAATTTATAAGATGAGTATAACTTTTAAATTAAAGTAGATTTTAAAATTTTGAAGTTTAGAAACCTAAGTCTAGAAACAATCAATTGTTTCAAAGAGCTAAAGAAAATAACAAATAATATAATTCAGACTATTTTGAATATAGTCTTATTTTAAAATAAGAAATGTTTGGAAGATTTTTTTAGGGATCTGGTTTGAAATTTAAACCAAGTGTGGTTTAAAATTTAAAGGTAACCTGGTTTGTAAAGGAAATAAATATGAGAATAAACTCTAAGGTTGAGTTTTGAATTTTCCTTGGAATGTGATGTGAAACCCAAAGTGATGCAAGTTTTAAACTTAAGTGGAAATGTTATTAATCGAAGGTTTAAAATTTAAATGGAAAATTCGGATTAGATTAAATTGAAATGATTTGCACTTGAAGTGGGTTCAATTGATAATAGTCCAAATTTAGTTGAATAATTTGGAATTGTAAATAAAGTTGAATAAGTGAGAATCAAATGGAATTTGATTTGAAGTTGGAAAGAAATTGAGGATTAATTCAACTTGAATTGGGAATAAAATCAAGTCCAATGGAAATTGGAGTTATTTAAATTGGAATTGGGTCAATTTAAATGAGAGTGGGAAATTTAAATTGAATTGATGAGAATAGGGATTGGGAATTGAACAGTTTGACTCTAGACTATTTTTAAAATAAACTGTCTTAGTACAAATCTATTTTTCCAAGTTATTTATTATATATACAACCTTTCTTATTAATCCCAAAATTATCTTATACTTATTTTATAACTACTTTTGGGGTTATTTAACTATTTTGTAACTGTTTTATAAACTAATTACTGTTTTTCAACTATTTTATAACTAATTAATATTTTAAACTATTTTGTAGTTATCTAACTATTTTATAACTATTTGACTATTTTCCAATCATTTTATCGTTATTTAACTATTTTACAGCTATCCTACAAACTATTAATTACTTTTCAACTACGTATCTATTTTTAAGATTTTCAAACTATTTTTTAAATATAAACTGCTTCGGAGTTCAAACTGTTATTGATTAAATACCCAACTGAGATAAGGATTGAAGTGATAATTCAATGGAATTGAGGCAAATGTGAATAAGTGAGTGAAAATTTAAGTGAATGTGAATAGAAAGGAAATTGATTTGGCTAATAATCAAATTCGAATATTTGATTTTGAATAAACAAAGTTAAATATTTTTGTTGTATAAGATAAATCTCCCCTTGTTGAATCTATAGCCAGAAGAAGATGGATTTTTGGAAATAATTGAGGTATAAAAATGGTTTTATACAAGTTTGAAATGACCCAAAGTTTTAAAAATTATGTATATCTGAATATGTATATATATAAAGGATCTTATGAGAATTTTGGAAAAGGTTTTGGGAACCTTTGGATTTGGAAGGCTTTTGATTTTTGGGTAAAATCAATATTGAAATTTAGAAAGCCTAGTTTGAGAATTATCGATTTAGGATAATCAATTTTGTGTAAAGGAGCTTTGTATGACATCATACTAGGTATATGATTTGAAAGATACTATATGTGTATAGTATAAAGTGTTTTGATGATGGCTCTGGGGAAAAAGGCACTCCCTTGAAATGAACTTCTCAGGAGTGCCACGGGTGGTGCTGCCTTGAGCCCCAAGGGGGGTTCTAAAGTTGATCCTGTGAGGAGTCCGGACAAAACTAGTTCCTGAGGATTATGAGTAGAGTATACCATAGCAGAAGTCGTGTGTGCCGCTGAGAGCCTACAATTACATGGACTTTTGCTGCGATGGCAATGTAACCCTGGAACGTAACTGCGATCTGTTGTGGGCTCCATGGCGTAATCGAAGGGTACGGAGTGCCTATAGTTACATGGACTTTTGCTGCGATGGCAACGTAACCCAGGATGTAACTACGACCATGGATGGGAGTGATGATTTCCATAGCATTCTCACCAAAGATATTTCCTCTATTTTCAAAAAAACTGTTTTCTATATTTTCAATAACATTGTTTTTCAAGTATTTTCACTAGGTGTTGAAAACGGGTTTACAAAGTACTTATAGATTTTCAGTCCTACGCCTGATCAACGTATAACTGAATTTCTGTGAGAACAAGGATGGACTGGTTGAGACATCGGATTATAAGAAGTATTTTTATAAAAGGCTATTTTAATAGTATGATGTGAATTTAAAAGCATTTCTAAAAATTTAAAATAAAAGTGATGGAATTTTGGGAAAATGAAAGAAAATTTGAACTAGAATTATGAAATTTTTGAATTCAGGAAAAATTTAATAAGGTGATTTTTTGTAATAAAATCGAATATTGATATAAAGGTTGGAGGTAAGCTAATTAGCTAAATAATTATTTGATAGAGTATGTTAATAAAATTTAACTCGGTTAAATAAAATGGATTGTGAATTAATAATGGAGTTTGGTAATGAATTCGAAATTATAAATAGAATTCGACTTGGATTTACTAATGAATTAAATAAGAAGAGAGGTTGTAAAAATAAAAATAAAATAAAGTTGAATCGAAATAGGGATGGTTTGAATTATGAATAAAATTCGAGTGTAATATGAATAATATCTAATGGAAGTGAATTATAATGGAAATGGTTTGAGTTGCAATAAAACCAGGTGAATAGAAATAAATTGAGTATGGCTTTATATTAATAAAATAAATTCGAAAATGAATTAAGTAGGTGAATTAAAAATCAGGAAATGAGGTGAATAAATGGGTCAATTGAATGAAATAATAAATGGATGGAGTCTGCTTGAATAAAAAAAGAATTAAATCAAAATTTTAATTAGAATTGGGTTATCAGAATGGACTTAAGTTATGAGGTGAATCAATTTGAAGTAAAATTACTTAAATAAAAGCTTGGTTTCGAGTGAGAAGAGAAAACCATTAAATAAAGGATTTGGGTTAAATTTATTTGGAAAATGGATATTAGTATAAGCATTGTAGGGTGTCAAGCTCAATGAAATAATGTTAAAACGAACCCAATGCGGAGGTGAAATGAAAAGAAATGTATGGTTGGTGAGTAAATTAGAAATGAAACAGAATTAAATACAGAATGAGTTGGAATAAATTTGAAGTAGTTATAAACTAAAATGGATACTCTATTAAGCAAATAGTAACGAATTTACATAAAAACGGTCATTGTTTGACGTAAACAAGTAATTAAAAATCTATGAATTAATAGAAGCAAATAAAATTGATTTTGAATCATTTGAAGTGAAAATGAGCTTGTTTGGATTAAAAATAAATTGAATGTAAGCAATTGAGTTGTAAACGAAAATTAAATGGAATGGCATATAAATTTGGTTGGAAGCAATTGGAACTAGCTATAAATCGTATAAATCGCTTATGGAAAATGTTTGGTGCTTGTTGCTTACGTAATGCATGTGTTTAGTTATTGAAAATAAGTGAATTGCTAATAGATTTCTATATATGACACTTACATATTTATATTGAGTAAGTACAGGTACCGGGAAGCCGTTTGGCTGGATTTGGTTGCACTAATAGCTAAAATAAATAAGCCGCTTGCTTAGAAATGCTAAATAAAGGTACGCCTGCGCAATAAAAATAGGAAATATGAACTGTTTTTTCTTTTTCCGAACGTGTGGGTCGATGTATATATATATTTATATCTTTTGTCAAATTTTAAAAGCTCCTCCGTACAAAGGAGACTCTGCCAAAAAATTTCGAAAATTTTGAGAGTCGGAAATTTTTTTGAAAATTTTTGGGAATTTTTTTTTAACGACAAAACGATTTCAAATTGGAAATTTAAGTAAGTTAATAGATGAAACTAATATGAATTAGTTATAAATGAAAAATAAAATTCAACACTCAAAATTGAAAATAAATTGAATTCGTATGAAAATGGGGAAAACTAATTTGAATAGAAGTTGACGTGAAAACTTCTGTAAGGAAATGTATAAAATGATTTGAAAGGTTACGATTGAATATTGTTGCTAAGTAAGATACGCAAGTATTAAAGGGAAAAGAAAATTGGATTTAATTCCAAAAGATAAATTTGAATTGCCCGACAAAAAGGTATGTATTTAAATATCTGTATGAAATTGGATTGGGTTTTTGATTTAGCCACTTGGCTTTTGTTTTCTTTTGGAATTTGAGAGCTCGTAGAGGCATTTTGTAGTTGTACCGAGCTAGTCGCGCAAAGGCGACGCTGGCAAAAAATTTCAAAAATTTAGAGAGTTAGAAAAATTTTGATAATTCAAAATTTGGTTTTAAATTGAAATTTAATTGATTGAGCAAAATGGTATTGTTTGAAAACTATAAAAGGTTTTGGGAAGTTGGTTAAGGTGATAGTGAGTCTTTAATAGAAGATAGTTGGTACGATGTTGAATTGTGAGTTTTGGGAAAAGGTAAACATGTTTTGAACCATTCTTCCTAACTGGTAATTTCGAGGACGAAATTCTTTTAAGGGAGGAGGAATGTGACGACCCAGAATTTTTAACAATTTAAAATGGAATAATTAAATTGATTTTTAACATTTAAAAGTTAATTTTAACTTGAATTCAAGATATCAATATTTACTTGATAATTAAATCATTGAATTATATAGTTTAAATATTGAATTTAATAATTGAAATTGGGTAAATTGTTGAATCTGAAATTTTTAAGCTTGTTTAAAATAATTTGAAGGCTTATAAAATTTATAATGATGATGCTGATGATAACAGAATGGTTGAAATTTAATTTAAAGGTGGTTTGTTCAATTTTAATAATATATCGTTTAAATTGAATTTAAAAATAACCTTCCGAGGCACAGTCTCGAAATTCAACGAAACCAGTTCCATTTGATCCGTAATAGTTAGCTATTATCGGATTTCAATTTTCGTAGCAACCGGAGTTGTCGTTTGACCCTGCAGCTCAAAACGCTTAGAAACCATTTTAATCGATTTAATTTAAAATTGATCGTTTATTTCCGTAACTCGTGCATACGATCAAATTAGCCTCCGAAACACGTTCCATTGTGTTCAGAATGTGGGTAAAACCTTATAAACGCCCGTCGGTCTGTCTGATTAGGAGTTTGAAATTTCATGGTGCAACACGAGATATTTTCAATATTTAATCATATAATATTCAACGCGTACTCTAGAAGCTATCCCAATCGATATTTATTCTTCGTCCCCTCTCTAATCCAAACAGAAATCAAAACCAAACATAAATCAAATTCGAACGTATCAAAAATAAAAAAATAAAAGAAAAATTAATGGCGACCGGTTCGATCTCGCGATCTCACGAAATCGCGATTACCGTAGGCGCGAGCCAGAGGAAGAGCGAGGCGTAGGGAATCGCGATGTTGGAAGATTGCAGTGATTTTCGAACTAGGGTTTCGCATGGGACGCGCGAGGCGGCACCGAAGAGTTCGTCGCGAGTAGGAACATCGCGACTGGAGGAAGGCACGAACGATGATACGGCAGACCGCGTTCGGTTTTGGGGTGCGAGTTGAGCTAGGGCAAGGGGTTGCTCGATGCTGCCTATGGGTTTAGTGAAGTTTCAAGGGAATTGGTATTTGGTTCGGTGGAATTTGGCTACGATTTTGGAGGCTTGTAGTGGTGATCTAGCAAATGAGTTTTCTCAAATTATCTCGAGTCAAATATGAGAATATTCTTAAGGTTTAAAACTCAAAAATATCAAGTTTAAAACTAACTTCTTAAACACTTCTTTTGATAATGATGTTGTTTAATATTTATTAATCTAAGTTGTATGTTTCATTTAAACTAAACAGGTAGATTCTTAAGTTAAATTCGAAATTTAATTAATAGTGTGCTTAAGGAGAAATTAAGGAAATAAAATGTTTATCTTAAATCAAACTTAAAGATCTTAGATTAAATTATAGATTAATGATAATCAAATCCCAGGTTTATAAAATAAGATCTTAAAGTGATATAGTTAAGAAATTAATTAATTTATTTGACTTAACTTTTAATTAATTTAGGTTTGAGTGATTAAGATTATTTAATTAATCAGTTCAGTAATTAAAGAGAAACTAATTAATTTATGGTTAAGAAATAATTAATTATTGATTAGGGGTTATAAGTTAATTAATTTTTGACTAATTAATTTATAGGTGGAGATAAATTAATATAAGTAACTAGAGAATTCGTTACTTAAATGATAATCACTTAATGTAAGTAATTAAAGGATTAACTCGTTCAGGTTTAAATAAATCTAATTAGTTATTAAGGATAAAATTAATAATTAAAGGTTAAATAAAACTAATAACAATGGGAAATTACTTGATAAAAATAATTAAAGGATAAATTACTTAAGAAAGTAATTAAGAATTAATGAGTTATAAATTAAAGGATAATTAATCAATGTGAGTGATTATGGTATTGTTGATTAGAGTAATTAATTAGGATAAATATAATTAAGGTTAATGGATGAAGGATAATCGATTTGTGTTATTAATTTAAGGCAAATTACTTAAGGAATCTAAAGAGGAAATTAGGGAATGGTAAATTAATAGTTGTAATTCACTAATTAATCTTGAGTAAGCAGGGTTAAGGTGGTTAAAGTAATAAATTTAATTTATATTAAATTAATTAGAAACGGTATGACTAATTAATCTGGCTTATTGATGATTAAAGTATATTGAATATCCTGGATTATTTGATATCGCTGATATGTGGTTTAATATGCTATGTTTGGATTGAACTGTTTTAGCATGGATTGTCTATCAGTGATAAATTTTGGGTATGAATGGAATAGTTTAAAACTTAAATAACTTGTTTCTAAGATGAAATTGGACTCGAAAAGACCGGGGATCAGGTATTAGAAGATACCCGAAACCACTTCAAATTTTTATAGATTGATATATGAAATCTATTGGCTGGAATGAAATGATTTAAGTGAATTGGACTATTCAATCCAAATTTTGGGTAGTAGAAAATTTCTGTGTGAAATAAGTGGTGTCAACATCAAATTGTGAATTTGTAAATTTATTCGAGTTGCCCAAGTTGTTTGCTTGGATATTCTATGTTAGTTGGGTTTACTCACGCTGGTTTCCAACCTGAGATAGGTGTTACTTTGATGTAATGCTCGGGTCAGACCGAGTATTACAGATTTTTAGGAAAGGACGTTTTGGTGCTCAGGAGGCGAGCTGGATGACAGGAACGTGTAGAGTATTTCCGCTGTATTATATTATTGTAATTCTGTGACATGTTGATTTGTATATGTCCAGTGTTTGAGTATATGTGTAACTCTGATGTATTAAAATGTAATCGACAGATATAGTATTCCTCTGTAAACTGTTACTATTTATTATTATATTTTATCCGCTGCGAATGTGAGACGTTGTTTCTGATCTTCTTCTTCTTCTTCTATCTCTTTCTTCTTTTTCATAACTATCTGGAATTTTCGGGATCGAAAATTTCGGGTCGTTACAGCACCAAACATGTTAAATAAATCCCAATTGCACACAAAATCATTTTAAGAAGAGTTAATTAATTCGAGAGTTCCGTCTTTAAAACAAATATCTTTAAGACCATAAGAATAAAAATCACCAAACTTAACAAATCTTCTAGAAAAACCTTTCCGGAAATAGCATATTCAACATAATTGTCAGTGGCTTCTTTGTCATTCAAAAGAAAGCCTTTCATTTATTCTGAGAGCCTTGTCATTATTAGTGGTTGGCTTGAGGAGTCCATTTTTGATTTTTTTGAAGAGATAAGAAGGTGAAGAGATATTTAAAATTTTGAAATAGAGTGAGTGAATGAAAAGATAGAGATACGATGTACTAATAGATAGAGAACTGACATTTCAATTTTTAAAAGATGCCTTTTTAGTTATTGGAGTTATGCAAAAGAGAGGAAAATTCAAATTTTGAATTTGAAATGAAATTTCAAAATTTTGGCAGATATGTCGACATATGTGCTCTGGGTATGTCGACATATGAGCCATAAAATTCAAAATTAAAACTAATGTAAAATATTCCTATATATATAACTATATACTTGTATGCATCCAATATTAGTATTAATCTATATTTTATTCCTAAATAAATTAAATAAAAATTAAATGCAAAAAGTACCACTTTTTGCTTCATTTCTTTGATCTGTTCCGATTAATCTATAATTATTGTGAAACATATGTTTGCATCCTTGGTATCCAGTTTACTATCACTTGAAGTAGTATCTGAATCATCTAATGTTGATGTGTAAACCCTCTTTCTTTTTCTAGATAAATTAGAAACAAGCGATATCCTTGATTTATTATGATGTGGACAGTCCCTTTTCATATGTCTAGGTTTGTCACAGTTGAAACGTCTAATCGCAGTTCCAGTTTAAAAGGTCTTGTTTTCAGGTCTTCAAAAGTTGTTCATCTTTCTATGCTTGAGGAACTTTTTGAAATTTCTGGTCATGAAAGCAATTCTCCTCATCATTATCATCGCCTGAATCCTGATCATCGCTTATTATATTGAATATAATGGGTTCCTTTTTTATTGCCTTGCTTTCTCTTTTTCCCTGCAAGTGTGCTTCATAGGACATTATATTGCCTATTAACTCTTCAGTTTTAGAGTGCTAATGTCATTAGCCTCTTCAATTTCTAGTGTCTTTTGATCACACTCCTAAGAGAGTTAATTGAGGATTTTTCTAACTTCATCTTCTTTAGAAAAACAAATTTAACCAATGATATTAAACAATGTACCATATCTTGAAATCCATAATACATGTCAGAAATAGACTGATTATGATTCATTTAAATAATTGAAATTTATTAGTTAACATGGAAATTTTAGTCTGTTTGACTCTCCAAGCACTCATGGGTAACTTCCAATGTTCTTCAAATATCAAATGCAGACATAGAGATAGAGACTCTATTAAAAAAATATCTAATGAGCAAAATAAAATATTCATAGCCATAGAATTATTAAGTCCAAGTGTTTTTCGGTCAGCAGTCCATTGTGAAAAGTTTGTCAAGGGTTCTGTGTACCCATTCTGTATAATATTCCAAATATCTAAACCATTGGACTATAAATATATATTTAACCTACATGGTTGATAAATGTAATTACTGCCATTAAAAAGGCTTTAGTAGTAGATATTCCTTCGACAAAAGTGTTAACAAGTGTACTAATAGTTTTGCTAGCCATTTCAACTTTTCAAAAATAAAATTATGAGTTTTTGTAAATCTAGTGCTCAGATACCAAATGTGGGTTGCGGATTTATGGATCTTAAGGCTCACTTGGGAAGGGTGAATAGTATTTTCTAACTTACGTAAATCCTTTTAATTTTCTTTGAAGATTGATATTAAATCACAGATCAACAACACATAATTATACTAAAAATCAATCATAGATGCAATCAAGATAAAAATAAAAGCACTAAAGTAAGAGTTAGAGAGATGACACCAGAGATTTTATATTGATTCGAATTTATCCTACATCTAGTCCCATAAAATTGTTTGTACGGATTTCTTTTCAAATGCTAATTTTTAATCGAGCAGAAGGAAAACCCAAATACAATCTTGATTTTGAGGCTACGAGACACACCCTTTTGTATTCTGAGTCCAGGGGTAAACTCACTTGATTTGATCAGGCTACAAACACGCCCACTAGATTTGAGCGTGCTACTAAGCACACCCACTTGATTTTACGAGCTACAAGCACATCCAAGCAAACACAAATAGAGCTGATAGTTTTTCTAAAGATAAATTCTTATACTTTGGATACAATGGATCGTATAGCCTCTTGGATAGCACTTTGATCATTGAATAGAGAGAGAGACATTTCCAAAAAAGTAAGAAAGTAGTATTGAATCAACACATTGAACTTTGAATTGCTCTATATAATTTTTAAGAGAATAGAGTATATTTTTCATGATTATTTTCAAGAGAGTAAGGAGTGGGAAGAAAGCAAGTAATTAGTCATCAAAAAATTCGTTTACACTCCCCTTTATATAGTAAATAAACAGATATGTTCATTCGTAAATAGTAATGTTGAATAGACACTTCCGTTCAATTCGAAAAACCATTTGGCGGCATATATGTCGACATATACACATGTATGTCAACATATGCTAGTTCAAAATAAAAATTGGTTTCTTTTTAAATTGTTTTCAAACTCCTATACTTTATAAAATAATTTGAACTCTAGAAAAATTTTATAAAATTTTATTGAAAAATAATTTATTTTTGTTTAAAAATATCAAAGATTAGAATTTGGAGATAGAGATCATAAATTGCTATCAAGGACTTTAACAATATATACTAATGACTCTGTACATTAAATTATAGCCATTAGTTGTTTTTTTCTTTATCTTTGAACTCATGAGTCTTCATGTTTTAATCTTGAGTCTTTTTACTGTATAGTCTTTGATTTAGCACCTATTTAGTATTCTATACTACATACTATATAACTTGGTAGAACATTAGTATCTATATTTGTATGATTGTATATAGTTGTTGTCATCAAAATCAATAATTGAGGTATCAATGGTTATCGCAAACATTAAAGAATGTTGAAGACAACAGCTTGACTTTACAAGTAAATGTAGGATTAGGTATATAGAGTTCTCTAAGGACGAAATAGGTTGTAATACGACGTGTAATCAACAGACCTTTTCATCTAAGGAAAATTATTTTCAAACATTAAGGTTGATATTATAGGCCATTATCAACACACACACACACACGCGCGCGCGCGCGCGCGTATGTATGTGTATGTATACGTATAGTTAGCTAAAAGTTTTTGCTTTTAATATTTTCATTACATACATGCATACATACATACATACATACATACATACAAAAATATACACACACACACACATATGAATGAAAATGATATAATTAGGTAAAAATTTATTTTATTATTGGCTTATAATTATTATCTTAATTTTTTTATTATTTATATCAATTAATTTCATTATTTATTAACTATTAATAAAATTAATTAGCTAATGCATTATATATATATATATATGCACGTATGTAAGTACATCAAATAAATTATTTTATGATTTGAAAAATTATAATATAGTTTTGTGAACCATAATATTTGAAATTCATCGTAATTATTTAAATTATAATGAATTTTGGATATGGTGATATACATTAAAAATAGATTTAAATCATTAAATAAAACAATAAAATAATTTGAAGATCTTTTTTCGGATTAAGGAAATGAAGTGATATAGTTTGCAAATTATAATATTTTTAATTGGTTTTTATCTTAGATATGTTAAATATTATAAATTTTTAACTAATCAAATATATTATAATTTTTTTCTAAATTAGTGTAATAACCCAAATAATATTTTTTGGATTTGAAAAATAAAACTTTATTTATTGCACATTTTAATGTTCTTTTTTCGTTTTTCTATGTTTATATCTATTATTATATAATTTAGAATTAATTGAATATTTAATAAATTATACACACACACACACACACACACATATATATATATATACATGTTTCATTAATATGCCAAAGATTATTATACTTTGTTATTTATATAGATGCACACATTTATATATATTGAATATGTACTTATACATAGACCACATATATTTAGATATAGTGCACACTTTATAACATTTATACTATGTGATTTTAAATCCCAATAATCTTGTGTACATATAATTATACATAATAGTATTTATGTACACTAACATAATGCATGTGTTATGCTCCCCTATTTCATTACCACAATATAATAATTATTTTATGATGTTCAATATATGCATCATATATAATTTAATTAAAATAATTGCAATAAATTTAATTTTAGTTAGGACAAATCTCATTATATCAAATCTAACATTAAATACTATTGAATGTAATCTTTATAATTCATGGTAACACATTAAAAAATTAAGTGCATAATAAATAAAAGGAAAGTTTTTGCAATTTGCTCATTCTACCTTACCGCATGGTGCAGCCAATGCAATATATTGTGCATTCTTAAGTTGCACGAACCACACCTACTTTCGTCCAAACTTTAACCTAACTTTTCTACGACTTATTTCAAATTTTCTCCATCGCATCAAATATGTTGTGGGCCTTTCTAACTATGTTGGGCGAGTTCTACTCATTTTTAGGATTTGATCAACCATGCTAAGGGTATCGTCCATTAGTATAAACTGCTGGCTCTAAGAGAGTTTTAAACACTTCCTTTTGCTTTCTATGTATTCAAACACTAACCTTAAGCAACCAACAATCATCATAGTCAAGCCACCACTCCCTCAGTACCATGATCGTAAACTTAGGGGTAACTAAGTAACTTCATACCTTCAATATCCAACAACATAATAGTTTCCACTATACCCATACTTCGAATATCATTTCCAATAATCATCAGTGGCGTCAATCATTATATAGGCTAGATTCTAGCATAAAAACATCCTTTCTGCACACAACTAAACTTATTTCCATAAATTAAAAGATAATAGAAATTATAAAAGGGTAGAGGCTCTCTTTTAAAGTACCACTTCTCGCAGATCTTTGGATACTGCCATCCATATCCTTGCTAGGCTACATTGTTTACTTTTCTTTTTAAATTCTGTTTATCCCCAAAGCCGGTTGTTTTAAACTTAACTACATTCAACTTGGTTAGTCCGTAAATATGGAAATAAAATTATTTTAGATCTCACTTAATAAATATTAACTTAGATAGACAGCGCTTTCATTTGTCTTTAATAACATTCAAATATTCCAAATGACTATAAAGAAATATAATCTATCAAAGTAATAAATTTGCGGGTCATTACAAGACTCATGTGAGAGATGTGGAACGTAACCTCGACATTGAAAATGACAAAAAATGGAGTAGGGGCATAGTTTGGGTTTTGGTTGACCCTCGACAGGGTATTATCACTCCATGTCTTGAGTATGCTTTTTGATGTTGTGCGCAGGAGGTGATGGTATTTGGGATCACGTATTTAGACGTGGACTGGCTATGTTTTCCTTAATGGTATATTTTATCTAGAAATATACGATGTTCGGAGGTAGTTTCTAACCCTTGTAGGTAATTGAAGCATCGTTCGAAGAGATCTCCATGGAAAAATCCATTATGCGAACGTTTCATATCGGTTTTGATTATACACTCTTTTATTGTGTTGAATGCAACCATTCCAGCTATATTATAATATTTATATTCTATACCCTATTTATTATCTAATATATTACCTATGTACTTATTAGATGGTGTTTCTTTTATGGGAATAATAGTTATTCCATTCCATGTGGCCTCGAAAGTACCGTTATATATTGATCATATATTTCTTGAGTCTTTCATACAAGACTTATGTTTGAGGCTTGATTTTTGTTTCTCCTGAATTCCTCACGTGCTCTTTCGAGTAGTTTGAGAAAGGCAGGCTTTCGTTGATGTTCTTTGGAGCTCGAGAAGATGAGCTAGATGTTTCACCCACCGTAGTATTCTAATTTCCGCTGCATTACTATTTGATGTATCGGTATTGTGTGGATAGGCAGTAATAACTGCCTAGGCTGATGATAGTACTTAGGTTTTTATAACTCCAAGATTTCTGTATTGAAGTAACCCTTTGTACTATTCTTTTGATATTATATATTATCATATCAATATGAGATTCTAATATTGTGTTCCCTTCTTTCTTTCTTTATTTTTCATTACCTTTTTTATCCTAACAATTCATCCTTTCGACACGTTGGTACTCGGCAGACGAATACCGTGGATGTATTAGTGTAGACATTTGGGGGTTGAAAGGGCGGGTGGTTGCAACTGGTATTAGAGCTGAAGGTTAAGCGAGAATCTTGTCTTTGATGGGTATGACTCATTAGGAGATAGGTTAATGGAATGCCTTAGCATGATTCAAGTGTATTATACATATGAAATCGTATTTGTATTTGTTATAAACGATTACCTCACTGGTAATTATAACTGCAAAAATTAAAGATCCTATATAAGGTAACTTATACAAGTGAATTGTCAAAGTATATTTTAATTAATGTAGGGTTTACTTATGTTTATATATTATCCCTCGTTAATTAGTTTAGTTATGCTAGAGCAGTTTATGAGCACCGATGCTCAACCAGTTTATGAGCAGTTTTACCTTTACTGCATGGGTTGGGTAAACAGTATTTATAGATGCATTGTAACGAACACCTTATGAATTTAATTTAATGATTTGACTATAATGCATTCAGTAATAGTGTTGGGTTAAAGGTTAAATTTGGTAAAAGATGTTTATTTGAATACGAGGAAGATAAGGTATTTCAAAAATAAATATTTATGAAAAGTTTTTATAAAAGAAAGTGATTTTATATAAGTAAGGTTTATAAAATATGATTTATAAACAAGAAGGATTTAACTGATATTCTTGAGAACTTAAATCCCGGTGTTTTTGAATTTTTTTTAAAGATTTTAGAGAAAATAGTAACAGTATTATTTGAAAATTAGTATTTGGGAAATTGTATATAAAATTGAGATCATGGTACAGTAATATTTATGTAGTATTTGATACCATTTTGAATGATTTTGGTCAAGTCCGAAAAGCATGGATTGGGTGTGTTGATCTCACTCTTATCGCCTGAACATAATTCTGATGATGACTTCAACATCATCGACGTTCATTTTTGGGTTTCTAAGTTGAGGATGATACATGGTTGTTTTAGTAAAATAGATTCTGATTTGATTCCAAAAGTATGATATGTTATACAAAAGATATATGTATGTATTATTATTTCAAAATGATTTGAAAAAAAGTTAGTGTATAGTTTTAAAGTTTTTCTTAAAAAAAATTGTTGTGAACTTTTTCTGTAGAATTTTTTTTTATAGAGGGTGCCCCAGTTGTAATGGCATAGCCTGAAATAAATGCTGAAACCTTTTCATGTTTTCCCTTATCGGTAAAGTTTGTTTGATAAATTGCTGAAATTTGTCAAGTTATTTTATGGACATATGTAGCCTTTGCATTATGATTGTATGGTGTATTCATTATGTTATGATACATTGTTTGGTAGTTTTCATTTGTTAAAATGAAACAGGATTTCCAATGATTTTGGATAGTCGGAAGCTTCCACATAGAACTTGAAGCTAAGTGTTTTGTGAAAATTTAACAATTGAGTTTATATAACATTGAATTGAGAATATAGTTAGTTAAAACAAGTTTGATTTGTCGAACATACTTGTTAAGTAAATAGAATTTGATGTTTTTTAATGTCATGGAGTATTAAGCGGGTATGAACTTAAGTCATAACATTCTATAGACTTGAAGTTATGTTCAATGATATAGTTCATAAATGATTTTAGTATTAATAAGACATGCCATTTGTATAAGAGAAAGTGACAAAAGATATTGGTATAGTAAAGAGACCAATAGGATAAGTACGTAAGTTATGCGTAGATCGTTTTATTTGCAAGATTGTTCTTGATCCGATATTCGCGTACATGATTTCGAGGTGATGTATACCGGTCTGAATAAGGATTTTTCACTAGATTCTTACTGGCGAACACTTGATACGAATTCTTGATACGAACATGCATTTTTTATCATGGTATATGGCTATGTAAGAATGAAGGTGTCTAATCAAGAAACCTGATCGGGGTCCATACTTCAGTGGTCAAGTGATCCATATTAGTTGGGAAGTGAAATTTATATGATCGAGCAAGTGATCAGAATTGATATAATGTATGGATGATCCATATGTATCGTACGAGGTTTAGTATGTGCATTCTGTGTTTTGTCGGCTTATGGAGAGTTTAGATGATGGCTTTTCATTTTGCTATGAGGTAGCATGAATTGTCCACTAAGTAACAACCTAAGGTTATTGAGCGTATGGTACGCTTAGTAGGTTGTTTATCATCCTTGTGCGATGAGAGGATTAGCACTCGAGAAAACCATGGGTTTTTGTTTGCTAAGTGAATTTGAATACCATTAAGTATTGCTTAGTGATTTTTTCTTCGATTGCTAATGTTGGGTTTTTTAGGATGAAATATTCTAAGTAGGGGAGAATGTAACAACCAGGAATTTCATACACTTCGTATTTAAATATCTAAACTCTTTAAATATATGAATCTTGGATAAAATATTATTAAAATGATTTAGTAAGCTTTTTAACCCCCTTTTAAATAATAATTAATGAAGGTAAACTTGTTTTGGAAAAATGTTTACAAAAATAAATACTTTGAATAAATATAGATAATACGACCAAAAATTATTTTAACGATAAACAACTTTTTAACCGTCGGAAGTTTTTCACATTTTTTTACATACACTTATTTTATTAGTAATTAAAAAATGAAATAAATTTTTTTAGAATTTATGGAAATAATTTTTTTGGATTATCTCATAGGTGAGGTCATTAAAGATGTTTAGGAAATGACCTTTTATGGTAGTACTTAAGCAAAAGAAGAGAGGTGTAAAGTTAGCATGTAAAAATGAGGCTCCTTTGTGACCTTTCATGGAAAGTAAGAGGCTGTTATGACCTCTTCTAGAACCCTATATAAGGAGAGGTATACCATACATAATAAATCACTAATTCACTAAGATTGAGATGGATTATGAGAATTGAAAATGGTGAAAGTGCTTAAGCACTAATCTACTAATTATTCTCTAGCCTTTTGAAGTCATAACCATATCTTCTCCGATCTCTTTTAAACTTTGGCTTTAGGCCTAAGACATTATGGGAGGCATGATTATTAAGTAAGAAGTGGGAGAAAGTGAGAGGAAGAAAGGGGTCGGGGGGAGGCCTGAGCTTAGGAGGAGGAGAAGATGTGGCTTTAGTTTAGAACTGGTAAAGGTTGGATCTTTAGGCTTTTGGTGATGGAAGGAGGTGGTTATTTTCTCTTGTGACTTTTTCTTGGGTTCGTCATGGATCTAAGTGAGTTATCTCACTATCTTATTAGTATATATTGTGTATATATATGTTGTGTGAAAAGTATAAAGCTAAACTGATATTAACTAAGTAAAGTTATAAACTTTGAACCCTTTTTGCTTTTAAAAGCAAATTATAACTGTATATTGTATAACATCACATCTATTATCCTCTTAAACATGTAGCATGGTCTTGAATTGATGTTTAAATTGTTGTATGAAATATGTGTTATATTGAAGTAAGTTTGAAAGTGTTTGAAGTGATAATAGTCGTTATTAATGCACTTTCGAATCCCTTATTTTTAGGAATTTTTATAAATAAGTGGAAAGATATTCTTAGGAATTTCTTTCCGTATTTTTAAGTATCCTAATGTTAGTACATAATATCAAAATTTTAAGTCTTAAATAATTTGCTAAAGTGGTTAAAACTAGTCGCAAAGATTAGACTTTCCAGTGTTGTTTTTAATAAGGACTTTTAATGGCATTTATAAATGCTGCAGTAAGTTGCTTATGGTTTTAAATGTTTGAAAATGATACTTAAATTTGGTAATTTCTATAATCTTTTTAGAGATGTTTTCAAACATGTTTTTAAGTATATTAAATTTGGCTTGAAGTTTAAATATATTTTTAATAATTATATATAAATTTCGAAAAAGTAAAGTAGAGGTCAAACACTAAAAGCCGACAAGGTAGTCTTCTCTGTTTCTATGAGTTAAGATTGATGTCATGTAGGGACTGAGCAATAGTTCTCTAACCTACTGGACTTCTCTTTTGAATGAGGAATAGTTAAGTAGGAATGTCGGAAGTGTGTTAATCTTGTTGTTTATTTACTTGTTTAAAAGATAATTAACTTTGCTTAACGCAAAAAACCAACAAAGTAGGCTAATCTATTTCTGGGATTTAAGATTGATGTCAAGTAAAGACAAAGCAATAGACCTCTAACCCACTAGGATTCCCTCTTGAATGATGAATAGTTAAGTCGAGAATGTTGGAAATGGGTTAATCATGTTGGTTGTTGCTTGTTTATTGAAATCATTGATACTATACTTAATATAAGGCCGACGAGTATGCTTGTCTATTTGTGAGATTCAAAAATAAACTGTCTAGGCAAGGCATTGATCCAACCTATGCTCTAACTTACCCTGTTTCACTCTTAGTCGAGGAATAGTATAAGTTGAGATGTCGGAAATGAGTTAAGCATATGAAAATTGATTTGTATAAGCAACTGTTATAACTAGATTGCCGATTAGTCGGCCATTGAACATAACTAAATATTAACTTAGATCTTTAATGAATTGTTCTAAAGATGATATAAGTATGGAAATGGTTTTGGGTTTTTTGTGACAATGTATTAATAAAATTCGTCTTTAATCCTTTTTAATTATACTTATGAATGTAAATAAATCTTTAAAATAATGTTTTAAAAATAAGCATAAGTGAAATGGTTTTGAGATTGTAGTAACAATGTCTAAATAATATTGGTCCTAAACCTTTTGAATGGATTTGTGAAAGTACTTAGATGCTTAAAACGGATATTTTGAAGGATTATAAGGAATCTTGTTAATGTTTTGTGAATGTACTTATACTATTTGAGATAAGCATATGAATACTTTCGTAGTACTGAAGTAGTACAAAAGAACAGTAGAAATTGATAAACGGTGTTTTATTAGATACAAGAAGTTTTATTAGATACAAGAAGTTTTAATTAATAAAAGATTAATTAAGCAAAAAAGAGATTAGTCGTTTATATGACTTATCATGCTTTGTTTGTCTATTTGTTTATAGAAAATATTTAGTCATATACTTAGCACTAAAAGCCAATGAAGTAGGCTTGTCTATTTGTGGGAATTAAGGCCGATGTTCGTGTAGGGATATGAGAAAGAGCGCTTTAACCCATCGGCTTCACTCTTTATCAAGGGATAGTGTGAGAGGAAAGTATCAAAAAAGTGGTAAGTATAATAGACTTGGTTTCCATATATGGTCGCTCTCATAGTCATTGAATTAGCAAATTTGTCGTTTTAATTTTGGAGTGACCAGGATTAGTAAATGTTTTACTTACCAAAAACCACTTCAAGGCTGAGATACAGGTACTTTCACTTCGAAGTGCATCTGTTTGAGGTACATAAATCTTCGTGGAGATTTGAGATCGATTTAAGATGCTCGAACACATGTAATTTTTCATAAACTATTCAGGATGTGGGAATCCATGTGTGATTCCGAGATCTGTTGAGAAACTGGAATCCTTGTGTGGTTTCAAGATCTATTCGAGATATAGGGAGATCCAATTTCGGTTTCGTGTTCTATTCGAGTGACGAAGACTCATGAGAAGATGCCAAACGTAACCTCGACATCCAAAATGACAGAAAACAGAGTAGGAACATAGCTTGGGGTTTGGCTGATCCACGACAGGATATTATCACTCCTCTAGAGTATGCTAATCGATGTTGCAAGTGGGAGGTGATGATATTTAGGATCACGTATTTTTACATGGACTGGCTATGTTTTCCTTAATTGTATATTTTATTTAGAGATATACGGCGCTCGGAGGTAGTTTCTAACCTTTATGCAGGAAATTGGATTCGACGTCGACCGAAGAGATCTCTACGGAAAAATTCCAGTGTGCGAATATTCCTTATCAGTTTTGATTGTACCCTCTAATATGCTATTGAATGTAATGAATGTAACCGCTCCAGCTATGTTATAGTATTTATATTCTACACCCTAAACATTATCTAATATGTCACCTTATTAGATGGTGGTTCTATTGAGGGGATAATCTTTATGGCATTCCATGCGATCTCATAAGTACTGTTATATGTTGACATATTTCTTGAGTTTATCATACCAGACTTATGCGTGACGCTTGGTTTTTGTTTCCCCTAATTTCTCGCATAATCTTTCTAGTAGTTTGAGAAAGGCGGGCATTCATTGTTGTTCTTTAGAGCTCGAGAAGACGAGATGGATGTTTCGCCTATGATAGTATTCTTATTTCCGCTGCATTACTATTTGATGTATCAGCATTGTGAGGACAGGCAGTTATAACTGTCCAGGCTGATAATAGTACTTAGGTTTTTATAACTCCGAGATTTCTGTATCGGAGTAATACTTTGTACTATTATTTTTATATTATATATTATCGTTTCATCGTGACATTCTAATATTGTGTTCCCTTCTTCCTTGTTCTTTTTTCCTTTTCGTTTTATTTTACTCTAACATTTCGTCCTTTCAAGATTTGAGTGCTCGGTACACGAATACCGTGGATATATTAGTGTTGACACTTGGGGATCGAAAGAGCGGGTCATTACAACTGAGAAGACAAATTCTCTATTAAATAGTAGTTTACTTCCAATTCTTCAACTCAGACCTAATTATAGTCTTTCGATGGCCGTTATGCCATGATTTAACAATAACCAAAGTGGAGCATCTGCATTGAATCTTGATAGTACTCTTAAATCGAGAGAACTATGTGATATAGTTACTCCAATATTTCTTGTTTGGTTAGATGTTATAAGCCAATAGGAAACTCTTGGATGAGTCATTCCATAGTTATCCAATAACTGTGAGTACGTAACTCCTTGGTTCCCCATCAGTCTTGAGTAACACTACCCAATGTTTTGAGAGCGTTACATACTCTGGTCTTAATGGATTTATTGATATCTTTTCTCAAAATATCTTGACCGAAAATGTTAAATAATATGTTAATTTATATTATGATAATTTTCTCTTGATCGTAGCTCTTTATAGTTATAACATATAACATATCATTTAAGGATTTTCTACTTAATGTAATTTTAATTAATTATATCATATATAACAAAGCATATAATCGAAATCAAATACCTTTGTTGTGAATAAGATTGGTTATAAAGTTTGATATATGTAAAAGATTATATAATTGCCTCAAGGCATATCGCTAAACCTCTCAATTTCCCACTTGCACTTGGGGACAAATATGGAATCTTAATCCCATCATTTCGACTGGTTTTTCAAAACTGTTAAGTTAGTCCCTTAGAGAACGAGTGTGTTATATTGTCTTAATTATATACTATGTTAATCAACTCCCTTCGATGCTAATAAACTACCTTTATCATGTGTAACTTTTCAAAGTATATTTCTCAACTTCTATTAAGTTATAGGTTCCTTTGTGATCGGTATCACAACATTGTCATCGTATAACAATGATAGGGTTCTTAATATTTGGAATTAACTCGAACTTGTATATATTGCTTTTATTGTTATGCTTATTCAAGTCAACGTACATAACGTCTTTGTTGAATTAGCCGCAACCTCTTGTTTGGAACATTTTCAACTTAAAGCTCCTTAATTAAGGTTACACATGCATTTTGGATCATATAGTATTCTCGAAATCACTTATGAAGTCCAAGTATGAACATTCTTTTATAAGAATTCCGTTGTTTTTATAAACAATTCTCTAATATTTCATAAATACTCGAGAATACTATAAACTATCATTTAATAAACTTAATTTGAATTTGATATTTGCTCACTATACCAGTTACGTAAGCCAATTGCGATATAGTAGACGACACAACATATATGGCTATTCCTGTTGTCTATGCATAAGGAATTCATCTCATATGCTCCATATTAAATATTTTATATGGTATCTTTGTATATCGTTTGAGACAATCTGTACTTTCTTTCATACTGATTATAAAAGATGTACTTTTCAAATCCAATGTCGAGTATTAAACAACTACAATAAAAATTATTTTAACATGAGTGCATCGTTAATAATTAGTGGTACATTGTTCATTCATATTTTTAGAAATATTTAGTACCTTTAAGATTCTTTCTTACAGGCACATGTTTCCTCTCTCTTGATAGAAATTCAAACTGTTGATTCCTTCATCAAAATATTTGCATTTTGACCGAAATTCAAACTATTTGATTTCTTTGTCAAAACATATACAAAGTTCTTATGCTTATCGATTGATACTATTCTTGGATCCTATCCAATACTTATAAAACCAATTATCGCTCCCATTAACTCTAGGATATTTTGGGTATTATGTGCAAATAGTCTATTCTAAATCATTATTTAAATTTTCTATTTTGATATATATGTACCAAAATTCATAATCATACCAGGTGATAATTTTGTGACTAAAAACCGAACTAACTTTAGCACGTTAAATAATGAATCTATTATGTTAATTCCAACAACTGCAGTTAATGATATTACTATCAACATTGCTTATTATTCCAACCGCACTGTCTTCTTTTTAAAGACATATTTACAGTCGAAGGATCATATCCTTTTGGGTACAACTATCAAATTCATATTTTTACAATGCACTTGGAATCTATTCCAAGTTTGTGAACTATGCCATATGGAAAAGTCAATACTCTACATGGCTTTTTGAAAACGATGAAATTATTTTCTCGACGTTGATAAGAAACTAACAGTTTCTTTTTAATGTACGAGAATTTTTGTTAGACATTCTGATGTGTTGTATTTGCTTAGCTTTGGTTAATTTCATTTCACTACTCGTATTCAGTTTTATCTATGGATCATATCCATATCTATTTTACTACCAATAATTTCGAAAAGAAATTCATTTAACAAGAAATTGGCATTTCTTGAAAAAACAATTGTTTCTCGATGCAATAGAATAGATATTTGTAAACATTTATGAACTTGCTTTATATGTAGGTTTTTGGTATAAAAAACCTATGTTCATAGCATAAATTGATCAGTCAACATTGATCAATGTCAAACTCCTTTAGGGTGGTCCACACAAGGTCCCCATGCTGAATATTACATGATGTCTTTCAACTCACACAATCAATCAACTCTTTGACCTGGGATATATAGGGGTTTCTTATTAACTCTAATCTTTTATGACCTTGTAAATTATTCTTTAGATGAAATTATAGTAATATGTACTTTCTCTTAAGTTTATGTCCTTACGGAAAGATATTAACTCAACTTCACTCATCATCAATCATATTTTGTCCAACAAAGTCTGGATACTCCCTATCGATACATCATTATGTATCAAGGGGAAAAGTAACAAAGTCCAACAAAGTATGGAAACTTATCATCATTATGTATCATTATATACTTACTCTTAAGTATATGTCCTAACAAAATGACATTAACTCAACTTCATTTTTAGGTACTTTTGATACCTTTTTGTTGTTACACATCTATTTGATCAAATCGAATTCTTTTATTTCCTTTGCATGTCATGTTTTATACTTCCGTTTTATTCTGTGACCATATCATAAATATACTACTTATGTATCAAATACCTATGTTCATTTCTATGATAATTCATTTGTGAATTTAACAAAGTAAGTGGATCCATTTTGTGACTACACACACACACATATATCCAAAGAGTTTACTAACTCTTTTGTTGCTCCCACTGAGTGGATACTTTAACCTTAATCATTTGAGATATAATTCACTATAATCATATGTTCATAATCACGCGATTAGATAATTATTTCTCAAAGAAATGGCTTAGTCCATATCTGTAAAATAATTATAAAACTTTCATATATTTTTTATATTTTTTTTATAGCTAATGCATCATTTATTATGAAAACAAATACCGTCATTATAGACTTATCTTATAACTAATTTTCATAATATTCATCTTAAATTAGAATTATATTTGTCACTACTGAAAACAATTATTATTTCATAAATAACACTTAGTATATTTACAAAGACAATCATTTGTAACTTATGCGATAACTAATAATTTTCATATGGTATGCTCCTATTGTTTCTTCTATTATTATAACCATATATGAAATATAAAGCTCCATCCAACCACTTGTTAAAATATTTTATTAAATTCACTATAACTAGTTTCCAGTCAAGAGTTTCATATAAATGTCTTGAACTTAAGAAAATAATTCCCATAGAAAGTGATTTTCTATATATAAAAAGAACAGAAATCTCATTTCTCATTCTATATAATGCATCTCTACTATTTTATCCAATTCACATGTCAAATGTCTCTTCATGAAGCAGAGTTGACTGTTCACTCTCTTTGTCCCAACTGTGCCTATGTATCTTCCACTCTCAAACATTAGTTTTCCTTCAAACGGTCAACAAATCTAAAGGAAACTCTTACAACAAGATTGCAATGTATTATTTTCAAAAATGCATTTGGTCATCTTTAACATTTAATGATATCGAATAAGTTGCACTTTATGTAAACCGATCAAATAGACATTTCAATGATCTTATTCCTAGGTCCATCTTGTAGCTCTTGGTTTAGTGTTATATAACACAATAAGATCCTTATTGTAATCATTCATATTAAAAACAATCACATATTATGGTTTACTTTCTCATTTTGAATGAACCAATTTCATTAAGATTTCATGTCTTACGAACGTGGCTGTTCACCATATAACTTTTGTATATGATTGAATATGGATCAACTATCCACGTTACGTTATTTCTTTAGAGTTCAAAATTCAAAAGACAATACACCCGAGCAACTAAAACTTTAAACAACCTGGTTACGAACGCATTTATTAGTTGTATAATTAGATGCTTGCATTATCTGTAGATATATATTTAATATTTCTTTGTTAATTTTAGTTCGGTTCATTAGTATATTTTAACCGATAAACATTTTTTCAATTCTATTGGTTGTACAAATTTGTCAGATTAGATTATTTTAACTTGTACAACATGTATTCTTACAATATTAGAAAGGTTAAACGTGTTCATTTCATTTTTCTAATAAGGATCCCACAAGATTTTTATATTCCACAAAACTCTAAGAGAACTTATAGTTTCTCCAATGAGTGTTAGGACTCTTTTTCCTTAGGATATCGACCTTGAATTTTCTCAACAAATCATAAGCTCATAAGCGATGAATAAATCTTTAACGGTTGCATCAGATAAGATTCCTGATTGTGGTATTTGTCCTAATAATGACATCGATCTTGAGTTTTCCAATAAACAGAGAGAGATTAATAACATACCTACCGTTTTGCGATGGCCTTGGTACAATGCATTTATTTTGAGTTTGCTCAACAAATACATATACGTATCTTGCCTCTCTATTAAATATATTAACAATAATATACATAACATCTATAATATGAGTATTCTTGACAATTGAAGAGTATGCTAGTAATCATTTCGTATATAAATGGCAGACGGCAACTTTATATATTAGAGATTGATAATCCTTAATATACATATACATATACATATATACATATACATACATATACAAATACATATATAATTTTGAGTGGTATCGAACGAACAATGTGTTTCTTATGAAATACTGGTTGATTCAAGTGTCGAACACATATGAAATCATGGTATATGTATCATATGTATACACTTTAAAAATATATTTTGGGTTTATTTAAGTTCCACTCACACTATTTTATATACATATATAGTTATATAAGTTTAAATTATTTATAACTATTATAATTTAGATAAATTATATAATGTATATACGTATCTTATTAACTAAATCATATTTAATTAATTTTAATTCATATTAGTTAAATCATATTTAATTAATTTTAATTTATATAAATTTTTTGAAATTCTACATTATACCTCATAAACTAATTAAGATAAGTAATTAACAATAACATTCATAGTTTATTTATATATATACACAAATTAATATATGTATACATTTTAACTAACTTGATATTAATTATTTTTATTTAATAAATTCATTTATTTAATTGAATAATTTAATAAATATTTGAATTAATTTAATATTTTAATACAATTTACCTTAAACAAATTTAAAGTAAATACGTAAACAGAAAATTATAGTGACAAACATATATTAGTATGCATATATGTTAGATTAATTAACCTTATAATAAATTTTTATTTATTTAATTAATCAAATTAATTAAATTTATATCAAAAAATTAAAATTAATTATTTTATTTCTTAAAATGTTTTTGAAAAATTGAAATTTATTTTATAACCATTATAAAATTTATTTTATTACCTTAATAAAATTTCATTTAGGCCTTACAATTAGGCCAACCTTTTAGACTCACTAATTCCATTGGGATGGCTAGTATCTTAGGAGGGGAGAATACTAGATTTTCCAAGCCCAAACTTAGACACTAATATTCTATAAACCCATCGGATAGGTAGGCTTTATTAATCAGCCGTGAAGTTGCTAATTTATCTCGCAAAGACTGTTTGGGCTTTGATACCATTATTTGAATTAGGCCAGTTAATAGTTGGTGAATTGAGTAGATTTTAATTTTTTTTCTATTCGGATCATAGTGGACCATTAAATTCTAATAAGTTGTTTTAGATCCAATATAATTTATTTAAACAAAACCAATTTTATTTATTTATTTAATGAATTTTATTAATTTGTAATTATGTGGTTCATGAGTATGTCATTATATATTCATATGTATATATAAGTGTAATATGTAATATAATAAAGTAACATGGTTAATGTATACATAAGTAAATATTAAGAGATATATCCACTATGTATACATTGGCCATTTTTATATATGTTAATTATCTCAAACATTTTTTAATATATTTATAAAATATATAAATATAAATATAAATTTCGTAATTATTTTTATATACAATAAAATATAAAATATCTAGTCTAATTTTGAACAAGTTAATAAACTTTAAATTCATATTTTATATTTAAAACATCTAATTAAGACTTTGTCAAACATTTTAAAATTCAAAACCAGCTCTTATATTATTATTTAAAGTATATTTTAAAACAATTACTATAGCCAAAAAAATTTATTTACATATTTTTATTTTCTTATTTAAAGTATACCACACTGTTTTGATATGTATAAAAAACACATACACACACATATTACAAAATGAATATTTTAAAATTATATGTATGTAAAATATCATTCGACCAGTAAGAAACAAACTTACTTTAAAAAAATCTAAGAGCTAATTCTAATAAATAAATATACATGTGTGTGTGTATATATATATATATTAATTTTAAAGATATACATTGTTTTAATAAATAATTAATTTATACATACATATATATAAGAAAATTAAGTTACCAGAAAAATTTTCTATTCAATAAATTAGCCGAAATTCATTTTAAAATATTTAATAATTATATATATGTGTGTGTGTGTGTGTAAGTATGTATGTATTTTTAAATATGATTTAATTGAATTTTAGGTTTTAAAATTAATAAATAATCATTAAAAGTTTATTAATAATCACTTATAATTACTAGAGAATATAATATATATTTAAAAAGATACATGTGGCTGAATTTTAATGTTACATACATTTTAGATTTCTAACTTTGTATTAAATAAATTGTTTTGTGTAAAATTATCGTTTAGTGAGATCTAATGCATTTATAACTAAGCGGAGACATTTACAAATATATAAAATCATTCTAATGCAAATATATAACACACGTATTGTAAACATGGAGGTCACTTAAGAGAATGATGCCTAAGATTCACATGTTAATCTATCGGTCTCTAGGTCTCCGAGATCTGCATCACTTTTGCTAATAATCGATGCATCACTACTGGAAATTATTGTAGTTGCTTGTATTAAGGAAAATGGGTTCAGCGAATGATTGGTTATGGTGTTTGTTACGTATATCTAACTTTGTAGTCAATCTTGTTCGTATTAATAGTTATATACTTTGTTATACTTTCATATAATTAACTAAGTAATTAATTTAAAGTATATAACAAAAATCGTTAAATAAAATGTTATGTGATTGTAGTTACAAACAGTTGCAATCGTGGGTAATTAATCATAAAATAAAATGACATTTTATTTTAAATATTCCTGGTCAAGATGTTTTGTAAAACATATATCGATTCATCCACTGAGACCAGAGTGTGAAACGCTCTTCAAAGTTGGGCAGTGCACTACTCATGGTTAAGGGAGGCATCAAAGGCTTACATATTTGTAGACATTGGACAAAGACGAAATGACTGGTCCGAGAGTCTCATATTGGTCGATACCAAATTGGTCAAACATGAAATCTCTATGTAACGATGTTACACGGTTCCCTCGACTCGATCATATTACGAATCTTCAACGTGAATATTCCACTTTGATTACAGTTAAATCTGTAGGATCTAGATTAACCCTGGAGGGGGATGAATAGGGTTATAGCAAATTTTCTCGAATTAAACACAAAAACAAACTGCAGAGAAATAAATATGCTGAAAAGTAAATCACACACAAAATTTACCCAGCTCGGCAACCCCTGCCTACTGCTGCATTCCCAGATTTCTATTAGAATTAAACAGTCTCCCGCTTACAAACACTCTAACAGACTCGCACACCCTGCTACCGCCTATAGAGTTTTGCAAACTCGCACACCCTACTCAATGAACTAATTCTAACTAGACAATTTGACACAACCTAAAACCTAGGTGGTGATTTACCAAAATTTGAACCTTAAAATAAAATTTAAAAACAAACTTAAAAACAATTTAAAACTAAAAACCCTAATATGAACTAAAGCCCTATTATATTAAAAACAAGTCGGCCTAATTCATTTCTTCTCCCCGTTCCCTTTTCTTTTGCTATTGTAAAATGGCGGCCTTGCTCTGAAATTAGGGCTTGAGTTTTTGATCCAAATTAGGGCTTTTTTTGAAGCACGCCTATGTTGATCGATTCTCTAGTTTGCGTGTTGCCTTGCTCGCTGCTTCTCTGATGATCGATTCTCTGGTTACTTTGCTTGCGCTCGTTCGCAGCTGCTCCTCTGTTGATCGAGTTCGATAGTTTATGGTATGTATTCTCTTTCCTTTCGTTGCTAGTTTAATGCTTGCTTGAACTCGATGCCGATGATGAATTTGGGTTTTGGTATTTATATGAATTCCGAGACACTTGAATTTGTTCGTATTCATTTACACTTTCCTAATTCTCGATTGCCTGATGCGCATGGCTTTGATTATGAAACGTTCGATTGCCTTGAGTCATACGGCAAAAACTTTCCTCTTTTGATTTTTGACTTTTTCAAAGATTGCATATACGCACTTGACTTTTGAATTCGATTTCTCTGACATCAACTCTATTTCGTCTGGACTTCGGCACTTGACTTTTTAAACATGAATTTTGTTTGCGTCTGCATTAAATTCTTTGACTTCAAACATGTTTATTTCTGATCTTTGACTTTGAGCTTTGTCTCTTGATTTTACTTTACTGTTGACATTTGCTCTGCTTTGACACAAATGCTTCATTTGTTCATGCATTCGACATTGCCATGCTATTCACTGTTTGCATCACTGGACTTTGAGATTTGTTTAACATTTTGATCTCGGTCAGTTTTGTTACATTGTTTCTCGGCATTGAATTTGTGATGTTTGACTACCACTGGCTCTGACTTGGTTACACTGCTATGTACTTGTCAGCCTTTTCTGGACATTTGTTGTAGTCTTCATTGTTGTGTCTACATTGTCATGTTTGGTTGAAGTTCTGATCATTTGTATACATACATACATGAATGTATATATGTGTATGTCTGCAATCATATTGCCTCGAGCTTGTATTGTTTGGTTCATCTTCTCTGTTTGGTTTAACCTGTACTTGCTTCACTTGAACTTTTTTGTAGTTGGTATCTTTACTTGAATTTATCTCGGTGGTCATTACTGCACTCATGTTGGTATGGATATGCACTTTCTTGGGTTTCACTGAGCTTTGGCATTTTGTTGTTGCATTCATGTTGCTGTCTGGACATTTGCCTGAGTCTCTATTGCATGCAGTGGTGTTGGGTTGCTTTCTTTGATGTTGTTTATGTCGGCATCTTGTGGTCGAGTCTGTATAAGAGAATTGAGTCTTTGTTCAAAACTGCGGTGTCACTGCATACATGTGTACTTGCCTTGTTCATCCAATTCATTGAGATTGTAGCTTGCTGTACATATGAACTTGCATTGCTTCGAGTTGTATTCACACTACTTTCTGTTGCATTCATGTACACTACATAGTGGTCTTGTTGCAGTTTGGTCTTGTCTCCATGTATTTGACGTTCCTTTGGTTCAGTGAGGCTTGTATATGACTTGGTGCTACACTGATTTGTTTGCTGTGTGGTCTGATTCATCATGTATTGTTTCACTTTAACTTGTTGTTGCCTGTTTTCCTTGTATCACTGCAAAACTGCATGTTATATTCCTTGAATTAATCTGAATTTGGTTTTGCTTCATGGTCAGTGGTGCACTGTGCCTTGTACTTGTAGTCTTGGCTTTGGTTGTTGCAGTATTCATGTTTTGTACATTTGTATCACTTGAGACTGCTTCATGCTTCAATTTTATTGTGCCTTGTGTTGAACCCAGTTTTAAAAATACGGGTTTGACCTTGTGCTCGTGTCGTGATTTTAAATATATTGCACGTGAGTTGAACCCGGAATTTCATTTGGGTTTGACCTGTGCTCACCTGTCCCTGTAGCATTATCAAGTGTATATCGATGTGCACGGCCTTGTGGCATGTACAGTGATACACTGTGCATGTCACATTGTTCGTGTATGATGAATTCAAATGTGAATGATGACAAACAACCCAAATAACCGAGGCAAATCATATTTTCAAAAATCATATTTCATTTTATATTGCAAAAATATTTCTTTTTCAATTTTACTGCGTTAGTGAATATTTTTGCAGATTTCTCTGATGCTGGATTATAACTGGAATGAACTTGAAGATAAACTACGAGTGTGAGTGATATGTAGTGAGGAATTTATCTAAATATGAAATTGTGATGTATTGGAATCAAAATTGTATATGTATAGTGAGAACTTGAATTTATACTATTCAAAATTGTAATAAACATTTGTTTGAATAAAATTTCTGTTTGAATTCAAATTCAATTGATTTTATTCAACAAATATTTATTTATTCTATGAAAAATAAAATAGTACATTAACAAATACATTTAAACGAATGTATATATGTTTATTATCATCAAACAAAAAATCATATAAGCGCATATTCATACAATCTCCCCCTTTTGATGATAACAAACATATATTTAAGATTTTGACTGTGTTAAATGTATTTGATCAGTGATATACTCTAATTGCTCCCCCTATTTAAATGCTTCCTCTCTACATGATGCTCCCCCTACATATATGCATACAAATAGAAATATACAAATGAGCCTAGATGCAAATGGAAAATTATTTGACCTTTGCTTGATTTTATTTGACAAAATCTTAACTTTTCTCTCCCCCTTTTGTTATCAGCAAAAGAATAATAGTATTAGAGAAAATAGAGATAAAGTGTTTGATATTAATCCAACATTAAAACTCAATTGAATACAAATATTAAACTTCAATAAAAATCAAACAAAAATCATTAAGTACTTCTTGTTAGGCGCATATTCCACTTTTAAAAATAATGATAATGATGTCATCATATAAAACCATACAGTTGCATCTACTTGTGGTACATTTATATCAGGGATTTGAATGTCTACTAATCATGCATAACCGATAGGACTTTTAAATGAGATTAGTCGTATTCCAATTTAATTTTTTTTAAATGAATTCAAGTATCTTCTAATCCCTCATAATCGTATGGACTTTTAAATGGGATTAGAATCAACTTGTTTATTTAATAAATCAATTTTGATATGCGTTCCATACATGCATAACCGTAAGGAATTTTAATTGAGCATGAAAGCACATAACAAATTCCAAGTAATTCACTCATGCATAACCGTGAGGACTTTTAAACGAGAGTGAAAACTTTGGTATTTATTTATTTTAACTTAAAAAAATGTAAAATGAAAAACGAATGATCCCTGATTATAGTACCACATATCGACAAACTATATTGAATTTTTGATAAACAATGGTCGATAGAATTATGATAGACATAGAAATGGTCATGGAATCTTTACCCAACAAAAAGTTTTTATAGCTCTTGTTTGAATTCCTAAAGAAATTTTCCAAATATACTATCTTGAGTAATGTATGTTAAATATCAACACTTAACATCGTTTCAATCACTATTCACTATTTGAAAATTATTTGTAATGAAAAATATGCAGATATTTTCTTTGAAAAAAGATACAGTTACTAAATGTCTCAAAAATCACGTTCAACTAGTAATTTTTCTATCAACTAGATTACCAGTGTAATCTGCATCTGAACTTCTTTTTCACTCAAAAATTATCATTAATTTAATTTGATCGACCAGACCATGAAGTGTGCATACAAACTCAAACAACATTTTAAATGACATTCTCTTGAATTTGGATTGAAGCCGTGTAAATAATCAGAAAACCGTGAATATAGAGTTAGCCGTATTATAACCAACAATATTATCATCCAACAAAACACTATTTTTAATCCAAACTAATATATACGAAGTAAATCAAAGAATAGTGTTTTTTGCATAAGTATAATTGGCCAACTATGTTGAACAAGTCAGAATAAAAAAATCATCGTCTCTTTATCATCACATTGTTGGCTGATTTAATTTAGAATACGGTGCAGATTATCACAATTAATATATCGATCAAATAAATATACCTTCACTTGCTTTACCTTTACGATAATTTTTCGTGGTTGCCCATTGTGATTCTGTCACCTTTGTACTAGGTTAAGGAACTTTTCTTTGTTGCCCGTTGTGTTTCTGGAACATTGTCGTTGTTCCTTAGCCTGCCACCATACCTACACGATGAAAGATTTTTGTGACCTATTTGTTTTTATAGGTCCATGATTGTTAATGGCAGAAGCATTGTGAATAAACAATCCCTTTGGAACCCAAACTTGTTTAGTCCTTTTATTCTTGTTCCAATAGACATGAAATTTGTTTGTAGAATTCTTAGGAGCCCAAACTCGTATAAATTTTGTGTTCTTGTTCCTATAACTACAATTTTCAACACGATGTCCAATTATTTCACATCTAGCAAAGACACTCTTACCTTTTGCATTATCATCAGCTTGTGTTTTCCCAAAGCCTAGTCCTTTTCTGTTGTTAGCAAAAATTTGATTTCCCAATAACATGTTGAATGATTTTTCTCCTCTTGAAAAGTTATTCAGAGATTTCTCAAGACTTTGGACTTTGGTTTTTAGTGTTGTGTTTTCAGTTACAAGTGAGGTGCATCTATTTATAAAATCCTTTTTCCTAGTGTCAATGGTTTCCTTAAGACTCAAGTTTTCTTTTTCAAGATTCTCAAAGCTATTCTTAAGTCTTGATAATTCTGAATCTAAAATTTTACATTTTTTACAGTCTAGGTTTTGAATATTTTCAAGTTCAGTTTCTAACCTAAAATTTTCATGAACAAGTTCTCTCCTATCAGATTTCAGTTTTTCAATTTTAGATTCAAGAGTATCAACTATTTTAGTAATATCACAACACATAAAAACAAGTTCTTTATAAGAATAATGACCTACCTCACGTGAGATTCCTCTGAGCTTGCTTCTTAATCTGATTTTGCCATAAGACACAAGTTAGCCCCCTCTGAGCTACTATTCGAAACTTCCTCTCCTTCTTCATCATCCCAAGTCGCTGCAAAGGCCGCCTTCTTCTTTTTCTTTCCTTTGTTGTCTTTGAGAAATGGGCATTGTTGTTTGAAGTGGCCAGGCTTGTTGCAGTTAAAGCATGTCAGTTCATTATCGGAATTGTCAGAATCTTTTGGCCTATTACCACTTGTTTTCTTCTTGCGTGGCCTGAATCTTGACCATTTTCTAAGATTATTGACTGCCATTGCAAGCTCTTCAATTGGATCTTTTTCTTCATCGTGCTCTTCTTTGCTCTTTAAGGCAATCGTCTTCTTCTTTGATTCGGAGTTGTTGCGTTCCTCCTTTGCTTTTAGCTCAAGCTCATATGTCATCAAGTTGCCGATCAACTCCTCCATGCTTAGTTTACTCAGATCTTTCGATTCTTGTATTGCCGTGACTTTTGCCTCAAAGCTCATCGGTAAGACTCATAGCACCTTCCTCACAAGCTCTACCTCAGTGAATACCTTCCCAAGCGCTCTAGCATTGTACACCAAAGTTGAAAAGCGTCCAAACATGTCTTTAATGCTCTCACCTTTGTCCATCACAATGTTCTCGTATTCATTGCTGATTAGGGCTAGACGAGACTCCTTGACTTGAGAAGTTCCTTCATATGTCACCTCCAAGGTATGCCAAATTTCCTGTGCAGTTTTACAATGAGAAATTCTATTAAATTCAGTCTTATCAATTGCACAAATCAAAGCATTCATGGCTTTAGCATTTGTAGTTTTTAATTTCTTATCGTTAGCATCCCACCTTTCCTTAGGTTTAGGAATCTCAGTATCACCAACAGTTATAGTGGGAGATTTATAGCTAGTTTCAATAATGTCCCAAACATCATAATCAACAGAACTAAGATAAATACCCATCCTAACTTTCCAATAAGCATAATCATTCCCATTAAACATGGGTGGCCAAGCATAAGATTGCCTCTCAGAAAAAGCATTATTTGGTGGATTCACGACTCTAGAGTTAAAGAAAGATACCAAGCTCTGATACCACTTGTAGGATCTAGATTAACCCTAGAGGGGGTGAATAGGGTTATAGCAAATTTTATCGAATTAAACACAAAAACAAACTACAGAGAAATAAATATGCTGAAAAGTAAATCACACACAAAATTTACCCATCTCGGCAACCCCTGCCTACTGCTGCATTCCCAGATTTCTATTAGAATTAAACAGTCTCCCGCTTACAAACACTCTAACAGACTCGCACACCCTGCTACCGCCTATAGAGTTTTGCAAACTCGCACACCCTACTCAATGAACTAATTCTAACTAGACAATTTGACACAACCTAAAACCTAGGTGGTGATTTACCAAAATTTGAACCTTAAAATAAAATTTAAAAACAAACTTAAAAACAATTTAAAACTAAAAACCCTAATATGAACTAAAGCCCTATTATATTAAAAACAAGTCGGCCTAATTCATTTCTTCTCCCCGTTCCCTTTTCTTTTGCTATTGTAAAATGGCGGCCTTGCTCTGAAATTAGGGCTTGAGTTTTTGATCCAAATTAGGGCTTTTTTTGAAGCACGCCTATGTTGATCGATTCTCTGGTTTGCGTGTTGCCTTGCTCGCTGCTTCTCTGATGATCGATTCTCTGGTTACTTTGCTTGTGCTCGTTCGCAGCTGCTCCTCTGTTGATCGAGTTCGATAGTTTGTGTTATGTATTCTCTTCCCTTTTGTTGCTAGTTTAATGCTTGCTTGAACTCGATGTCGATGATGAATTTGGGTTTTGGTATTTATATGAATTCCGAGACACTTGAATTTGTTCGTATTCATTTACACTTTCCTAATTCTCGATTGCCTGATGCGCACGGCTTTGATTATGAAACGTTCGATTGCCTTGAGTCATACGGCAAAAACTTTCCTCTTTTGATTTTTTACTTTTTCAAAGATTGCATATACACACTTGACTTTTGAATTCGATTTCTCTGGCATCAACTCTATTTCGTCTGGACTTCGGCACTTGACTTTTTAAACATGAATTTTGTTTGCGTCTGCATTAAATTCTTCGACTTTGAACATGTTTATTTCTGATCTTTGACTTTGAGTTTTGTCTCCTGATTTTACTTCACTGTTGACATTTGCTCTGCTTTGACACAAATGCTTCACTTGTTCATGCATTCGACATTGCCATGCTATTCACTGTTTGCATCACTGGACTTTGAGATTGGTTTAACATTTTGATCTCGGTCAATTTTGTTACATTTTTTCTCGGCATTGAATTTGTGATGTTTGACTACCACTGGCTCTGACTTGGTTACACTGCTATGTACTTGTCAGTCTTTTCTGGACATTTGTTGTAGTCTTCATTGTTGTGTCTGCATTGTCATGTTTGGTTGAAGTTCTGATCATTTGTATACATACATACGTGAATGTATATATGTGTATGTCTACACTCATATTGCCTCGAGCTTGTATTGTTTGGTTCATCGTCTCTGGTTGGTTTAACCTGTGCTTGCTTTACTTGAACTTTTGTGTAGTTGGTATCTTTACTTGAATTTATCTCGGTGGTCATTATTGCACTCATGTTGGTATGGATATGCACTTTCTTGGGTTTCACTGAGCTTTGGCATTTTGTTGTTGCATTCATGTTGCTGTCTGGACATTTGCCTGAGTCTCTATTGCATGCAGTGCTGTTGGGTTGTTTTCTTTGGTGTTGTTTATGTCGGCATCTTGTGGTCGAGTCTGTATAAGAGAATTGAGTCTTTGTTCAAAACTGCTGTGTCACTGCATACATGTGTACTTGCCTTGTTCATCCAATTCATTGAGATTGTAGCTTGCTGTACATATGAACTTGCATTGCTTCGAGTTGTATTCACACTACTTTCTGTTGCATTCATGTACACTACATAGTGGTCTTGTTGCAGTTTGGTCTTGTCTCCATGTATTTGATGTTCCTTTGGTTCAGTGAGGCTTGTATATGACTTGGTGCTACACTGATTTGTTTGCTGTGTGGTCTGATTCATCATGTATTGTTTCACTTTAACTTGTTGTTGCCTGTTTTCCTTGTATCACTGCAAAACTGCATGTTATATTCCTTGAATTAATCTGAACTTGGTTTTGCTTCATGGTCAGTGGTGCACTATGCCTTGTACTTGTAGTCTTGGCTTTGGTTGTTGCAGTATTATGTTGTTGTGCATTTGTATCACTTGAGACTGCTTCATGCTTCAGTTTTATTGTGCCTTGTGTTGAACCCAGTTTTAAAAACTCGGGTTTGACTTGTGCTCGTGTCGTGATTTTAAATATATTGCACGTGAGTTGAACCCGGCTTTTCATTTGGGTTTGACCTGTGCTCACCTGTCCCTGTAGAATTATCAAGTGTATATCGATGTGCACGGCCTTGTGGCATGTATAGTGATACACTGTGCATGTCACATTGTTCGTGTATGATGAATTCAAATGTGAATGATGACGAACAACCCAAATAACCGAGGCAAATAATATTTTCAAAAATCATATTTCATTTTATATTGCAAAAATATTTCTTTTTCAATTTTACTGCGTTAGTCATTATTTTTGCAGATTTCCCAGATGCTGGATTATAACTGGAAAGAACTTGAAGATAAACTACGAGTGTGAGTGATACGTAGTGAGGAATTTATGTAAATATGAAATTGTGATGTATTGGAATCAAAATTGTATATGTATAGTGAGAGCTTGAATTTGTACTATTCAAAATTGTAATAAATATTTGTTTGAATAAAATTTCTGTTTGAATTCAAATTCTGTATAATTTATTTTATTCAACAAATATTTATTTATTCTATGAAAAATAAAATAGTACATTAACAAATACATTTAAACGAATGTATATATGTTTATTATCGTCAAATAAAAAATCATATAAGCGCACATTCATACAAAATCATGGCATGGTGATCCATCAAGTGACTACAGTCAGGTTTGAGTTGAAGCATTAAAAGTGAAGTACTATTCGGTCGAGAATTTGTCTCCTCAGCGTATGAGATTAGTATCACGATCAACTGTAGTCAACTCATATTCAAAATCTCTGCCAAATTAGTACAACTAACAATAAATGTTATCATTGAACTAATGATTTTGTTTTTTGAGTAACCATATTGAATGTGGATAATATTGAAATTTTGACTAATACAAAATTCCACATATCCAAAAGTGATGTAGTTTTGGTGAAGAGAGCGTGTGTGAATTATCGTTAAAAAATGGTACCGCTTGAAATAATATAAAATATGATTTTATTGGAAAGGTCCACAAGCGATCAATTTAACAAAAATTCACACTACTAGCTAAAGTGGCGTGCGAACATTGTATTTGAATTGTTCAACATTAATCACTGACTAAATTTGCTCCTTTGAGTTATACAACGATATTGGTAAATTGTCCAAAAAATCTTATAATTTAATTTGTTTATAAAGTGTTATAATAATAAATTAATTCATATTTTAGAATTATATATTTATTTGATGTTTTGGATGTTGTTACTAATTATTTGATGTGTATATAAAAGTTATACATACATGTATCATTTACGATATCAATATTTATATATATATATATATATATATATATATATTTGAACAATCTTTAAATATATTTATTTACTTAGATAGATCTTAGGATTTTCGGTCGACGTGGGACATGATCATAGTTGGCCATAAGAAAAAAAGAATATAAATATTGATTTTAATCAAGAAATTAAAAAGGAATGTTCTAAAAGAGAGAATGGGAATGGTTTTCATTTTCTCCATAAATCAGTTGTTCCACATTAATCAATTCATTCAATCTTTCCTCTTTCTCATCCGCTTTCATGGCTATTAGTTTTTCTTCTTCCATGGGTGAAATTTTTTTAACCCAAACAACATCAAAAAAATAAAAAATAAAAAAGGTTCGTTCATTTTGAGGGAGACTGGGTAGTGAATTAAGCGTTCTAGGAGACGATTTGCAAAACCATGTGATACAAAAGGAAAGATCATTTAGGTTCAAATTCTATTTTTTATTCTTTATTCAAGATGTTTACCTTGACCCAAAATTCATGTATAAGTAAATATTTTATTTCCACTTATTAGATTTTAATAAAAATTGTTTATGTATAATCATTTATAAAACCTGAAACCAATTCTTTGTACATATTTAAGAGAAATAGATTATTGATGTATGTTTGTTTTGGTTGCAATAATATATACATATGCACATTCTATAGTTTGAGTTATTTAAAATAATGAATTTTATATTCAAATATTTGAATGTTACATAAGCATTTTTGTGTTGTTGAAACGTTGAAACGTCATGAATCATTTCATTTAGTTAAGTCAATTCTAATTTCACACAAAATAATTTTACGTTTTCCTTGTTCAATCAAATATATTTGAAATTTTAATTTTAATAAATTTTGAATTATAGTATATTATATATACACATGGAATGTTTTTTTAATCAACTTTTATTGCAATATTAATAATGGAAATATTTTAAAGGTGATTTTATTTGTATGTATTTATATGTAACTTCAAATTTCAAATTATAATGCTAAAATTTGATTATGGATAATTATGTGATTACTTTTCCAGTAGTGAAGATCTAGATTTAGTTGGAAACTTGTAAAAGAGAAAGGTTTGAATTATTTAAATATATTACTATTTCCACTTTCCTTTTGGACAGTCATTCTGTTAGATCTAGATGTAGTATATACTTATTTCCTTTTCTCTTTAACACTAAACCCTTATCTATGTTTGTGTCTATATATATATATATATATATATATATATATATATATATATATCTTCTTTTAACTATATAGGTTTGTTTCAAATCTGCATACATACACAAGTGACAATACATATATTTCATATATATATATATGCCTAAACTATATATATTATACTATTAATATGTGTGTATAAACCATAAACATATATTGTAGTATAATTAAACATATGTACGTACTTGTGTATCTGTATTCCCCATATGCATGAGAGTTTGTCACATGCATATGTGGGTGTGACATATATGTATATACAATGGATATAAATCCCAATATCCATATTTGTGTATATATAATAATACACATGCTTATATATCTTTATATTACCATGTCATGTTATGAATATGTACGTAGCATATTCAAATGACCATTTAATCAAATTACTTTTACTTAATATGATGAATTAACTAATATGAAATAATTGAAAATAGAATATGATTTTTATAATTATTAGGTTAGATATAACAATGGTTAATAAACTTCATAGGCTCATTAAAATCTAAATAGGGAGTTTTTCAAATATACACATTTCACCTGCTATGAAATAGACTAAGTTCCTTCAGCTAGTTGTGGCCAAAACTGTGATGGAAAAAGGCAAAGAGTGTAAAATAAAAGTGGAGGTTTGGATTTGAATTTGGAGAGAGAATTAGGATACCAAATTCTACATTTTTCTCCGACGAATTCAAACCCAAATCCATATTAATCTCCCTCCTTTTATCCCTTCTTTGGTTGACCTATACTAGTCCCATTATAGGCCAATTAAATAGTCAAATCCGTTTGTAATTAATTCCATTCAAATCAAATTTAAATGTATAGCGATATCGTATATCGATACATACATATATAACTTTTAGATGCGCACCCAATTACTAATAGCACCCAAATAATTTCTAGAAGTTACCTCATTTAATAAACAGACCTCATTCAAGAGTTACACCAAAAAAATTATTTCATAAACTTTAATTTATTTAATTAATTTATAACTATTATAAACCAATTAAATTGGATGGTGTTTCAAAGATTGAATAGATTCCGTTGCGCGACTCATAACTGTGAATCTAGCGAATGAGTAATATTCTAACAATTTAAATATTAATATTCACATGTCACCTTAGCTAGTGGTGTGACAATTTGACTTAATTCATCACTTACAGATCTCGTCGATAAAATCCAATTTTCCAATTTAAGTGGTACCTTTTTGCAACGATTATTTACATGAATTCTCTTCATCAACAATATATCACTTCAGGATTTATGGAATTTGATTTGATCAAAATTCTAATATCATCCATATTCAACTAGGGTAAGCAATAAAACAAGTCTTTGATTCAATAATAACATTTATTATTAATCGTACTACTCTAGCCAGAGATTTTGGCTTCGATTTGACTATGGTTGACCATGATACTAACTCATACAACTGAGTAGTTGAATTCTTTATTGAATAGTAATTCACTTCCAATACTTCAACTTAAACCCAAATATAGTCGCTCGATGGTCGCTGTATCATGACTTAATTATAATCAAAGGAGTATCCACGTTGAAGCTTAATAACATTCATAAGTCGAGAGAACTATATAGCATCATCACATCGAGAATTATTAGCTGACATAGCTATTGTTAACTGACAAAAAATTATTGGATGAGTCATCTTAAGTTATCCAATAACTATGAGTACGTAACCCATTAGTGCCCTTTGAAACCATGAGTAATACAGTACCTAACATTTGTAGAGCATAAAGTACTCTGGTCTCAATGGATTAATCGATATCGTTTCTCAAGACAACCTAACTAGGAATATTTAAAATATTATGCTATTTTATGTTATGATAATTTTCTTAGGATTACAATTTTTTCTAATTATTATCACGTAACATACCATTTAAGTACTTTCTATTTAATATACTTTAAACTAATTACATAATTAACTATATCATTATATAACAAAGTATATAATAGAAATCAAATACGTTTATTACAAACAAGATTGGTTTTAGAGTTTTATATATATATATAACAAAATAGATAATTGCCAAGAGCGCAAACCCCTAACTCCCCCATGATTAGGTGCGTTTACATATGACTACGAACGATTAAGGATATTGGCATATTGTATCTTGGTTTACCTTTTTGAATTAAAGAACATTTGTATATGATGTAGCAAACAATTACGAAATGAAAACACGTTGTTAGAAAATCACTAAAAATATGCATGCAATAGTAAATAATGATATATATATATATATATATGTATGTATGTATGTATGTATATGTATGTATGTATATGTAAATCACACGCATAGTTAAGAGGAAATCATGTACGCTATTCATGTCTTATTTTTCTATTTAAATTATGCAATATAATTAGACCAAAGCTTGTGTACAGTTATAACACCCATAGTTTTTATTGCATATTATTCCCAATAATTAATTATGGGTTAATTAAATAAATAATGTAGGCAAGTTATGTAATGTTGGATTTTCCATGATAATTAATTCAAACATAAATAATTGATAAATGATATGTTTTAAAAGAAAGAAAGCTAAATAAACTTAATTAATGGAAGGGGTAAAGATGGAATGAATACCTCTATATCATTCTCTCTCCCTTTCTATACTACTTCACTTTCATTTCTAAAACTCAAAAAATTAAAGATTTGAGTTCCACCATTAAGAAGAAAGGAAGAAGTGAAACTATGGGAAAGGTGAAGAAAAGATAGGGAAAAGAAAAGGGAAAAACTTTTCATTTATACATAATCTAAGATGAGTGATATCTTCATCTTTTTATTGTATGATGTTTGTAACTCGGATTTGAGATAAAATTTGAATAATTGATTTGTTTTATTATGCATTTGGCTTAGATAATCATTATAAGGATTATGGTTATCAATTGTGAATTTTAGTTGAATTTAAAGAACATTATATTTAAAATCATAGATGTTGATCTCCAATCGCCTTGAAATTTTAAGACAAAGTTGGGAATATTATTTCAACGATGGGTATTTTAATTTCGTAATTTTTTCATTTTAATTATTTAAATGTTATTTTGAATTTTTTAAGTTGAGGAAGTAAATAAATTTGGATTTTAATTATCCAAAATATGAAAATTAATTGTTTTACTCGAAAGTTTTTATATTTGATGAAGAATGAAAATTCCATTTTTGGGGATTTTACCAACGTAATATAGATTTAATGTGAATTATTTTGTTAAGAGAAATTTTAATTACAAAGAGGTAATTAAGGGTTTAATTAATGGGAAATTAATGTTTTAGGAAGGAAGAGAAAATTTTCTTTGATTTTACTGTAAGGATTTCTAAAAAGATTTGATTAACTAATAGAAATTTGACAAAGAAATTAATTTGATAGAAAGTTGTTACTTTAAATGAACAAATAAGTTTTATAGATAGTTACAGTTATGGCATTGTGTCATGCGATGGCTATCTCAACACTCGATAGTTATTGTGACATGCGATAACTTTGTTTTTCAACCTTCGAAAGTAAAGTATTGACATGCGATAGCACTGTGTTCAACCTTCGATAACATTAATTTGTCAATATTCGACGGCGATATGTTTTCAACATGAGATAGCACTACTTTGTCAATATTCGATAGCCATATATTTTCAACATGCGATAGCATTATTTTATCAACATTCGACGGCTATTATTTATATTTTTAACTTCGATAGCTTGTTTGATTGACATTCCATAGCTTGTTTTTGTTGACATTCGATAGCTTATTCTGGTTGATACTCAATAGCTTTGTTAAAATGTGATATCTACATGCATCTTGGACATGCGATGCTACATTACTTGACAAGCGATAGCATATGCTATTAACAAGTGGTATATATATTTTGAAATCCAGTTGCATATATTTTTAGGGTGTGGTAGCACAAAATTTTGAGGTTCGATAGCCATGTCCTTTAAGGTGCGATAGCATTAGTTTTGAACATGAGATAGCATATTTTGTTGACACTCAATTGCTTTTAACTCTATAGGCTATGTTTTCCTTATAAAAAAATATAGTTTCGCTAAGTATTTTTGACTAGGTTTTAAAATCAAAGAAAATATATTTTAGGACTTTTTAAAGAATTTTAGGAAAGAAATTTATTACTTGATTTTATAAATAATTTTTGTATAAAATGGTTATCACGTGAATACATGTTGATGATGAATGATGATTTTGTATGTTCAATTTTGCATCTCGATTAGTGGCCCTAGGAATCCTATGTCGTTTATGGACAATTTTTTTGGGTGGGGAAATTGTGGGATTGTGTAAGCCTTAAACCCTAGTGGATATTGGACTATTCGTCTTGATCAATTATGCATGATGATGATGTTATGACTATGTTATTAATAATTGCGGGTGTAGGTATGTTTTATGATTGACATATTGATTGTAAAGCTAATAGTGAGAGGAAACGCCTTCCATGCTTCAACTACATGGTCTAACTATTTACCTTTTTTTAGATGGACTAATGTTATTCACACTGGACTTTTTATCTGACCCGAAGTTCTTGATTTCCCCATAAACACTGGGTAGTCATTTAAGTAAGTTGAGAGTAGGTTTAGATGAATAAAGCTTTCAAAGATAAGTAGAAGGAAAGCTGCTATTGTAGTTTATTTATGTTGTGCAATTTAAAGCAACTTAAATGTATTGTTTGATTGTATGTAATGATGGGATATATAATCATCAAGTAGTTATGACTCTAGTCATCCAAATGGGCATCATCAAATGTTTCCCTTGAAATTATATTTGAATTTATAATATTTTATCTAGATAATGGAATCATGGGGTTATGTAACTGGAATGTAGTAAATTCGCAAATGAATGAATGAAAATGTTTTGTGATTTTTCAAATTCTTATGCTCCTGATGTTAATGATACAATGACGATTTTATTTTGTCATTGGAATTTAATGCTAAGGATGATCATATCACCATTAGTATATATTTTCGAGCTTTAAAATGGGGAATGTTATAGTAGCATGACCAATGGAACCAATTTAATGTTCGTATCGACAACGTGAGTCAAAGGTTGTTCGAGACAATTAGAAAACTTTATGTTCCATCATTTCATCAATATTTTTGCTTTCTTCCACATGCCCCGGTACATATGATGCACATACTTCTTATATTCCATATCGTTCTTATAAATATACAAGTTAGATGAATGTTTAAAGCTTCATTGATGGTAACTCAAAAATCTTGATACACCTCCTCCTATATATTTACTGTCATCTTCTATGTTAGTCTAATCGACAATAAATAGTATCTTAGAGTCCAAGCTTCGTTCTAATTTTCCTAAGAAACACAATGTGACGCCCCACCTCTATACCCACGCTAGCCAAGAACACTACGGAGTAATGCTGTCGACTAGCACGGAGAATAAGGCTGTTGAGGAGCGACCATCTGTATAATTGCTTTGTGCGAGTACCGATATGCCGGATAAAAATATAACTTTTCATCTCAAGAGGAAATTCGACATACCGACACAAACTCAAAGCTACTACATAGTGGCTATAAAGGTCTTCGGAAACAAATATAGAAATAAAAATAACACAAATCAGTCATAGACAATTCATATCACAAAGGCGGAAATAGATATGAATATTACACTAGGAAGTGTACATCAGACTAGTGGTCTAAAAAGATCCACGATATCACAAAAGAATAGTTACACGAACTACACAAAAGAATAAGTATACATTATGGAGTCTATATCTCAATTGTATACAATCCAAAAACTACTAATCTAAGTAGTTAACCAAAAGTCAGAGAAATCAATCCCAAGTGAGAAGTCAAGCTGAAGCACCTGTAACATCTTGGTCTGACCCGAGTATTATATAATAAGAAAATAATAAACGGATCAGTCTAACTATAAATATCAGATGAAACGATATAGAATAAGAGATATGACTAAACGCATAATAATCGTAATGCCAAGCTGTGATATATATAAGTAATTGAAAATCAACAAGAGATTAATCAATATCACCAATCTACATAAGAATCAAAGGAAATGTCATACTCCTTATTTCGTTCACCAAACCATAAATATTGACGATTTTATCAATGTCAATCACAAAAGTCAATGACACACAAATTCACCAATGCACAAATATTGATAAAACTTATCAATGGAAATCACGAAAATTGGTGAAGCACAAATTCTAGAAATCATCTCAAGAAATCCAGTCAATGACACACAAATTCACCTATGCACAAAAATTGATAAATCATATCAATAGAAATCACAAAAATAGGTGAAGAAGAAAATTCCGGAATTCGACACACGAAATCCAGAAATCACACAAAATAGGGGGGAGGCCTATCACACGAACGGGAGCATGAAAACTCACCAACATATGTATCACACGAACGAGACGCTATCTCATGGTAGCTAGCCATTAATTTTTGACACACGAACGACCCGAAGACCATGGGGCGCTACCCCATCAATTTGAGTCGAAACTCCACAAAACGGGGTTTAGTCTCCCTCGCAGACAAAGAGACATCACACATTGCTAGTCTAAATCACAAAAATGATCGTCATGATCATCAAGAGGTGTCAATTACAGTAAGCTAGGAAATATATGAGCTTAGCTTCATGTCCCATAACCACTAGCTTAACTTAAATATTTACGAACAAATTGTAGATCTCCACTAGAAAATTGTCACAAGAGTTTCAATCGAACGAGTCCAAGAATTAACCGACGAAGTAAACGCAAGCGTTTCATACCACTTTTTTTACTAAGTCGTTTAATTAGATTTCTCATACGAGTGAGGTAAAGGTTTTTATATACTAATAGATTGGAAACCGGTTTGAGAAAACGAGCTTTATTATAAAATATTGTTGAAATCATTTGAAGAAAGAGTTTTGATATTTACTACTAGTATAGAAAACCTTTATATTTTTAAAGTAACAAATCACAAAGAAAATTGTAGGAACAATCAATCACTAAAATTCACATACGAAGATGTGAATAAAAATCCAACGAAATCGATAAAGAATCCATCGAAATGGATATTCAAAAATCCCTAAAAAGGAGTCATCAAAGTCATAGCAAATGATAACAACACATAGGAAACAACACGAATCGATTAAAGTTGAAAATTCAAACAACTAGGCGTATTAGGAAAAAATGCAAAAGGTCGGTCGGCCGGCTACAGAGCTCGGTCTACCGGACCCTGTTCCAAAAAAGTCTCGGGAAGCAGGTCGGTCGGCTGAGCCCTGTAGCCAGTCGACTGGACCAGGGACAGAAAGGTGCTTATGCACCTTAGTAGCAGGTCGGTCGACCGGTTACAGGGCTCGGTCGACCGAACCTGTTCCCAGTCCCTTCCTAGCCCATCGAATACTATCGCCAATCATGACCAATTCGCAACCACTCGAGCATCGGCACTAAGGATTTATGCCAATCGACTACCCGACCCTATGAGCTCCTCGTTGCATCACCAAAAACACATTTGAACATCAAGGCTATGGTTTTTAAGAATTTGGCTTTCAAAACACCAAAATTGGAATATTCACAAAACCATTCCAAACCAAAAGCAAATGCACACGAATAAGTGTTAGGAATTCATACCTAACAATCGAAGATAATTCATAGACTTAGATGTGAGATTAAAAATCTCACCTTTGAACCCAAGAAATTGAAAAAGAAGCTTGAAAGCAAAAAGGGGAATCAACCACTCTTCAAATCCAACTCAAGAAGCTTGATTCTAAGCTAAAAAGAGAAACATTTCCCAAATTAGGTTTAGGAATTTTCTGACATCAAAGAGAGAAAGAGTTGGAGAAGAAGAAGAGAAGCTTACTAATGGGTTCTTCTATTAGTTTGGAGCTAGAGCTTGATTTGCAAAAAGGAAACTAGGGTTTGGAGTTTTAATTTCCTCTTCCACTCTCCATTAATATAAAAGCTTGAGTATTAGGAAATGAGGAATGAAGTAATGAAGAGGAGAAGGGGTTGGGGCTGAATACATAAGTGGGGTTAATGGGCTCAGCCCAAACCAAAGCCCTAAGTAAAAAGTAGCAAAAATCAACTTACTCCAAACTTATCGAACCTTATACTCAAAAAGGTCGCAAACGACATTTTAAACTCAATGGGGGTGGTCCCGAGTCCTAATTCGACCGTATGCAAAAAGTAGCTTTTCGGACTAAATTCCGAGTATCGATAAAATATTTAAATATAAAAATCGATAAATATGTGGGTTGTTACAGACTTCCCTCCTTAAAGAAATTGCGTCCTCGCAATATTTAAGAAGAAGATATATAGTAACAACCATAAAAGCATATTCAACACAAAAGAAGTTTGAAAAAAAAAGTTTACCTCAAAGAGCACGAGAAAGTAAGTCCGGATGTGTTCGCTCAATGAACTCTCTAGATTCCCAAGAACAATCCTTAGGAATTAAAGACCATTGAACTTTAACAAGCGGAATATCTTTATTTCGAAGTCGTTTGACTTCCGAAGCAATGATACGAATAGGATGCTGCTCATAAGTTAAATTCGGTGAAACTTCAATCTCTTCCACAACACCGGGCTCAAGAATAGAATCGGAATCTCGAAGACATTTCCGAAGTTGAGAAACGTGAAACACGTCATGGATAGCAGAAAACTAAGCCGGTAATGGTAGGCGATAAGCCATGGAAACAATACGTCCAGTGATAGAAAATGGCCCAATATATCGAGGCGCTCACTTTCCCGATCGACTGAAATGTACAACACCTTTCATAGGTGACACACGAATGAACACAAGATCTCCCATAGAAAATTCTAACTTCCTTCTTCGGTTATGGGCATAGGATTTTTGTCTACTTTGGGCTTCTTTCATCCTATGCCGAATAAGTTCAATCTTTTCTGTGGAATCACGAATAAAATCTGGACCTAAAACCAACTTCTCGCCGGCCTCAAGCCAACAAGAAGGAGATCGGCATGGTCTTCCATAGAGTGCCTCGAAAGGTGCCATACCAATACTAGATTGGAAGCTATTATTATAGGAAACTTCAACAAGTAAAATATGATCTTCCCAACTTCCACCAAAATCAAGAACACATGCATGAAGAAGATCTTCAAGAGTTTGATTCACACGCTCGGTTTGTCCATCGGACTGAGGATGATAAGCGGTGCTAAAATTAAGCTTCGTTCCTAAAGCTTTTTGAAGACTCTTCCAAAATCCACTAGTAAACAATGGATCACGATCACTAACAATAGAAGTAGGAACTCCACGCAATTTAACAATTTCTTTAATAAAAAGTTTGGACAAAAGAGGTACGGTCCGATTGGACCGAACGGGAATAAAATGGGCAGATTTAGTAAGCCTATCAACAATCACCCATAAGCTATCATGACCCGAACGAGAACGGGGAAGGCCATCTATAAAATCCATGGAAATCTAGTCCCACTTCCAAATTGGAATTTTCAAAGGTTGCAATAACCCACCGGGCCTTTGATGTTCGGCCTTAACGAGTTGGCAAGTCATGCAACGCTTAACGAAGTTAGCGATGTCAAGTTTCATTCCCTCCCAATAATAAAGCCGCTTCATATCCGCGTACATTTTACTACTACCGGGATGAATGGTAAATTTAGAACGATGTGAATCTTCTACAATATCTTTACGAAGATCACTATATTTGGCACGATAAGTCTACCAAATTTCCGAATGCCGCCACGAGAATCGATATTAAAATCTTTCAAACCTTCAATATCAATTTTATCCTTAATATTTTGGCCAAGAAGAGCCAATTCGGGATCTATCCTTTGAGCTTCAAGAATGCGGTCTAAAAGAGAAGGACGAGCCTCAAGGCTACATAAAACAAATGATGAGCATAAATCGGATACGCGGTCTCGAATCTCACAAGTGGATAAGATCTCGAGATCGTTCCATTCGGATATCATCATAGAAACAACAGCTTGTTGTTTACGGCTAAGAGCATCAGCGACACGATTACCCTTACCGGGAGTATACAGAATATCAAGATCATATGGTGCAAGAAATTCGAGCCAACGCTGTTGGCGCAAATTAAGTTCCTTTTGAGAGAATAAAAACTTCAAGGATTTATGATCGGTACAAAGAACGAATTTCTCTCCTAAAAGATAATGACGCCAAATCCGAAAAGCAAAAACAATAGCCGCGAGCTCTAAATCATGAGTGGCATATCTAGTCTCAGCAGGCTTTAATTGCCTAGAAGCATAAGCAATAACACGTTCTTTTTGCATAAGAACGACACCCAAACCAAGGCGACTAGCATCGGTATAAACAATAAAATCTTGGTTTCCATTGGGAATCACAAGAATAGGAGCATCGGAAAGGAGTTCTTTTAATTTCTGAAAAGAAGCTTCACATTTGTCCGACCAAATGTATTTAACACCTTTCCTTGTTAAGCCAGTAAGAGGGACGACAATTTTAGAAAAGTCTTTAATGAACCGACGGTAATAACCCGCCAATCCGAGAAAACTACGAATCTCTGTCACATTCTCCGGTCTCTTCCAATCTTGAATCGCTTCAATCTTTGAAGGATCCACGGAAATTTCGGATTCGGAAATAATATGACCGAGAAACTTCACACGAGATTGCCAAAAATGGCATTTAGAAAAATTTTCTTTTAATTGATTACTCCTAAGAGTTTCCAACACAATCCGAAGATGTTTTTCATGCTCCTCCTCGGTTTTAGAATACACAAGAATATCATCAATAAAGATGAGAACAAACCGGTCGAGAAAACCTTTGAAAACTCGATTCATAAGGTCAACGAAATAAGCCGGAGCATTCGTTAGACCAAATGGCATAACAAGCCATTCATAAGATCCATAACGAGTACGGAACGATGTCAAAGGAATACTATCCTCTGCAATACGAAGCTGATGAAATCCAGTAGCCAAGTCTAATTGTGAAAAGACTCTAGCACCAGTAAGTTGATCGAATAGATCATCAATCCGGGGTAAATGATATTTATTTTTGATAGTAAGATCATTAAGCTTGCGGTAGTCAACGCAAAACCTAAGTGTTCCATCGGATTTCTTCACAAAAATAGCTGAAGCTCCCCAAGGCGAGGAACTAGAGCGAATAAATTGCTTCGTCTCCAATTCGGATAATTGTTTACGCATCTCCTCGTTTTCTTTATTGGACATACGATAAGGAGGACGGGTGATAGGTTGAGCTCCAGGGATAAATTCTGAACTCAATTGCTCGCTTAGGTGGCAATCCTAAAATGGGCTCGAATATGTCGGAAAATTCACGAATGACGTGAATAAGAGAAATAATATCACCCTCATCATCATCGTCAACACGAGGGTTTAAAGAATATAAAGATGCAACCAAAGCAGAATCCGAATTTTTAAGAATAACAGAAACCTGATTAACAGATTGAGGATGTCGAAGATGAATAGTCCGCTCAGGACATAGGATATGAGCTTCATAACGGTTAAGCCAATCCATTCCCAAAATCATTCCAAAGCCTAAATAGCGCATGACATGCAAATCGGCTAGGAAAGGAAAATCACACAAAATAATCTCGACATCTTTACACAATAAACTGATTGTTGCGGATCCACCAACCGGATTCGCAATTCTCAAAGAAGTCATTAAACACAAAACATCCAAAGAAAAAGCATCAACAAGTTCTTTTGATATAAAAGAATGGGACGCACCCGTATCAAAAAGAACTCGAATAGGATGATCACGAAATAAAATAATTCCATCCAGAATAGAATGAGAAATACCTTGGCCACGAGATGTGTTGCCAAGGGCTTGAGCAACATTAAGCTTTCCCTCCTTCCTATTTTGAAGTTTGGGACATACATGCATAAAATGGTCCGGGCTTTTACAATAGCGACAAGTACGAGGCTTTGAACACTTGTTCGCAAAATGGTCTCTGGAACCACAGTTAAAGCATTTGCCTTCAGTAGAGGAAAAGGTCTTTGCAGCAGGAGTTGCTTGCCTCCCTTTCTTATTGGGATAAGGGCCTTTGAATTTGTTTGGCCTTTTCTTGTTGTTGTTGAAGTTTGGTTTGGAACCCACCACTTCAACATCATTCTCCCTATCCGCCTCTTCAAGACGAAGAGCGATATCAATGAGTTGGTCGAAAGAAACTTCTAATTTTAGAAGTAATGGCTTCTTGAGATTTTTGTTTAAGCCATAAACGAACCTCTGGTTCTTCTTTAAAGGGGTGTTGATGTATTCGACCCCGTATTTAGAAAGCGGCTCGAAGGAGGCGACATAATCAGTCACGGAGGACTCACCTTAAACAAGGTCTATAAATCGTCGAGCCAATGTCACTTTCTCTGCTTCTGGTACAAATTTCAACTCGAAGCGTTCCCGGAATTGCTCCCAGGTGAGATCTGCTTCATTAATCTCAGAAATAAGAAGTTCGTACCAGTCCAATGCTCTTTCTTGGAGCATACTAGAAGCATCCTGAACTCGGTGAAGGTCAATAAGATTCATGCGAGAAAAGATTCGATCGCATGTCCTTAACCAAGCCTGGACTTCAATAACAGTTTCGGAGCCTTTGAATGGCTTCCCACCCAAATTAGTGTAATCGCTGCACAAGCGTGCAAATCCCGACTTTGGTTGAGTAGGTTCCAGGTTAGAACCAGCTGCTTGAGCATTCGTAACAAGGTCAAGAAGTTGCTGGGTAGTCATAAAAACTCCATCTTGGGGAGTAGCACTAGATTGACCGGTGCTGGGACGGCCAGGTCTAACCATTTCTCTTCCTTTAGAAAGAAATAAAGAAGAAGAAAAAGGTTATTCACAAAATGAATATCAAGCAATCTTGATAGATAAAACAAGGAATCATAAGGAAAATAGGATGAATCGGTACGAAGACTCGAATTAAATCCTAAAGCACGACTCCTAAGAAAGACTTAGGACGATGATCCTTGTTATAATATTCCATATTGTTCCGAAGTTTGGCTCTGATACCAAGCTGTGACGCCCCACCTCTATACCCACGCTAGCCAAGAACACTACGGAGTAATGCTGTCGACTAGCACGGAGAATAAGGCTGTTGAGGAGCGACCATCTGTATAATTGCTTTGTGCGAGTACCGATATGCCGGGTAAAAATATAACTTTTCATCTCAAGAGGAAATCCGACATACCGACACAAACTCAAAGCTACTACATAGTGGCTATAAAGGTCTTCGGAAACAAATATAGAAACAAACATAACACAAATCAGTCACAGACAATTCATATCACAAAGGCGGAAATAGATATGAATATTACACTAGGAAGTGTACATCAGAGTAGTGGTCTAAAAAGATCCACGATATCACAAAAGAATAGTTACACGACCTACACAAAAGAATAAGTATACATTATGGAGTCTATATCTCAATTGTATACAATCCAAAAACTACTAATCTAAGTAGTTAACCAAAAGTCAGAGAAATCAATCCCAAGTGAGAAGTCAAGCTGAAGCACCTGTAACATCTCGGTCTGACCCGAGTGTTATTTAATAAGAAAATAATAAACGGATCAGTCTAACTATAAATATCAGATGAAACGATATAGAATAAGAGATATGACTAAACGCATAATAATCACAATGCCAAGCTGTGATATATATAAGAAATTGAAAATCAACAAGAGATTAATCAATATCACCAATCTACACAAGAATCAAAGGAAATGTCATACTCCTTATTTCGTTCACCAAACCATAAATATTGACGATTTTATCAATGTCAGTCACAAAAGTCAATGACACACAAATTCACCAATGCACAAATATTGATAAAACTTATCAATGGAAATCACGAAAATTGGTGAAGCACAAATTCTAGAAATCATCTCAAGAAATCCAGTCAATGACACACAAATTCACCTATGCACAAAAATTGATAAATCATATCAATAGAAATCACAAAAATAGGTGAAGAAGAAAATTTCAGAATTCGACACACGAAATCCAGAAATCACACAAAATGGGGGGAGGCCTATCACACGAACGGGAGCATGAAAACTCACCAACATATGTATCACACGAACGAGATGCTATCTCATGGTAGCTAGCCATTAATTTTTGACACACGAACGGCCCGAAGACCATGGGGCGCTGCCCTATCAATTTGAGTCGAAACTCCACAAAACGGGGTTTAGTCTCCCTCGCAGACAAAGAGACATCACACATTGCTAGCCTAAATCACAAAAATGATCGTCATGATCATCAAGAGGTGTCAATTACAGTAAGCTAGGAAATATATGAGCTTAGCTTCATGTCCCATAACCACTAGCTTAACTTAAATATTTACGAACAAATTGTAGATCTCCACTAGAAAATTGTCACAAGAGTTTCAATCGAACGAGTCCAAGAATTAACCGACGAAGTAAACGCAAGCGTTTCATACCACTTGTTTTACTAAGTCGTTTAATTAGATTTCTCATACGAGTGAGGTAAAGGTTTTTATATACTAATAGATTGGAAACCGGTTTGAGAAAACGAGCTTTGTTATAAAATATTGTTGAAATCATTTGAAGAAAGAGTTTTGATATTTACTACTAGTATAGAAAACCTTTATATTTTTAAAGTGACAAATCACAAAGAAGATTGTAGGAACAATCAATCACTAAAATTCACATACGAAGATGTTAATAAATCCAACGAAAACGATAAAGAATCCATCGAAATCGATATTCAAAAATCCCTAAAAAGGAGTCATCAAAGTCATAGCAAATGATAACAACACATAGGAAACAACACGAATCGATTAAAGTTTTTAATTCAAACAACTAGGCGAATTAGGCAAAAATGCAAAAGGTCGGTCGGCCGGCTACAGAGCTCGGTCGACCGGACCCTGTTCCGAAAAAGTCTCGGGAAGCACGTCGGTCGGCTGAGCCCTGTAGCCAGTCGACCGGACCAGAGACAGAAAGGTGCTTATGCACCTTAGTAGCAGGTCGGTCGACCGGTCACAGGGCTCGGTCGGCCGAACCTATTCCCGGTCCCTTCCTAGGCCATCGAATACTATGGCCAATCATGACCAATTCACAACCACTCGAGCATCGGCACTAAGGATTTATGCCAATCGACTACCTGGCCCTATGAGCTCCTCGTTGCATCACCAAAACACATTTGAACCTCAAAGCTATGGTTTTTAAGAATTTGGCTTTCAAAACACCAAAATTGGAATATTCACAAAACCATTCCAAACCAAAAGCAAATGCACACGAATAAGTGTTAGGAATTCATACCTAACAATCGAAGATAATTCATAGACTTAGATGTGAGATTAAAAATCTCACCTTTGAACCCAAACAATTGAAAAAGAAGCTTGAAAGCAAAAAGGGGAATCAACCACTCTTCAAATCCAACTCAAGAAGCTTGATTCTAAGCTAAAAAGAGAAACATTTCCCAAATTAGGTTTAGGAATTTTCTGAAATCAAAGAGAGAAAGAGTTGAAGAAGAAGAAGAGAAGCTTACTAATGGGTTCTTCTATTAGTTTGGAGCTAGAGCTTGATTTGCAAAAGGAAACTAGGGTTTGGAGTTTTAATTTCCTCTTCCACTCTCCATTAATATAAAAGCTTGAGTATTAGGAAATGAGGAATGAAGTAATGAAGAGGAGAAGGGGTTGGGGCTGAATACATAAGTGGGGTTAATGGGCACAGCCCAAACCAAATCCCTAAGTAAAAAGTAGCTAAAATCAACTTACTCCAAACTTATCGAAGCTTATACTCAAAAAGGTCGCAAACGGCATTTTAAACTCAATGGGGGTGGTCCCGAGTCCTAATTCGACCGTATGCAAAAAGTAGCTTTTCGGACTAAATTCCGAGTATCGATAAAATATTTAAATAAAATATCTAAATATAAAAATCGATAAATATGCGGGTTGTTACACACAACACCAATTATAAACATATGTGTATGGTCACTCATGTCAATGATTCTCTCAACTTGAGCAATAAATCTTGATTCTTACACATGCCATCGATTGAAAGTGACTAAAGAAACACCTTTGTTTGTTCAAGAGAAAACTAAATGATTTACATTAATGCTTTTTCACCCATTGATTTATACACCTATTAATCATCTATGAAACATGAATAAACCCACTTGAGTTTGCTCAACCATCTCCATGATGGACCATGAACTACAATGGGTATAAAGAATTACAAATATGTGCATAAGCATATCATGATAAACAAGTATGCAATAATGAAATAGTCCACAAATGCACTGGGTACAAAAAATAGTCCTCGAATAATAATAGATAACGGAATACGATAGAAACAATTGGTGCACATATACATAACATGATAAACAAGTGTGTGATAATGACATTGTCCATAAATACAATCAGTTCAAACAAACTGTCAAAAAAATAGAATCGCATACTATCAAAACATTTGATGAAATGCATAATATAATAAACAAGTACGGGGTAATGACATAGTCCACAAATACAATAAGTATAATAAAATAGTCCTTAAACAACAATATATAACTACATATGATGGAAACAAATGGTGCAAATAAAATGGTGTATATATATGCTACTCACCATTATCCCCATCATTATCAAAATAAAGAAACTCATCTCATCAATCTAGCATGTTCAACTTCGTCATCCATACTTAAGTTGATAGCATGTGGTGGATCATCATAGCTAGGCCTATGTTGATTCCTCAACAGTTAGCTCCAAGACATGTCGTTTCAAATACTCTCCACGTGTTCTCCTTCATTTTTTTTCTAAGCTCCTTGTTCTTGTTGTGTATAAAATATAATGGTTTGATGATGCTCTCTATACTTAACACCATAAAGACCAACCAAGGAATCTCACATTCCAAAACCCAAATATGAATCCCTAATTTGTTGTAGTCACATTGGAATTATCTTTCTGTGGCAGGGTAAGATTGGTTATATTTGTTCAGTAATTTTAGCAAATAGAGCCGCTAAATAGATGTAATATATAACCATTTTTATACTCTCAAACTTTTAATATCTCAAATCATGTCCATGTAAGGGTAAAATATAAATTGTACATAGATAATAGTGTCATGCCTAACATATAAAGATACCAAAGTAAACACTTATATAACAGAATACAAAAGAACCTTTTTAAGGTCTAAGCCTCTTGCTTCATCTTCGGTGTTCTTTATTCGTCCCCCAAAAACAACCTGCCTAAGCCCATATACTCAACCTACTCGAACGAGTATCCATGAGTTTATGGGGAAACCAATAATTAAAACTCGGGTCTGACGTAAAGTCTGGTATGGATAATATGTTACCCTAAACACAACTATAGCAAGACAACGCCGCTAAAGCATGAAATATGTTTTCCTTCCACTATTCAACAACGTTGGTTCATCATAATAAACAAAATGATCATAAAAATATGATTCATGATCACAAGTCATCATCTCACACATAAGTGCGCCCTATATCTGCAATTATATCTTGACTAGGTCTTATAGTCAATTTATTTAATTTAACACTTAAGCCTTATTCCAAAACATCCAAAAATAAAGTCATATTGGGTTCCACGAAGGCTTCACCCACTTAAGGGTGTTAAAGTACGCCCTATAAGAATTTCTATAATTTATTGTAAATTATTAAGCATGAACTAAAATCTCATTCGAAATAAAAGATGTTTGTTTTCTATTTTATATATGTTATATTATGATGTATTAACTATCTAATTAATTTAAGTATATCAAAATAAAAGTCCTTAAAGTACTTGTTTTGTGATAATAATTAAAAGGATTTATAATCATTAGAAAATTGCTACAATGGAAAACAACATATTATATGAAATATTCCTTTTCAAGGTGTTTCAAGAAAGGATATCGGTACATCCATTCAGATCAGAGTGAGCAATGCTCTTCAAAAGTTAGGCATCATATCACTTTTGCTGTCGGAGGGCACCAAGATGTTGCATACTCGTAGTTATTTGATGGCTATGGAATGACTTGTTCAAGAGCTCCATATTGGTTAACAACAGCAAGTCAAATAGGAAATCGCAAGGTCAAATGTTGCACAGTTTCTATAAGACCCCATATTTTTAGTAACATTATTTAGGGAATTTAATTAGCTACAATAAATTAGATAATGTAAGTTGGTAATAGATTGAGAATATTTTTGATTTAATTAATGGGTAGTCGCGCCATGTTAATGACTAAACAATAAACTAAAGAATCAAAGTGTTAGGAAATAAGGGAGGATAATATAGGAAAATGAGTGTTCTAATACCCTAAATCCTTAAGAAAACACATCATATGTTCATTCTATTTTCGCAAGCAAAAATATAATCTAAGGACGGCCACCACTAGCTAGCAAGAGGAAGAAGATAAAGCTAGGATTCAAGAGGAAGAATCAATGATCAAATCTCACATCCAAAAATCATAAAACTAAGGTGAATAATGACTACATATCTTGTTTTATAAATGTTTACGGTTTTAAGGTTAAATCCGAGTTATCTTACATAGTTTAGCCATGGTTTTGAAGAACAAAATTTTTGTATACGCTCGTTAATGATTTATGCCTATTCATATAGATTTTACGATATGTTTTGATGTGAAACCCTATTTAATGACATCCAAATGCCTTGCGATTTTAGATATAGATCAGAAAAGATATTTTAGAGATGGATCTCAATTTTCATAATTCTTTGAATTAATGTGGATTTTATATTAATTTTCTAGTAAAGAAAATGATTTATTGGGTTATAAATAATTTACGGTTAAATTATAAATAATTTGGTTCTGAAATTAATATATGTTAGAAAACATATTAAAAAGGATTTTCTGGAATTTTGTAGAATTCTCCAAAGTGTTTTGATGAATATATAAAATTATTTAAGGTGTGAGACTTAAATGTTTTATATATTTATAAAAGGAGAAGGGGTGTTTTGTAAATAAATTAAATTGTTATTTAATGAAATTATGGTAATGCTTATACAAAAGAAATTTTTTATCCAATTAGATTTTGATAAACAAGGCAGGTTAGTTAAAAAGATTACTTTAAAAGGGTAAAAATCAGTTTTTACATGCTTTTAGCATGTTTCGCCTCTTTCGGCATAGGGGGTTTCAATTGAGAGCTTCCGCCTCTATACCATCGAAACCAATGCACATAGTATCATTAAATTGGCAAATAGTGAATTGGACAAAGGCAGAAGGAACTGGGTCGAGACCATAGGTCCCGATGGGGTCGAGGCATGACTTTGCTTTAAATGAAAAATGCATCTGCTTTGCTTTCAACTATATTACTTTCGACTTGGTTGGCTTCCGACTGAGTCAAATAGTTTTAAAAAATGGTTTTAAATGGTTGCGCCTTTGTTTTTAAATAACCGCTTTCGACTAGGTCGAAGCCTTAGCTGCCGGCTTTCTACCTTTCGAGGCAATGCCTTCGAAAGGGTTAATTTTGTTTTATAAAACCCCCGCCACTTATCCAATACTTTCGAAAGGATGGTTTCGATACCGTCACTTCTTTGTTTTGTTTCTAGATTTCGAAAGAGTTACTTTTGACCCTATTGTTTGTGACCCTTAGAGATTTTTAAGGATTAACCCAAAGGTTTCGAAAGATAAAGTTTTGAATGGTTTCAAAAGCTGTTTCTGTGTGTTTTAAATTGAACCTAATACTTTCGAAAGGTTTAAGGTTTCGATGCGTTCTGAAGGTTTTAAAGAAAGGTTTCAAAAGGTTGGTTCCGCTATGTTTTCGAAAGGCTTTGAATGAATGGTTCGAAGGGATGGTTCTCTAATGGTTTTAAAAGGTTTAAAGGAAATGTTTTTCCAATGGTTTCGAAAGACTACGTTTAAAGGCTTTAAAGATAGGATATCTAAGGTTTTTAGCTTTCGAAGGAAAAGGTATTTCAATGGTTTAGAAAGGCTTATGTAGATGGTTTCGAAAGGAAAGTTTGGCTTTTCGGCCTATATGAAAGAAATTGGTTTGTTTGGTTACGAAAGGGATATTGTCAATGGGATTGAAAGGGGTACTTTCAAAGGTTTAAACGTTTTCATCATCAAAGATTTGGGTAAAGTATATATAGCATGGCAAGGTGATTTTGAGTAAAGCATGGAGTATATAATTTTTTTTAAGTTTGATTAAAAAAAATTAAATCAATTTGAGAAGAAAAGGTTTTCAAAGAAAATTTAATTAAAATGACTAAGATATTAGAATACCAAATGTGACTAACATAGGGTCGCGTCCTATACTTTTGCTATTAACCCCTAGCTAATTTAGTCCAAAATTCCAGTGTGTGCCAGATGTGATTGGTATAGGGTCGCGCCCTGTACATTAGTTATTAGCCCCTAGCTAATTTAGTCCAAAACTCTAGTGCGTATGGTTTTGTCACAGGTAAGACTAAAATTATGGTACACAGAAAGGGATATATTTGCACAGCATAGGTTATTGGTGAGCCCTCAAAACCATTAGGATCAGGTGACCTTGGGAGATGTTGAGTTAAGGACAGACCATCAAGAATAGGAGTATATAACAGATAGTTAAGGACAGAACGTCCAGAAGAAGAGTATCTTACAGGTGTTAGATTATTTTATTTATATTGTATGGTAGGCCCGAGTCAGCTGAAGGTTAGTAGTTAGTCACAAACTATAGTGTTCAGACAGGTAGTCCATTTGTTACCTAATACATATGTTTACGTAATAATGTTTTTCAGTTTTAACCAGTTTTGGTTGCAAGATTATGATTTGTGAAAGATATGTTTTAAAAGGAATATTATGAGCAGAAACCCGTTCTGCTGAGCGGCGTGGTCTCACTTAATATTGTATATCTGAGATGTATAGTGTTATTCACACCAGGCTTTATGTCTGACTCAAAGTTTATGTTTTTTTCCTTAAACTCTCGGGTGCTCAAAATTGATTTGAGTAGGCTGAGTGTTGAGGATTTACAGGTTTTTAGTAGGTTGACGAATAAAGCTTCCAGAGATGAGCAAGTGGCTGACGAATAGCTAATTAGGAGTTGTGGTTTTATTTTGATGTATCTCTGTTGTGTTTGTATTAAGTCAAATATGACTATTTAATGACTTTGGTCAACCACGGGGAATCTTTATATGTCGCTCTTGGCGTATTTATGTAATAATTATTTTATCTGAACGTAGGAAAGCAATGGGATTATGTAATTTGAATATGGAACATGTTTTGAAAATGTAATGTGAAAAGATGTTTTTGAAATGTGTGATTTTGTTTCATATTCATGTGATGATGATATTATTCCATTAAAATTACCGTATTTGGTCATCGGAAGTTAATGCTATGGATAACTACAACATCTGTAGCACTTAGCTTCGGTCTTCAAATAGGGGATGCTACAGTTCCCTCAACATGTGAACACTGTGGAACTTCATTATGAATACTCCATACTGATTATAGTTAAATCATAGCATGATGATCCATCGAGCAACTATTGTTGGGATTGATTTGAAGTATTAGAATTGAAGCATCATTAAATTGAGAATTTGTCCCCTCTATTGCATGTGGTTAGTATCATGGTCAACCATAGTCAACTCAAAATTAAAATCTCTGACCAGAGTAATATGGTTAATAATGAATGTTATTGTTGAACTAAGAACTTTGTTTATAGACTAACTAAGTTAAATAAGGATGATTTTGGAATTCTGACCAAAACAAAATTCCATAAATCCTAAAGTGATATATTGTTAATGAAGAGAATGTGTATAGATTATTATTACTAAAAAGTAGCGCTTAAGAAAATATAAAATTAAATTTTTATCCAAAAGATCTGTAAGTGATGAACTCGGTCAAAAGGTCACAGCACTACCTAAAGTGTTGTTCAAAATTAATCCTGATTGAGTTAACACCTCTGAGTCTCACAACTGCAGTTGAGAATTCTCCATAACACTAAATTTTTTAGTGCGTTTATAAAATGTTGTAAATTAATTACCATTTTAGAAAATTTAATTTTTATTAATTTATTTGATGTTTTTGGGGTTAATTGCAACAATTTGAATGCATACATAAAAAGTTATATTTCTACATATCGATATACGATTTCGGTATATTATTAAACGGGTTTCAATAAGAGATAATTTCTTGAAGGGCTTATCTCTTATTAAAAAATTACATGATATAGCTAAAAATTAAGTGTAGAATAATGGTTAGCCATATTTGCAGAGAGAAGTGTGGAGTGAGAGAACATGATGGGATTAATTAAGGAAGTTTTAATTCAAAAATGAGAAATGTTTCATTCTTTTAGTTAAAATAAATCCACAAATTTCACTTCATTCATCTTTCTTTCTCCTCTTCTCTCGAAATCATGGATGAAAATTTCTTCATCATTTTCTATGATATTTCAACTCCAAACCAAATCAAAATACCAAATAAAATAAAGAGCTGCGTGGTTTCCTCAGTTTCCTGTAAAGATTGGGTATTGACTTTTTAAAAATATAAGAAGGATTCACAGTCCGAGGTGCCACTTGCTGGCTAGATCCATAAGGCAAAACTACTTTTCCATATCTATATTTAATTGTATCACTTTAATATATATATATATATATATAGCCTCATATCGATTTTTAATTGAGATCATTATCTATAAATATGATTCAGTATATACATGTAATGATGTTCTAAGGTAATACACTACATTTATGCGTTAAATAGTATTGATTTGAACCATTTTGAAACATGAAATACATCAGCATCTTATTCTAAACATTATGTATATGTGTATAAAATTAATTTTAAAATATCTTTTGATTAGTTATTTTCTCGAAATTCCATTAATTTTATAGTGTCAAAATTAAACTATATATATTGTTATATCTTTATATCTAAAGAATTTAGAAAATATGTGAATCTTATGTTTATATTAGATTAAATTAATTTGATATGTATGTGTGTGAGTGTATACGTTGAATAACTGAAATTGTTTTCAGCTTCATACTCATATACTTACATACATACATATATATGATTTTAATAGTAGTACTTAATTTATTAAGCTTATTTTTACATTAATCAAATGGGATATAGATTTGAATTTTGAATAAAAATTGCCAGACCAAAATTTGATTTTTAACTTCAAACTTGGATTTTGAAATTTCTATTATGCAATTTAAGTTAAGTTTTGCCTAATCGATCTTTGTTATTAATACTCAAATTCTATAATATTTTGTACTCAAATATATACTTTATGTTAATCAAGTTAAATTTAGGCAATTGATATATACATACTAATGGCGAATATAAACAAAGTAGATATAAATCCTAATACCTACACGTATATGTATTGGTCTTGTTGTTGTTTTGTAGTTATATGTCATGTTAAATATTTTATTATCGCATGTCATTTTGTATGATGATTAGGCATAGTTTTAGTAGAAAGTTTGCAAAAGGGGAAGGTGTGGTCAATCGTTGATATCACCTTTATTATATATTTCCTTTTAGATCTTGATGTGATTACATCTAGATCTCATAATACATTCAATCCCTTTTTAAACAACTTCCAGAAATATGAATATATTTGATATATTCATACCTGTTCAAACTTTATATATAATAAACACAAATTTAATAACTTAAATCATAAAGTTAATTAAATTAGATTTTATTAAGTTAACTAGATTGTATTTAGGAAATGTATTTATGTATATTTGTTTGTTGTTCTGCGATGTGATTTACATCTTTTTGTTGTATTTTGTTCTGATAAATACTTTATCCACTATAGTTTTGTATTAAGCATTTATTGAATATATCGATCCATTTGAGATAGAAAAAAATAGAATACTAAATCGACTTATTCAGAAGATGTTTAAGACAAAGCTATAGATGTCCGCTCCTAACCAGTCCTATTCTCCGCATTAGCAGACAGTATTACACAGTAGTACTCTTTGTTAATGTGGCATCTCGGGGTGGGGTGTCAACGCTTAAACCCAATAAAATTTGTAGGTCCGCAGGCCCAATAAGGAACTTTTACAAAATCTACCAATTTCACTCGCTACAAAATGGATTGGTTCCTTCAATGGTATTAGAGCCTAAAAGATCTCCGCTGTCTAATTAGCAACTTTAGAGCCAACTAATTAAACGTGATTTAATTAAAAAAGTTAAAATTAAAATTAATTAAATGTAAATTAAACGATATGAATTAATCAAATTTGATTTAATTAATAAAATACATACATATATTTACATGTTGCATAAGTTAATTAAATTATAAACATTATAGATAAATTAGAACTTATGTAACTATATATGTATAAACCTATGTGAAACTGAAATAAACCCAAAATAGACTTTTGAAGTAAATACATGCACATGGCATGTATACTATTATTTCAAAAATGTTCGATGCTTAAATCACGAGTTTACTTGTAATAGATACATTATTCCTTAAGTCAGTATGACTCATAATATATTAAAGAATATGAATCTCTAAAATAGAGCTATCCTCTGCCCTTCATATATTAATAGATTACTTGCATACTCTTTAGTTATTGAGCAAACTTAGGCTAGAGATGTTATGTATAATACTATCTGTATATTGCTAGATGAGGTAAGGTACATGCATATATTTGTTAAGCAAAATTAAGGTATATGCATTTTACATGAGCCATCGTAAAATTATGTGTTGAGTGAATAACCTCTTCTGATTCATTGAACGAACTCATGGTAAAGGTTGAAGTTAGAACAAAAACCACGATTAGGTATTGTATATGATACAACCGATAAAGGGTTATCCATTGCTTATAGGTCTATGGTTTATTGAGCAAACTCAAGGTCAGAATCTGAAGGCAAGCGATAACTAACACCTACTGGAGGAATCAAAAGATTTCTATTTTTCTCTTAGTATTTTGAGGAATATAAAATATATGGGGATCCTTATCAGAAAAATGACATATTGTTATAGAATAAAGAAAAATAGAAGCCATTGAAGAGAGAGACAAAAGATATATTATTCACTTCTGAGAATAGATATCAATTTACATTACATGGCCTACTTTATATAAGTGCTTTAGAGATAAGGACTGAACTTATCCCACGATGTGGGAATAAACAAAACAATGTACAAGCATATTCACTTCATAATATACATATATTATAACACTCTCCCTTGAATATGCGTCTTCAAAATCTTGAATGCTCGGATAATTTGGAAATTTCCGTTTCGAAACGTGTACGATGATTGCTCCCCCTCATTATTATCTTGCTTGCATTTATCGATTCAATCGTTATAGATTTGCCTCATTAAAAACCTCTATTAGAAAAACCTTATGGGAAAAAACCTTGAACGAGGAAAAGAGTGCAACTTGTGAAATCATAAATATCATACTAAATATGATATTTCTTATAAGAGTTTGATACTTCAGGATCAAAATAATGCCTCATTAAAACCTTACTAAGAAAAACCCAATGGGAAAAATCTTAATGAAGGAAAAAGAGTACAATGACATATTTTGTTTTCTTATTTCTTTAAATAAAGCTTGATACTTCTGGATCAAACTAATGCCTCATTAAAACCTTACTAAGTAAAACCCTATGGGAAAAAATTTAGTGAAGGAAAAAGAGTACAATATAGTATGTCATATTTCAATAATTTACTGCATCAGATAGAGTTTGATACTTCTGGATCAATTTAATACTTCAGTAAAAACCTTACAAAGGAAAACCCGAGGGGGAAAACCTTAGTTAAGGATAAAAATATAATTTAACTTAAATAACATATTTGAGATGTTATTTCTTGAAAAGATGTTTGATTCTTCCAGATCAAGATAATACCTCATTAAAACCTTAATAAGAAAAACCCAGTGGGAAAAATCTTAAATAAGGAAAAAGAGTACATTATAGCTAAATTCAATTGTTACTAGGGAGTTGATACTTCTGGATCAAGATAATGCCTCATTAAAACCGTACTAATAAAAACCCAGTGGGAAAAATCTTAGTTAAGGAAAAAGAGTGCATTATAAAATACTTATGGATGATCCCCCTGATTTAAAGTTTCCTCTAAATTCGTATTCGTCTTTCGATAACTTAAATTGGTTATAGATACTTCTGGATCCATAAATATGTATCTCGTTAATAATACAATTTATTAATAGTTTCCTTCGATACAATCAAATTTTCTAAGATTGTTTCTTCAAATATGGTTTGCATTTTATGCATTTGTATGCTACTTTTATGAAAAACACTTCATGTGCTTTCATTTTTGTGCCTCAAATTAGTTTTGCGCATTGCAATTATGCATCTTTCATGAATATTAAAAATTTCATTACAACATTACTAGAAAGCAGGAAGTAATCTACTCATCTTGAGGTATCAAGATTTTCATTACAACAATACTTCGAAGAAATTTATAATGTAGACTTCATGTCTTTTTCATTCTTTATAACTACAAAAGTTATATATATTCTTCAGAAATTTGTATGCTTTAATAAGTATTTGCATATAGCAACTATCACTTCAATGGATATTAAGAGTTTCATTACAACGATACTTAAAAATAGGAAGTAATCTACTCATCATGAATTATATCAAGATTTTCATTACAACAATACTTAAAAGTAGGTTGAAATTTACTCTCCTTGTTCTTTGCATTCTTTATAACAATGAAAGTTATTTATACTCTTCAGGAATTTGTATACTTTCATTATTTAATATGATTTTAAACCACATTTATACCTTCAGGGTATATTAAGCATTTCAAGTACTTTCGGTACTTTTCGGACTACATGTCCATATTCCTCTACTATTAAAGGATTCATGATGGCCAGTCATATTTTCCCCTAATTCAAGATTCTTAATCTATTTATAAATATAAGTGCTTTATTATTTGCAAATTTATCATCGGTGATTATTTCTTGTCAGTTCTAGACATGATTTATTGAGATATCTTTAATTATGTTTTAGGTACCTAACCCAAATCTAGGGTTATTTGAGAATCATGTCATGGATCTCTTTCAGAGCATCCTTAAGTGTTTCTTCAAGAACACCCACCTCCTTTATTTGGCATCTTTATTACTTACTCTAAAAATATTTTGAACTGACTTTTGAACCATATTTCATATATGGTTTACAAATTTTGATCTGTCAGGGATTCAAATCTATATTGGAGAAAGTCTACTAGGGATAATATTGATAATATTTTGCATCGTTGTATATTTTAATAAATATTTAACACTGATGATCAAAATGAAATTGTATCCCTTTATCCTCCCCCTCAATGTTGACAAACATTGCCACATTAAATAATAATCATCTTTGGACTCTCATTTTGATCCATTATGATATTGCTACTAGCAAATACATCATACATATTAATAATAGGAGGCTAATTCTTTTATTAGTTGATAAGATGCATTCAATTGATATTGATTATTAAAGTTTGTTCTCATTCATTGATCTAAGCAATTGAAGGAATTTACTTATTGTGTAGATCATTTGAATACATACATGACTTCAGGTCATTCAACATTTATGTTGATTGAATTTTAAATCACTTAATAATATATATGCATAATCACTAAATAATAGCTTATAACAAACTTCAGGTTGTTAGCTAAATATTTACATATTATGTATATGTGCGTCCACGTATCACATATATATTATAAAATTTTCATATTCTTTCTCATTTGAATTAATGATTTTTAGAGCAAACTATTACAAGGATCCAAACTATTAATTTCCGGTTATAAATCAATGTCAATGCAAACCTATCAAAACCACATGATAATGTTCAAAACATTTGGTTTGAAACCATATCGAACTTCTGGTTCGAACAAAATATACACACAACTTCAAGTTGTTAAGTTTTATTCCTCAGTTATATCTCAAATATCAGTTTTGAACACTAATTATGATTACTTATCAAGGAATAATTTTTTAATTGCGTATAGACATTTCTACACGTCTCTATTGAGAGTTCCGTAAAAAATTAGAGCAAAAATAATAATAGTATCTTCTGGATACTTGGAATGTTACAGATACATATTTCCTCAGGACCGTATGTATAGCTTGCATGAAAATTATGATATGAAATATAGACTATCTCTTCAGGAGAATATTTAAAGATATATCTTCAAGAATTGATTATACATATAATATTTCTCACGTTTGATATAATTATAATGAAATATATGATACATGTTGCATAGCTCTCAAACTTTTAGGATCTAATCTAAACTAAATTAGGATCCTTTATAATCAAATTTCTATGCATTTATTTGGTTTAATAAAATTACCAAGTATATAAGCAAATCTCTTCTAGAGATATGTATCATTTCCTAATTTGTTAGTCTCTTTTAGGGATATTTTATTATCACTGCTTCTGGAGTGAATTTATCTCTTATATATATATATATATGTGTGTGTGTGTGTGTGTGTGTGTGTGTGTGTGTGTACTATTGGAATGTCATATCAATGTACAATGTTTCTATTTGTAGAAATTACATAATTACTACCTTTACAATAACATAAAACATCCCTACTGGAGATTTTTGTTGTAACTATCTTTGAACTGACATATCAAACTTTAAACATAGTAAGAAAATTAGATGCACCAAATGAAAGTAAGATGCGAAGAGATAAAACCACTACTTCTGGAGTGTAACGTTGGTATACAATATCAATTTTTTTTGGATAAATTATTATAATTACTCAAAAAAAAATTATATCATTATTCCTTCAGGGAATATAGTATTTCCTTTTAAGGAATTGCAATGTAACAAAAATAAAATTCCTATAACATCTCTTGTGGGATGTTATATTTTGCAATATAAATATATAAATCTTTAAATCATCCTTTCGAGAGATTAATATACACACATACGCATCCAATGATGTTTGAAATATCATGTAACATAATATCTTCAGGATATTTGGTTAATATAGTGTAAATGTTAAGATATAAGGTAAGGTATAACTCATTTGGAGATATTTGTAATCTCTTGAATGCAGCATCATTTTCTCATATGATTATTTATTAATTTTCTTTAACTTCTTCAGGAAGTACAACCTTATCGTTTTACATAATTTCAATAGAGCTTCGGGCATCTAATTCATGAACTTCAAGTCATTGATTTGTTATGAACTTCAGGTTCTTAAATTTTGTGTAAATTTCTCCCCTTTTTTTGTACCATATTGTTACAAAATAAAAGTCTATTAGAATTCGAGCTTGTAAAGTTTATCAGAAATCTTTTCATAATTCAAGACTTCAGGTCTTGGACTTTGAGTTATACAACTTCTGGTTGGAATAAAAATCTTTGCGCAACTTCAGATTGTTGTTCAAACTTATTTATTTCATTATATCGAGCATTGTTTGCCAAAATGAATACACCATATAATAAACCATATGTCTATTCTTATTCCAGACATAAAAATACAACATCATTTAATTTACCGTAGCCAGTGCATTTATGATGATATGGTAATTTAATTTATTACCATGACGACAACATTTAATGCATTTATGATTAAAAAAATGAATGCAATTTACCATTATTGTGGCATAAAATATAAAATATTATCACAACGAATTGATTTCTTTACAAACAAATAAATCAATCTAACTAACTTTAGTTAGCAAAATTTAATCTCAAAGGTAAATATACTCAATAATAAAATTAAATGAATAACATAAGAGAAACTTTATTTCTCAATAGTCAAATTTTCTAAAATAACTAAAACAACTCTTATATATAAATATGTATATACATACATACATACACATCCTTTTGTTTTATAATTCAAGTTTCTGCTCTTTTATTGAAACTTCTGGTTCTTTATTATAAGAAAACTTGAAATTTAATAATTTATTGAAACTCAAGCTTTTAGCATTATAGGAACGCAGGTTCACAACTTTTATTTTAAATGCTAGAAATTAAGTTTACCGTATATGTTTTCATTAATGTTTCCATTCACTTCAGGTGTACTAAATCAATATTAATATTGGATCTAAACTAATATGATCTTCTACATATGCATTATTCTTGTATCTGTTTCTCTAAGAAATAATAAAATATTTCTTCTGGAAATATAAACAATATATATCAAAATAATTTCCAAAATCCAAATCAAAGAATTTTCAAAATGAAAACTTCATTTATCAAACTTGTATATATTACTTAGATCTATATCACAAACCAAAACGTAATCAAGATCAATAAATTTATTTGAATCAACAACAGAAATTGTCAAATTCAAAAAAAATCACAACATTTTATTTTTAAACAATGTACAGATCTCAACGATATATTATTTGAGTGTGATTTTACGATCTATAATATAATGAGATCAGAAAAATAAGAACAAAAAAAATCGGATCTATTGTAGGATGAGATCTGAAATATAATGACAAAAATACATGTACAGTGGAATAAGATCTATAAATTTAGATCTATAACAAAATAAGATCTTGAATAGATAAGATCTATTAAAACTTAAATTCAAATCTGAAAAATTAGGAAATAGATAGAATTGTGAAACATGAATATTTAAATCTAGATCTAAATTAATAGCAAAATAAATCTAGAAAAGCAGATCCAGAAAATTTCAAACCTGATTTCAATGGTTGAATAAGAGGAAGAGATAGATCTGATTTCAGTAACTGAATAAGAGAAAGAGATGTACTGTAACGACCCGTTAAGTTCGACCATTTAAAATTGTTTGTTTAATAGGATTTTGTAATTTATTTTAGTTGAAAGAATAAAGGTGGTAGATAAGTATTAAAATGAAGGCTAGAATAAATTATATAGAAGTGACTTAGAAACCTATTTAAAGACATTTGAATAAAATTCAAATGAATTAAGTAGAGAAAGAAAGAAAAATTCTTACCTGTACATAAAATTTAATATGGGAATATTAAACCAATTTAATGCAATAAAAGATTGTGAACGATAAATTGAATAGATTAAGAAACCCTGTTATTGCAAGTCAATAAATTTGTAAACCCTAATGAACATCTCAAAATTTATAAATTTATTGAAATTTAAGACATAGCATAAGCGTAGAACTATAGGTATGATGACAAACTTTTATAAATTGTCTAATTAAGGGTCAGCAAATTTATTTGGAAATCAAACTCAATTAAGGGTAAGTAATTATGATGGATTGATGGCATAAACGTTACTAATTTTTATCATAGTAACGGAAGTGCAGATGGAAGGCAACTGTAGAAATTTAAGTACGTATTAACAATTGAAAGGGGCTGTCGATTGAGTGGAGTACTTTAGGTTGTCTTACTAAATTTAGAATTTAACATAAGACAAATAGAAATAAATCAATAAACGTATAGATTTTAAGTTTATTATGATGAATTATTTTAGTGATATGACTTAGAATAAATGAAATAATTTGGGTTAATTGGTATTTAATGGAATTAAAGGTTGCAATATTCATAGGTAAGGATTTAGATGAAATAGATTGATGTATGAAAAATTTAATTTGATAAATGGCAATTAATTCCTTTAATTTGTGCAATTAATGTATGTTTAATTGATAACGATAAAAAGTTGATTTTTTCAGTGTAACCAACGTAAAATATTATCATAGCATGATACTTGGTTTGAATAGAAGGATTTGATTTAATGTGAAAATTTTTGTTCTAAGTATTGAATAAAATTGAGAATCAAATTTTTTTTTTATGATAATAACGTTAGTATTGGTTAATAAATAGATTTCAATGCAGTAACCAAATAAATGGAATAAGATGAGTATATATTGCATAGAAATGAAATGATAAATTATTGATGTAATGGAAGATATAACCATGTCAATTATGCATATAAGGTAATAAGGTAATGAAACCGAGGTAAATTAATTAATTGAGACTTTAAGTAAAATTAACGTGTGGAATTGACCAAGGTTCAATAAAATGAGAATTTGATTGGTTATATTTATTGGTTGAGAAATGTAAATGTGTATTTGGGGAATAAATTTAGTCAGACTTAAGTATTGAATTTAATTAATTAATATATATGATAAATGATGATTAAATAAAAACCCAATACTCTATATATATGTATAATATTTGAGTGAAAATAATAATACACTTATAAATGTGGAATTAAGAGTTTACAACAACTATTTTAAGTAAAGAAATTGTTCATTCAAGTAAATTTGAAACATCGCAATAGGTGTAGATTAAGTGTTGCGTTAAATAAATTATAAAGGAATAAATTTATAGAAACGTAGGAACGGAAGAATGAACATTATAGTAACGTAAAACGTATTGTAGGATAATAATTAAGTATAGGCTTGTAAATTAGATGTATGACAATAAATTTTGTACGTAAATCTTTCTATTAGTTGATAAGTCTTATTTTGATCAATTTAAAGGAATACACTAAATTTTGTAGTTAGTACGGAATATTGATGAGTGAATGAATAAGATGAAACAAAGGTGGAATGTATTAGTTGAGGTTTTAAGTTATTTATGTGATAAGTTACCAAAATTACAATTTTATCTAAATACAGTAATTTATGCAAACAAAAGATGAACATTTTGAAATATTACCACAGTGATATATAAAAGAAACGTTAACTATGTAGTTGGAGAATAATTGATATATTTTGAGTTGGATAATAGAAATCAAGTTATTTATATAATTAGATTTAAGATGAGAGTATAAGTATATGATTAAATAATTGGGTTTTGCGAATAAAATTTATAATTCCCAAATAATAAGAAAACGCAGAGGTTAACACTGCGAAATTTATATACTTATAAATTTTAATTCACATCCAAGCTTGCTAAATTATTTGGAATTGATTGGATTATATAAGTAATGAAATTTGGCCAATATTTAAAGTTGAAAGAAAATTTGGATTTTATGATTTATTTTAATTTATTTAATAAATATTAAAAATAGCCATTTTTGTCACGGACTCGGATTTCGACGAAACTAGTTTCATCGGATCCGTAACGGTGAATTATAATAATGTTTCAAGTTTCGTTGCGATCGGACTTGTCGTTTGATCGTACGGACTCGAAACGCCTTGAAATTTACGCATTTTGAAATCAATTTGAAATTTTTATTTTTTTAGCATAACTTCTTCATACGATCGAATTTGGTCGCGAAACTTTTTCCATCGCGTTCAGAATATTTTGAAACACCTATTTGGATATATAGTTTTAACAAATTCGACTCCGGAGGCAGAACGGGCTTTTTGGGCCAACTATCGTTTAGCACGTTCGTTATCCGTACCCACCTAGCCTTCTTTTATCTGTCTATATATTTGCGATTATAAACCCTAGCCACTCCTTATTTTCATTTTTCTATACGTACATCTCCTTCTCAACTCCTCATTCCAATGGCAGAAAACCTAATTCCCAAATTCCAAAATTTTATTTCAAAAAAAAAAAAAAAAAAAAAAAAAAAAATTTTGTGGATCTGCAGCAGCTTCTGGTCGCGCTTCGGGTTTCAGAGGAGAAAACCCTAGAGCAACTTCGGGTCAGGAAGAAAATGACTCGGGTCGCTCCGGGTCGTTTTGGCGAAAACTCCAAGCAAGCATCGGGGAAATGAGGCGGCGCCCCGAAGTCGAACCCGAAGTTGACCCAGGACCAGAATTTTTCATTTTTCAAATTTTCATAACTTTTGCATACGAGCTCGGATTCACGCGCGGTTTGTTTTGCTGGGATCGTATCGGAATTTCTGACGTTTTGGCACTGGTTTGGATGAATTTGGAGACTGTCCAATTTTTGGGTTTAAATTGGATTTGAATTCAATTTAAATTCAAAAGGTGAGTGTTTTAACCCACTCACAACTACTAGAAGCTTTTATGTTTGTTAAATAAATTTTAGAAATGAATAGAAATTTATTTATGAGCTTTTGGCATGTTATTTCATTCATATCTGTTGAATTGCATTTTATTGAATGTAACTGTTAATTTAATTGATTTATTGCGTGTTAATTGGCTGTTAGAAATTTTTGGTTGCATATGAACTGCTAGTTAACAGTTATGTCAATTATCATTGAATATAAATTGTTAGATTAATAGTTGAAAAATTTAATTTGAATAAACTGCCAGTTATCACCTGTTATATATGATCATATATATAATTGTTATTGATTGATATTGCTTGATGTTTGTGACTGGATGATGGATGTTTTGTTGAATGGATGTTTTATTTGATATCATTAAACTGCAAGTTAGCATACATTTTACATTTCATTCGGGATTGTGGTTTGAAATGATAAAACCGCAAAGTTTTATTTTTTTAAATTGCGGATTGAAATGATAAATATCCGTATCACTTGACCATAGGATAGAAAATTATATACAGGCACCGCGGTCTATATATAACTATTTTAATGTGATTTCTATGGTTTGGATTGAATACGGTCTATAAATCTTAAATTTATATTGTATAAATATTTTATTTCATATTTATATACCTATGAAGTTGAAATTTTGAAATTAAAAGGAATATAAATTTCTTTATTGAAAATGGAAGAAATTAAGAAAATGGAGTTTGATGATTTATATCCTATGTTTAAATATTAAGTTGGAAATTTTAAAGATATGATATTTATAATTGGATTTTTCCCAAAATATTTTGAAATGAATATTCTAGTAAAAATTGAATTTGGAAATATATATATATATATATTTTACTAGAAATTGAAGTCTTATTAATTATGGATTTTATGTGAATGGTCAAGATTAATTAATAGAATATTGATTTTGAAAGGATAAAAATCCAACTTTAGTTGAAATATTAATGCTCAAAAATGGATATAAATATATATAAAATTGAAATGGTTTTGGGACTTGAAGTAATATTTTGGATTTTGGTTTAACTTTAAAAGAAGAAATATTTGGAAAGCCATGTAATTTATTTCTTTGTAAAGCAACAGTAAAGTTAAACCTTTTTAATTCGCATACCGTTGAATATCCAAACCATTTAGTTTTGAAAATAATGGTTTTAAAATACTATGGATTTTCGAAGAATTATGTTGAAAGTTACAAACAGAATATTGGTTACATGGGATATTAAATAATAAAAAGTGACATAATTTTTTTGGAAAGGAATAATTTTATTTGGGATAAACGATATCATATTGTTTTGGGTTTTAAAAGAAGAAATGATATCGTAATATTACGGTTTGAAATGGATTATATTCTGGTTTTAAAAGTATAAACTATTTTTAAATGACCGCGGTGTTATAATAACGATTGGTTGGCAAAGAGACCGGGATCGGATATGGACATACTCTCTGTCGATACCGAAAACCACTTTGACTAACCGTGTACGCGGTGGAGATTCCAGAATGAAGTAGGTGGTGGCGACGTTTCCTGTAAGGTAAATACGTGGACCCAACTCCCATGAGTTGGCATAAGGTGGCTAAAACAGGAGCGATTCTCAGGCCAATGAGGTCATTCCTCTGATCGGACGCTCCTCTTCGATATTATAATTTGACTTGGATTTGATTCAGTGGCCACTTCTATATTTTGATTTTGGGGAGTTAGTCCGAGGTGGGCGGTAACTGCGGCTACGCGTTTCCACCAGCCTGGATAGCAATTGGTATATCTACCCTGGCATTGCCTAGTTGTGCCGTGTCACCTACCATATCGCGCCTTGTACGAGTTTGGTTTTCTCCCGTAGCCCGTGTGGTATCCTCTAGTGGCTTCCCGATCAGGAGGGGCTATGATATTGGACGGACTACTGGGACTATTACGTGTTAAGGTGGAAAATGTAAAGCCTTAACGCTATTTAAAAGTAAGTTTATTTTATAAATAGACACTATTATAATAGCGCAATATACTACATAGTAAATAGTTTAACGGATCCTTAGGAGATGTAAATCCCGAACATCTCTTGAGTTACTGTACTCATATTTATATTCTGTTTATTTAACTCACATAAGATATTCTAGTCTGACTCGGGTGTTTTTGTCTATTCAAATTCGCTCGGGTCAGTCCGAGCATTTCAGGATAGCAGATTTTAGCTTTGGAGGACGAAGACGAAGAATAAGTATTATGTTATATATAGTATTACACCACACTCTTTCTATTACGCTGCATTGCTTGTATTGGTATGTGTAACTCTGATATTTATTGTAAAAGAAGAATCAAGCTTTTGTAAACTGTTTATGAACTGTATATTTGTTATTATATTTTATCCTTCCGCTGTGAGATTCTGTTTTTGTTCTTATTTCTTCTCTGTTTTTCTTATTTACCCCATAACAATCCGCCCTTGCGTATACTTTGAATTGGCACGTGTGTTGGTTTAAAGTGTGCAAAAAGGCGGGATGTTACAGTTGGTATCAGAGCTTTGGTTTAGCGATAAACCTTGGCTTTGTGGGGTTTGACTCTTTGTTAATAGGGTAGAAATATCCTATGGGAGTCGCTGAGTGTATATATAAGAGAGAGCGTACTTGTTAGTATTAATAAAAAGATTTTAATATTGTGTTAATCTGTTCCGCTTTGTATTTATAAATTCTGGTTGATGCATGGGACGCTATGTCATCAATAGGGATTTCTAAACACTTAATAGGACAGACCGACATAATATTTGTTTTTAATATAGGTGAATGAAATAATTTTGCCTATTATATTTCTATATATAAAAATAGTTTTATAAAGATATATATATATTTGGTTGCTATAGATTGGATGTTAGGCAATAAAAATATTTATAATAACTGAAGCTAAGTGAAATTATAATAAACCAAATTTGGAGATTTAGAACTTAAGTCCGGGATTTTTGAAAATTTGCTTTCAAAGAATTTGTGAAATTTATTGATTTGGTTTATAAGTATTTTCTTATATAAATATTTCGTATAAATTGGAAGAATTGTTTTAAAGAAGATTTTGGAAAAGAATTAAATTCTGTACTTTCCTCTCTGTCGCTGGAAAATAAATTCGGTGATGACGGCCGCATCATCGACTTTCATTTTCGAGTTTCGAAGGGGAAAGGCCACTGTAGTAAATTCTACTGCAGATTTATTTTTGAAATTTTCTAAAAATTTTCTTTTATTGTTCTAAATATAATTAGAGATATAAAAGTTGTAAGAACTTATTTATCTATTATTTTGAAATAGATTAAAATTTGACCCGGTATTTAATTCTAAATTTTTCCGTTAATTAATTGTTTAAACTTTGTTAGTGAAATATTAAGTAAGAAAGTTAATGCTAGGGATAAGGGAAGTAAAAGTTTTTAACTGATAAATAATGGAAAAGATTTATTGAAGAATGAATGAATTGAAACCTCTAATTGAAATAAGAGAATAACTGCAAAGCTATAAAGAGGAATTTGCATACATATGAGACAAAGGGTAATATGAATAAACATTAAATTTAATTAAAAGAATGGAGATTAAACTTGTATAAGTTCAATTGCAATTTCCTTAACATAAATAACTTACCCAAATATAAAAGTTGAAGTGTTAAATGAGAAACTGGAATTGAATATTTTACAAGTAGGAATTTAGGAAAAATGAAGTATTCAATAAATTACTGTTATAATAAGAATTTATTGGTATAAACTTAAGTGATAATTGAAATTTTACCCAAATTAAAGGTGAGTATTATTAATAGGTGATTTTAACTTAAGTAAATAAAATGAAATTCTTTAATAAATAAAGATTGATGTGTACGGTTATAAACTTAAGTATGTTTTAAAATGCTACTAGTAATATAATAAAAAGTAGGTAATATAAATAAATGTCTGTAAACCCTAGATAATGAATTAATAAGATCCTTTATTTATAAAAATGGAGGTTTTAAGGTTAATAATTTAAGTGTAAGTAGAGGGTTACTGTAATTAAATATAATAAAACGTAAACATTAAATAAAGGAATGAAATTAAGGGTAAGTTGAAATTGTAATTTATAAAACGAATATATATTTATTGAACCATTAATAAATAAAAAGGAATTGAGAAGAAACTTGTAAATTTTCACTTGCATTCTTAAACATACATAACTTACCATATAATAAAAGTTGCAATGTTAGTAAGAAAATGTAAGGGGAAATCTTACAAGTGAAGCTTGAGGTAATTAAGGTATTCAATAAATTTGCTGTTATAAATGAGAATTAATTGTATAAACTTAAGTTAAATTGGAAATTTTACTATATAAGAAAGGGTAAGTAGTATAAATAGATGATATAAACCTTAGTCAATAAATTGGAATACAATATAATGAATTTTGTAACAAATGGAAAATGAAAATTGTAAGAAACAAAGAAATCCCTCCATAAATGAAAGAAAGAAAATAAAACCACTGAAGCATGAAATAAATGTATAATAAGCTATTGTGGTGTTGATTTGAATTGTTTGGTTGATGTATGGTTGTTGGGTAAGGAATTTTGGAGTTGTTGGAGGAACAATAATCTATCTCTATTCCATCTAAGACTGTTGAGTAACGGATGCACTTGATAGTTATTTCTCACTCCGTAAAATTTCATAATTTGAACCCGAACAACTAACGGTTGTTGATTGAATGATTGTTGTTTGTGGTGTGTGCCGTTTGTTAAAATGTATGGTTGTTGCATTTGATTTGGATATGAATGATTGAATCTACCCAAACATTTCACTGTAATATAGATATTTAACTTTTAGATTATATAAGTGAATGCAGGTGATGGAAGCAACTGCTTTTGGTTCCATAATAATAAGCGTATTGCCCGACAAATAGGTACGTTTTCGGATTACGTTTAAAGCGCTATTTTATATAGTTGCCCGTGTTGGGATATAATATTTTGATAATATTTGTAATATATTTGTTATATTTTGATATTTTATTTTCTCCCGAGCCTCTCCGTACAAAGGAGACTCTGCCAAAATTTTCCGTAAATTTTGGACTTAGAATTTTGTTGAAAATGTTTTTCCAACTTTAATTATTTAAGTATAAAAGTTTATAATGGCTATAAAACGGGTATATTTCATTAAAGGAAATTAATCCAGTAAATTATTATTTATAAGCTAATATTGAATTGAGATGTACTGTTTTATTCTTCATTCTCCCTTCTTTTTCCTTTTCGGGGACGAAAAGTTTTGAGTGGGGGAGAGTGTAACGACCCGTTAAGTTCGACCATTTAAAATTGTTTGTTTAATAGGATTTTGTAATTTATTTTAGTTGAAAGAATAAAGGTGGTAGATAAGTATTAAAATGAAGGCTAGAATAAATTATATAGAAGTGACTTAGAAACCTATTTAAAGACATTTGAATAAAATTCAAATGAATTAAGTAGAGAAAGAAAGAAAAATTCTTACCTGTACATAAAATTTAATATGGGAATATTAAACCAATTTAATGCAATAAAAGATTGTGAACGATAAATTGAATAGATTAAGAAACCCTGTTATTGCAAGTCAATAAATTTGTAAACCCTAATGAACATCTCAAAATTTATAAATTTATTGAAATTTAAGACATAGCATAAGCGTAGAACTATAGGTATGATGACAAACTTTTATAAATTGTCTAATTAAGGGTCAGCAAATTTATTTGGAAATCAAACTCAATTAAGGGTAAGTAATTATGATGGATTGATGGCATAAACGTTACTAATTTTTATCATAGTAACGGAAGTGCAGATGGAAGGCAACTGTAGAAATTTAAGTACGTATTAACAATTGAAAGGGGCTGTCGATTGAGTGGAGTACTTTAGGTTGTCTTACTAAATTTAGAATTTAACATAAGACAAATAGAAATAAATCAATAAACGTATAGATTTTAAGTTTATTATGATGAATTATTTTAGTGATATGACTTAGAATAAATGAAATAATTTGGGTTAATTGGTATTTAATGGAATTAAAGGTTGCAATATTCATAGGTAAGGATTTAGATGAAATAGATTGATGTATGAAAAATTTAATTTGATAAATGGCAATTAATTCCTTTAATTTGTGCAATTAATGTATGTTTAATTGATAACGATAAAAAGTTGATTTTTTCAGTGTAACCAACGTAAAATATTATCATAGCATGATACTTGGTTTGAATAGAAGGATTTGATTTAATGTGAAAATTTTTGTTCTAAGTATTGAATAAAATTGAGAATCAAATTTTTTTTTTATGATAATAACGTTAGTATTGGTTAATAAATAGATTTCAATGCAGTAACCAAATAAATGGAATAAGATGAGTATATATTGCATAGAAATGAAATGATAAATTATTGATGTAATGGAAGATATAACCATGTCAATTATGCATATAAGGTAATAAGGTAATGAAACCGAGGTAAATTAATTAATTGAGACTTTAAGTAAAATTAACGTGTGGAATTGACCAAGGTTCAATAAAATGAGAATTTGATTGGTTATATTTATTGGTTGAGAAATGTAAATGTGTATTTGGGGAATAAATTTAGTCAGACTTAAGTATTGAATTTAATTAATTAATATATATGATAAATGATGATTAAATAAAAACCCAATACTCTATATATATGTATAATATTTGAGTGAAAATAATAATACACTTATAAATGTGGAATTAAGAGTTTACAACAACTATTTTAAGTAAAGAAATTGTTCATTCAAGTAAATTTGAAACATCGCAATAGGTGTAGATTAAGTGTTGCGTTAAATAAATTATAAAGGAATAAATTTATAGAAACGTAGGAACGGAAGAATGAACATTATAGTAACGTAAAACGTATTGTAGGATAATAATTAAGTATAGGCTTGTAAATTAGATGTATGACAATAAATTTTGTACGTAAATCTTTCTATTAGTTGATAAGTCTTATTTTGATCAATTTAAAGGAATACACTAAATTTTGTAGTTAGTACGGAATATTGATGAGTGAATGAATAAGATGAAACAAAGGTGGAATGTATTAGTTGAGGTTTTAAGTTATTTATGTGATAAGTTACCAAAATTACAATTTTATCTAAATACAGTAATTTATGCAAACAAAAGATGAACATTTTGAAATATTACCACAGTGATATATAAAAGAAACGTTAACTATGTAGTTGGAGAATAATTGATATATTTTGAGTTGGATAATAGAAATCAAGTTATTTATATAATTAGATTTAAGATGAGAGTATAAGTATATGATTAAATAATTGGGTTTTGCGAATAAAATTTATAATTCCCAAATAATAAGAAAACGCAGAGGTTAACACTGCGAAATTTATATACTTATAAATTTTAATTCACATCCAAGCTTGCTAAATTATTTGGAATTGATTGGATTATATAAGTAATGAAATTTGGCCAATATTTAAAGTTGAAAGAAAATTTGGATTTTATGATTTATTTTAATTTATTTAATAAATATTAAAAATAGCCATTTTTGTCACGGACTCGGATTTCGACGAAACTAGTTTCATCGGATCCGTAACGGTGAATTATAATAATGTTTCAAGTTTCGTTGCGATCGGACTTGTCGTTTGATCGTACGGACTCGAAACGCCTTGAAATTTACGCATTTTGAAATCAATTTGAAATTTTTATTTTTTTAGCATAACTTCTTCATACGATCGAATTTGGTCGCGAAACTTTTTCCATCGCGTTCAGAATATTTTGAAACACCTATTTGGATATATAGTTTTAACAAATTCGACTCCGGAGGCAGAACGGGCTTTTTGGGCCAACTATCGTTTAGCACGTTCGTTATCCGTACCCACCTAGCCTTCTTTTATCTGTCTATATATTTGCGATTATAAACCCTAGCCACTCCTTATTTTCATTTTTCTATACGTACATCTCCTTCTCAACTCCTCATTCCAATGGCAGAAAACCTAATTCCCAAATTCCAAAATTTTATTTCAAAAAAAAAAAAAAAAAAAAAAAAAAAAAAATTTTGTGGATCTGCAGCAGCTTCTGGTCGCGCTTCGGGTTTCAGAGGAGAAAACCCTAGAGCAACTTCGGGTCAGGAAGAAAATGACTCGGGTCGCTCCGGGTCGTTTTGGCGAAAACTCCAAGCAAGCATCGGGGAAATGAGGCGGCGCCCCGAAGTCGAACCCGAAGTTGACCCAGGACCAGAATTTTTCATTTTTCAAATTTTCATAACTTTTGCATACGAGCTCGGATTCACGCGCGGTTTGTTTTGCTGGGATCGTATCGGAATTTCTGACGTTTTGGCACTGGTTTGGATGAATTTGGAGACTGTCCAATTTTTGGGTTTAAATTGGATTTGAATTCAATTTAAATTCAAAAGGTGAGTGTTTTAACCCACTCACAACTACTAGAAGCTTTTATGTTTGTTAAATAAATTTTAGAAATGAATAGAAATTTATTTATGAGCTTTTGGCATGTTATTTCATTCATATCTGTTGAATTGCATTTTATTGAATGTAACTGTTAATTTAATTGATTTATTGCGTGTTAATTGGCTGTTAGAAATTTTTGGTTGCATATGAACTGCTAGTTAACAGTTATGTCAATTATCATTGAATATAAATTGTTAGATTAATAGTTGAAAAATTTAATTTGAATAAACTGCCAGTTATCACCTGTTATATATGATCATATATATAATTGTTATTGATTGATATTGCTTGATGTTTGTGACTGGATGATGGATGTTTTGTTGAATGGATGTTTTATTTGATATCATTAAACTGCAAGTTAGCATACATTTTACATTTCATTCGGGATTGTGGTTTGAAATGATAAAACCGCAAAGTTTTATTTTTTTAAATTGCGGATTGAAATGATAAATATCCGTATCACTTGACCATAGGATAGAAAATTATATACAGGCACCGCGGTCTATATATAACTATTTTAATGTGATTTCTATGGTTTGGATTGAATACGGTCTATAAATCTTAAATTTATATTGTATAAATATTTTATTTCATATTTATATACCTATGAAGTTGAAATTTTGAAATTAAAAGGAATATAAATTTCTTTATTGAAAATGGAAGAAATTAAGAAAATGGAGTTTGATGATTTATATCCTATGTTTAAATATTAAGTTGGAAATTTTAAAGATATGATATTTATAATTGGATTTTTCCCAAAATATTTTGAAATGAATATTCTAGTAAAAATTGAATTTGGAAATATATATATATATATATTTTACTAGAAATTGAAGTCTTATTAATTATGGATTTTATGTGAATGGTCAAGATTAATTAATAGAATATTGATTTTGAAAGGATAAAAATCCAACTTTAGTTGAAATATTAATGCTCAAAAATGGATATAAATATATATAAAATTGAAATGGTTTTGGGACTTGAAGTAATATTTTGGATTTTGGTTTAACTTTAAAAGAAGAAATATTTGGAAAGCCATGTAATTTATTTCTTTGTAAAGCAACAGTAAAGTTAAACCTTTTTAATTCGCATACCGTTGAATATCCAAACCATTTAGTTTTGAAAATAATGGTTTTAAAATACTATGGATTTTCGAAGAATTATGTTGAAAGTTACAAACAGAATATTGGTTACATGGGATATTAAATAATAAAAAGTGACATAATTTTTTTGGAAAGGAATAATTTTATTTGGGATAAACGATATCATATTGTTTTGGGTTTTAAAAGAAGAAATGATATCGTAATATTACGGTTTGAAATGGATTATATTCTGGTTTTAAAAGTATAAACTATTTTTAAATGACCGCGGTGTTATAATAACGATTGGTTGGCAAAGAGACCGGGATCGGATATGGACATACTCTCTGTCGATACCGAAAACCACTTTGACTAACCGTGTACGCGGTGGAGATTCCAGAATGAAGTAGGTGGTGGCGACGTTTCCTGTAAGGTAAATACGTGGACCCAACTCCCATGAGTTGGCATAAGGTGGCTAAAACAGGAGCGATTCTCAGGCCAATGAGGTCATTCCTCTGATCGGACGCTCCTCTTCGATATTATAATTTGACTTGGATTTGATTCAGTGGCCACTTCTATATTTTGATTTTGGGGAGTTAGTCCGAGGTGGGCGGTAACTGCGGCTACGCGTTTCCACCAGCCTGGATAGCAATTGGTATATCTACCCTGGCATTGCCTAGTTGTGCCGTGTCACCTACCATATCGCGCCTTGTACGAGTTTGGTTTTCTCCCGTAGCCCGTGTGGTATCCTCTAGTGGCTTCCCGATCAGGAGGGGCTATGATATTGGACGGACTACTGGGACTATTACGTGTTAAGGTGGAAAATGTAAAGCCTTAACGCTATTTAAAAGTAAGTTTATTTTATAAATAGACACTATTATAATAGCGCAATATACTACATAGTAAATAGTTTAACGGATCCTTAGGAGATGTAAATCCCGAACATCTCTTGAGTTACTGTACTCATATTTATATTCTGTTTATTTAACTCACATAAGATATTCTAGTCTGACTCGGGTGTTTTTGTCTATTCAAATTCGCTCGGGTCAGTCCGAGCATTTCAGGATAGCAGATTTTAGCTTTGGAGGACGAAGACGAAGAATAAGTATTATGTTATATATAGTATTACACCACACTCTTTCTATTACGCTGCATTGCTTGTATTGGTATGTGTAACTCTGATATTTATTGTAAAAGAAGAATCAAGCTTTTGTAAACTGTTTATGAACTGTATATTTGTTATTATATTTTATCCTTCCGCTGTGAGATTCTGTTTTTGTTCTTATTTCTTCTCTGTTTTTCTTATTTACCCCATAACAATCCGCCCTTGCGTATACTTTGAATTGGCACGTGTGTTGGTTTAAAGTGTGCAAAAAGGCGGGATGTTACATGTACATACATGAAAAAAAATGGATCTAATCTTCTGGATTAGAATATCCAATACATTCGAGAAAAAAAGATCAGATCGTGCTGATAACGTGTTATAGAATAAAGAAAAATAGAAGCCGTTGAAGAGAGAGACAAAAGATATATTATTCACTTCTGAGAATAGATATCAATTTACATTACATGGCCTACTTTATATAAGGGCTTTAGAGATAAGGACTGAACTTATCCCACGATGTGGGACTAAACAGAACAATGTACAAGCATATTCACTTCATAATATACATATATTATAACACATATGAAAATTTAACCTTTTTAATATTGTAAGCACATACTATACAAATTAAAATTATCGACATTGATATATTTGTGCAATTAAATTGATAAAATCCTTTATCAATAAGAACATACTAATGTACTAAACTAAAACTGACAAAGAAATATAGAACATCCTTACTAGTACTTTTAGCATATTTTCATCCTAAGACACACGTAGGTGCCAAAAAATTATACACCTATCGAATGCATTTAAAATTTAGTCATTTAACAATTTATTTTCCCGAAACCGTGTGCTGTTTTATATGAATTTTGGACTATCAACAAATACAAGGATATGGATATTTGATCCATACTGGATCATATACAAAAGTCGTATAGTGAATGGCTATGATCCGTAATGCAGGAAACCTCGAGTAAAACAAGATCATTTCAAATAAGTAAGTAAACCATGGTGTAAGATGATGTGTTTAATACGATTGAATACAATGAGAGTATTATTGTGTTAGAAGCAATATAGACCAAGAACTACTAGACAGACCTAGAAATTCGATCACTGAAATGTAAGTTTGATCAGGTTACATCAAGTGCAACTTATTTGATATCTTTAAATGTTAAGGATGAAAAAATGCAGTTTTTAAAGAGTCTGGTATGATCATGTAGTAAGGATTTCTTTTGAATGGTTCGACCACTTGCAAAGGAAAGAAAATGTACCATAGTACATATAACTTAAACATAATTGTATAAAATACTAGTAGATAATTAATATGGAATGGAAATGTGATTTCGATTCCAAATGTTATTTTATACTGAAAGTCATTTTCTATGAGTTCAAGATATTTGATCTAAAACGATCGACTGTAAATTAGTTACAGTGGATGAAATAAAATCCCATATTAAGTGATTGAATGGAACCTCATATTTGATGAGCTACTATTGTAATGGTGGAAATAGTGAGAGCATACTACGTAACATTTATTGATGATTGCATCAAATTAGAAAAGATCGTCCTTGTATATTTATGCTAAGTATATTTTATTAAATAATAATGATTTTTCAGTTTGACTAAAAATAGATATAATATGATGAATACCCATTATAAGATAAATTTATGGTATTTGTTGTCATAACAAAAATGATGCATTAGTTATAGAATATACAGAAGTATCTAAACTTTACGTAGTTATTTTGGAATTATGGACTAAGCCATATCTTTTAAAAATAATTTTTTTTTAATTGTATGATTAAGAATCATACGATACTACTGAATTATATCTCAACCAATTAAGGGCAAAGCACCCATTCAATGGGAGTGACAAAAGGGTTGGTAAACTCTTTAGATTGATATACACAGATATATGCAGTCGAAGATCTAGTGATTCCAAAATATCCACTTCTTTATTGAAATTCGTCGATGAACTATCATAGAATTGAACATGTGTATTTGATACACAAGTAGTGTATTTATGGTAAGTTCATAAAATATAAAATGAAAGTGGAAAACATTACTTGCAAAGGAAATAAAAGAATTTGATTTGATCAATTAGGCAAGTACATAAGAAATGAGTCCCAAATGTACCTAAAAATGAATAAGATTCAATCTCAAAAGTCAGTACTTCCTATGATACATGATAATGTACATATCAAACTATGTTGGATAAAGTACATTTGATGATGAGTGAAGTTGAGTTTAACTTCTTTTTGCAAAGATGAGTACTTAAGAGTAAGTGCATATGTTGAGTTTAACTTCAAAAATCATAGTTAAGAGGTATTATATATGATATGAATTGATAACCCCAATATTAAATAGTTCAAAATATGTGATTGTCTAATTTATGTGATGAACATAAGTTTCGTAAACTTAAAATTAATTCAGTTTTATACACATACAAAAAGAAGTTCATAAAATATTTACAATTATCTCTTATTCCATACTAAAAAACAAATTTTGTTTCAAGCAACACCTTCAAGGATGGAGGAATTTCTTTTAGGAGGTAGCGGTAGTATGGTGTATTTGGATATGATACATCGACTTGAGCAGAGAAATTTATGACATTAGATGAAACAAAATTAACCAGGCCTAAAACCGACACACAAAACATTAAAATGTAAAATAATAATTTGCATACATTAAAGAGAAACAAAGTGTTTTTCATCATTGTCAAGAAAAAGTATTGTGAACTATAACAGTTTTCAATAAACCATAAAGATTTTAGACTCTATCATATGGCACGATGCTTTAAACCTGAAATGGATTCCAAGCACACTATCAAAATACAATATTGCTAGTTGTGCCTAAAGGGATACGATTCATCGATCAAAAGTGTGTCTTCAAGAAGATCGATGTGGTTTAAATTATATAAAGTGGTCTTAGCAGGATATCACATCATCGATTTCGAATGTTGAAATTAGTGATGTAATTTTGATAGTCGACATGCTTGAAACCATTGGGATTCTACGCGCAATTATCGCAGTATTTGATTTTGATTTCTGGCGTTGATGTTCAAACAGAACTTCTAAATAATGACTTAGAAGAGACTGTTTGAATGTAACTACCCAATGTCTTGAAGTCAGTGAGAGCAATAATATAATTTGTGTGTTCCGGATATGGTCGAAAATTGGATTCAACGAAGACATGCGATAAGCGTCAAAGTTAAACAAGTATTTTGGCACAGAAATCAAATAGTTTTTTTTTCAATCAAAATGCAGAGGAAGCGTGTGTTTATAAGAAAGAATGCTAAAATTACTAACATATTTCTCAAACTATAAGTAAATAACAAACTTATGATTGTTAACAATGTAACCATGTTTAAATCATTTTAGTTTGGATATTTAATCTTCGACATTGGATTTGAAAATGACATCTTTCATAATCAATATAAAAATATGTTGGGATAGTCTCATACGATTTGTATAGGTACCACATTAAAATGTTTATTGTGAAGCATATGAGATGGATTCCATATGCGTTGGCAATAAAAATTATCACATATGCAGTGTAGCCTACCGTATCACATTTTCCTTATGTGCCCAGTACACTGACCGAATATCAAATCTGAGTCAAATCACTAAACATTAGTTAAGAGTATTCTTGAGTACTTATAAAATATCAAAGAAATGTTTATAGGAACAACAAACTCCTTAAGAAAAGGTATTAAGAATCGAACTCCATTAATGATATTAAGTATAACATGTCAACCCTAAATTAATGTTCAATTTTAGTTAAGGAGATTTAAGTTGGAATTGTCCCAAATGAAATGCTATGAATGATTCAACCAAAAGTTAAGTACATCACCTTAAACAACGCCGTACCGAATGTTGAATATACGCTTATATGATTTTTTTTGATGATAATAAACATATATACATTCGTTTAAATGTATTTGTTAATGTACTATTTTATTTTTCACAGGTTAAATAAATATTTGCTGAATAAAATTAAATAACACAGAATTTGAATTCAAATGAATATTTTATTCAAATAAATATTTATTACAATTTTTAATAGTACAACTTCAAGCTCTCACTATAAATATACATTTTCTATTACAATACATTTATGATTACATCATAATTCATTTTTACATTTTCACCTCACTACATATCACTCACACTCGTATTTTTATCTACAACTTCATTCCAGTTAGAATCCAGCATCTGAGCAATCTGCAAAAATATATACTAACGCAGTAAAATTGAAAAAGAAATATTTTTGCAATATAAAATAAAACGTGAATTTTGAAAATGATATTTGCCTCAGTTATTTGGGTTGTTCGTCGTCATTTAAATTTGAATTCATCATACACAAACAACTTGTGACATACACAGTGTATCACTGTATATGCCACAAGGCCATGCACACCGATATATACACTTGATAATGCTACAGGGACAGGTGAGCACAGGTCAAACCCAAATGAAAAACCGGGTTCAACTCACGTGCAATAACATTGAAAATCATGACTCTCAGCACAAGGTCAAACCCGAGTTTTAAAACTGGATTCAACTCAGGTGCAAATCAATAGTACACATGAATGCTATGTTCAAACATGACACAGCCTCAAATCAATGGACATGCAGTCAACTCAAGTACATTAACTACAAAGAGCATCAATAATGCATGAAAAAATGAAACAGTTCAAAGCTTCAACAAATCAGAACAGCCATACATGAAGTGAATCAAGTTCTGCAGTGCAATGACCAAGCATTGACCAATGAACAAAGAACAGAGACCAAGCAAGGCATAGCAACTGCATAGCAACAGCAACAAGATCACTCATGAAAACTAACAAGCCAATATGCAAACATGCATGCAACATGGTCTGCAGGCAAACAAAAGAATGATACAAAGCAATGAAAAGAGAACATGCATGAAGAACCAGAATGGAACAATGGCAAATACTGCAACAAAGACTACAGCAAAAACAGAATCGAGCGACAATGCAAAAATGCGCCTAGAAAGTGACTCGGCAATGCTTGAAGACTACAGCAAACACAGAGTCAACACAAGTGCAAATGCACAAGTATCAACATATAATGATCAAGATGCTTCACAGTACAACATACAAATGAATCATACAGTTTCAACGCTAACTGCTCAAGTAAAGTGAAGGAACAAGACCGAACGAGCAAGCTAACCGGCAAATGAACAGAGGCAACAAGGTAAGAGTACAATGCAACATTTTCAAAATGCACAAATATACTATGCAATGAATATCAAGCGATACAACTGCAAGTATCAAAACCAGGTTGAACAACTACAAGTACAGGTTCAAGGCCAGAATGACAAAGTGTATGCAACTGCAGGAAGTCAACTAGAGAATTCATGAATGTATACATGAATCAAGCTACATCATGAACAAGACTACATGAACACAGTGATGGCCGAGAGATGCAGTCAAGTCAAAATGACGAAGTTCAAATAATGTCATCAGAAATTCACAAAATCAAAATATGTAACCAATTCAAAGCCGCAAGTCAAAACCGTGGTAGCAAACGTAATTGACCAAGTCACGAATCAACAACGTGACTATCAAGCAAAGAAAGTATATTCATATGAAAAAGTCAGAAAACATCTCAATCGTCGAAACAAAATCAAGTGGCCGAGGTGAATAATATGACAAATTCAAATAGAGAATATACGACGCAAATCTAGGGTTACAAACCCTATATAAACCATTCAACATCATCGGCAACAGATCAGAGTTCGAATACGAAAATCGAAAGGTAACAAAGCATAAATTCTTACCAGAAGGAAGAATCGAACTCGGTAAAAATTGAAGGAGCCGTGAAGCAAAGAGAATAGAGCATCGATCATCAAGCAATCACGAAGAACAATCCACCTGATCGAAGTAATTAAAGTCGGCTTCTCCAATTTTACACAAAGCCCTAATTTTTAAAAGGAAGAAGAACGAACGAAGAAACAACGGCCGCCATCTCCATTTTTCACGAACAAAGGAAATAAAAGAGACGGGTTGAATTACTCAAGAGGGTCGGACTTATTCCTCTAAAAATACTTCTATTTTATTAAGGGATTTTAAATTTATAAATAGGGTTTTATTTTATTTAAATTGTTTTTAATTGTATTTTCTTTTTAAACCGTTTTAAATTTCTAGTCGTGTGACTAGGGGACAAGCTACGTGGCGTAGCTTGAGAATTCGCAACTCGGTGGTTGAGTTTTGGCAAGGTTTTGAGCGTAGAGTTAGATTAGTCAATAGCGGGCGAGGGACTATCTAATTTCTAGTAGAAACCTTGGAGGCAGCACGTAGGCAGGGTTTTGCCGAAGCTGGATAAATTCTGTGTTGTTCTGTTATTTATATTCTGCGATATCTGTGCTGCTATTCTGTGATCTGAATTGAAATTAATTTATAAGCTTCCGCGATTAATTTTTATAATTAATACCATCACCCTATTCACCCCCCCTCTAGGGTGAAATCGATCCTACACCGAAAGCTGTATGTATAGATAATGCAAAAATTTATCACTGAGCTAAGGGTGATTCCAGATGTTGAGAATCTCATGACTTTGTTTCGTAAAAGCGATGTCACAATAAAGATTATGGAAGAACCTAGAGCTCACCAGAAGTTGAGAAACATACTTCGAAAAGTTATACAATATAATGGCAGTTTATCAACATTGGACAGAGCTGATTGAAAGAGTAGATATTTAAGACAGTATAACATATCCATTCACGAAGGATTGACTCGATCAGTTTCAAGAAAATCGATTAAAGGGACGAGACTGATATTTCTTAATTAACACTAAGTGCAGGTAGAAGATTGAGAGAGTTAAGGTTATGTCCCATGGGCAATTATACAATTTACTATAAAATTTGAACTCTATAATAAAATCTCATTCTAAATAAAAGGTGTTTGTTTTATATTTTACACTTGTTACATTATGATATATTAACTAATAATTAATTAAGTATTAAAATAGAAAATCATGAAATGATTTGTTATGTGATAACAATTATAAGGAATTGTAATCGTGAGAAAATTATCACAATATAAAATAATATATTATTTTAAATATTCTTGATCAAGATGCTTCAAGAAAGTATATCAATACATTTTTTGAAACCAGAGTGCGTAACGTACTCCAAATGTTAGATAGTGTATTACTCATGGCTGTTGGAGGCACTAAGGGGTTACAGACTCGTGGCTGTTGGTTAGTTATGGAATGGCTCATTCGAGAGTTTCCTATGGGTTAATAATAACTAGATCAAACATGAAATCTCTAGATGACGATGTTACACAATTCCCTTGACTATGGAACTTCAATGTGAATACTCTACTATGGTTAGAATTAAGTCATGGCTTGGAGATCCATCGAGTAACTATACTCGGGTCTGATTTGAAGCACTGAAAGTAAAGCGTTCTTCAATAGAGAATTTGTCTCCTTGGTTATATGAGGTTGGTAATATAGTCAACTGTAGACAACTTAAAGTCGAATATCTTGCTCGAGTGATAGGTTAATAACAAATGTTAATTTTAACCAAGGACTTTGTTTATGGACTAGCTAAGTTGAGTAAGGATGATATTGGAACCAAAATTCCACAAACCCTAATGTTGTATACTGTTGACAAGGAGAATATGCGTAAATTATCATTACTAAAGGTCTTTCTTAAGAAAATAAAAATTGGTTTTTACTCAAAAGATATGTAAGTGATGAATTCGGCCAAATTGTCACACAAGTTGATGCATGAACGTTAATCTTTAGGTTGTTTAGAAGTAATCGTTGACTGAATTTACACATTTGTGTCTCTAGTCGTATTGCGAGTTCATTAAAAAACAACACAATTTAATTAATTTATAAAGCGTTGTAAATTAATTTAATTAATTAATATCTAAGAAATATTAATTGTTATTAATTGTTTTTGGAGTTGTTTTTAATTATTTTAATGCATATATAAAAATTATATTCGCGCATTGATATACAATGTAAATATATTTATAAAGGGTTCGAATAAGAGATAATTACTTGAAGGGCATTTAGAAATTTTGCACCATATAGATGGCAAATAATGGTTAGCCATATATATATATATATATATATATATATATATATATATATATTGAAAGAGAGAACGGTGGAGGGATAGAAAATTAAGAGAATGATTATGGAAATTTTAATTAAAAGAACATAAAAATTTTCATTCTTCAATTAAAACAATTCCACTAATTTCATTTATGTCCTTCATTTTTCATTCTCCTCTTTTCTCCAACCATGATGAAAATTTCTTCATCATTTTCTATAAAATTTCAGTGCAAAATCAAATCAAAATATCAAATAAAATAAAGAGCTATGTGATTCATCTGTCTCCTACAAAGATCGAGTGCTGAATTTTAGAAATCCAAGGAGGATTCAAAGATCAATATGTCACTTATTGGCTAGATACATAAGGTAAAACTTCTTTTTCATGTTTATATTTAGTTGTATTACTTATAATAATTGTATATATATGTATGTACGTATGTATATCATTGTCTCATCATGATTTATGATCGATATCATAACCTAAATAATTAATCAGATGATTTGATTGTTTAAACTAAAAATGTTTATATGTAAATAATTATAATCATTTGTATGTAATGATTTTCTAAGTTAAAATATAACATTAATGAGTTAAATAATATTTATTTGAATCATTTTGAAACACGATAATACATTAACATCTTGTTCTAAACTTTGTGCATCTATTTTGAGTTTAAAATTCTTTTGATATATTTTTATTCAAATTGCACTAATCTTGAGTGATAAAATTAAATATTACATGAATATACGCATATATTTTTATATATTTATATGTAAAAGCATTTAGAAATATGTGAATCTTATGTTTATATAAAGTCAATTTATTTTAATATGTATGTTTGCGAGTACACACTTTAAATAATTGAAATTTTTTAGCTTCTTAATTACGTGTGTGTGTATGTGTACACACACACACACACACACACACACACATATATATGATTTTATATTAGTACTTATCTTACATTAATCATATGTAACATTGATCCAATTTTGAACAAAATCTGCCAAACTAAAATATTATTTCTAACTTCAAATTTGGATTTTGAAACTTCTATTGGTCAATTTATGTTAAGTTTTGGCTAATCAATCTTTTTTATTACTATTGAGATTTTATATATTTGTTAATAAAACATACACTTTACATAATCAAATTAAATTCAGGAAATTGATATATACATATAAATGGTGAATATATACATGGTAGCTATAAATCCTAATATTTATTCATGTATTTGACCTTGTTGTTGTTTTGTAATTAAATGTTATGTTAAATATTCTATAATTACGTGCCATTTTGTATAATGATTAGGTATGGTTTTAGTTAAATGTCTTCAAAAGGGGAAGGTATAATCAATTCTTAATATTTCCTCTCTTATCTCTTTCCCTTTAGATCTTGATGTGATTACATCTAGATTATATGTTCATTCCTTTTTTGCACACCTTTTAGAAAGATGAATTTATCCGATTTATTCATACTTATTCAAACTTTATACTTAATAACTTTATACTTAAAAAATAGGTTTAATGAATTAAATCAGAAATTTAAATAAAATTGAATTTATTTAAATTAACTGGATTGGATCTAGTAAAACCCATTAGACTTCATAGGCCTACTATGATCAAAATAGAGATTTTTCTGAAATCTTCACATTTCACTCGCTGTGAAATGTATTAAATTCCTTAACTACTGCCGAATATAGGTTTACCTTTAGTCATTTGGTTTCCACCAAGGTCTTACAAAAAAATTTATGAATTATGTCAAGTTTAGACATTTTGTTGCCACTAAGGCCTTACATCACGCTTTCCAATGTAATGTCTCTTTGGATATTGGGTTTCCACAAAGGCCTTGCTCCGTGTCATGGAATGAAATGTCACTTTGGACATTAGGCTGTCACCAAGGCCTTACATCACCATATCGAAAGCAAGGTCACTTTAGACATTGGGCTGCCCCGAAGGCCTTACACATGTTACCGAATGCATTGCCACTTTAGAAATTGGGTTGCCACAAAGTCCTTACGCCATATTACCGAATGCTCTACCTAATTGTTCATTTATTAGGTCTCACATTTAGCTTTAAGAAACTCTAAGTTCTACCCTCGGTCATCTTAAGCCTTAGATCTCAGCATTAACTCTCCTCCAAAATTTACAAGGTCTCCATATTGGAATTCCATCGAGAATCAATAGGTCTCGGTGTTAGCTTTCTATCCAAAGCTAATAGGTCTAGGCAAATCAATCCCTTTGGTTCATATTGATGGAAACCATGTATAATAATCTTTTTTAATAAACACCCTCGGCCGACACTCTCCGTGTTCAAACTTCGATTGGAACCTTCGTTTGGGCCCTTCAGCTTTCGTATTCGGCTTGGTATTTGATTAATTTATTTATTTAGCACTTTACTTATACTTTCTTAGTTCACTATGGTTTCAAGAGTTATACTGTCGGTACAACCCCTTCCGATACATATAATAAAGATGTCTCATACATGCCTACCACTAACTTTACACATTTCGCCTCCTTTTTTTGTTTCCACCTTTTCCAGTTGGCTATAATGTTTTAACTAACGCTATAGCCTTGATTTTGGATATTTTTGTCTTATCCATTTATTAATTATTTTATTTCTGTATAATATCCTACGGTATTTATTTACTGGTTTTGATAATCATATATACATTTTAGAATTACATGTTTTAACATTAGCAATTAGTTATAATTCTATGAAAATTTGTAAAGATATTTCCAAGCACATTTTTTCCAAAAACCCGTATATATTAATCATATTTTCTTATTTACATGATATAAAGATTTCATAACTTTCTATATCGTGGGAAAATTATAAAAATTAAAACTAATATTTAAAATGCATCCAAAACATCGTATTAAATTTTTACATCATTTCAAAATCATCAAAATAGGGAATCATAGCTAAAAATTCTCTATGAAGCCATTTATACCAAAAACATTCACTAAAAAAATTCTATCATATATAAATACATAACACATATGAACATTATCATATCAATCATAGTCGTGTTTAACATGGATGAAAACCATAAAATGAGAGTGATATTACTCACCTAAACCTTTTGGTTAGCTTAATCTTTATTAGTCTTTTAGTTTTCCTTATCCTTTGTCTTCTTCCACTTCTTTTCTCGCTTACAGTGCCGATACCATTAATGAATTTCAAAGTTTTTTGTGAAAAATGAATGAATAGAATAAGAGGTGTGTAATTTTCATTATCCTATAATAAGTTGGGCCATTAGCCCTCTTTAACCACCATTTCATTTAATTTATTCTATTGAGTTTTATTAAGTTTCAACATAATAAGTAAATGTACATCTAAATTCTTATCTTGATGCATCATTACTTGTTTTAATCGAAATGGAAGTAAATAATTGTCCCCCAAATATTAAGCATTGTTAAAGGGGTTCCACTTTTGAATAATGGGGATTCTATACTACTAGGAGAGTAGGATCATCGGATATAATTTTTTTTTAATAGGGTATGGCTAAATGGTTTGCCTCTCCAAAAGTGAAGTCCCTTAAATGATGACCCAAATATTTAATTTCTTTACTTTACACATTTTTCTCATTTAAATTTTCATGATTAATTTATTAAATCTTTATCACATAATTGATTCCTTATCACAATATGGTGTGTACAGGCTTCCCTTTATAAGAATTTCTTCCTTGAAATTCAAATAAGGTGCGATAATGATTCTAGTATTTTTTTATGCCTGCTTTAGCATAAACATATAAGTTCCCTACCTATGTGTCATAATAAAATGTACTAGTGCATCAACTAGTACATGCAAAATCAACTATATCAACACACATAAAGAGTTCATATCAAAACATGGCAAATATACAGGTAAGTTGTAACGACCCGTAAATTTCAATGATTAAATTTTGTTAAATTAATAAGATTTTTGTAATTAAATTTAGAAAGAAATAAAAAAATTATAATTTATAACGAAGCAAATGTAAAAAATAAAATGCAACTATGGAAATTAAAGCTAAGTATTAACAATTGAAATGAGATTTCGATTAATTGAAGTAATGTAAATTGTTATACTAGGCTAAAGAATTGAGTATAAGAAAACAAAGGAAAATAGTGAATTAATTAATCAATAAATTAAAATAATAAATAGTAATTGAATAAAATCTATGTCCTGTAAGTAATTATAATATTGTTTGGAAATGAAAACTTATAAAAGTATGAATAAGAGTAAGAGTATTGAATCGACCAATGGAATAATATGTTGATTAATAGTAACTGAATGTAAATTAATGTAATAAGGTTTATGCAAGTTGAATAATAACTAATTTAGTGCAATACCTATTAATTGAAACAATTGAAAGGTTATAATTGATTGAAATTAGTGAATTGGGAAATAAATTCCAAAGTTATATTAACTAAAGAAATAATACGTAATAAATGGCAATTTGATAGAACCAATGTTAGATAAGTAATTATAATAATTGTTAGTTGATAATTAAGTATGAATGTGAGTAAATTTGGCAATAGTGATAATTATTAATTGTTTACCCGTTCATTTAATTTATTGAATTAGATCTAAATCAATTGCAACATTTGTTTGTTATTAATAGCTTACAGGTGAGAATAAACGTAAATGGTAACAAGTATTGTAAGTTACCCATTTATTTAGTATGTGAAATGAAAACTAGTAATCAATTGCAATAAAACTAAATTAAAAGTTAGTATAAATTAAGGAAATAATTGGAAATAATGTCAATTTTATTTATAGTATGACAATTGGTTGAATAAAAGCACCGGAAATAAAGTTTTATCAATATATCAGAATTTAATTTATGATAATAGGATTAATTGCAATTAAATTAAATTAAATATTTAAATATTACATAAATGAGAATTTAGGTGATTAGTGAGAATATTAATGTAATGGATTTTGAATCCAATGTTAATCTCATCCGTCTGATAACAATAAATTGAATAATAGAATGAAAAGTAAATTAAATAGAATTTTTGGAAATTAAATTTATAATTTTGAATTTAATGGAATTGAGGTTAATATTGAAATTGATAAATTAATCAACTCAAAATTGACATTTTAATTTGTTTAAATCATTGTAAATGATTGAGAAATCAAAAATGACGAAATTTGTCAATTAAAGAATTAAAATTCTCAATTTAATTGGTTAATTAATTTATTAATTTATTTAATGTAAACATAGCCATTTTGACCATTGACTCGAATTTCGACGAAACCAGTTTCATCAGATCCGTAACGGTGAAATATTGTAAGATTTCAAGTTTCGTAGCGATCGGACTTGTCGTTTGATTGTACGGACTCAAAACGCCTAGAAATCTATAAAATTAAAATCAATTTCAAATAATTTGATTTTAGCATAACTTCTTCATATGATAGAATTTGGACCTGAAACCCGTTCCATTGCATTTAAAATATTTTAAAACATCTATTTTGATATATGGGTTGACTCAATTTCGTTCCGGAGTTAGAATTGGGCTTTTCGGGCCATTTTATCGTTCAACGCGTATATCAATCGGGTCCATCTATTCTATTTCAACTTTGCCTATATATACCCTATTATAAACCCTAGCCTATTTCTTATTTCTCATTTCTGTACATACCATTCCTTCAGCTCCTCCTCTTCCCAATGGCTGCAAACCCTAAATCCAAAATTGCAATTTCAAATAAAATTCAAAGATAAAATTTCAAACTCCACAAAATATAGCAAATTTTATATGAATTCGAAGCTCTCGATGGATGCATCATAGGACTGCAATTCGTCTTTGGTTTCGAATCACCGTTTGCCCTAAACTCGCAAATCAAATCGCGGCCTTTCGTTGATGTTCGACGATCGTCGTCCGATCGACAAATCAACTTGTGGGTTTTTTAGAGATCGATGAGCGTAGCCCATCGGTATCATTTGTTCGTGGTTCCATCGGTTGGCTCACCGGCAAATTTATGATTAAGGTTTCATGGTTTGGTGACGACTGGGGGTTCTGCAACTCGGTTGGCGTGCGCGGCGTCGCGCGTATGGATAGGTGAGGTTGGCGTCACGTTTTGGGTGCATGGTTGAGGCATTAGCGGCCTACGGCGGCGAGAATCCTTGGTCAATGACGTGGTCAACGATGTGTTCTGGAGCAGCCTGTAGCTATTGCGTTCGAACAGAAGAGGGCAGAGACAAAGGTTCTCGGGTGACGTGGTAGGTAATGAGTGACGTTATTTAATTCTATTTTAAATTTAAATTTAATTTTCAAGTGTTCTAACGTATGTATCTTTCGCATACGAGGTCGGTTTCACGCTCCGAGTTGTGACTTGTCACCTACTCTAGCGTGCCTTGTACGAATTTGATTTGTGTCATACCTATGGAGTATCTTCTCGTAGTCTCCCGATCAGGAGATTTGCAGGTACTGTATAGACTACTGGCACTATTACGTGTTAAGGGCTATATGGGTAACCCCTTAACGCTATTTTAAAGTAAGTTTATTTTACTATAGACATTATTATAATAGCGAAATATTACTACATAATGAATAGTTTAACGGATCCTTAGGAGATGTGAATCCCGAGCATCTCTTGAGTTACTGCACTCACGTTACACGCTGGATAGGAGATGTCAAATCCCGTAAACATCTCCAACGTCGTTCCACTTATATTTTACTGTTAATTTAACTTACATAAGATCTTTCAGCTCTGACTCGAGTGCTTTGTCTTTTCAATTCGATCGGGTCAGCCTGAGCATTTCAGGATTTGGAAGACCACATTCTGGAAGACGAAGACGAAGGTTTATTATTATTTATTATAGTATTCCACTACATTCATACTATTCCGCTGCATTATTTATTGTTCTCTGGTATGTGTAACTCTGATATATATTGTATAAGTAAAATCAAACATTTTGTAAAACAGCTTCATGAACTGTATATTTGATTATTATATTTTATCGTTCCGCTGCAAGATTCTATTTTGTTCTTTTTCTTTCTCTACTTTTTCTTATTTACGCCATAAAAGTCCTCTCTTCTGTATGGTTTAAGTCTGACATGTGTGGTTTATCTTCGATTTAAAGCGTACAAAAGGCGGGACGTTACATCTGGTATCAGACCTTTGGTTTAGCGATAAACCTTAGCTTTGTGGGGTCTGACTCTTTATTAATATGGTAGTAATACCCTTTGATGAGTCGCTGAGCGTATATATATGAGAGAGGGTATTTGTTAGTGTTATAAAAGGTTTTAATATTGGGTTAATTTGTTCCGTTTTGTATTTATAAATCCTGGTTGGTGCATAGGACGCTATGACATAAATAAGGATTTCTAAACACTTAATAGGACAGATCGACACAATATTTGTTTTATAATATAGGTAAATGAAATAATTTTGCCTATTGTATATTTTTATGTATAAAATAATATATTTTATAAATGGTATATTTGGTTTTAATATATTTATTTGTTAGGTAATGAATTTTTTTAGATATTAGTTGAAAATAAGAATTGAAATAAAATAAATGAAAGATTGGAAACTTAGAATTTGAGTTGGATTTTGGAAAATTTCTTTTGAATGATTTGGAATATAGTAATATTATTTAGAATTATTTTTTGATATAAATATTCCAATAAGATTTGAAAGAATTATTTTTAAAGAACTTTTTGGAAAGAAATAAGTTCTGTACTCCCCTCTCTGTCGCTGGGAAATAATTTTGGTGATGAGTGCACGCATTATCGACATTCATTTTCGAGTTTTGAAGCGGGAAGGCCACTGTAGTAGTTTTACTGCAGATTTGTTTTGATAAAAAAATGTAAATTTTAAATTGTTTTAAATATAATTTGATATATAAATTGTAAGTATACATTTATCTATTATTTTAAAATGATTTGAAATTTAACCCGGTATTTAGTTCTTAAGTTTCCGTTAATTAATAGTTTCAATTATTGTAGTGAAATGGAGTGTAACTAATAAATAATTGGAACCTCTAAATGAAATAAAAGACGTAATGCTAGGTTAAGAATTAAATTGCAAGCAAGTTGAAAATTGTAACTTATAAGACAAAAGATAAAATTATTGATGTGTAGTTAATGCCCCGCTATTACCCCGCTACAACCCCACTATATCTCATAGCGGATTTCTACCGCTACGATTTTTCCATATAGCCCCAAAATATAGCCTTTCCGCTTTAATCACCGCTATTTCCGCTATATTCCGCTATATCTTTTTTAATAAAATAAATAAAAAAATTGCATTTATACATTATAAAATTATGAAACTAATTTATTTGATTTAATTTTTAATATATTTTCAGAAATGAAAATACTCTAATATTCTACCAAATTCAATTATGTTATATAACAGTTTTTCGTTTATTTAAAGTATATTCGCATTGTTTTTATTTAAAATTATTTATGTAGTATTTATAATTCAATTGAATGATAATTTTTCATTTAATTACCATTTATATATTTGTAAAAACACTAAGTACGAGTTTTATATGCTATTTTAGAGCCATCCGTAATATCCTGCTGTATCCTCGTTGTATCCCCGCTATGACTTTTTGCACCTCCACCGCTTTGAATCTACCGAGCGCATTAACTGCACAGAATTATTGAACATTGAATTAATTAAAAGAAATGGGATAAACTTGTATGATTTTCAATTGCATCCTTAAAAGCATATATGTAACTTACCCAATATTAAAAGTTCTAATATTTAATAAGAAAATGTAATGGAAATTATACAAGTAATAAATTTTAGGTAATGAAAGTATGTAATGAAATTCCTTTATAAATAAGAATTTGATGTGTAATTGTTGTGAACTTAAGTTATAATTGAAATGTTACTGAAATAATGGTAATAGGAAGTAAGTATTGTAAGTATAAGATTTTAAACTTAAGTAAATGAATAAATGAATGTAATATAAATAAGAGAATTTGCAGTACATGGATTAATGAAAATGAATTTGTAAGTAGTGGATAGAAGTAAATGAAACTGTAAGAAATAAAATGTAAATTAAAAAGATAATTATATGAATGAAATTAATAAGAATGAACTTGATCTATTGTTTAAAATTGTTGTTTGCTTGACTTATAGCTGTTTGGGCAAAGTTTTAAATTTGTTTGGGTGAATGAATAATCTATTAGTTCCATCTAAGACTGTTGAGTAAATGGTGCACTTAGTAGTTATTTTTCATTCTGTACAATTTAAAGTTTTTGAACCTGAACAACTATTTGTTTTGTATGACATGAATGAATGATTGATTTGTATTGATTCTATGTGATGGTTGTATGCCTTATTGCTGATTGATGTTTGTATTGATTTGTTTGTTATTGATTGAAACAACGTTAAATATTTCATTTATATAATTATTAACTCCTTTTGGATTATATAAGTGAAATTCAGGTTATGGAAGCACTTGCTACTGCATTTGGTTTCATAATATAAGCGTGTTTGCTTGACAAATAGGTACGTTTTCGGATTACGGTTTATAGCGTTATTACATTATTTTTCCTGGGTTGGGATATATATTATTTTGGAAAATATATGTTATATATTGTTATATTTGATATTATATTTTCTCCCGAGCCTCTCCGTACAAAGGAGACTCTGCCGAAATTTTCCGTAAATTTTGGACTTAGAAAATACTTTGAGAATGTTTTTCAAACCATATTAATTTGAGCATAAAAAGATTTAATGGTTATAAATTGGTATATTTTATCTAAGTTAATTGATTGTGTAAATTATTTTTTTATAAATTTAATATCTTAAGTAAGATATATTGATTTCTTAATTCTTCTTTTCCCTTCTTTTTTCTTTTCGGGGACGAGAAGTTTTGAATGGGGGAGAATGTAATGACCCATAAATTTCAATGGTTAAAATTTGTTAAATTAATAAGATTTTTGTAATTAAATTAAGAAAGAAATAAAAAAATTATAATTTATAATGAAGCAAATGTTAAAAATGAAATGCAACCACGGAAATTAAAACTAAGTATTAACAATTGAAATGAGATTTCGATTAATTGAAGTAATGTAAATTGTTATACTAGGCTAAAGAATTGAATATAAGAAAACAAAGGCAAATAGTGAATTAATTAATGAACTAATAATAATAAATAGTAATTGAATAAAATCAATGTCCTGTAAGTAACTATAATATTGTTTGGAAATGAAAACTTATAAAATTATGAATAAGAGTAAGTGTATTGAATCAACCAATGGAATAATATGTTGATTAATAATAACTGAATGTAAATTAGTGTAATAAGGTTTATGCAAGTTGAATAGTAACTAATTTAGTGCAATGCCTATTAATTGAAACAATTGAAAGGTTATAATTGATTGAAATTAGTGAATTGGGAAATAAATTCAAAAGTTATATCAATTATGAAATAATACGTAATAAATGGAAATTTGATAGAATCAATGCTAGATAAGTAATTATAATAATTGTTAGTTGATAATTAAGTATGAATGTGAGTAAATTTGTCAATAGTGATAATTATTAATTGTTTACCCATTCATTTAATTTATTGAATTAGATCAAAATCAATTGCAACATTTGTTTGTTATTAATAGCTTATAGGTAAGAATAAACGTAAATTGTAACAAGTATTATAAGTTAACCATTACTTAGCATATGAAATTAAAACCGGTAATCAACTGCAATAAATCTAAATTACAAGTTGTGTTAGTATAAATTAAGGAAATAATGACAATTTTATTTATAATATGACAATTGATTGAATAAAATAATGGAAATAAATTTTTATCAATATATTGGAATTTAATTTATGATAATAGGATTAATCGCAATCAAATGAAATTAAATATTTAAATATTACATAAATGGGAATTTAAGTGAAATGTGAGAATATTAATGTAATGGATTTTGAATCTAATGTTAATCTCATCTGTTTGATAATAATAAATTGAATAATAGAATGAAAAGTAAATTAAATAGAATTTTTGGAAATTAAATTTATAATTTTGAATTTAATGGAATTGAGGTTAATATTGAAATTGATAAATTAATCAAATCTAAATTGACATTTTAAATTGTTTAAATCATCATAAATGATTGAGAAATCAAAAATGACGAAATTTGTCAACTAAAGAATTGAAATTGAGAATTTGATTTAATTAGTTTATTTATTTATTTATTTAATGTAAAAATAACCATTCTGATACTGACTCGGACTTTAACGAAATAAGTTTCATCGGATCCTAAGGTGAATTTTTGTAAAATTTCAAGTTTCGTAGCGATCGGACTTGTCGTTCGATCGTACGAACTCGAAACGCCTAGAAATCAATGAAATTGAAATCAATTTAAAATAATTTGATTTTAGCATAACTTCTTCATATGATGGAATTTGAACCTGAAACCTGTTCCATTGTGTTCAAAATATTTTAAAACATCTGTTTTGATATATGGGTTATCCCAATTTCGTTCCGGAGTCAGAATGGGCTTTTCGGGTCATTTTATAGTTTAACACGTATATCAACTGGCCCATCTATTCTAATTCAACTTTGCCTACATACACCCTATTATGATCCCTAGCCTATTTCTTATTCCTCATTTCTGTATGTGCAATTCCATCAGCTCCTCCTCTTCCCAATGGCTGCAAACCCTAAATCCAAAAATGCAATTTCAAATAAAATTTCAAACTCCACAAAATATAGCAAATTTTATATGGATTCGAAGCTCTCGATGGACGCACCACAAAACTGCAATTCGTTTTTGGGTTTTGAATCACCGTTTGTCCAGAAATCGCAAATCAAATCGCGGCCGTTCGTTGGTGTTCAACGATCGTCGTCCGATCGACAAATCAACTTGTGGGTCTTGTAGAGATCGATGAGCGTAGCTCATCAGTATCATTTGTTTGTGGTTTTATCGGTTGGATCACCGGAAAATTTATGATTAGGGTTTCATGGTTTGGCGACGACTGGGGGATCTGCACCTCGGTTGGCGTGCGCGGCGTCACGCGTGGGGATAGGTGAGGTCGGCTTCTCATTCTGGGTGCATGGTTGAGGCATTAGCGGCCTACGGCAGCAAGAATCCCTGGTGAACGACGTGTTCTGGAGCGGCCTGTAGCTGTTGCGTTCGAACAGAAGAGGGCAGAGACAAAGGTTCTTGGGTGACGTGGAAGAGTAACGAGTGACGTTATTTAATTCTGTTTTTAATTTTCAAGTGTTCTAACGTATGTATCTTTCGCAGACGAGGTTCGTTTCACACGCAATTTTCTCCGCTAGGTTTGTATTGGAATTCCGGACATTTTGGCGCTGATTTGGATGAATTCTGAGACTGTTCAAATTTTAGGTTTTTATTGGATTTAAATTCAAAAGGTGAGTGTTTTAACCCACTCACAACTTCTAAAATTTCTTATGTGTGTTAAATTTATTTTTGATGTGATTAGAAATTTAGTTATTGTTGTTTGGTATATTTTTATCATCATTCTAGTTAAATTGAATTTATTGAATTAAATTGTTATTTAATTTATTATTGCATGTAAACTGCCAGTTAAATTAATTTATTTTTGAATATAAACTGTCAGTAATTACCTGTTATATAGTGAAGTTATTGTTTGAATTGGATGATGATTGTGATAAATGGTTGATGATAGATATTGGATGAATGGATGTTGTACTTCATATTGTTATAAACTGCAAGTTGTTATGCATTTTTATTTTTTGGGGATTGCGTTTTGAAATGATATACAACCGTATTTATGTTTTAAATAACGGATTGAAATGATAAATATCTGTATCACTTGACCATAGGATAGAAAATTTTATACAGACACCGTGGTCTATATATATAAAAATAATTTGAAATTGATTTATATGGTTTTGGAAAGAAATATACGGTTTAATAAATATTAATCTTTGATATTATATAAATATTATTTTATATATATACAGTTAAATTCTTGAATTTAAGCTATGCATAAATTTGTTTAATTAAAATAAGTTTAATAATGGAGTTTGATTGTTTTATATTATATGGTTAATTACGTGTTTAAGATATTGTATATATAGAGTTTTTAGTGACTTAAATAAAAATTAAGTTGGAAGATAATAATGAAATTGGTTTGAATTGAATTATTTAAGAATTACACTAGAATAAATTTGATTTGAAATTTTAATAAAATTATGATTTTAAAGGGTATGATTCTTATAACTTGATTTGGTTTAGAGTGATTTAAATGAATATAAAGTTGATTTAAATGAATATATCAAGTTAAATAAATTGAAAGAATATCCCATTATGTGAAGTTAAAAGTTTTCTTAAATGATATTGGATTTATTGCGTAAACATTCACATCTAAATAATAGTAATTGAATTTGATGTATATGGGATTATCAAAGAATTAGTTTTGAAATGGTGGAATATTTAAAGCTTTGAAATATATAGAAATTGAAATGGTTTATTTGGGGATTCAAATCTGTATTTGGAATTGCTTTGTGAAATTAAAGAAGCTAATTTATTATATAAAGTAATTTAATATGAACCAATTAAGTATTGAAAGTTATGTTTCAAAGTTATGGGTTTCAAGGTATTAAGATTTGAAAATGCTATGATTTTAGGAAAATGATATATTTGAAATAAAAATGATATTATATTGATTTGGGTTTCATAAAAATGATATCATATTGATTTGGTTTTTAAAGCGGAAATGATATCGTATTTGTATGGTTTTGAAAGGGATATTATATTCTGGTTTTGAAGTTGTTATCCCACCTTTTGGTCAAGGCTGGAATATCAACAAATTGGTAAGGAAGAATGGATATCAGGATTAGTGATCGATTGAAAACAAGGCTGCAGTCGATGTCATTAAAATTCGGCCGTGCTCCGATCAGGACAGAATCGATTGGAGATGATGAACAAGGCTGGGAGAGGTTACGTTTCAAATTTCAGGTTAATTGGAGTTCGTACGAAGGAGATATGATCGATACAAGGAAGAAGAAATATGTTGTTCGTATCCATCGGAGAACCGAGGTGATGGTCTATTTGAATCCATCAAATTCGTATCCATCGGAATGGCACCGCCTCAATCTATTCGAATCCATCAGATTTTGCATAGTTCGAATCCATCCGGTCCATATCGATTAGGTTTACGCATGCTCGATTGTTCGTATCCATATGTTCGAATCGATCTGGAGTCATCACATTGGTTCTGTTCGCATCGATACTATTCGCACTCCACTACTACACTGTTCGCGTTGATCTGGTTCGCATCGATCCAATGCTCGCTGTTCGTATCGATCCCAAGGATCGATCGATACGAATAGTGCACTCCTTCAGTGATCGATGCAAAACGACACTCTAATCATCGATGCGAACAGCGTCATCGATACTCCCAGTTATTGATGCAAACGTGTCGATGCGAACGAGGCAAAAGCCTCGAAATGACTCGATCAAATTGTCGCAAAAGATGGACCGGTCCAGGAAGCTCGTGCCATGTCATCCTATGCGCACGTGCTTCTGATCGATACGAAGGGATGGATACGAATCAAGGATTCGAAGTCGACAACCTTCGACGAATACAAAGTTGCATCGATCATATCTCCTAAACCACGGGTCCAAACGCTATGAAATTTTCACAGGAGCTTACGTACAAGCTAAAAAACATCCCTGCCAAGTTTCAGCTCGATTGGACCATTTCTTGATCGATATGAAATTGATTCGTATCGATCACGGATCGAGTCAAAACTTGGTAGGATCGATCGGTGGGCCCACTCACGTGCCATAAGGAGTCTCCCGAAGTTTGAGCACGATATCCACCTCCTACACCTATAAATAGCCTCCTGAAGCCTACAGAAAAGGGAGCTCTTGGCTATTCAACGTCCAGACTCTGCCGGATTCAAATTCTATACCTTTCCATCACTGTTGTACTCGAATTACTTCATTGTAACTGTAATCATCTGTAACCAGCAAGGAAAATCAATAAAGGATTACTATTCAAAGTGGACGTAGGCCAGAGATAGCCGAACCACTATAAATCTTGTGTTTCTGTTCGCTATTTCTGGATTGTTATTTGTTGTTAGCGTAGATCTGTGACTTGTGCTCAAACATTGTTGATTAATATTCATATTTTGGTGCTTTCACGATACGTGGGGTTTGTGACCAATTTTGGCGCAAACACTTTGGTGCTTTCACTGAGAATGACTAGCACCCGCTATATCGGATTTGAAGTTCAGATTGAAAAGAGGGAAGAGTTCAGATCTAAAAGACAATGACTTGGAAAACAAGCAAAAGGCAAAGAGATGAGAGAAGCCAACATGAAGGAAGTCAAGAAGCATCCTCCGGAGCTGGAGAAGGATGAGCTTCGATCTACATCACCAGGGATGAGACGGAGGCTATGGCAAATTCGGTGCATGAAAGAATGATGAAAGTCAACAGGAGATGTTGCAGAACTTCTTCGAACAAATGAGAGCAGCAAATGCACAAAACCTTGGACCAACTACTGCAACTGCGAATGTGGAACAAGGAGCCAGAGTCGCGGAACCCAATGGAGGACAGAATTCAAAACTAGAGGGAAATCAACAAAGGCTTGGGGGCAGGCCCGCAGGATCTGACACTGGAAGGCCTTTGGATGGAGCTCAACAGGCTAGAGCGAGCGCTAACGTTAACGAACCGCATAAGGAATATGTACCAGAATTCCCTCGAGAGCATGGGAGGCAACCTTTGACAGAAATGCTGGATTAGCTGAGATTATTAGGAGAACTATGCGTGGAGGTTTGACCAATAGAGATTTGAAAGGTGTGAACAAGAGTCTGTTTGCACGGGAAATCAGGATAGCTCGAAATCCGTCTGATTTCAAGCTACCTAGCGTGGAGGTATGCAATGGCATGGCTGATACAACAGATCATCTGATGAGATACACTAGACACATGGAAGTGCTAGGGGAAATGGAGGAAGTTATGGCCCGATGTTTCCCTCTGTACTTGAGGGATATAGCCGCGATGTGGTTCAGGCAGCTGGAAGAGGGATCTATTAGGACGTGGACATAGTTGGTGGATAGGTTTTTGAGGCAATTTTGGGTTCATATCAAGAGGCCAAAGAACGTGATCACACTGACGTCAATCAAGCAAAGGACGGATGAGTCACTCAGATCTTTCCTGACTCGGTTCAACACAGCGGTTGCTTCTGTGGATCGGCCAGATCCGTCGATGATTTTGATGGCAGCCGTATCGGGAGTCAAAGAGGATTTGGATTTCACGGTATCTATAATACGAGACCTACCATTGGATCTCTGAGAATTCTTTCACGAAGCTCAAAGATTCCTTCGGCAAGAAGACGCATGTATGGACTTAAAGTTAAAGGAGGTGAATGCGACTGAGGGTGGAGGACCATCCAACGGAGGCTTAGACAGAGCTAAAGGAAAAGGGAAGCTGGATGACAATTTAGAAAAAGTTAGGAAGCGATGGAAGGATCTAAAGTTTTCCACATACACAGGATTAAACGAGATGCTGGAGCGAATATACATGGAAACCCGAAATCGTCTTCCCTACCGAAGGTCGGCTAGGAGAGAATCATCTGAACATGAAAGGGCCTCGGGAAGGCACTGTCTCTTCCATGATTTGGACGGACATGATACCAACAGCTATAGGCACTTAAAGGACATAATTGAGGCAGTATGTTGGGGCTCGGAATGCAGCGGTGGAGCAGGAGCAACCACCGTCTACTTCAAACCATGATGGTGCGAGGCCTAGGAATGATGGTCGATTGGTTATCAATTAACTGGGATAATACGAAATAAGTAGCAAGCTACTGGCAAACGGCAAAGTCATTTACTCATGTACGGGGATGGAAATAACCCCTAGGCATGCTCTGAATGGCGATAAACCGTGATGCCATGGTTTGTGAAATCTGTCTTTTGTTTTCAGATTGGACAATTGTTTTTCTGGTTTGGTTTTGGAGTTTGGTTTGAACTCCTGATTTTATTTGCTTTCTGGCTTGGATTCTCGTTTGGATGACTGTTTTCTGTTTTGAATGTTGGTTCGGATTTTTGATTTTCTGATTTGATTTGGATTTTTGGATTGGATTTTGATTGGATTTTTGTCTGGTTTTTGGTAAACGGTCGTCGGGTATGGATTATACCTGGCAAGGGGTGAGTCACTTTGCCCGAACGTGGCAAGTTGGCTTACTCAGGTCGTTGAGCATGGACTATGCTCGACAAGGGTCCGGAGAGACCAGGATTCAGCCTAGGACTTAGACCCTATGTTATTAATTGTTATTTTCAGGTCGTCGAGTATGGACTATCTCGACAAGGGTCCAAAGAGACCAAGATTCAGCTTTGGACTTAAGCCATAGCATAGTAAAACATCCAGGAACACTAGATCATGGTCGTCAAGTGTGGATTGCGCTTGGCAAGAACTCGGGGAGGTTAGCTCAACGTCCAGGGACACTGGATCATGATCGTCAAGTGTGGATTGCGCTTGGCAAGAACCCGGAGAGGTTACGGATTTGGATATCGACCCAGAGAGGTCCTGGATTCGGTTATTGGCTATTGGATAAGGATGGATTAGGACTCGGTTGTCGAGTTCAGATGGTATGGAATTGACTAAAGGCTTTGGTTACTGGATTTTGCATCAAACATCGACTCGGTGTAGTCAAGAACGATGCATTCGAATGATATGGCTATGGACTTTGGATATTAGATTCGGAACCATTCAAAATACACCTTCTTATCAAAAGGCATGTTTTGGGGGACAAATATTATCTCACCTTTTGATCAAGGCTGGAATATCAACAAATTGACAAGGAAGAATAGATATCAGGATTGGAGATCGATTGGAAACAAGGCTGCAGTCGATGTCGTTAAAATTCATCCGATCTTCGATTAGGACGGAATCAATTGGAGATGATGATCAAGGCTAGGAGAGGTTACATTTCAAATTTCAGGTTAATCGGAGTTCGTACGAAGGATATATGATTAATACAAGGTAGAAGAAATATGCTGTTCATATCCATCGGAGAACCGAGGTGATGGTCTATTCGAATCCATCAAATTCGTATCCATAGGAATGACACCGCCTCAATATATTCGAATCCATCAGATTTTGCATAGTTCGAATCCATCGGGTCCGTATCGATCAGGTTCACACATGCTCGATTGTTCGTATCCATATGTTCGAATCGATCTGGAGCCATCACATTGGTCCTGTTCGCATCGATACTGTTCCCACTCCACTACTACATTGTTCGTGTTGATTTGGTTCGCATCGATCCAACGCTCACTGTTCGTATCAATCCCCAAGGATCGATCGATACGAATAGTGCACTCCTTCAGTGATCGATGCGAAACGGCACTCTAATCATCGATGCGAACAGCGTCATCGATACTCCCAGTTATTGATGTGAACGTGTCGATGCAAATAAGGCGAAAGCCTCGGAATGACTCGATCAAATTGCCACAAAAGTTGGATCGGTCCACGAAGGTCGCGCCACGTCATCCTATGCGCACGTGTTTCTGATCGATACGAATAATGGATTCGAAGTCGACAACCTTCGACGAATACAAAGTTGCATCGATCATATCTCCTAAATTACGGGTCCAAACGCTACAAAATTTTCATAGGAGCTTAAGTACAACTAAAGAACAACCCTGTCAAGTTTCAGCTCGATTGGACCATTTCTTGATCGATACAAAATCGATTCGTATCGATCACGGATCGAGTCGAAACTTGGTGGGATCGGTCGCGTGGACCCACTCACGTGCCAGAAGGAGTCTCTCGAAGTTTGAGCGTGATATCAACCTCCTACACCTATAAATAGCCCCTTGAAGCCTACAGAAAAGGGAGCTCTTAGCTATTCAACATCCAGACTCTGCCGGATTCAATTCTACACCTTACCATCGCTGTTGTACTGGAATTACTTCATTGTAATCGCTGTAATCATCTGTAACCAGCAAGAAAAATCAATAAAGGATTACTATTCAAAGTGGACGTAGGCCGGAGATAGCTGAACCGCTATAAATCTTGTGTTTCTGTTTGCTATTTCTGGATTGTTATTTGTTGTTAGCATAGATCTGTGACTTGTGCTCAAACATTGTTGATTAATATTCATATTTTGGTGCTTTCACGATACTTGGGGTTTGTGACCAATTTTGGTGCAAACACTTTGGTGCTTTCACTGAGAAGGACTAGCACCCGCTATATCGGATTTGAAGTTCAGATTGAAAAGCAGGAAGAGTTCAGATCTGAAAGACAATGACTCGGCAAACAAGCAAAAGACAAAGAGCTGAGAGAAGCCAACATGAAGGAAGACAAGAAGCATCCTCCGGAGCTGGAGAAGGATGAGCTTCGATCTACATCACCAGGGATGAGATGGAGGCTATGGCAAATTCGATGCATGAAAGAATGTTGAAGAGTCAGCAGGAGACTCTGAGAACTTCTTCAAACAAATGAGAGCAACAAATGCACAAAGCCTAGGACCAACTACTGCAACTGCGTATGTGGAACAGGGAGCCAGGGTCGCGAAACCCAATGGAGGACATAATACAGAACCAGAGGGCAATCAACAAAGGCTTGGGGGCAGGCCCGCAGGATCTGACATTGGAAGGCCTTTGGATGGAGCTCAACGGGCTAGAGCGAGCGCTAACTTTAACGAACCGCATAAGGAATATGTACTAGAATTCCTTGGGAGCATGGGAGGCAACCTTTGACAGAAATGCTGGATTAGCTGAGATTATTAGGAGAACTATGCGTGGAGGTTTGACCAATAGAGATTTGAAAGGTGTGAACAAGAGTCTGTTTGCACGGGAAATCAGGATAGCTCGAAATCCGTCTGATTTCAAGCTACCTAGCGTGGAAGTATGCAATGGCATGGCTGATACAACAGATCATCTGATGAGATACACTAGATACATGGAAGTGCTAGGGGCAACGGAGGAAGTTATGGCCCGATGTTTCCCTCTGTACTTGAGGGATATAGCCGCGATGTGGTTCAGGCAGCTGGAAGAGGGATCTATTAGGACGTGGACAGAGTTGGTGGAATTGAGGCAATTTGGGGTTCATATCAAGAGGCCAAAGAATGTGATTACACTGACGTCAATCAAGCAAAGGACGGATGAGTCGCTCAGATCTTTCCTGACTCGGTTCAATGCAGCGGTTGCTTCTGTGGATCGGCCAGATCCGTCGATGATTTTGATGGCAGCCGTATCGGGAGTCAAAGAGGATTCGGATTTCACGGTATCTCTAATACGAGACCCACCATTGGATGTCTGAGAATTCTTTCACGAAGCTTAAAGATTCCTTCGGCAAGAAGACGCATGTATGGACTTAAAGTTAAAGGAGGTGAATGCGACTGAGGGTGGAGGACCATCCAACGGAAGCTTAGACAGAGCTAAAGGAAAAGGGAAGCTGGATGACAATTTAGAAAAAGATAGGAAGCGATGGAAGGATCTAAAGTTTTCCACATACACAGGATTAAACGCGACGCTGGAGCGAATATACGTGGAAACCCGAAATCGCCTTCCCTACCGAAGGCCAGCTAGGAGAGAATCATCTGAACGTGAAAGGGCCTCGTGAAGGCATTGTCTCTTCCATGATTTGGACGGACATGATACCAATAGTCGTAGGCACTTAAAGGACATAATTGAGGAGCATGTGAGGAATGGACAATTGAGGCAGTATGTTGGGGCTCGGAATGCAGCGGTGGAGCAGGAGCAACCACCGTCTTCCTCAAACCATGATGGTAAGAGGCCTAGGAATGATGGTCGATTGGTTATCAATTGACTGGGATAATATGGAATAAGTAGCAAGCTACTGGAAAACGGGAAAGTCATCTACTCATGTACGGGGATGTAAATAACCCCTAGGCATGCTCTAAATGGTGATAAACCGTGATGCCATGGTTTGTGAAATCTGTCTTTTGTTTTCGGATTGGACAATTGTTTTTCTGGTTTGGTTTTGGAGTTTGGCTTGAACTCCTGATTTTATTTGCTTTCTGGCTTGGATTCTCGTTTGGATGACTGTTTTCTGTTTTGAATGTTGGTTCGGATTTCTGATTTTCTGATTTGATTTGGATTTTTGGATTGGATTTTGATTGGATTTTTTGTTAGGTTTTTGGTAAACGGTCGTCGGGTATGAATTATACCTGGCAAGGGGTGAGTCACTTTGCCCGAACGTGGCAAGTTGGCTTATTCAGGTCGTCGAGCATGGACTATGCTCGACAAGGGTCCGGAGAGACCAGGATTCGGCCTAGGACTTAGACTATGTGTTATTAATTGTTATTTTCAGGTAGTCGAGTATGGACTATGCTCGACAAAGGTCCAAAGAGACCAAGATTCAGCTTAGGACTTAAGCCATGCATAGTACAATGTCCAGGAACACTAGACCACGGTCGTCAAGTGTGGATTACGCTTGGCAAGAACTCGGAGAGGTTAGCTTAACGTCCAGGGACACTGGACCACGATCATCAAGTGTGGATTGCGCTTGGCAAGAACCCGGAGAGGTTACGGATTTGGATATCGACCCAGAGAGGTCCTGCATTCGGTTATTGGCTATTGGATAAGGATGGATTAGGACTCGGCTGTCGAGTTCAGATGGTATGGAATTGACTAAAGGCTTTGGTTACTGGATTTGGCATCAAACATCGGCTCGGAGCAGTCAAGAACGATGCATTGGAATGATATGGCTATGGACTTTGGATATTAGATTCGGAACCATTCAAAATACACCTTCTTATCACAAGGCATGTTTTGGGGGACAAATATTATCGCACCTTTTGGTCAATGCTGGAATATCAACAAATTGACAAGGAAGAATAGATATCAGGATTGGAGATCGATTAGAAACAAGGCTGCAGTCGATGTCGTTAAAATTCGTCCAAGATCCGATCAGGACGGAATCAATTGGAGATGATGATCAAGGCTAGGAGAGGTTACATTTCAAATTTCAGGTTAATCGGAGTTCGTACGAAGGAGATATGATCGATTCAAGGTAGAAGAAATATGTTGTTCATATCCATCGGAGAACCGAGGTGATGGTCAATTCGAATCAATAAAATTCGTATCCATCGGAATGACACCGCCTTAATCTATTCGAATCCATCAGATTTTGCATAGTTCAAATCCATCAGGTCCGTATCGATCAGGTTCACGCATGCTCGATTGTTCGTATCCATATGTTCAAATCGATCTGGAGTCATCACATTGGTTTTGTTCGCATCGATACCGTTCCCACTCCACTACTACATTGTTCGTGTTGATCTGGTTCGCATCGATCCAACCCTCGCTGTTTGTATCGATCCCCAAGGATCGATCGATACGAATAGTGCACTACTTCAGTGATCGATGCGAAACGGCACTCTAATCATCAATGCGAACAGCGTCATCGATACTCCCAATTATTGATGCGAACGTGTCGATGCAAATAAGGCGAAAGCCTCGGAATGACTCGATTAAATCGCCGCAAAAGTTGGATCAATCCAGGAAGCTCGCGCCACATCATCCTATGCGCACGTGCTTCTTATCGATACGAAGGTATGGATACGAATAATGGATTCGAAGTCGACAACCTTCGACGAATACAAAGTTGCATCGATCATATCTCCTAAACCACGGGTCCAGATGCTACGAAATTTTCATAGGAGCTTAAGTACAACTAAAGAACATCCCTGCCAAGTTTCAGCTCGATTGGACCATTTCTTGATCGATACGAAGAGTCGAAACTTGGTGGGATCGGTCGCGTGGACCCACTCACGTGCCTGAAGGAGTCTTCTGAAGTTTGAGCGCGATATCAGCCTCCTACACCTATAAATAGCCTCCTTAAGCCTACAGAAAAGGGAGCTCTTGGCTATTCAACATCCAGACTCTGCCGTATTCAATTCTACACCTTACCATCGCTATTGTACTCAAATTACTTCATTGTAATCGCTGTAATCATCTGTAACCGCAAGGAAAATCAATAAAGGATTACTATTCAAGTGGACGTAGGCCGGGGATAGCCGAACCACTATAAATCTTGTGTTTTTGTTTGCTATTTCTGGATTGTTATTTGTTGTTAGCGTAGATCTATGGCTTGTGCTCAAACATTGTTGATTAATATTCGAGACCAGGATCGGAAGTTGTCATACTCTCTGCTAACTCCGAAAACAACTATAACAACCGTGTACGCGGTGGAGATTCCAGAATGAAGTAGGATGGTGGCGGCGTTTCCTTTGAGGTTTATACGTGGACCCTATTCCCTTGAGTTAGCATAAGGTGGCTAAAACAGGAGCAATTCCAGGCCAATGAGGTAGCCCCTCTTATCGGACACACTCCTTCGATATTATATTCTGACTTTGAGATTTATTTAGTGACCACTTTTGATTTTTGATTTTTTGGGGTTTGGCTCGAGGTCGGCGGTAGCTGCGCGCTACGCATCACCACCAGTCCGGATAGCAATTGGTATATCTACCCTGACATTGCCTAGTTGTGTCGTGTCACCTACCCTAGCGTGCCTTGTACGAGTTTGATTTGTGTCGTACCTATGGAGTATCCTCTCGTAGACTCCCGATCAGGAGATATGCAGGTACTGTATAGACTACTGGCACTATTACGTGTTGAGGGCTATATAGATAACCCCTTAAGGATATTTTAAAGTAAGTTTATTTTACTATAGACATTATTATAATATTGAAATATTACTACATAGTAAATAGTTTAACAGATCCTTAGGAGATGTGAATCCCGAGAATCTCTTGAGTTACTGCACTCACATGTCATACTGGATAGGAGATGTCAAATCCCGTAAACATCTCTGACATCGTTCCAGTCATATTTTACTGTTGATTTAACTTACATAAGATCTTTTAGTTCTGACTCGAGTGTTTTGTCTTTTCAATTCGCTCGGGTCAGCCCGAGCATTTCAGGATTTGGAAGACCGCATTCTAGAGGACGAAGACGAAGATTTATTATTATTTATTATAGTATTCCACTTCATTCATACTGTTCCGCTGCATTATTTATTGTTCTCTGGTATATGTAACTCTAATATATATTGTATAAGTAAAATCAAATATTTTGTAAAACAGCTTCATGAACTATATATTTGATTATTATATTTTATCGTTCCGCTGCAAGATTCTATTTTGTTCTTTTTCTTTCTCTGCTTTTTCTTATTTACCCATAACAATCCGCCCTTCTGTATAGTTTAAGTCTGACGTGTGTGGTTTATCATCGATTTAAAGCGTACAAAAAGGCAGGACGTTACATAAGTCTAAGAAAATAACTTGGGATAAGTCTGCTTGACCTTATCATTTGTTTCCCAAGTACAATCATCTTGGTCATTACTCTACTAGACTCGCACAAGCTTCAAAAGCTTATTCCGAAGCTTTTTCACATCTAAATCTACTATTTGAATGGGTTTGTCACATAAGTTATGTTAGGTTCAACAACCAAATCCTTCATAGCTCTTTGACTAACTACCACATAAGGGTCTCAGAAGTACTTCCTTAAATGTGATATATGAAACGCATTATGGAACTTAGCAAAAGTAACCAGTAACTCTAACCTATATTCTATTTTACCTATCTTCTTAAGTATTGAAAATGGATTAACATACATTGATACTAACTTTCCTTCCTTTTTGAACCTCATAGTGCCTCTCATTAGTGAAACATTAACGAACACCCAATCTCTAAGATCAAACTTTATTCCGCCTCTTTTCGGCATAAATATTTTGTCTCGGTTGAGCACTTTCATCCTTTGCTAGATCAACTCAATATTTTCCAAAGCTACTCTTGTAAGATTTGGTCCTAATATGAGTCAACCTCCTATCTCATGCTAACATACCGGTGACTTATAAGGTCTTCCATATAATGCCTCGAAAGGTACCATTTCTATATAGAATTGGTGACTATTATTGTATGAAAATTCTACTAAGTACAGGTGATCTTTCTAAGATCCTTTGAAGTATAATACAAAAAATCACAACAAATATGCAAGCACTCAGTTGACTCTTTTGGTTTGTCCATCTATTTAAGGGTGGTTGATATACTCAAATATAGCTTCGAACCCAACGCATTCTGTAGGCTTCACCAAGATTCACTAACAAATAATGGGTGTCGATCACTAACTATAATACTCGAAACCCCATGTTGTCTCGCCATAGTATTCATACAAGTTTCGGCTAATTTTGCTATTGTCCTTGTAGACTTCAGTAGGATAAAATGGACAGTCTTAGTCAATCTTGATGGAACCAGACTAGGCCGCAATAGGTTAAATATGTGAATTTCAATTTTTTTCCATTTTTGGAACTTGTTGGGCTTACGAAGTATAATTGATTTTAAATCCAATCTAAATTTATTTTAAATAAAACCTAATTTTATTTAATTTTATAAAAGAGTTCATTTAATTAAAATTGATTATCTTATTATGAGCATATCTAATACACTCGTATGTGTCTAGCATATGCAACGTGTAGATGATGTACATAGTTAATGTGTACGTTTGTAGATGTTGGGATTTACGTCTTAAAAGATGCATTCATCCTTTATATTTTCCTTTTGTTATCCATAGTTTTATTTTAAATATCCACATATACATAATTATAAATTGATTTCGGAATTATAATAAAATAATACTTATGTATATTTTAATTGAAATTAATTTGACTAATTCAATGTGTGTATGTATGTATGTATGTATGTATTGAAATTAAAATTAATATCTTAATAAATCTAGTTTTAGCTAAGAATAATTCAAATTTAAATCTTTTAAAACAAGTTCTACTTATAAATTTTGAATTAAATCAAAAAATAATTTTTTTTTGAAAATGGGTTCTTTATTAATAAGGCTAAAAAACAATAAAGTTTTTACCTCCTTAAAAACCTTACCATGGTAGCAAGGAAAAAAAGTGCTACAAACTTTATAATACAATGGATAACACATGATATAATACATCATAAACAAAAACTCCAGCATACCAAAAAAAAACCTTGCTTCTTCAAACATAATCGATCCAGCCCAATACAACGAAATCCTAATTCTACGCCACAATGCATCCTAGATTAAATAAGATATTCCATCTCCTTGGCAATTCCATGTCTTCCATATCCTATCCTATCGAGAGTCTACCATGTAGCTGATAATGAACATCTATTTCAACTATCCTTGCCCTATATTCTCGAGATATTGATTTACGTTCGAAGTGCGATATTTCCTCTCTATCCATATATGATGAATCATTGTCGCCACCGGCATCAAAGCGAGGTCTGAGCTTCATACCTATATATATATATATATATTCATAAAATTTATCCTATTCGAAAATATATATGTATATGTATACATACTTTAGAAAACTAGATTTATTTACAAATTAGATAATATTATTATTAAAAATAAAATACATATTAAGGTATATCGGTTATATATTTTCAGCCATAAATAATTTTTCGAAATCGGTAAGGAAATATATATGCATAATTTTTTATGAATATACCTATGCGTTAATTTATTAAAATGTTTTAAAATATTTATTAATTATTATTATTTATAAGATTGTATGTTTTTCCATTTATCGAAAGTATATACATTATAAAAATTTAATTGATTTAATATATATGTAATATATATATATTTTATGTGTAAGTATTTAAAATGATAAAAAATAATTTTAACTAATCAAAAAAAGTTTAAAATTCAAAATTTATTTATTTTATTTAAAAAAATATTATGATCGAAAGTATATAATTATTAAAATGATATTATAGTTTTTTAAAATCGATTTGAATTAACTCGGATAATGCAAGCACATATGAATTTGTTACAAATATATTGGATCTAATATACACTTTCATGATGTAATAATTAATCAAAAGTAGGATTAGACAATTACTCGAAGAAGTGGCCTAAGATTCACACCTTGAATGAATGAATTGCTTAGAGATTGAATTGAATCGGCCTCGAGATTTTTCTACGATCTAGAGATGAACACCACCTTTCTTTTATTTGATTTTATTCTATACAAAATATTTTGACTATAGCCTCTTAGTACTCATGGATAGAATGAAGAAGTAGATGTAGCAAAAATAATGATGTAATAGAGTGATTTAAGTAGAACTAAGAAGGGGTAAAGGAGAAGAAAACATTGCTTTTTACTCGTTCTTTCATTTCCTTTTGAACTCAAGCTCAACTCCCTTGCACCTTATGGCTCTGTATGTAAGGGCCTAGACGGGCCCTCAAAAATCATATGCCATTTAGGAAATAATCGATTTAAATCAAATTTAAATATTCGTCGATATCATATGTAGATGCAGACATATATAACTTTTATATACGCATTTAATTAAATATTGATGGTATCTAAAAATCAAATAAAAATTAATAATTGATATTTCATAAATATTAATTAATTTATAACAATTCTAAATTAGTTAAATCGTGTGGTATTTCGAATTTTTATTATTATGGTTGTGTGACTCAAAAGTGTAAATTTAGTCAGCGATTAATATCGCATGGTTCAAATAATAATGTTCACACGTCACCTTTGTTAGTGGTGTACTAGTTGGACTGATTTTATCGCTTGCACATCTTTTCGGTTAAGTCCAATTTTACTATTTTAGGTGGTACCTAGTGGTAACAATTATTTTCACAAATTGTTTACATCAAAACTGTATCACTTAAGGATTTAAGAAATTTGATTTTGGTCAAAATTCCAATATCGTCCACATCAAACTCGGTTAGTCCAAACACAAATTCCTCAGTTCAATAATTGCAATTGTTATTAACCACTATACTCCAGCCAAAGACTTTTACGTTATGTTGACTATAGTTGGACGTGATACTAAACTTGTACAACTAAGGAGATGAATTTTTTATTGAATAATGTTTCACTTCCAATGCTTCAACTCAGAACAAATTATACTCGTTTGATGTATGCCATGTTGTAATTTAACTATCATCATAGTAAAGAATCCACACTGAAATTCCACAATGTTTTCAAGTTGAGAGAACTATGTAATATCATCGTTTCGAGATTTCATATTTGACCTTGATTATTATTAACCAACGGAAAACTCTCAAGTGATTCAATCCATAGTCATCCAATAACTATAAATATGTAACCTCTTTGTGCTCTCAACGGCCATGAATAATGTAACGACCCGCCTTTCATTCCATAGAAAGACGCATCGCTAAGAAGAAAGAAAGGGATAGAAAAGAGAAAAGAAAGGAAAGAAAGAAACAGACAACATCAGAATCTGACAGTGGAACGAATAAATTATATTATATCACATAAAACTTTACATAGTATCATATACATCAGAGTTAAACAGCTAATACAACACAAACTAGACAGTTATAAACACCTGTTTAGCAATTACAATTCAAGTATATCAGAGAAAAACAGATGCAACTCAAAACACAGCGGAACCACTAAATATATCTACACACTGAAGCCTCCTTCTCCATTATCTCCTCCAGAAACTCGTCAAAGCAATCCTGAAACACTTGACTACTCATACGTAATATGAGTACCCAAGAGTTTAATAAAACAGAAAATAAACACTCAGGTCAGACATGGGTCTGGTGTGAGTAAACGGGGATAAAAGTTGCTTAACTTTAGAAAATCCTTTGAAAACAAAAGGTATCACGTAAGACTTCCCACACATAAACATGAAAAAGTTTTTACCTTACGCTAACCAAAACATTTGATAGGAAATCCAATGATATTATAATAGTGTCTAGGGTTTTCAAAATAAAATACAGAAATAGCTGGAATGCTTACATCTCACGTTCCAACATAGTTGGACACAATCAAAACCGTACAGGCACTTATTGGATTATGGATTCCATCAATGGCAGGGCTACTGGGGTACCGCCCGTCACAGTGCGTGGCCTAGATCACCGTACCAAGGAGTACACCCGCTCCCCTGCAACACAAACCGGAACCATTCCTTACCGAACAGTTCCGAACTAGACCACCCCGCAGATTGGCCGTCGCCAACTGTCACACAATCGAATATAAAGGGACCTCTAGGCAGGGATAAATCTTTCTCTCCAGTGGGGGCTACCCACGAAGCCTTGCTGCACCTCCCCTGTTTTTGCCATTCCCGGTTGATGAGGCTTGAAGTTACGATTACCTTATAGGACATATCAATCTTAGAATGCTCATCGTCCACCTGACGATGTTTTGAAAGCATTCAATCCATACAAGTTCATTCCGGGTTCGAACGAAACCGAAGGCATTATCTCGTTTCACTCGTATTGGAATCACCCTCAGAGTTAACGACGATAACCCTTGCACTCTAAATCACCATCTCGGACCTATAAGTACTATTCCGTCAAACTCATTACGGAATCACCCACGGAGTTATACTGACGTATAGCCCTTACACCTCGAGTCTTCACTTGCTCCACTTGGATTAACGACCTAACGTTTAATTGGAATCGATGTGGTTTTGGATATCCAAATATGGAAATCCGATCCCGGTCTCATCGAAATCCAAACGCCATCTTAATGTCCAAGTTGTACTTAAGGGTTTTAAACAATTAACTCATTTCATTATTATCTATTTCACACAGATAGATAAACTACATCTCACAATAGATAATCACATTCATATCATAAACAGATAATCTGTATCATCATCACAAACAGTCAATCATCATAACCAAATAATCCACCACAAACCATCATACTTTAACCAATCATCCATATCATACAGATACAACTCATCTCATTACTGAGATCACAACCATTCAATCAATAATATCCATAAGCAATGACTTATTAACCATCAATAATTAATTTAAAATAAGTTAAATTAATTACAACCATCCCTAATTAATTTAAAATAAATTAAATTAATTAACACTTCTATAAATCCTGCTTAATATCCATTAATTAGTTAACCCGGATAATTAATTATTTCCTAAGTATTCAACTTGATTAAACACTTTGATTAATCATTTACTAATTACAATAAGTAATTAGTCCTTAATTATTTTTATAAATTAATTAACCTTAATCATAAGTAATTAACATTTAATTACTCATTTATTAATTAATTATAATTAAATATATTTATCCTTAATTAATTACAATTAATTAATCACTTAATTAATTAATTATTATTTAATTAAATAATCATTAATATTAAATAATGATCTCTAATATTTAAATAAATTATTTAATTAAATTAATTTCATTTGATAATTAATCTAATTACTAATCACCTTGATTAATATTCAATTAAGTAATTAACTATCTTTAATTACTCATTAATCAAATTAATTATCCAATAATTAATTATCTTAATTAATTAATCTCTTGATTAATTACAAAAGTAATTATCCAAATTAATTATTACATTCAGTAATTACCATTCCTTACTTCTCTAAGTAATCCTGCTCCATTAATTAAGTAATTACTTCCATTAAATCATTAAACGATTATCTTAAATTAATTAAACTAAATTAATTAATTTAAACAAACCACACTATCAAAATTAATTACAATAAGTAATTAATTCCTTAACTACTTTTATCAAGTAATTATATTTAACAAATTACAATTGATTATATTCAATTAATTTATCTAGCTAATTATCAAAATCAGTTATATCAATTAATTACTTAATTATCCTTAGATAATTACTTTATTAATTAACAATATTTCAATAATTGCTTACTTAAGAAAATTTATCTTAGATTAATTATCAATAAATCATCTTTAATTAAAATTAAATCTAGACCATTATTTAAAACCAAATAATTAAGTAAATTCTTAATTATCTTGACTATTTTCAAAATAATTTAATTACTTAGCAAATGACTTTATTTACATTCAAAATATATTTAAATAATACATTCCTAAATTAAATTCAAATTCCATTTAAAATCTAATATTTAAAATGTTTAACTATTTAAACAATAATCCAAATTTAAATAATTATAAACCTTAAAATAAAATGATTGTTAAAGAACATTACTTAAATATAAAAGAAAAGTTTAAAACAAAATTACTTGATTAAAATAAATCAAGCTTTGAAAATAAATTGATTGATTTAACTTTCAATTTTAAATTAACACTTCATATCTTTGATTCAAATATTAAAGGAAATAAATTCTTTCAAGTTTTAAAACTTATTTGAAATCAAGTTCTTTTAAAACATTTGAATATGTTCATTATTATTATTTTTAAAATCTATTTTTAAAACAATTGAATCTGATCATTATTTAAAAACTTACAAAAACTGTTTTTGAATCAAAATCTGGTTTGAAAAGATAAACCTGAAAACTGATTTTAAACTTGATTTAAAACTAAATTTAAATCTTGTTTAAATTTTAAAATTTTCATTTTTAAAAACCTTGAATTCAAAATTTCATTTGCATTCGGTTTCAACTTCCACTTAAATCAAATTCCTGCACTAAAATTTGAATTTCATTCAAATTCAAAAAAAACTGCACATCTCAGGTTTTTAAACCTGTAACTAAACTAACCCAAGAAACCCCATCCCTTACTTTGAGTTCTTAAGCTATCTGCTCCGAGTCACTGCAAGTTTTACTCGAGAAACACTTCGAGTCAACACACTGCATTTCCCCACAAAGTTCACCAGACATCAAGCATGAACGGTGCATATACGCCGGAGCTCTGATCAACTCCTGACACCCTAGGCTACTCCTCCTAGTTGCCGACCATCTCCTAGCATAGGTACGATCACCTAATCTCCACTGCAACTCAAAACTTTGGAATCAAAGAATTTATCCAGACCTGGAAAACTTCACAGCAACAAATCCTCAAACCTGTCAATGCCGTGGGGTCCCACCTTCGACCACCATTGTTGACGCGACCTTGGCTATAACTTCCTCTACCCCTCCTCTGTAAACTCACAAAAAACCTCCTCACTCGATGCATCACAGTAAAATCCAGAAGCCATCAAAACCCGACCACTCAAATTTAGGGCTTAAACCTGGAAATCCCAATTACAATCACCACCACCACTGAAACAACTTCTGACCATTTTTCACTCACTCTCCCATCAATCCTCTATCTCCAGACAGATTCACAACATCCCACAATCACTAGAAATTTGGATAGAACCAAATTTCCTAATTCTGTTCAAAACAGAATTGCTCAAACCCAAGTAAATTTAAAAAAAAATATAAAATTTGTTTTAAAATCATGTTTTTAAACATGAATTCAGATTACAAAATTGTTTAGTTGATTTAAACTGTTTGGCATTTGTTTTCATTTCAATGATGATTGGTTTTATTAAAAATACTTACTGTTATATTTGTTTCAGAGGTAACAGAATTATAATATAGTAAAATTTTGATTTATAACCATCATTTCATTCTAAACAAAGTTTGTTTATATTTCAAATTCTAGTTGATATCAAATCAGATGATAATTGATTCCAAATAAAATCTTAGTTTAAAAAGAAACAAAACAGGTTTGCAGATACCTGCAGCAGCAACACATATATATACATATTTATGTATACATATACACAAAATATTTATCAATATGAATCGCACAAACATACATATTTCTACCCATTTCACATGCATAGAAACTTAAGCTTTTAAATTGTGAAGTTATTCACCAAATAAAGGCACTGCAGTTTTTGATTCTTTTAAAAACAGTATGCATTAGTCTTTAGTTCTTATTCTTGCTTAAGCATTTATTTTAAAAGAGAAACTGTTTTTAAAAATAAAGATTTACTCACCTCTCAATTTTGAAGATGCAGAGAACAATTAGATGCAGATTTCATATTTCCAGGACCTAATTTGGAATGCATGATGAATCTGGATTTGCAAATGCAAGTTGAAGTTGATTTTAACTTGTATTTGATTGCTGAGTTTCTTCCAGATTTGATTATTGAAATATTGCATGCAGATCCACATTCAAATGCTCAGATTTGGAATTGAATTGATCTTCATTTTTCAGTTGATACTTGAAGAAAAAGATTGCAGATTTGCTATTTTGATTTCGCAGATTTTTATCATTCAATATGTTTGGGTTTTGATCGTACTGAAATTTGATTCTCAGATTTCAAATGAGAATAAGGGTTGAACAAAAATGCATTTGTTATATTTCTTATCAATATAATTTAAATAAATTTTTTAAAACAATGACACTTGTTGACTTATCAATAATAAATGTTTACAAGTGTCTTATCTAGTGTTAAGATCTTAACACATATGCATTTTAATATAAAAAGAGAATTCTTAATTTATAATTGTATTTAAATTTATTCTAAAACCATTTCCAATTTATTTTAGCATGTTTTAAATGTTTATTAACATTTAGTCTTTAAATAAATACATATAAACTTCCTTATAGCATTTACATTTTAATGTTTGTTTAATTATTTTTAAAATAATATTTAAAACAAACTTTCAAAAGAGAAAAGTTTTTTTAAAAAAAGAAAAATAATGTTGAATTCATTTTATTCAAGAGTTTTAAATCAAAATACTATTCTTTAATGTGAATAAATTAAATTTATTTCAAAGAAAACAATTTTTAAAACAAAACAAAATAAACTTTTATTATAAAACAAAATTTAAACTACATTTATTTTTAAACAAACTATTATATATTTATAAACAAAATAAATATTTATTTATATTTCTTAGAAGATATAAGAAAGACTTTTAAATTTACCTTTGAAAAGTTTTCAATGCTAATTTTAAATCAAATTAATCAATTTTACAATTTACACATTTATATATAATAATTAGAAAATATTCTTTATTTAATATAAATTAAAATTAAAATCAAAATTCCTATTTACAATGTATACACATATATACATTATAATTAAAATATCCTTTTAAATCGATTTAGAAAAATGAATTTATCATTTAAATATTTTTAACATTTGAAAACAATTAGATTCTCAATTTAAATTAAATTATTACTATTTTGAAAAGAATATCATTTGACAGATTAAACAATTATTATCTTCAAAAGAAAATTCCTGTTTGAATTAGATTATTAAATCAATATTTCACATTTTAAAATAATTATCAATGAAATTATTAAATAATTATTGCCTAAATTTCCGGGACATCACAAATAATACACTGGCCAAATTTAGAGGGTGTTATGTACTCTGGTTTCAATGGATATATCAATATCCTTTCTTGAAACATCTTTACCAACAATATTAATAATAAAATGTTATTTAAATTATGATTAATTACCTATGATTACAACCATTTGCAACTACAATCACATAACATTTTGATTGAAGGATTTTCTAATTTATATATGTTTAATTTGTTAGGAAATAGAAATAGTGGTTTTGATGAAAACAACATTTGTAACTTATTTTATTATAACTTATATACTAACACTATTGTCTAGACATATATGAATGTTATTATGCAGGATACATATAAGGCAGGTACTGATTATTGAAGACTGTATAGTGTAAAGATCAAGAATAAAGAAATCAAGTTTGAAGACTCATGAGGATCAAGATCAAGATTTCAAGATAAGTGTCTAGTTTTTGTTAAAACTTCATAATTGCATGGAAATCTTCTTTTCAAATTTCATTTGGGTTGGGACTCATTTCTAACTTCTTAGTGGCTTACAAACCCACGACAAGTAACTTACAAACCTATGACAAGTGGCTTACAAACCCACCTACATCCTGGTTTTATACAAGTTCTCGAGTCCTGATGTGATGAGATATTCAGCAGGAAGGAGCTTGCAAAACTACATCAAAATGGTTTTTCAAAATGATTTTCAAAACTGCTTTTCAAAATATTTTAGCCTTAAAATATTCTTTGTTTTTGTGTTTTAAAACATAGTAAAATTAGTTTATTTTACTCCAGAATCATTTCATGTTGTTTTCCTTTCAATACCATTTTCAAAACAAATTTTACATTGTTTTTAACTAAGGGATGTCGACATCATGGGATAATCCATGTCGACGTGGTGGTCGTTGAATTCAAAAGTTTTAATTTTCAAAAGAAGTGTCTATTCGTTTCAATCAGTTATATCACATACAACTCCTAACTTGTGGTCTTTACCAAATCTCATAATGACTTTGAGTTTGCTCAACAAAATGAAAGATATTATTCACCCGTACATACCATTTTGCGATGCCCAAAAGATATTGTATGTACCTTGAATTTCCATAATAAATACATACGGTTATCCTACCATGTCTATCGATACATTAATAATACAACACAAGTAGTTTATTAATGTATAAATGGTAAAGGACAACTTTTATATTAGAGATTCATAATATTTAATATATTTATTTTACTGATGCTAATTTAGCGAATAATGTATTTCTTATGAAATACCCTTATGGTTCGAGTGTTAGATACATCTGAAATCACGGTATACATGCTATATATATGTATTTATTCCTTAAACCTAAGTTAGATTTCTTATAGTTCCATTCTATTTAAATACATAATATTTAATTTAATTTAATTAATTTAATCATGTATAATTAATTTAATTAACACTTTAATTAATTTGATTTACATTTCAACCATTGAAATTTAATTTATTCATCTTTAACAATTAAAAGATGAATACAAATTATAACATTTATGATAACTATGTGCATATATCATTATACATGTATATTATTGGAAAATTAACTTTTAATTAATTTAATCAATTAAAAAATATTTATTAAATTCGAAAATTTTATCGTTATTTACCTTAAGCATTTTTTTATAAACACACATATATCATTATATATGTTTTAATTTAATTAATGAATTTTCAATTAATTACTTATTTAATTAATCAAGATAAAAAAATTCAAAATTAAACTATTAATCTTTAAAATAATTTTTTAAAAGCATTTTATAACATTTCCTTTTATGCTTTTAACTTAACTTGTAAATTAAATATAATATAAATTTTCAAAACATATTAAAAAAATTATGCCAAGGCTCAAAATTAATTTGAGTCTTTATTTTTAGGAAAACCTTTGCGCTTACTTCATAATTCGGGCCAGGCGAGTAGTCAGGTAGTGCAGGGTACTTGATTATCCAAACCCAACCTTTGATGCTACCCATTTAGACACCCTAACGAATGGGTAGGCTTTAATCAGTTAGCTCTAATATAGCTAATTTAAACCACACAGCCTATTGACTTTTGATACCATTGAAAGAATAAAGTCGGGTCACAACGAATTAAATGAGGGAATTTCAAAAAAAAGCTTACATTTTTGGAACTTTGTTGGGCCTATTAAGTCTAAATGATTTTAGATCCAATCTAAAATTGTTTAAAATAAAATCTTGTTTTGTTTAATTTGTATAAAAGAGTTTTATTTAATTTAAATTAATTATATTATTGTGAGTGTATCAAATACGCTCATATATGTATAGTGCACATGCAACATGTAAATAACATACATGGTTAATATGTACATTTATATGTACTAAAATTTACACCACAACGAACACATTTGCCATTTATTTATGCCATTTTTTGTCCATAGTTTTATTTAAAATAGACATATATATAGTTATAAATTTATTTTGAAATCATTATAAATTAATAATTATGCATATTTTAATTGAAATTGATATTGACTAATTCTATACACACAAATATACATCTACGTATATTGAAACTAAAACTAATATCTTAAAAAAATCTAGTCTTGTCTTAGAATAATTCAAATTTTAGATCCATAAAGAAATTATCTACTTATAAATTTTGAATTAAATACAAAAACACACGCACATACGGATATAATGTGTGTGTGTGTCTATGGATACACACACACATATACATACACGCACACACGCACAAACACAAAATTTAGAAAATTAGATTTATTTATAAATTAGATAATATTATTAATATAAAATACATATTAAATATATCAATTATATATTTTTGGCCATAAGCAAAAAGAAATTAAAATATGTACATATTTAAATACATAATATTTTTAAATATACACATGCATTCATATATTAAAATATTTATTAATTATCATTTACAGAAGTAAATTATAAAATATTTATATATTTTTATTGCCAAAGGTATATATAATAAAATAATTAAAAAAATTAATATACATACATACATACGTGTATGTATATATAATATATGTATTTATGTATTTAAAATGTTATGAAATTATTTTTATAGAGTAAAATAGTTTTAAAAGTTCCAAAATTGTTTATTTATTTAAATAAAATATCATGGCCAAAAGCACAAACTTATTAAAACGATACTGTAATTTTTTTAAAATCGGTTTGAATTAAATCAAACAACATATATACATTCGGAATGAATATAGGGGATCTAATATATACTATCATGATGTAATGTGTAAACGAAAATAATATTATAATTACATGAAGAAGTGGCCTAAGATTCACACCTTGAATGATTGAATAACTTTGAGATCGATTTGAATCGGTCTTTGGATTTTGCTATGGTTTAGAGACGAATGACACTTTTCTTTTGTTTACTTTTTTTTGATTTAGTTTTGCTTAATATTTCGGCTGTAGCCTCCTAGAACTCTCCACTAGAATAAAGAAAAAATGGAGAAAAAATAACAATGTAAGGAGTGATTTAAGCATCATTAAGAAGCGGTAAAGGAGTAGAAAACATCTCATTCTTTCACTCATTCTTTCATTGCCTTTTCAAAACCATTTTGAACGCTTAAACTTACCTCTCTCGCACCCTATGGTCGACCATATATAGGGCCTAGATGGGATTTCAAAAATTCCTAGTTAATTGGTAAATAATCAATATAAATCAAATTGAAATATTCATCGATATTGTGTATCAATACACACATACATAACTTTTATGTTTGACTTAATTAAATTCTAATCCAAAAATCAAATAAATTTCGGTAATATATATTTCATAAATAGTATTCAATTTACAATAATTGTAACTAATTAAATCATGTGGTATTTTGGAGTATTCATCGTAACGGTTATGTGACTCAAAGTTATAATTTTAGTCAACAACTAATGTTGAACAATTCGAATATTAATGTTCACACATCACCTTGGCTAATGGTGCGACGGTTTGACCGAATTTATCGCTTATATGCCTTTTTGGTAAAATCCAATTTAACTATTTTAAGCGCTACCTAGGAGTAGTTTATTTTTACATCAATTCTCTTCGTCAAACCTGAATCACTTTATGATCTATGGAATTTAGTTTTGGCCAAAATTCCATTATCATCCACGTTCGACTTAGCTAGTCCAACCACAAAGCCCTTGGTTCAATAATAATAATTATTATTGATCGCACTGCTCTGGCCAGAGACCTTGACTTTGAGTTGACTACAGTTGACCGTGATACCATAACCCAGAAGATGAATTTTCTATTGAATAGTTTTTTTCTTCCAATGCTTTAACTTTAACCCAATTATAGTCATTCAATGGACGTCATCCGTTATTTAACTATAACCAAAGTGGAATATCCACACTAATGTTTAATAGTATACTCAAGTCGAGAGAACTGTTTAATATTGACACTTTGAGATTTCCTAATTGACCTGAGCTATTATTAACCAAAATAAAACTCTCAAGTGAGTCATTACATAGTTATCCAATAACTATCAATACGTAATGATTTGGTGCTCTCAGCAACCATGAGTAATACATTGTCTAATATTTGGAGAGTGTTACGTGCTCCGATCTTAATGGATGGATCGGTATCCTCTCTCAAAACATCTTGTCAGAAATTATTTAAAATAAGATGTTATTTTATATTGTGATTAGTTACTCGTGATTGCAACCACTTGCATCTACAATCACATGACATTTCATTTAAAGATAATCTTATTTATATACTTTAAATTAATTACTAAATTAATTATATCACTGTATAACAAAGTATATAATAGAAATCAAATACCTTTATTAGGAACTAGATTGGTCATAGAGTTAGACATACATAACAAATTATATAATTGCACCGAGGTCATACCCCTAACTCTATTAAGTCTCTCTACTATGACCCATATACTCTTGTTCTTAGCCTTTGATCTCGGCAAGCCATCTATGGAAATCCAAGAAAACAGAGTCCTACTTCTACATTGGAATTTCCAAAGGCTGTAAAAGTTCATTTAGCTTCTAATGTTCAGCCTTAACTTTCTAGCTTGTGATATACCTTTTCACACGTTCTCCAACATTCATTTTCATTCCTCTCCAATAAAATCGTTAGTTCATGTTACATTACATCTTAGTATCTCTTGGGTAAGCGACAAACCTTGAACGATGACATTCGTCTCTAACTTTCTTCCAAAGGTCTCTATATTATGAACTTACAACCTTCCCTTCTTCTGAAGCCAACCTCTTTAGTCAACTCCAAAACTCCTCAACACTTTAGTCTCGGTATCATACTATAGGCACTCGATTCTTTTAACACAATGTGGATCCTCTCCTTGCTTCTTATCCATTCTTTCCATGAGAGTTGAGTGAACTTCCAAGCAAGACAGTGTCCATGAAATTACACTCAAACCAGCACTCGGCTGAAAGTGAATGTTGCAAGAAGCTAATGTCTCTAAAACAGTCCACTCCTATATTATAGCCAAAACACAACTTAGCTTCTTTCAGCTTAAAGCATCAACAACCTTAATTTCTTTTCGAGGTGTATACTCAATCCTGAAGTCATAAGATGCCAAAAACTCTAACCATCTTTACTATCTCATGTTCAACTACTTTTGAGAGAACAAGTATTTCGATAAACAACTCGAACATTTCTCCTAAAAGTTAATGTCTCCAAATCTTTAAGTGAAGATAACAGCTATTAACTCTAAGTTATGTGTCGGATATCGAACCTCATAGGGTCGCAACTGCCTAGATGCATTAGCTATTACTTTTTGCATTTGCATCGACATCGGTATTAAACCCATACCCAAAGCATCAGTATATACAATCATATCTCTACTTCCCTCGCGTAGAACCAAAACACAAACATTTTTCAATCGAAGCTTTAATTCTTGAAATGATGCCTCACCTTCCTTAATCCAAACATGCTTCTCATTCTTCTGAGCAAATCTCATCATTAGCGTTGCTACACGAGAGAAGTCCTTAATGAATCTCCGAAAGTAACCTGCAATCCCAAGAAACTCAAAAACTCTATAATAGGCTCAATTCACTTCCAATTATTCACAGCCTCAATTTTCAAAGTGCCAACTGCCAAACCCCTCTCTGAAACTACACGGCCTAAAAACTTCACTTAACATCTCTAAAAATAACGCTTTGAAATTTCTCCTTTAACTTATGTTGGCTCAACGTCTCCAATACAATCCTTAGGTAAATTTCATGGTCCCTCTCATCTTTTAAGGATACCAAAATTTCATCTACAAACACCAACATATATTGGTCTGATTGATCTCGAAAGATCTAATTCATCAAGTCTACAAAGAACACATGTGTATTGATTATTCCAAATGGCATTGCTATCCACTCATATAAAACATACCTCGTTCTAAAATTATTCAAATGAATATTTTTCTCTGAAACTTTCGGTTGGTGGAACCACAAAGTCAAATCTAGCTACGAGAGTACCTTAGCCCCATTCAATAGATCAAACAAATCATCAATCCTCCATAAGGGATATTTGTTCTTTACAGTCCTCTCATTCAGCTTTCGATAGTCAATGCATGATCTCAGCGAACCATTACACTTCTTCACAAACACTGCTGAAGCTCCTCATGTTGAGCTACATGGCCTTATAAATCTCTTACTTTCTAACTCTATTAGTTACTTCTTTAAATCCACTATCTCGTTTAGTGGCATTCTACTATAGGGTCAACTAAACGGTTCAACTCCTGGTATCAACTCATTGCGAAACTCAATAACTTTTAAGGTGGTAATCCCAAAACTAGTTCAAACACATCGGGTAAATCTCAACTACTCACACTTATCTGATACCTTCTTCCTCCGAAGCTAACCAGATCTTGGCTTTTCTGATGCTACAAGCGCTCTTATACTTTAGTTAGGGTATCTTAATGCTAGAACCCTTTCGGCACAATATTGCTTGCGCCCTATAAAATGTTCCATCTAATTCATCATTAAACTAACTCGAAACCCTATAAAGTGAAATATGTAGGGATCACACAAAATCTTATGCCTACTCAACTCAATCTCTAAGTTAGTGCATCTAAATCCGAGAGTGGCATATCCCCCTATCGTATTTACTATATGAATGGATGTGACTAAATAGGTAACATGCAAGCTAAGTCTATCAACCAAGTCCTTGGCTATAAATAATTGTGTAGCGTTGATATTAAATAATAATCTAATACAAGAAATCATAGTCCAACCTTCGGAGATAACGATCTTGGCTTTTCCTCAATTGATGGTCCTTCCCTAAGCCCTGCTAAAGCAAACATGTTTTCCCTCAAATCGAGACAGTCCTTCTTCTTATGACCATGCATTTCGCAATTATAGCACTTAACAGTGACTACTCTATCTAGATATTGAAATTTCGATGCATAGTGCCTGTTCTGACCATATTATAACAAGTAACCTCGGCAATAGCAGTATTGGCACTCCCGCCCTTCGGTAGAGTTTTCTTACCCTTCGCATATGGGGTGAACCTCTTCTTTTGCACTGTCTTAGGGTTTGTCTCCACTCTCTTTTTCTCCTAATACATGTTATCATATCTTCGGGTCATGACCTTATGATCCAAATCCTGCTGCAAGCCCCGAATGACCTTCTCATTTTGCTTCAGTTGGGTAGTAATCATCTCTTGGCCATACGTAGACAAAGCATTAAAATTTTGAATATACTCTTCTACTAGAAGAACTTCCTAAGCAACACACTCCATTGAGACTTGAAAATGAATCGAGTCTTGAACCTTTCCTTAAACTGTTCCAAGTAATTTCCTCTTCGGGGTCATGGTAGTTATTGTCTCCCACTAGTCCATGGCATCTTCATACAACTGCCTAAAAGCCAATCTCTGCTTATGCACATCGTTCGAACTTAAGCCTTCGAATATATGCTCACAGAACTTCAATCAATTCAACACTACTGCTGCTGGCTCCTTCTCAGTAAACATTTTTCCTTTCAAGTTCCGATAGTTTTGGTTCATCTTTTAGAAATTATTCCTTGCTGCAGGCCTTGGCTCTACAGCCTCCAACCTATTCTTCCTCATCATTTTCACCACAAGGTGTCAAAACAAAGTATTTGCATCCGTACACATGGCATTAATAGTGGAAAAACCTAATTTTCAGCCTCTCTTGGCACTACTTCTTTGTTTCTTTAACTTTTATGAGTATTTTCATCTTCCCTCCTTGCATTTTCTCCACCTATCATAATCCTTCCACTTTCCATTTCCATTCCTGCTTTTCGTTAAGCAAACCTTCATTTTAATCATAAAGTAAGAGAGTGAAAAAATAATAGAAGGATAGACATATCCACCTATATATTTATATGGAAAAATACGAGTACATTATATAATAGAGTATTTCCTCCATAAGGTGTTTGTTTCCTTCTATCAAGTTTCTACCTAGACTTTTACTTAGCTCTGTTTGCCTAAATGTCCCCTAACCTAAGCTCTGATACCTAACTGTAACATCCCCTAATAGAAACTCACAGATGGAAACCGAATGTGTTGCAGTCACTTTGGAATTATCTTTCGATGACATAATGATATTAATTATATCTATTCAAGAGTTTAAGTAAATAGGATAGCTAACCATGTGTAATATATAATCGTTTTTACATTGTTAAAATTTCGATATCCCAAACTGTGCCCACTCAAGGGTAAATATAAATAGAACATATACAATATTGGCATGCTTGGCATATAAAGATGTCGACATGACCACTTACACAATAGAATACAAAATAACTTTTATTAACAACTAAGCTCAAGCTTCGTCTTTATGTTATTTATTCGTCTCTCAAAAGTAATATCCCTAAACCCATAAACTCAGCCTACTCGAACGTGTGCTCTGAGTTTATGGGGAAAATAATTATAAAAACACAGATTATACATAAAACTAGGTACGAGTAACATGTTACTCTAAACACAATATATAGTGAGACTATGCTGCTAAATCACGGAACGAGTTTTACCTTCACTATTCAAAAACATCAATTCATCATAACAAATGAATGATCATCATTTATGATTCATAATCACAAGTCATTATCTCATATATAAGTATGCTCTACACTTGCAACTATATGATTACTGGGTCTTATAGTCAATTTATTTAATTGGCCACTTAGGCCTTATTCCAATGCTTCCGAATATAAAGTCATATTGGATTGCCATGAAGGACTTGCCCCTATTGTCGAGTAAAGGTTTTCCTACGCTCTTAGGTTTTTCACTAAGGCCTTACACAAATGTTTCTGACTAATGTCATGTTTAGGTGTTTGATTGCCACTAAGGCCTTACACCACACTTCTAAATGCAATTTCATATTTAGACATTGAGTTGCCACAAATGTCTTACACCATGTTACTGAATATAATGTCACTTTGGACATTGATTGTCACGAAGGCCTTACAACATATTACCAAATATAATGTAACTTTGGACATTGGGTTGTCACGAAGGCCTTACACCATGTTACCGAATGCAATGTCACATTAGACATTGAGTTTTCGTGGACCTTATACCATATTACCAAACACAATGTTACTTTGGACATCAAGCTGCCAAATACTTTACATTGGGTTACTGAATGCAATGTCACTTGGGACATTAAGGTTTCCACAAAGGCCTTGCACCACGTTATCAAATGATCTACCTAATTATACATTTGTTAGGTCATGCATTTAGCTTTACATTTAAGCTTTACAAATTCTACCCTCAACCATCTTAAGCCTTGGATATCGGCGCTAAATCTCCTTTGAAATCAACAGATCTTGGATTGGCTTTCCATCAAAACTCAATAGATCTCGGTATTAGCTTTCCACTGAATGCTAGTAGGTCTTGGAAAATCACTACTTTCAACTTCATGTTGGGGAAGTCTTATATAGTAAGTTTCGTTAGAGGCACCCCCGGTCATTACCTTCGACGTTCATCTTCTATTGGAATTTTTGTTTGGACCTTTCAACTTCCATCTTTGGCTTCATATTTTCTTAGTTCGATTTTTAGCACTTTATCTAGACTTTCTTAGTTCATTATAGTTTCGGGAGTTATACCCTCGGTACAACCCCTTACGGTACATGTAATAAAAATGGACTCATGTGCATGCTTGCCATCGTCTTTACTTGTGTCGTCTCACTATTTGTTCTAGCTCCATATTTGCCAATCGACTTCAATACTTTAACCATTGTAGAACATTTGTAAAGGTATTTCCAAGTACATTTTTACCAAAACCTATATATATATGTTAGCCATTTCCCTTATTTACATGATACACGGTTCATTTAAAAATCCTTAATATATTATTTTGTTGTGAAAAAATTCACAAAATTAAAACTCATCTCTAAAAATGCATTCAAAACACCGTATTAAATTTTATATCATTTCGTAATCATTAGAGTAAGAAATCATAGATAAACATCCTCCATTGAAGTCAATCCAACCCAAAACATGTATTTTTCATCATATATAAATGCATAACACATATGAACGCTATCATATCATTCATAATCATATTCAACATGGATGAAAAATATAAGTGATATTACTCACCTAAAATTTTTAATTAGCTTGATCTTTATTGGTCTTTAAATTTTCCTAGCCTATATCTTCTTCTACTCCTTTTTCTCCCTTAAGCCGTTGCCACTATTAATGAGTTTCAAAGCTTTTTTTGTGAACTATAAATGAATGGAATGAGAGTTATGTTATTCTCGTTATCCCATAATGAATTAGGCCATTGCCCCTCTTTAACCACGATCTCTTTTGATTCATTCTATAAAGTTGTAACATAATATGCAGATCTACATCTAAATACTTATCATGATATATCGTTGCATATTTTGATAGAAATGACAATAAGTAAATAAATGTCCCCTAGATATTTACTTTTTTTACCCCACACATTTTTCTCATTTAATTTTCATAATTAATTTATTAAGTCTTTAATCCCATAATTAATTCTTTAGTTTATTTCTTCTTAAAATATGAGGTGTTACAATCTAATACAAATCCTCATATGGAGATGTTCTTAGATCTAGATGCTCAGTGATCTCCGGATGAGGAATATCCACGTAATGATCATTATTCGCACTAGTAAGTATAACATTTATCCTTACCTTCGAGGTGGAATAACAGGTGGAAGAGCTGCATATTTATGAGTAGCTCATGTAAGTCCTCTATAATAGGGAGTGCAACTTCATGATGGTTAGTAGGTGGTCCAACTAAAGCGACATCACCTACATGAGTAATGTCAACGGGAGTAGTTGGAGCGTAGAAGTGATGTCAAGTTTCTAGATAATCCATGTTAGAAATAATGAAATTGTTAGCAAACCATTAGTTATTATTACAGCACCCTATAGTGATGCCTTTAAGTAGACCCTCAAAAAATAACGTGATATAAGGAGGGAAGTCTAGGATGATATCAGTTCCAAAAAGCTATCTCCAACATCGCTCACTAAGATATCACATACAACCAATATCAAGCGGAGAGGAGACTAGTAGAAATCTTCTACTTGAGAGGAATATATCATGGGATATGCAAGGGTAAGTCAGAAAAGAAGAACCATTTTAAGGCTTCCAAGTGACAAAATCATAAGTCACACATCTAGTTACATGCAACGACAAATATATGGTGCGCCTCTCCCCCGTCGACTCTTCGTCTTTTCTGTGGTGATTGTGCATGCATTCTATGGAAAAATTATGGCACTTGGGTTTACACATTGGGATATGATAAATTATGGATGTACTCATAGTACTAATACCATAAGATCTCCTAAAAACCAAATAGTGACGTCCAGCTTCGACTAACCACACATTAAATGTTCAAAGACCGATATAAATATGCTATGATAGACGTGGCCCAATCATATAGGATTGGTGAGCTAACAATACACAAAATTTTGCAACTGCTGCCATATATCCACAAGGAAGTGTGCTAGAAGGATTTGAAAAGAAAATGTTTGCCATCGTATGCAAGAAACCTAGCAAATCCAATGTTACGTTGTGAATGTCCTCGTTTATTAGTTTTCTAATTGTATCCTTGATGTAACAGGCGAAATCAAAGGGCTCTTGAGTATCCTAGATGAGTAGTTTGTCATGTTCGTGTTAGGTAAAACATATTGTTAGTTTGCATGTACTTGGTACTGTTCGTCGCATGGAACTTGACGAAGTCTAACATTTATACCATGAACATAACAAAATTCATAGGAGTAGTATCCATCTACAAAAAAAATGTCTGTGGTCTACCCAAAGGAAATCAAATTCCAATTATTTTTCTTTGATATTTTCTTCTAGGATCTCCTTGTATAAACAAAATACCGAATCCAGAGAGCCATTACCAAGATCACCACACAGAGGACTACAAAGGTGTTCTAAGTGGGTAGGTGTAATTTGATGAGGTGGCACCACACAACTTATTATGAATGCTTTTTGTGGCCATACCATTCATTAAACCATATCCGTAAACCGGACCCAAATCATTTTTGAGTTCGCAACTTTGACCTCAAAGCTTTATCCGTCCTCTCTATATTTTTCCAAAGAACGAGACTTTTCCCAAAGTTAGGACCGATGACGTAATGCTTCCCAAATGATCGTACAAAAAGCTGAATGCTAGTAGGGCACACGGACCGAATAATAATAATTATTAATATTATTATAACACCAAGGACCTGCACTGGAAAATGCTACCATAGCACATAAAATATGAGCTGTACATAAAATGATGAATATTAATAATTATTCAAGGAGTAATGAACAAATAATAATACCATGAGAATCTGCTTCAAAATGGCATTTGCCGGATGCTTTAGAGCCGAAAGCGGGAAACGACAACGCAAGCGTGCTCTTTTATCTCGTTAATTAAATCCGTTTAGCTGTTAATATCTATGTGCATCCTAGTTCTAATCTACCGACTTAGCCATTTTTATATTCCTCATGCTTTCTGCGTATTAAATTATGTACTGCTCTACACTGTGTAATCCGAAAAGATAAGAATAACTTTTAGTTACGGGAAACATTATTGCATAATGATTTGATTAACCTTGGATAATCTAAAAGTCGCGAAAAGATTTCATTATTATCTAAGCAAGGCATTCATATTTTAAGTTGATAATTAATGAAGGGCACTTGCGAAATTAAAGAGAAGAAGATGCGTGGTTGTGTAGGTCTGGTGCTACTTTGACAGCAGGCTGCAGTACAATAACTACCGATCGAATTCAATCCTGACCATTGAAATGAACGTGGAATGCTACGGCTGCAGAGAGGAGGCAGCGTGGCAATTTAGTAACGCGTGGCGTGCTCTAATGCCTGCTTTCATTAATGTGAAATTGCACGGCGTCCGGTTTCCTTTCTTTTTCGTTTTCTTTTTTGGGATTTTCCTGGCTGGAACAATATTATTATTATTATTTTATTTATTGCTAGGGACACTCAAACTCACTTGAATATGCATTAAATTAGAACAAAATGCTCATTTCAGACGAACACTATAGTCGGTCGTAACTTTGTACAGAAAAATTCATTTTGAGTTTCTTCGTCCTCTTAAACAATCGTTTCTTTTGTACTTTGTTTTTGCCATAGATTTAATTAATTTTTTTTTATCATATGAGATCGTGGACTATTAAAAATTAATAAAAAAAAATTAGCATAATTTTCAAACTGCATTTTAAATTGATAATTTTTTGTTAAATACGAAGCGAAGTCGATTTGATTTCAGCTCAAAGTTGCTACATGTGGTTTATATTTGTTAACCGAATTTTTAACTGAGTAGAATTATCTAAACAGAGCAAAGATGACTTTAGACTTCACCAATAGGCTTAAAAGAATGAGATAAAAGCCTCTAAGAAGTGTAGGCCAACAATGGTCTAACTTTTTGGATCGGCGCCGATCTAAATTGTTAATTCATAGTGGCCCATTTCTTTTGCATTATGACCTTATGTCTCAGCTAAGCTCATCTAACAAGTTTGGTAACACTCCAAGCATCGAAATTCAAGAAGTGCAAACTCATCTGATTTAAGATGCGGTTCTATCTTACATATAAGTGAATCATCGCCAAAACAAGTTAACAAGCTTTGAAAATATATGTTGAGCATGAAAACGAAGTAAGGAAGATAGCCAAGTAGTTGAAGCATAAAAAAATGCTTAACTATTTGGATCGGTAGCGATCGATCCAATTGGATAGTACCGATCCAAATAGCTAGCTCTTATGACCTCCAAATTTTCTGGGCTCCTTCACACTAAGTGTAAGCTTCTGGTAAAGCGGCTTTGGCCCAGATGCTCTCTAACTCCTATAAATAATATCTCGTTTGCAACAGAAAAAGGGATCTCTAGACTGGCTGTCGTAACTCTTTCATTACTATTCTTTACTCTTCTTCTCCCACACAATAGTCATAAAGGAGCAACTGAGGTTGCCGCCAAGTACTTGTAACTTATATCTAATTTAGGTGATTCAATCATATTGTAAACCAAATCAATCTTGTAACAGCAGTCAGCTAATAAAAGTTATAAAGTATACATAGGCTTCATTAACACCCGAACCACCATAAATTCTTCTTGTCTCTTGACTATTTCTGCTCCTTTTACATTTGTTCTCTATATTGTTTGCTCTGAGAAACATAGCTGGTGCTTTCACACTCAACCTAAGGTGTTGATCCAATTATGTGTTAAAATTTTGATGCTTTCACTGAGGATCGAACTTAGGCATAGATCTAGTTTTCTTCTTTGGATCCGTCAGATCCAGAAACTAGATCCATCAAATCAGCTCTAAGAAGTTTGAAGCTTGCAGTCAAAGATCAATGGCGGCAAGAAAGAGAACTGCTTCCCAAGATCCGTAGGAGCTCTTATAGCAGGAGAAGAAACTAATACATAGTAAGTTAAAGTCAGCGACGCCAATAATCCATTAATCAGAGCAAATTCTGGAGCTAACACAGAAGATCGGATGCCGAGATCTTCTACCCAACATGAAGTCGCCACTAAAGGCGAATTGAATAAGATGTTTAATGAAATCAACCAAAACATGGAGAACGACGAAAAAGCTCTTAAGGAAAAATTAAATACCCTCCTAACCTTGCAATCACTGGATGCTCCTAAAACTATGTTAGAACCCATGGTAGCTACGAAGCAGGAAAACTCTTCCGTTTCTGGCCTAAACAGAAGAAATGAAAAATAGAAGCAGAAATGAGTGGTGGGTGGAGCCGTAGGAACGTCGTAAAAGGAAACACAAGCACTCCGTCGACTGCAAAGCAACCTACTACAACCTTGAATCTAGGGACGAAACCCCCACGAGAAGACATAGCGGTGGATCTTTCCGACTCTGAAATTGGCGAGCAACTTGACGATGATAAGTTGGAAGAAAATGCTAATGCACTCAATACTGACAGGGAGGCCAAGATTGCCACTTTCCGACCAACCACAAGCCAACGGAACTCCAAGGGAGTTGCTCTCCCGAAGACAGAAGAGCCTAGGTTTCAGCCCACTTACCAAGATTATTTGCTAAATCAAACACTTAGCACGGTCGTTGATAGTCGACCCACAGACTACCGGACATCAGAGGCATACATCGCGGATATGATCAAGTGCTTGACGGACGAAAGTAACGGTAGGAGAGATGATGAATGGGGATCCACTCCATGCCGGACTCCCTTCACTGATAACATCTTGAATGAACGGTACCCTGAAAAGTTTACTATGCCGACTATTCCGTCTTATGATGGAACTAGAGATCTGAAACCTCACTTGTACAAGTATAGTTGGTACATGAACGAAGCAAATGCTTCAAATGTTGTTCGATGAAAATGTTTTCCTATCTTCCTAGAGGGAATTGCTTATATGCGGTTCACTAGGCTCCCACTAAAATCCATCTCTACTTTCAATGAATTAGTAAAAAAATTCCTTGATCAGTTTAGGCTTCACACGGTATAGTCAAAAGACGTGATGTCCTTATCTGGCCTATTCCAGAAATGAAATAATATTTTGAAATCCTTCATGAGTCGGTTCAACACCGCGGTGAATGAAGTAAGTAACCCAATCAAAGATATGGTCTTCATGGCCCTCGCTCGCGTTATCTACCCCGACATTGAATTCAAATAATGAATCAGAATGAAACAACCTACCACTAAAATGGACTTTAACCGCGAAGCAAGCCGGTACTTGAGATTAGAAGAGGCGGAGGAGCCAGAAGGAAAACCTGCTAACCCACAACCAATCAATGCTAGCCAAAATGGCATGGCAGCTAACCAAGGCGCAAACAACTCCAAAACCGCTGCAGGTAATGCGGGGAAGGATGGGGACCATAAAAGGAAGAACCAGAATTCCAACAAGCGAAACGGAGGTAACAAGCGACTTAAAGGCTTGAGGCCCGAATACTACACCCCGCTCAATGATACTCTAGAAAACATCCACCTTGCGACACAAGGGACAGAGAAGTATAGGATGCTCCTAAAACTATGCTAGAACCCATGGTAGCTACAAAGCAGGAAAACTCTTCCGATTCTGGCCTAAACAAAAGAAATGAAAAACAAAAGTACAAATGAGTGGTGGGTGGAGCCGCAGGAACGTCGTAGAAGGAAACACAAGCACTTCGTCGACTGCAAAGCAACCAACTACAACCTTGAATCTTGGGACGAAACCCCCACGAGAAGACATAGCAGTGGATCTTTCCGACTCTGAAATTGGTGAGCCTTGACAATGATAAGTTGGAAGAAAATGCTAATGCACTCAATACTGACAGGGAGGCCAAGATTTCCCCTTTCCGACCAACCGCAAGCCAACAGAACTCCAAGGGAGTGGCTCTTTCGAAGACAGAAGAGCCTAGGTTTCAGCCCACTTACCAAGATTATTTGCTAAATCAAACACTTAGCGCGTTCGCTGATAGTCGACCCACAGACTACTGGACATTAGAGGCATACATCGCGGATATGATCAAGCGCTTGATGGACGAAAGTAAGGGTAGGAGAGATGACGAATGGAGATCCACTCTAAGCCGGACTCCCTTCACTGATGACATTTTGAATGAACGGTACCCTGAAAAGTTTACTATGCCGACTATTCCGTCTTTTGATGGAACTAGAGATCCGAAACCTCACTTGTTCAAGTATAGTTGGTACATGGACGAAGCAATTTCAAATGTTGTTCGATGAAAATGTTTTCCTATCTTCCTAGAGCGAATTGCTTATATGCGATTCACCATGCTCCCACCAAAATCCATCTCTACTTTCAATGAATTAGCAAAAAAATTCCTTGATCAGTTTAGGCTTCACACGGTATAGTCAAAAGACATGATGTCCTTATCTGGCCTATTCCAGAAACGAAATTAATTTTTGAAATCCTTCATGAGTCGGTTCAACACCGCGGTGAATGAAGTAAGTAACCCAATCAAAGATATGGTCTTCATGGCCCTTGCTCGCGTTATCTACCCCGATATTGAATTCAAATAATGGAACAGAATGAAACAACCTACCACTAGGAAGGACTTTAACCAAAAAGCAAGCTAGTACTTGATATTCAAAAGGGCGGAGGAGCCAGAAGGAAAACCTGCCAACCCACAACCAATCAATGCTGGCCAAAATGACATGGCAGCAAACCAAGGCGCAAACACCTCCAAAACCACTGTAGGTAATGCGGGGAAGGATAGGGACCATAAAAGGAATAGCCAGAATTCCAACAAGCGAAATGGAGGTAATAAGCGATTTAAAGGCTTGAGGCCCGAATACTACACCTCGCTCAATGATACTCTAGAAAACATCCACCTTGCGACACAAGGGACAGAGGAGTATAGGAAGCCTCCCAAAAAGGAAGCGACTGAACAACAAAAGCTTTTCGGAAAGTACTGCCAAATCTTTTCGAAAACACATGGTCACGACATGAATGAGTGTCGACACCTGAAGAACCTGATTGAAGAGTTGATTCGGGTAAACAAGCTTCAGCGGTATGTGAGGAAACCACAAAATCCTGACCAGCCTGTTGCATCCCAAGCTCCTAAAAATTGGAAAACCAAGCTGGAACTAGCGAAGAGGGATCCAGACGGACCAACCAAAGGCTCGTCATCGAAATAGTATCTGGAGAACCTCATCTCGCGTAAAAGAGTTGGGGAGAGATGGAGCGATATGTAAGCTCATTGAAACATGTTCCGAAAGGTTCGTGCTTCGCAGTTGAAGATGGAACTCCTACTAAGCAACAGAGAACCCTGAATGACGATATAGTATTCCGAAATTGAGACACCGAAGGAGTAGAAGCTCCGACCCTCGATCCCATGGTCATGATGGTAGGAATTAGACCAGCCATGGTCCGAAGAGTATTTATGGACAGTGGCACCTCTGTCAATATCTTGTTCAGACACACGTTTGATTAGATGAAGGTCACTATGAAAGACGTATCCGCTTGTTGAACAAAGATCTAGGGATTCATCGGTGAGCCTAAGAAAAATGTCGAAATAATTGATTTAACCATAGAACTTGGTTAAGGCAACTGAAAAGTAATCGTCATCCAGACCTTTGTGATCGTAGATGAAGTGTACGCCTGTAATGTTTTCTTAGGTCAACCTGCTTTGGAAGATTTCAGTATTGCTTTAGCTCAGTGCTATTTTACCATGAAATTTCCAATAGAGAATGAAGTTGGGGTGATCAAAGGAGATCAAAGTGTTGCTAGAGAATGCTACATCGTAGAACTAGGAAAGTCTAGAAGAAAAGAAAAGGGGAAGAATGTAGGGAGAACTCTCCACATTTGTGAAACTACCGTATAGCAACTACCAAGCCGCCCCTGGCTTGGGGACCATAGCCGATTCGACAAGGCTTTGGACCATAGAAAGAAGAGTTCAGAGGAAGATTGGGTAGCACCGGCTGAATTGACGGTGCCTGTCCCAGTCGATATGGATAACCCAACTCGGGTCCTGAAAATTAGGTCACATCTTGGAAACAAGATGCGACATGAACGAATCAAATTTCTTCGTGCCAACCTAGACGTATTCGCTTATTCGCATTCCAGTATGTGTAGGATATCGTCGGAGATAACATGCCACGCACTCAACATTGATCCCAAGTATACATCAGTAAGGCAGAAGAGGCGTAGGCTTGGACCTGAACGGTCCAAAGCACTAAGAGAAGAAGTGGATAAGATGATGGAAATGGTTCTGTCCATGATGCAACCTATCCTAAATGGGTATCTAACCCAGTCTTCGTCAAGAAATCCAATGGAAAATGGCGAACTTGTATCGACTACTCAGACCTAAATAAAGTTTTCCCAAAGGACAACTTTCTACTGCCTAGAATCGACCAGCTTATGTATGAGACAACTGGACATGAATTGCTATCAATCATGGATGCGTACTCAGGATACAACCAGATCATGCGGCACGAAACTGACCAGGAAAACACCAGTTTCATCATTGATTTGGGATTTTACAGCTACAATGTGATGTCATTCAGCTTAAAAAATGCTGGGACAACTTACCAACGACTGGTGAACGCCATGTTCAAACATCAGATCGGGAAGACTATGGAAGTCTATGTAGATGATATGTTAGTTAAATCGCGTATAGCCACAAATCATTTGGAAAATCTCATCGAAATGTTCGAGATACTCCGTAAGTATAGAATGAAAATCAATCCACTTAAATATCACTTCGTGGCAGCCTATGGAAAGTTCCTAAGATCCATTGTGAGTGCTAGAGGCATCGAAGCTAATCCCGAATAAATTACCGCTACACGAAAAGTCGAGGCCCCAAGGAACAAGAAAGAGTTACAAAACTTAAATGAAAAAGTTGGAGCGCTAAGCCAGTTCATCTCAAAAGCAACCGACAAATGTATATCGTTCTTTCACGCACTAAAGAAGTGAAAAAAGAAGTTCGAATGGAATCAGGCTTGTCGGACTGCATTTGAACACCTGCTATGACATATGGAGACTCCGCTAATACTATCCAAGTCAATAGATGGAGAAGACTTGTTTATCTACTTAGTAGTCTCGACACACGCATTAAGTGTCGTGCTTGTACGTGAAGAAGCTAGGGTTCATCGACCCATATATTACATCAGTAAACGGCTCACCGGAGCCGAGAAGAATTATCCAAAGTTGGAAAAACTAGCCTATTGCCTCTTGATAACATCTATGAAATTATGACCATACTTCCAGGCCCACCCGATCAAAGTACTAACAGATAAACCCTTGAAGCGGGTGTTATGCCACCCTGAGACCTTCGAATGGCTTATCAAATGGAAGACCAAAATGAGTCAATATGAAATCATTACCATCCTTGAAGGGCAATCAACGGGCAGGCACTGGCAGACTTCATTGTCAAGTTTACAATACGAGACAATGAAGCAGAAATTACTTTGGAAGTGGAGACACACTGGCAGTTGTTCCTCGTTGGTACGTCAGACAACTTTTTCTTAGGGGTAGGAGTCGTTCCCGAGACTCCCAAAGGACGATCAGTTTGCTACGCCTTATGCTTGGAATTCTCTACGACAAACAATGAAGCAGAATATAAAGCATTGATAGCCGGATTGAAATTTTTAAAGGAACTCGGGATAAAGTCCATACATATCTATTGTGACTCTCAGCTAGTCGTCCGTCCGGTAAGAGGTAAATATCAAGCTCGAGGAGAGAACCTCGCACCGTATTTATCTAAAGTGCAGGGATTGCTGAATGACATTGAGCATTACACCATAGCTTATATTCGAGGGAACAAAACATGAAGGTGGACTATCTGGCTAAACTGGCCAGCTCTAGAGAAACTCAGTCAATGAGACCGACCCTAATTGAAATGCTAACTGTCCCAAATATAGGCAAGATGGATATCGATTGGATTTTCGAAATGATCGAAGAACTAGAGACAAGGATGACGCCGATAAGGGACTATCTCCCAGAGGAACACTCCCTGCAGACAGGAATCAATAGAAAAAGCTCATTCGTAAGTCCACCATTAAAACACAACTAACTAAAGCTAGAGAAAATTGGATTATGAACTTCCACTTGCAATATGGGCTTACAGAACAACACACAAATCTACAACTGGTCACCCTCCATTTGCCCTGGCATATGGTTTAGAAGCAATGATCCTGGTCGAACTAGAGGTTCCTTCTCATCGAATGCAAAATTTTAATCAACGGTAGAACTAGCAATGAAGTTTATACAGTGAAAAACTGAATATAATGCTAAATATACCTAGCATTTTATACAGTGAAAAACTGAATGTAATGCTAGTTATAACTAGCATTTCGTACAGTGTAAAAACTGAATATAATGCTAGTTATAACTAGCAATGTCCTTCAGTCCAATTTTCGTTCAAAGTTTGTCCTTCAGCCCAAAAATAAAACTTGGTGTCCTTCAGTATATTTTTTTCAAAGCTTGTCCTTGTGCCTAATTTCCTCTTCTATAAAATCTGTTTAAACACACTGAATGCGAGTTCAACTATTTAGGCACTTTTATATCGCAATACATAATTTAAATTAAAATAAAATCTAACAATTAGTCTCAATTCAAATGATAATTGGATAGAAGTTTGAAATCAAACTCTGATTATTAAATCCAATATGTAACATGAGGTGTAGTAAAATTTATCGTCGCTTTAAGCAAGATGTCTGATAAATAAGCGCTTCAATTCGTATGTTTATTTTTTGATGTTTGACTTTGAAAAACTAAAAAATTGGTGTTCGATGATGGTTAATTTGAAAATTACCTTTAATATACAAGTTGATTGAAACCACTTTTGATCTAAGTTGATAAGGAAGATTAAACTAAAGTATACTCAAGATGTGTACTCATGATGTTCTTATAATAAACCATATAAAATTGCAAAATTGACTAAGGACATGGATATGATGTTAGACTACATTTTTAGACTACATTTTAAGTATTATACATTTCTAACCATTGCATTTTTATGGTGTAAATTTAAGTGGTTTAGTGAATAAAATCTCACCCGCAACTACAAACTACCTAAGAATTTATCGGTGCATCCTTCTTTTAACTTGTTGTTTGTTTCACCCAATTCCACGTCATAAATAATGAACTAGGAAGTTGAATAGAAATAAAGAAGCACATCCAACTAATCCGAGACACACATTAATCAGTTGCATGAGATATAACTTAATAGCCCATAAAGTTTAAAAAAAAGGAAAAATTACAATGCCAAGAAAACCAGACCAATCTTGAAGCATACCATGATAAGCTAAACAAAACTAAGAAGAAAATAGAGGAGATGTTCATCGGTACACCAACAAAACAACAGATAAGACCCATCAAAATAATGAACTTTCAGCCATCTAATTCCTATGTACTAATTTAAAGTGTTTCCATTCAAAATTCATAATCCAGCTAATACAATCATTACCCCATTCAAATGAACAATCTTGCCAAAATGAATGGTTGTGTGCATCTAATTGTTTGAAAACCATGGGATAAAGCCACATGCATTGGATCCAATGTCATACAGTGTAGGAGACGAGCGTCATCAATCCGCGTAAATGGAGAATGATATAGATAGCAACAATCTATAGCAGAAAAGGGATCCTCTTTCTGATTCACTTTTGTAGTAAGGCGCAAATCCCTACTATAGTCGGATTGTCAATAACAAAATTAACAACAATAACTGTACTTGTAATATTGAGTGTTACAAACAAAATATCCTCTGCACCACGGATGTAGGTATCAAATGATATAAACAACACAATTGCATGTGTCCTTTGTTTACTGCATTTATTCCCTTTTTCCATTTGATTTATTTAGCAGAAAGTTCATATTGCTACTTCAATTATGTAATTCTACAAATAATAGAATTGCAGACCTCATGTACATAAAGGCATACAATATTACGTGTACTACTTCGAAGTGTACTGAGAAAAAAATCCCAGTAACATTTGTTTTTTTTTGAGCGAAACGGATGTGTAGCGCGGGGCTACACAGCCGGTTATATAAAAATATTATAATAAGTCAAAAGCACGATCAACAAGCCTGATCGCTGGCCAAAAAGATAGGTAGCAGCATATCGTATAGACAACCATACAACATCAATCTGAGTAGTGAAATACAAAGAACACAGCACACATGGAAGCATAAAGAAAAAACTAAAACAACATGAAAATAGGAACTAAAAGAACTACTAATGACTTCCATGATGCCCACGAGTAGGAGCCGCAGATGTGCTACCAGCCGATTCAGTTGGCGAAGAGCTGGAGCGAGGAAGCCGTAGCCTAAAAGGAGCTGAGAAACTGTACCCTGTAAGAGAAGTATAAAAGTAAATGATACGCCTACAAGTTCCTTCGAAGTGGGATTTGGGTTTATTGAAAACATGCGCGTTGCGCTCGATCCAAACACACCAACTGAAGATAATCACTAGAGGATCGGCAAGTATGTTTGGAGGGTTGAACTGCCAGTAATCGAAAAAGGAGGCGAAAGCAGGGACGAAGCCAAGAAGATGGGCTGAAGTAGCGGCCCAGACCCTAAAAGAGAAATCGCATTCAAAGAAAAGGTGATGAATACTCTCGATATCAGAAGCACAGAAGACACAACGGGGATCCAATGTGATGTTGAGACGAAAGAGCCTGTCTCGCGTGTTGACCCTACCATGGATGAGACACCACTGGAAAAATAACATACGGGGTTGGAGCTTGCACTTCCAAAGTCTGGAGAAGTTGAAAAGACGACCCGGGTTAATTAGGTGAGCATAGCATGAGGCGACGGTAAAGCCAGAAGTGGGGTTAGGAGCCCAAATAAACTTGTCAGGTGAGAGAGAGAGGTGTGTGGTTTGGAGGATGGAAACCGCCTGGTGGTATTCAGCTAAGGTGGAGAGGTCGGAATAGGAGGATGGGAGGAGATGGGCGGGCCCCAGGCCGGATAGGGCTGAAAAGGAAGCGAGACTGGTGTCGGAAAGGGAGAAGAGGCTAGGGAGGGTGGAGGAGAGGGGAAGTTGACCGTGCCAAATGTCAAGCCAGAAGAGACAATTAGTACCGTTGCCTATGATGACATGGAATAGGGTTTTAACGCGGGGAAGGGTGGAGAGAACCCCAGACCAGAAAGGGGATGGTTTGAAACAGGGAGCGACATGAAGGGCGAGATGAGGATTGGAGCGATAATGGAGAGAGGAGATCCAGGATTTCCAGAGGAAAGTATCGGGTGTGAGGAAGCGCCAGAGCCATTTGGTAAGAAGCGCAAGATTGAAGCATTTTAGGTTGATGATACCAAGGCCACCATTATCAATGTGTAAACAGGCGGTTCTCCAATTTACCAGCTTTTTAATTCTACCACCATTCCAGAGGAAATTGCTTCTGACCGAGTCAATTCTATTAATGACCCATGAAGGGAGTTTGTAAAACGACATCCAATAGGAGGGGATGGCAGACAGAACCGACTTGACAAGAACAAGACGGCCGGCAGAAGAAAGGGAATGTGCTTTCCAGGACAGAAGTCTGTTTTCGATTCTGGTGATGAGGGGGAGCCAGTCAGCCCTGTGAAGTCTAGTAGGACGCAAGGGGATACCCAGGTAGGTGATAGGAAATTGTGAAAGGCTACAATTGAGGAGTTTAGAAAAAATGTTGCCAAGATGGTCGGAATTCCCAAGCATAATGATGGAGCTTTTACTGAAATTAATGGAAAGGCCCGATATGAGTTCGAAAGAAAAAAGAGCAACTTTTAAGCAATGGATGTGGTCAATATTCGGAGATGCAAAGAGAATGGTATCATCTGCAAAGTGGAGGTTGGATATGGCAATGTTCGAGAATGGGAGTCTGATACCTTCGAAAAGGTTGCGTGAAGTGGCTAGTTTGACCATTCGATTGAAAACATCAGTAACAAGGACAAAAAGCAAGGGGGAGAGCGGGTCACCTTGGCGCAGGCCATGAGCTGATTTAATTAGGCCACCGGTAACACCGTTGATGGAGATGGAAGAAAAACTGGAGCAAAAGATGTTCTGGATCCAACTACACCATTTCGCAGAGAAACCTCTGTGTTCCAAGAGCTGCAGGATGAACTGCCACTTAACGGTGTCAAAAGCCTTTGAGAAGTCTAATTTGAGGAGGAGGCCGGGCGTTGAGAATTGATGGCAGAAAGATATAACCTCCTGTGTGGAGGCAACGCAGTCCATGATATTACGGCTGAGAATAAAAGCAGATTGCTCTAGACCGACGAGCGGGGCAATGGCCGATTGAAGACGATTGGCAAGGACTTTGGTTATGATTTTAAAGGTGGTGTTCAGAAGGCTAATGGGTCGGAAGGAGGGAAGAGTAGAAGCACCAGGAGTTTTGGGAAGAAGGATGATGTTGGCATAGTTAAGTCGGGCCATGGAAGAAGGATCAGCATGGAATTCAGCACACATATCAAGAATATCAGACTTCACAGTATCCCAATAATGTTTGAAGAAAAGTGGGCCAAAACCATCAGGGCCCGGGGCTTTATCGTCTGACATTTCATTCAGAGCGGCCCAAATCTCTATCTCCGTGAAAGGTTGGTCAAGAAGGATGGGGGCACGGTCAGGATAAAGCAAGATCCAATCTATGTGAGGTGATGCGGATGGGACCTGACCCAGTATGTCTCGATAATAGGAGGTGAAAAGATTGAGGATGTCAGATTGATCGGTGAACGATGAGCCATTGTGGGTAACCTCGGAAATAAAAGTGGATCTACGTCTACAGTTGGCAGAACGGTGGAAGAAAGCAGTATTACTGTCCCCCTCATCAATCCATTTTGCTTTGGAGCGCTGTTTCCAACCGATTTCCTCTTGAAGGGTTAGTCTGTCCAAGGTTGCTTCCAGGTCCCTAAGACGGACCTTATCCGACTCGCTGAGGGGGGAAGATTCTTCCATGATGTTAAGCACCAAAATCTCGTCTTGAACTGCTGAAATGCGCGAACGAAGGGAGCCCCAAATCGATTTGGCCCAAGGTTTGATGATTTTGCTGAGGGATCTGAGCTTCGCGACTATACGAGAAATGGCCGATGGGTAGGGGAGGATTGGGACCAGATGAGTCTGATGAATGAGTCGAACGATGGCTCAAGAAGCCAAAGACGCTCAAAACGGAAAGGTCTAACAGGGCAAGTGGAAAAGCCAGTATCAAGGATGAGAGGACAGTGATCAGAGATGATTGAGGCCAGGCCAGAAACCACCGAGAGTGGATAAAGGTCGTCCCAGGCTGGGTTGAAAAGGAATCGGTCCAATTTGGCCAGCGAGGGATCAGTTCTTCGGTTAGACCAGGTAAAGAGACGATTGCTAATAGACGGATCGATTAAGGAACAGTAGTTGATGAAGGAATTAAAGGATTCTGATTCATAAGATAAGTTACCCGAACTTCTTTCCACGTGGGATCTGGTGGTGTTGAAGTCTCCCCCAATTACCCATGGACCATTGATGTGAGAGACGAAGTTACGACAGTTTAACCATAGATCACTACGATCGCGGGAATCTGACGGACCGTAGATATTTGAGAAAAAAAAGATTGTGCCAGATTGCAAGTGTCGGAGCGCAACGTGTAGGGCTGAGGGGTGATGTAGGGTTTGGCAGTGGGCCCACATAGTTTCATCCCAGGCAGTCAAGATACCACCACTGGAGCCTACCGCATTCGAATGGGCCCACCCAGAAAGGAATGGCCCGCTTATTTGCCTGAGAAGGTTGGGACTTGGATCAGATAAGTTGGATTCTTGCAGGAAAAGGATGCTAATTTTGTGAGGGGAAATGATAAGACTAACCAAATGTCTTTTGCTGGGGTCCCCCAACCCCCTTACATTCCACGATAATAGCTTCATTGGGATACCGACAAACGCTCCGATTCCAGCGCTTGCATGGAAGTGTAGTGTTCATCACGCAAACTCACGCCCAAGCAACGTGCCATTTTTTTATTTAGACTTTTATTTTGAGAGGAAAAAACAACATGTTTATAAAAACTACCAGGGTGAGAAGCGGCTTTATCCAGTCTGGAACTCCGACGCACAGTTGCTGGAGTGACTGATTGAGACCTATGGGAATTCACAGGATGGACATTGTGACCGGGAACATCAGGGTGAGAATTAGGGGAAGGATGGATGGGTGAGTGATAGGCAGCTTGGGGGGAGCAAGCCACAAGTGGAGCCTCAGGCTGCTGCTGGGGGTAAGTCGAAAGATCAAGGTCGTCGTATGGATTCCATTCTTGAACCCGAACTAGCCAAGGGTCCCAGCCTCTAGGTCCGATAACTTCTATAGACCGGTCAATGGGAAGGTCTTGAAATGGAGGGGGATTGGGAAAGAGGGGCTCGAAGTTCATAACGTCAAATCTGTCTTCGGAGTCTAGATTGTCTGTCGGAATATGTTGCTCGAAACATTGGAAGTCCCTCTCATAATCGATTCCAAGCAGATGGTACTCAGGTCTTCTGTTGGGATGATCATGTTCGCATTTCTCTATTGTCAGCAGGTAGGCCACATTGTGTATAACCGCAACAAAGGAGGTCGGAGAAGCTATGCCACTGAAGAACTGCAGTTTAATATACAGAAAACGATGATCAAAGTTCGCCCAATCACAATCGTCATGTTCCAAGAATCTGCCCACAGGACCGATCGCCTCAGTGATGGCATCAGAGTTGTATCGGAATAGTTCGGGGAAGCTTGAAACCCTAGCCCAAGTTGGCGTATCCAGGGGCAGAGCCGGTTCTTCTGGTTCGGACCACAACTGGAACTGAATAACAGCTCCAGGTTTGCTAATGGTTGAGCGGTGTAAGATCTGGTCGCGTATGGAATAGGTGGGGCAGGATAGGAGGAAACTATCGTTGGTTAGAAACCATATGGGCCATTCATGGTGTTGGAAATTAGAGCGGAGAACGTAGTGGAGGGAGTCGATTGACCAGGCCCCACTGATTATCTTGGCGGTAAGAAGACGTGCTGGGTCCATTTTCCTGAAGATTTTGGGGTTCTTTTTTAAGTTGTGAGGAAGATTAGAGGAGAGAGAATGTTTTTTGAAATATGAAGATGAGACCGACTGTATAGGGAAGCGGGAGGGATTAATTTTTGAAAGTGGTGGATTGGGATTGGGCATCGGTAACCGTGCGGCAGAGCTATTTTTGTCTGTAGTGGGAATGAGAGAAGTTTTTGCTGAGTAGTCTTTTCGAGCACGAGTTGACTTGGAAGAATTAATGTTGCAGACGGATTGGTGATGCCCAAAAAATTCGCACTTATAGCAAATCTTGGCATCCCTGCAGTTTTTTGCCACGTGTTTGATCCCCGCGCATCGAAGGCAGCGGCCCTTCAATTTCAGAAAATCCACCATGCAACGCACGTTAGTAAAAGGGGGAAGGCGGGAGCTCCGTTTGGAGGCGGGCTTAGGTAGGAGAGGGGAACGTGGTGGCGCGGCCACCACCTGGGCATAGGATCTGGACTTGGGGATCTCGATACAGGGTGGCTTGATAAGGGTTGGGGGTGAGGGTTGCGAATGAAAGGGCGGCTGGGAAGGGGCAGCTACGGCTTTGGGATGGTCGGGGAGGATACAGTATTTGCTGGGGACGAAGGAGATTGACGGAATGGTGGGAGACGGAATGATGGGAGGGGATGAGGGAGGAGGAAGAGAGGAAGGGGATGAGGACGGGGGGCAAGAGGAGACGGGCGCCATTCTTTTTAAAACTCGAGCTCCGTGGGGGTCGGGGGTGAACAAGATATGTTGGAATTTAACTTAAGATAAGTTAAATAAAATTCCCAGTAACATTTGTTGACACTAGAAGGAGAGTCCTCTATCCTTTATACAACCTAGTTTTCCATTTCCCCACAAAACTTAATTGAAAATCATATGATACCTAAATAAACCAATCTGTAGCCCCTTATTACCGCTATTATTTCCCCTATTATTGAAGGAGCTCAAGCTGAAGCTGTGTAGAAGATCAATGCTGATGGAATTTCCAAATAGTTATTCGAAAGCTCACCAATTCGATGAGTGTAAACCGTAAAAGTGATGATGCCTTAGTTCTTGATGTAATTCATGGGAAAGTCGATGAATACCCATTTAGAAACTCAGTCAACCACCGATGACTCAACCGCTCTTCACCAAAATTACATTGCATCATACTCCAAAAGGGTGGCTGGTAGTAACGACACTCTTGATGATGGGAACGATGCGGCACACACAAGGATCCGCAGAATGTCTTAGAGTGAACCAATTAATGTTAACCAAACCTCCATAGTGAAGAAGTTGTATACTATTCATGGGCTACGGGAATGAGCTGGCTCAACTGCATAGAAGAAAAGGATTGCTGCAAGAGATGAGAAAAAACCCGATTTTACGAGCCATGCTATTTTTAGTGTCTGAAATCAAATTTACACACGACACAAAATCCACTTACAACTAATTTTCGATATTAAAAACAGTGTATAATTTATTTAGAATTTAAATTTTCAACATTACGAAAGTAAAAGACAAACCTCATGGCTAAATCAAACATTAATATAAATATACATTAACTCAATGAAACAATTATCATACAAGATAGTCTCATCAATCGACATTTCAATACATTGATCACCACTAACTCATAACTAGTATAATTATGGTATGAAATAATATACCAAATCAGTTATATGCATTTCCTCCTCTACTCCTACCTGCAACTTCACAACTCCTCCCCCCCCCCCCCCCCCGGGTGTGTAAAGAGGAAGGGTATCAACTATGTTTGGACTGTGTCTAATTCTATACACTCCGACCTAGGCTCAAGAGTTATTGCATATGAAAAGACTGCCTACGTGCTCCTTTTGGGGGATCAAGCATACATAGTTCTGTTTCTTGCTCTTCTGCTATATTTAAATACTTGTTAGCACATAACAACCACACCGTTCATGCAACCAATGCAGCTAATGAAATTAATGGAAGCGGGAAACACTACTCCTACTAAGTCATCACCATCAATCATCATAAATATTAGGTAACAACAATAGTAGCACAATGAACCATTAAACATTACATATGTTTGACAACACCTAATGTCAACCCGAAATGTTAAATAAAGTAACACAACAAATACACTCACATATGTACAAATCACCAAATATTAGTAATACATCATCAATATAATACCAAATCATCAAACATATACAAACCCACCATATTAGTAATACAACATCAATATAATAAAACTATAGTTTTTATTTTGAAATGGTATTTAGATACAACATGTCGCTGAAACAACATAACACAAATCACATGTCAATATATGTTCGAATAACGCTACGGAAGTTTCGAACTTGTGACCTCTCACACCAACATCGAATCACTTAACCACTGGGACAATGGTGCTTGTTAATAAAAGTATAGTTAACTACACACAACGTAAAAATAATGACAAAATATTGCACACACATCCAAATACAATTTCATCATCATAAAACATCATATGTGATAACTTATACAATTAATTAATCACTTATTACATCCATCTAAAATATCATATTTATGACCATTGTTTTCTCCTATGTATAAAATCGATTTATTATGTTTATTATAAAAGCACATATATTTTTTCGCGAAACAATAATAATTCTTCCAAAATTATAATATAATTCAAAATCCTTTATTATGCTTCTTTTACTTCAAATTCTTTATTATGCTTCTATTACTTCAAAAGAATATTATTATTATTTTACATCAAAGTAATAATATATATTGAAGCCTCTTCAGTATTTTCCAAAATTATTTAGCACTATTTATCACAAAAATAACAATATTCTATATCAAACTTTAATACTTCTTCTATTGCTGTTTGCAATTTGCCTCAAATCAGTAATAATTTAACCCAACACATTTTTGAAAACAAATCTTTATTCTTGTATTATTAGTTCAAAAATATATTTTATTTTATTACTTAAATAATAATAACATTTTCTAAACACCTTTAAAATCCATTACATTGTCACTTACTCAAAACTACATAGTTTTCGTAAAACCGTATTATTAATCGTGAAATATCACTTTATTTTGTAAATAATAATAATAAACTTCTCTAATACAGTCTAAAATAGATTTTTCGTTATTATTTATGAATTTTCTCAGAAATTCATAAATATTAACATTATTGCATTTCTTATCTTAATTCCATTTTAATTCGTTAAATTATTGTTATTTTACAAATATAACTTAAAATTTGTAAATAACCTTATTTTTCATTTATTTATCTAATTTTCTCATTATTACACAATTTGTAGATCTTATTTTAATTAATTGCATTCTAATTTTAAATTCATATTTAATTATAGTCAAACATTCAATAATATAACAATCAACAATAATCCGTTAAACCAAGGCACGACATATCATCTCATTATTAACAATATGTAAATTTTTAGTCAAAACGAACTCATAGCGCCTTTACTAACTACTTTAAATATTTTTTTGGAAATGAATAGAGGTCATAGAATTAAAGCTAGATAGAATTATTTATATCCTGAAATACAAGGATTGCTTTGGATGATCTGGACTCTACATTCTTGAAAGAGGAGATCTTTACATTAACGATATTCATGGTAATAAATCGCCTGGTCTGGATAGTTTCCCTATGTTGTTTATGAAATTTTGGCATTTATTAAAACACGACATGATTAAAATATTTAATGAATTTTATAATTGTAATTTACAAGTAGGAAGATTTAACTTCGTGAATTTAAATCTTCATCATAAGAAAGCATATGCGATGGAGCTTAAAGAATTTAGGCCCGTTTCACTAATAAATTATTCTATTAAAATTGTATGAAAGGTTTAAGCTAATAAATTAAGCATTAAAATGAATAATCTAATCGATATAACACAATATTCTTTTATTAAGGCTTGAAATATTTCAAACGAAGCTGCAGTAGTCCATGATTTGTTAATTACCATTGTAAAATAATGTAACTTATGCCCTTTTAAAACTTAAGTTTGCTAAAGCCTTTGGCCCTATTAATCGAATTTTCTTAAGGATTTACTTCTAGCTTGGGGTTTTATTTCTAAATATGTAGGTTGGATTATGTCTTTGCTAGAAACAAGGAACTCATGTATTATGGTCAGTGGTATTCTAGAAAACAAAATTTAATCTGAATATGGACTTAGACAAGGTGATCCATTGTCACCCTTACCGTTAAGCTTAACGAAGGACGTATTCACTGGGACCATAATGCCATCTATTACAGATGGTGTCCTCAACAATGTAAGTAATGATATCACCATTAACGGTTCATTGATACTACATTTGCTTACGACACCATTTTTACCTCTCATTTACCTCATCACCTTATAGGTCTTAAATTTGTTTTATATAGTTTCAAAATGCATTCAGGGCTAAAGTTTAGTTTTGATAAGAGTTCGTTTTTGGTCTTGAATGACATAAATAATGCTAAAATTTTAGTTGCTAATGTAAAATCATGAAGCTTCCTATTTAGTAGTTAGGGTATATGAATTTTTTGAACAAAATTAGAGGTCATAATCAGACCAACTAGGCTAAAAAATAAAGGTTGACAAATTATAATAATAGATAAAATTAATAGAAAATTATCTCACTTGAACTGTAGATTTTTATCCAGAGCAGGTAGAAACAACTTAATTAATTCTGTTTTATTTGCATTATTGATTTACTGGATGTCATTTTACCTTTTTTCTAAATGAGTTATCGATACAATAGCTTAAAAATAGAAGAAATTTTCTTTGAAGTGGTGAAATTAATTATAGTAATATTGACTGTCTTATAAGTTGGGAAATCATTTGCAAATCTAAAGAGAAAGGAGGGTTAGAAATCATAAATTTACATAATCCTAATGAGCCATTGCAAGAAAAATGGCTTTCCAAATTTAAGAATAATAATGAAATCCTCATTTGGAAAGAAATGATTTCAATTATTTTTATGATAGAACCTATAAACTTCGTCGCTTTATCTCTAATTCCAACAACATGTCTCACTTTTGTAAATCCATCTTCAAAATATTTAATATTTATAACCTTAGGATTAATAATACAGTCCATTTAGGCAACAACACATCTTTTTGCATGATGGATGGATTTTTGCTTTACCTCTTAGAGTGGAATACAAAGAGCCATATGACATTTGTAATTTTAAAAATGCAGTAATTTCAGAGGTCTTTATAGCTCAAAATGAATTTCCTGGAATCTTAATTTCATCCAAGCTTTCGAAGGTATTGCTTTAACCTAATTTGTTTTTCTATGTACCAAGCTAGAATATTATAACTTAGATAACGGGATGGGTCTTAAAACCTGGTGTGGGATAATAGTAAAGCTTACTCCTTAAATTCAGCCTATAAGTTTTTGACTTTCTCGAGGACGAAACCTTACTATTACTTTATTTATTAGTAAGTAAAAATATGAACCAATCAAGGCTTCTAGCTGGCCTGGTCCGAGCTAGGCCGACTCAAATCCAGGCCGGTGCACGGCCAACGAACTAGGGCTAGAAACTTGCCGGCTAAACTTCCTCAGCTATCGGCTCAAACTCGAGCGGGACCAATGCCACTCGTCTACTCAATGACTCATAAGCCAGCAGCCAAGCGCCACGCCGTGAAGTGGCTTCAATAGCCAACTCATCAAGCAAAGTCAGAGCTAGGTCCAACCAATCATAGTCTACACCGGCCTGTTTCACTTATGACAAACTCTCTCATGCCAGCCCACATTCAATTTGTCTCCAGATTTCACTCAAGCATTTCTTCGAGCTATGTGCCAACCAACACAACTCTAAATAGTTTATACAGCCCATCATGGGCCTGGCTTTCAGTACATTGCCTATGACCAGTCCCAAGTAGCCCCTTTGTCATCTTATATTTGGCCCAGCACGTTCCCCACAGCCTCATCTTCAATAACATTCGAGGCCTAGGACCGGCTGGCTCACCTCGATACAACTTCGGCATCCAACCCATTAGGCGAAACTTAGCTTAAGCATGGTCTGTCTTTGGCCCTGCTTAATTACAACCCCCTTTGACTAATCTCATGCTACCCATCTCGTCGCCCCATGCCCAACTTGGCACGTCTTCTACAGCTTGGTCCTTAGCAACTTTCTATTTTCCCCATGCCTTCGGCTATCCACCAGCCAGCTTAGCGAGCCTTGACACATCAGCATGCAAAAGTAAATGGAAAGGAGCACAACTAGGTGTGTCTTCTTCTGAAAAAAAACATATTATACTCCTATAGCATGTCGCTATAGTATGTATGCCTTATGTGCGCAGTAAAGGGCAGCCATGCGCCTTATACGATTCTCTTATCAACGCTCTTCTCAACTGCATATTCCTTTCACTTTTACAACAGTCTTCCATCAGCCCATTCGACCAGATCAATGGCCAGACGTACTTTCCATCTAGTTCCAGTGTAATCTCGACCATCCAACATCTATTTCAACTTCAATAAATAACTCATGCATTGTCACTTTAAAGAGGTCGAAAAACATAAGAAGTCGGAGTATTATACAATATCCAAAGCTCTTCACACAACAAGAACTTGATATTAGTTAACTTTTTTAGTCTTAAGTCCCATATTTCTTATAATTCTCTTTTAATTCCCTGTAATTGTAAGAGAGAGCTGTAGTAAGAGATTTTTACAATGGAAGTAGGTAATCTTGCTGGACCATTCTATATTTGGTGTCACTTTGCTTTGTTTGCATCCTCCCCCATTTTTCATTTTAAGCTTAGTGATTAGCATGTGACATTTGCTCTTTACAACACATCAATTCAATTTTGAGGTAGTCTAAAACTCTAATCAACACTTATTTTCAAATTTATTTGGAAATCAAATGTTCTCCCCAAAACAAAACCATACATGTAGTTAATCATCCATAAGAAATTAAAAACAATCAAAATTTTAAAGAAGAAGAATCTGCATATAGATAAAAAAAATGTGTTTATTGTAATATAGACCTAGAAGACGTAGCCTGCGTATACTATAACTGCCTATTAAATTATTCCATTCTTATAAACCCATTAAGTATTTTTAACTTTAACATGAGCAATACTGTCCTTAATTGCGAGTACTACTGGAGCTATTTTAGATATAATATGTTAAAGGCTATAGAACCTCATTCGATACTATATTCACTATTACTTGTTTGTATGTATGGTCTGAAAGGAACCAAAGAATGTTTAATCATGGTAATACCAATCCGATAGCCAAATTTATGTTTTTGCACTTTTCTATGGGTTTCATACCCTAGCTGTAAATCAACTAAAAATGTGAGTCATTCAATGAATTTCTTAAAAAAGTAAAAGGTTGCATTTATATCTTAAGGGTTAAAATTGCTTCTAATAATAGGAGACACAATACGACCGTAAGTGACGACCAATTTGTCTTACTTTTTATCCTATTTTTTACTTTTTCGCATATATACATATAGAATATCTTAATTATATAAATATATATGTACCGGACTCTTCAGTTTTAGTGGCTTTGGCAGAAGGGGCTTTTTATCTCCATTATTTTTCTTCATAGACTTGCTTATAACTAAGGGAGTTTTGAGATGTTGTACTTCTGTTTCCTTGCTTCCATTGGTCTACATAACTTTCTTTATGCATACGGATCCCTGATCATGGTTCCTGTCCTTCACTAGAAGTCATGACTTCTCTAGTGGATTTGGTTTTTTGGCTTTCAATTTTATCCTTCCTTCTAAACCTATGTACATTTAGGTTCGCCCTTGGTCTAGGTTACATAGTCTTAGTTGAGAGTTTACTCCTTGGATTCAGAAGGAGTTTTTCTGTTTTTTCTTTACGAGGATGGTTTTTGCAACCTGCCAAACTTTATGGCGACTCCTTCTTAAGTGTAAAATAAAATTACATGAGTTCCCTCCTCCCTTGGAGGATCACTCATTTTCCTCAAAAAAGGTAAAACATGTCAAATTTTTTTACAATATCCAAACAATCTTTAACATATATCAATACTTATAAATTTTCATCAATGGATAAACCATACTAACACGTTTTTAAAAAATGCCTCAGAATTCACAAAATCTGATGCTGAATCATTTGGAAGTCTACCATGAGTCTAACGGAATAAAACGTGCATGAATTAGATTTCGTATGCAACAGTTATGGAGGTTCGAAGTTTCAAGGTTTAATTTGCAAATATAAAAGTTACAGGGACTAAAATACAATTTCACCTACCTAGTCAACTCTAGTTAATGCTAGTAAATGTTGAATTTCTCTGCTCCAACCAATTTTTGTTGTGAATTTACGGTGCCTCGAGTCGTTTTAGCACCAACGATTGCTACTGCCCCTCCTTGCGTCGCCATTCGTCGAAATTTGATGGTCAAAGTAGACCACCGCCACGAGCTTCCAAAGAAAACCCAAGCCTCCCTCGACCTTTGTTCATGCAATTCAACCCATCGTTATCTTTCTCTCTCTGAGATCTACACAATCATGTAATCATTTTCATCAATTGATGCACGAAGCCCCATTTCAACGCTCTTTGACTTCGCCACTAGCACGTTTGGCTGCCGGTTCTTGTCAACTTTGGCATTTTAACGTTAAATGACCACTTCCCGTTGATTTTCCTTGTCAAGAGCTTCAAAATGATATATAATTCGATGGGTGTCAAACACTTTTAATTTTAAAACTATTTGTAATTAGTTAAGGTCATACACCATAAAAATGAGATTAAGAGAAATTTTGGTATTTTGGAAGAGAGACTTGTGTGGCGGATGCTCTCTTGGGTTTCTAAGCATCATTTATAGGCAACAAGGCAGGTTCGATCCATTTGGCCCAAGAGTATATGCGTACTCTATTTAAACACTGTAATTTCTCTATTTCACAAACTGTAACTCTAAATCCATCAAAAATATATGCAAATCTGATCATCTCAAAAAGGCTTTTACAATGGTTACAAATATGATATCCAGTTCACCTTTTACTTAAAAATTCTCTTTTTAATTAACTCAATATTAACAACGTTGAATTTATTGGTCGTTACATTCTTTCCTTCTTAAAAGAATTGCACACTCACAATTTCCCGGATACAACCCTCTACCAGATCAATAAAGTTTCATCATGGGTTTAGTCGCAACAAATGGAGAAACATATCAATCACAAATTAACTACTTAAAATTGTATACAACATTCGCAAACACAACTAATCATGACACAAAAAATCCATGCATAATAACAAACTCAACACTTATTCTGCAATACCGTACACATTGCTTCACTTATGCAATTCAAACTGCAGTATGTAAATAACACTCTATCAACAAAAAGCGAAACAATCTCAGTTGCATGCATCTCGACAATCCAACTATACTAACTCATAGTAGGGTTTGCAACAAAAACTGGGGTTGAGCCCAAACATGCATGCATACATGAATACATGGATAAGAAATCAATATAGCTCACGATAAAACACATATACACATCAATAAGGTACCATCATCATGCTAGCATACCAATAAATAAAATACATGTGCAACTCCTATACTAATAATCCATATGGTCTGAAAGTAAAGGACCACCACTAAGGTCTCTCACTAAACACAATTAGATGCACAATAACTATTGCGACCACCAATAAGTTCGATAAATACTAAACACTACAGCCTCCCCATAGCCTAAAGTAGCCTCTTTCCATCTCTATGATGAACTAGACGATCACTAAATTTACATGTCACTATGACCATCACCAAGGTATCATGCTACCAAGACCGTCACCACAACCGTCACTAAGGTCTCATGCCACCACAACCACCACAAAGGTCTCATGTCACTATGACCATTACCAAGGTCTTGCATTACCACCAAGATGTTTTTAGATAATCGATAACTCGCATGACCACCTCCTTGGTTGGCAACATTTCATGTCACAATCAGATTCACGGTTAGATCACATATCTATCTCATAGGTACTTCCTTTCTAGGGTAGGCCAGACCATCTCAACGTCCATGGTACATAGATGAGCGTCCCCATATACTCTTATCCAATGAAATACACATCACATCAAGAACTATCAATAATCTCTTTAGCATATGACTCGATGGTGGAATACATCATACGTTCCATTCCATCACCTTGCTTTATCGAACGTGCCTCCTTGGACTACCCATGTTCGATATATATACTCCCCACTAGAAGCACTTGATCAAACGCCTCACTTCATTGATTATCCGAAGTTCAGAATACCTCACTTGAATCCTTGGATTTCCTTGCACTCGACCTGAAGCTAACCATAATTTTCCTTAGACATGGACCAAATCCCACCATTGAAAATCCCACGTCATTCACTATGATTGATCCAAATATATCTCTTGTTAAATCACAATCTCCCTTAGAAAGTCAACATTGGGTAACTAATTCATCACAAAATAATTTATAGTCATTTAACTTAACATGCAGTAGAAACAATCACAATATGCCAAACAAAAAAGAAATGAAACAAAAAATAGTCAATAATATAATACAAGAAAATGAAATTAATTCAAACTAGCATGACATAAATGAATAAATAGACATAGAAAAACAAGTAATGCATTTTTTTCTTTATTGGAAATAACTTAATAAGCAACAAATCAATACAGAAAATTCTATCAGAGCAAGTCGATACAAGTAAAAGATCACTATGCCATACATTGAAATGGGTCAACCCTATATTATGTCTCAACTCTCTCCATGGAAGTGGGTAATTAGACATCCCTACAACCCCTTCAAGAAAGTCATACACAACAATATTATGGGTAACAACATCGTAATGGATGTTAGGAGAACTTAAGCTTATCTCGCCTTATTGTCTCAAAACCTATGTCGCATAGTCAAGTCTTACGGTCTTTGAACATAATTTCCCAAATAAAATACTTTTCGAAAAACACCATCAAAGTTTGTTATTCAAATCACATACCTTTTTTTTAAATTCACTTTTGAATTAAATTATTTCCATCCTCGTAAAATATATTGTTAAAATATCTAACTAGATACTTTATAACACATCCTTTTCTGAGAAGGAAATTGTTTTAACACATATTCTCAACAAAAAATTCCTTTTTTCCATAATTGGGACTTCCCCAGTCAAAATCCTCTATCTGCAAAAACAATTTCCTTCCTAACATCGTTTATAAAAAGGAATTCTTTACATAAAATAACCTACAACTAAATAGAGTCTGCACAAAAGATTTTAAAATTTTAAGGATGTTCTTTTTAAACAAAACATTTATCCTCAAATAATAAAAAAAATTGTTCCTCTCACTCTTTGCTTATTCTGATATTTCTCAAAACATTTTTGATAAAAATACTTTCAAATATTTTCTCTACCAAAATAACTTCTCAAAGTATTTTTATATATTCAGTATCCTTTTTACTAATACGGATTTTCTCGCAAAATACCCTCAAAACAAATTTTCCTCAAGTAAAATATTTTTATTTCGACTTTTTAAAATTTCAGCAAATCACGTTAAGTCCAAAACATATTTTCCCTTCTAAAGTAATCTACTTTTTAAAATCAAATTTTTTTTTAATATAACCTTTCAGGTTAAAATTCCATAAAAATATGCCTGCTTATTAAGGTTAAGTCTTAATCACAATTTAATGTCATATATGTGTCACTTGGGTTACAACTTCACTTAACTTCTCCTGTAAGTGCTCATCTTACCCTCTTCTTACAACATATATTTTCCATTCAATGGTCACTATAAATAACTAACATCCTAGGTTGTGGCAATGGTGGTTATATATACAACATATGCACACAAAACGTACAATCATTAACAAGAATGCTATACCATTCTACATTTTGAATCCAACCTAACTATCCTAAATGGTTAAGTCTACCCAAGACTCGGAGAATCCTAAACTCAATCTCTGGATAAGTTTGACACCCTATTATTTTTAATGTTCGAAATCAAATTACAAACAAAAAACACGCTTGCAACTAATTTTCGATATTAAAACAGGGGATTATTTATTTTATAATTTCAAATTTAAAAACTATGAAAGTAAAAGGGAAACCTCACAATGGATTCAAATATTAATATAAATGTGCATTAACTCGGTAATATAATTATTATACAAGATTGTCGCATCAATCAACATTTCAATACATTAATTATCACTAACTCATAACCAGTATAACTACGGTATAGATGAATTACCAAATGAGTTACCCATAACGTAGCCTACTTCTACATTTCTGTTCCCTCCTCTGCTCTCACTTGCAGCGTCCCAACTATATGTATATATTTATATATTTGAAAATTAACTATATATATAATAAAAAGGACAGGCGTGTCGGCTATGTTTGGAGTATGCCAACTCTATACGCTTCGGCCTAGACTCATAAGCTATTGCATAGGAAAGGCTTCCTACATACCCCTTTTGAGGATCACGCCCATGTATTTCTATTTTATGCTCTTCTTTTGCATCCAAATACTCGTAAGCCCATAACAACCATAACATTCATGCAACCAATTTAGTCAATGAAACCAGTGCAAATAGAAAGCACTACTCCTACTGAGTCATCTCCATCAATCATCGTAAATATAGGGTAGTAAAAATAATAACACACCCAGTCGTTAAAAATCACATATGTTCGACAACACCCGATGTCAACCCAAAATATCAAATAACCTAAGACAATAAATATGCTTATATATGTACTAACCACCAATTATTGGTAATATATCATCAGTGAAAGTATTACGAACACGTACTAACCGAGTATATTATAAAAACAAACACCAAATCACCAAATGTGTACTAAACCACTATATTAGTAACACAACACCAAATCATCAAATGTGTACCAACCTAGTGTATCAGTAACACAACACCAAATTATCAAATGTGTACTAATCCACCATATTAAAAAACAACACCAACACAATAAAACCATAGTTAACTACACAAAATATAACAATAATAGAAAAATATCGTACACAAATCCAAATGCGATTTTCATCATCATATAACATCATATGTAATAGTTCAAATAAATAAATCACATATTACATCCATTCAAAACATTATATTTATGACCAGTTTTTCTCTTAACTATAAAATGATTTTATTATTGTTTATCATAAAAACACCTTTATTTATCTCAAAACAGTATAATTCTTTCGAGATGATAATATACTTCAAAATCCTTTATTATACTTCTATCATTTCAAATTCCTTAAACATCGTATTTTCCCTCAAAATAGTAATTTACGTCAAACGACTTTTCAAAAGAATAATATTGTTATTTTACATCAAAATAATAATACATACCGAAACCTCTTTAATATTTTTAATAACCAATTTATTACTATTTATCTAAGAAATAACAATATTTTATATTAACTTCAAAACTCCTTTTATTGTTATTTTCCCGAAGTAGTAATAATTTGACCCAAAACATTTGTTGAAGCGTACCTTTTCTATTGCTACTATTATTTTATTACTCAAATAATTGTAATAATATTTCTAATAAACACCATAAATTATCACTTACTCAAAATAGCATAATTTTCATAAAAATATAGTATTATTTACGAAATACCTTTAATTTATGTTTCCCGATCCAGTCTTATTGGACCCGCACCAGACTCGGTTCGGACATTCGAGTCAAAAGTTATAGCAATTGCGAGAACTGGGACAATCATTTCAATTCTCAGGTCTAAAACTACATAACTCTGAATAATTAACATAATGATAGGGTTGCAGCTTAAAGAGCCAATTGGACCATGTAGAATATAGAGTTTGATAAATCATAAGACATGAAAGTAAAAGGCATAATGATTTTTAGATTCGTAACACTTGTATTACTCTATCGTGCAACAACCCATCCGTGTGCAAAATAATAATAAGTTTCCCAAGTTCAATTTAAAATAGATTTTTCGTTATTCCATATGAATTTCCTCAATAATTCCTAAATAACAACATTACCATATTTCTCAACTTAAGTCTAGTTTAATTTGTTAAATCACTATTATTTTACAAATATTGCTCAAATTTTTTATATAACCCTAATTTTCATTTATTTTATCTAATTTTTCCATTATTACACAATTTCATATGTCTTAGTTTAATTAATCACATTCAAATTTTAAATCCACAACTAAATTAATGTTACACATCCAATAATACAACAATTAACAATAAACAATAAAAGCAAGGCACCGCATAATCAAATATTCACAATATCCAAACAGTCTTCAATATAACACAATACATATTGATAATTATAAATTTTCATCACTGTATACATGCGCATTTAATATTTTAAAACCTTAATTAATTAAAATAAATAAACCATACCAACACGCTTTTGCCAACAACTTTAGAATTCAGAAAATCAAGCTCTAAATCATCAGAAATTCCTCTACGAGTCCAAAGGAACATGTAGCTTATGAATTGGAGTTCGTATGAAAAATTTATGAAGGTTAAAAGTTTTAAGGTCTAGTTTGCAAATATAAAAATTACAATGACTAAAAAATAATTTTGTCCGCTTGTCAACTATGTCAATGCTAGTCAACACTGAATTTCTCCACATTAGCCAATTTTAACCATGTTTTTATGTCGCCTTAAGTCATTTTAGTATCAACGACTACCACCACACTCCTCTTCGTTGCTGCCCCTCATTGTGCTGCCATTTGTTGGAATTTGATGGTCAAGTTGACTACCTCTATGAGCTTTCAAAGTAAAAATTTGGCCCCCGTGACTTCACTTCATGCAATTCAACATATCATTGTCTTCCCCTCTCCAAGAATACACAACCACGTAATCAGTTTCATCAATTGGTGCACGAATCAAAAAGTCTTAATAAGACCCCTTTTGACTTCACCCCGCAACTTTGACCGCCAATTTTGGTCAACTTTAGCATTTTTATGAAAACAACCACTTTCCGTTGATTCACCTCGTCGAGGGCTTCAAAACGATACGTAATTCGATGGGTATCAGACATTCTAAATTTTAAAACAATTAGTAATTAGCAAAAATCAACTGCCATTGAAATGTGATTAGGAAAAATTTAGGGATTAGGGAAGAGAGACTGATGCGACGACTTCTCTCTTGGATTTCTAAGCATCATTTATATAAGCAACGATGTTGGTTTGGTTACATGTCATCGTTTGGCCCAAAAGTGGCTACATACTATATTTAAACACTGTAACAACTCTATTTTGCAATCCGTAAATACAAATTCATCAAAATTATATACCAAACCGATCATCATGGAAAGACCTAATAGATATAGTCATGATACTTAATTCTTTATTTAATTAAAAATCCATTTTTGTTTAGCTTAATATTTATATTCAAACTTGTGGGTCGTTATAGATTCTATATCTAGAGGAGTCTATAAAAAATAAAGACATTGTAATGCTAAGGAAAAGATCAAGAAGCTAGAGAAAGCATGTAAGAAGTAGAATTCTGATTATGATAAGGGTCGTTGCTTGATTTTTTCGTAAAATATATTGGTTTTTCCAATTAAGCAACTAGCAACCTTAGGCCCGCATCACCTTGTTACATGCATAAGTAAGTACTTTGCCCATGAGAGATACGGAAGACCCATCACCTTTTGGGTCCATATTGGAACCTGCTAAATATAATTGTCAACAAGAAACCTAAAACCTGACCCGCCTCATCATCATGTGACCATTTGCACATGAGTGCCTTGCCTCCTACTCACCTTTTCGAGCCTCCTGGTTCTCCCTTCCTTTCTTTCCCTAGGGCAACCAAACCATTGCATCCATCCTACTTTATCTTGACTCGGCAAACATCAGATAAAAGCATCTAATCGCCCGTGTATAAAGATGTTGACTCCATACCGTACCCCAAACAGGATCAGCATAAAACAACATTGTTCATCTAATAAAAGCATCACTATACAACAACTATCCTCCGTCCTTCACTATTTACATGGCAACGACGTCATTGTTTATCAACAACATTTTATCCTCATATCGTCTTTCTAACAAAAACAATCCTTGGTATACCCTGCCAACTTGCCTTCATATGATTCGTTCTCTCCATCTGACATCCTAGTTGGCCTATATTTGAACTATACAACTCCATCGACGACTATGAGGATTCCTACTACTCGACGCTTTAATTTGAGCCCGTTAAACAGATTTCGGCTATTATAAATACAATAAAACATGCACATATACCAAGATCAAATTTCATTACTTGCATACAATATTTCCCTTTTATTCAAGCTCTTATAACCGAATATAAGCAACAATAGCTATAATGGACCTAGATTTTCATTAAAATGAAACCACTCTAAATCTTGTGTGAATTACTTTACATGCGTCACAGCTCATAATCTCTTCATGTTTCACTTCTCAAAGCATGATGTTGGTAAAGTACCTTTGTCATATTTATTTCACACCATAATTTCGAGGTTAACTAAGAATTTAGTCAAGTTTTTGGCACTAGAAGAAGAGCCTTGCTTAAAAAGCTATCAAATTTCATCACTTCTCTTCTCCTCAAACTCCTACTCTACTCGAAAAGTTTGCCATTTAGGTGAAATTGAGGCATTAACTCAAACGTACCTAGCTAATTATAGCACTGGAGCTAGCACTGTTTGTTCCATTTCGGGCTTCAGAAATGATATGTGGCTTCGCCTGGTTAGTAGGCTTACCGATGTTAGGTAAATTTTTCGGGACTTGAATGAACTCATGGCTAGGCTGGATGCGTAAGAAACTATTAACTACGGTCTAATCCAAGCTTCAATTGATTAGATCCCCATCCAACCCACTATTTCTAGCTCCCTTAACATCATGCATGATGCCCACAAGAGGGTCATGATAGAAACCCTTGTCGGGCACCTACTTCTTGCAATTGGGATATACACGTCACACACAATCTACATCTTTCCTATAATAACCTCATAGCCAAGCCTGACTACATTAAGGACCTCAGACTGATCGTCGCTTTCCCTCTATAGAAAAGCACTTTGCTTTTGATCGCCTTTGGGTTATGAATAGAGGGAACCTCTTGCATTTTGATCGCTTAAGCAGCGGATGAGCTAGAAATTACAAGTGCTAAGTGTTTTCACTCCATTTCCAACCCTAGAGAGAACTCCCTAGACCTCGATCCACTAAGAGGCAAGGGTGGTACTCTAGGCCACCTTCTTCAAATAGGAACAGGAGGTCATTTACCATATTCTGCCATCGCTGCCATAGATCCACTTCTCCAACGAGACACCACATAAGTCCCTCCCTAGAAAGGGCTGCATGCCATCCATAACATGTCAAGTCAGCATGGCCCTATGGGCTAGGCCATACACGTGCTACAATGGCAATGGCAATAGGAAGCAAGGCTGCAAGGCGGAGAGAATCCGAAAAGATTGCCTCGGTTCGGATTGTTCTTTTCAACTGGGAACATGAAGTTAGAATCACTAGTAATAGCAGATCAACCTGCCATGGTGAATATGTACACAGGAAGGCTTGCCTTTGAAAGTGTAACACACCATAAATTATTAATTCACCAATTAAAGGATTAATTATAAGAATAGATATTTAAGTAATTTAATTATGGAACTAACTCGAAAAATGGTTAAATTAAGCAAAGTAAATATTTGTGGGATATATGTCATTTAGATTAAAATAAATAGCGATTCATTGGATGAATGCTTACTTATCATGTTGCAACTTAAACTAGCTTAAGAGAATGAATAAAAATAAGAAGAGGTTATAAGGGCTGGCAGCGCAACTTATCATAGGATAATACACAAAACAACTCTCTCATTTGATTCATTCTATCTTCACAAAACAAAACTTTTTAACTTGTTAATAATTCAGTGGCCCAGTGAAAGGAAAGAGGAAGAATAAAATTAAAGATAAGGGAAATTTAAAGCTTTTAAAGGTCAAAGTTAATCAAATGTTCAGTTGAGTGATACATTACCCACTCTCCATTTAAATATGTTTGCACAAAAAATGGGCAAACACCTCACTGGTACTACAAGCTTTGTACTTGTAATCTGAATAGAAAAGGAGAATAACATATAAAGTGGACGTAGGCACATTCTGGCCGAACCACTATAAATCTGTGTGTCTTTTACAGTTTAGTCCCTGTTTTTTACGTATTTGCATAAACCACCCAAATCATTATGAACAACATAAAATCAACTGAATCATACGACTTGGAGGTGTTTGCCCATTTTTTGTGCAAACATTTTTGGGTTATTTGCTGAGATCTGTGATTTGTGTTTGAATATTGCTGATTTGTATTCATACACTGATGCTTTCACGGTATTTGGGGTTTGTGGCCAATTTTGGCGCAAACACTTTGGTGCTTTCATTGAGAGGGACTAGCACCCGCTACATCGGATAGAAGTTTGGATTTGGAAGACAATGACTAGGCAAAATAGTAGAAGGCTAAGGGCTGAGAGAAGCCAACAGGGAGGAAGTCAACAAGCATCCTCCGGAGGTGAGGAAGGACCGGCTTCGATCTACATAACCCGGGATGAAATGGAAGCCATAACAAATTCACTGCAAGAGAGGTTGTTGAAGAGTCAATAGGAGATGATGCAGACTTTCTTGGAGCAAATGAGAGCTGCAGGGACCCAGAACTTAGGAACAGCTACAGCGGCTGTGGATGCAGGACAAGGAGCTAGGGTTATGGAACCCAATGGAGGACAGGATACAGAGCCAGAGGGCAATCGGCAAGGGCTTGGGGGCAAGCCCGCAGGATCCAACACAGGAGGACCTTTGGAAGGAGTTCAACAGGCTAGAACCAACGTTGCTGCTAGCGAGCCACATGAAGAGTATGTGCCGGAATTCCCTCGAGGGCAACCCCCGACAGACAACGCTGGATTGGTAGATATAATCAGGAAGACTGTGCGAGGTGGTTTGACCAACGGAGACTTGGAAGGAGTGAACAGGAGTCCGTTTGCTCGGGAAATAAGGGTGGCTCAGAATCCACCTAAGTTCAAGCTACCTAGCGTGGAGGTATACGATGGCAAGGCAGACCTTACGGATCACTTGATGAGGTACGCCAGACACATGGAGGTGCTGGGGGCATCGGAGGAAGTGATGGCCCGATGCTTCCCTTTGCACTTAATAGACTTAGCTGCGATGTGGTTTAGGCAGCTGGGAGAAGGATCTATCAGGACTTGGAGGGAATTGGTGGAAAGGTTTTTGGGACAGTTTCGGGTTCATGTCAAGAGACCGAAGAACGTGATGACATTGACATCGGTAAAGCAAAGGATCGATGAATCGCTTAGAGCCTTTCTAACTCGATTCAGTGCCACAGTTGCTTCGGTGGATCGGCCCGATCCATCGATGGTTTTAATGGCAGCAGTATCAGGAGTCAGGGAGAACTCGGATTTCAAGGTATCTCTGATATGAGATCCCCCACGGGATCTCGACGAATTCTTTCACGAGGCAGAAAGGTTCCTTCGGCAAGAAGATGCGAGTACGGATTTAAAATTAAAAAAGGTTAATGCAATTGAGATTGGAGGACCATCCAGCAAAGGTTTGGATAAAGACAAAGGAAAAAGGAAGTTGGACGATGATTCTGGAAGTGCTAGGAAGCAATGGAAGGATCCAAAGTTTTCCACATACACAGGATTGAACGAGACGCTGGAGCGGATATACCTGGATACTCAAAATCGCCTTCCCTACCGGAGGCCGGCTAGGAGAGAACCAACAGAACGGGAAAGGACATTAGGAAGGCACTGTCTCTTCCATGATTTGGATGGACACGACACCAACAGCTGCAGGCACCTAAAGGATATAATTGAGGAGCATGTAAGGAATGGACAGCTGCCACAATATGTTGGACCTCGGAATGCAACGGCGGGGCAGGAGCAACCGCCACCTACCTCAAGCTACGATGGTGGGAGGCCCAGGAATGATGGTCGGTTGATCATCCATTGACCAGGTTAACATGAAATAAGTAGCGAACTATTGGCAAGCAACCAAGTAATTTACACATGTACGGGGACGAAGATAGCCCCTAGGCATGCTCTGAATGATGATAAACTGCAATGCTATGGTTTGTGAAATTTATCTTTTGCTTTTGGATTGGACACTGCTTTTCTTTTTCGTTTTCGGTTTTGGAGCTTGGATTGAGCTCCTGGTTTTTCTTGCTTTTTGATTTGGATTTTCCTTTGGATGATTATTTTCGATTTTGGATGCTGGTTTGGATTTCTGGTTTTGATTTGGATTTTGGATGTGGATTTTGGATTGGATTTTGATTGGGTATTTATCTGATTTTTGATAAACGGTCGTCAGGTATGGATTATGCCTAGCAAGGGGTGAGTCGCTTTGCCCGAACGTGGTAAATTGACTCATTCAGGTCATCCAGTATGGACTATGCTCGGCAAGGGTCCAGAGTGACCAGGATTCAGCCTAGGACTTAGGCCCTGTATTATCAATTGTTATTTTCAGGTCGTTGAGTATGGACTATGCTCAACAAGAGTCCGGAGAGACCAGGATTCGGCTTAGGACTTAAGCCATGACATTACACAGCGTCCAGGGACACTGGACCAAGGTCGTCAAGTGTGGATTACGCTTGACAAGAACCCGGAAAGGTTAGCTCAACGTCCAGGGACACTGGACCAAGGACGTCATGTGTGGATTACGCTCGACAAGAACACGATGAGGCTAGCTTAACATCCAGGGACACTGGATCACGGCCGTCAGGTGTAGATTGCGCTTGGCAGGAGCCTGGAGAGATCCTAGATTCAGTTTTTGGCTATTGGATAAGGATGGTTTGGGGCTCGGTTATCGAGTTCGGATGGACATGGAATTGGCTCAAGCTTTGGTTATTAGATTTGGAACTGGATATCGACTCGGAGCGATCAAGGATGATATTCTCTGGAAATATGGTTATGGACTTCGGATATTGGATTCGGAATTATTCAAAACACGCCTTGTTATCACAAGGAATGTTTTGGGGGGCAAAGTGTTATCCCACTTTTTGGGTAAAAACTGGAATATCAAAAAATTGGTAAGGAATGCTGAATATCGGGGTTGGAGATCGATTGAAATCAAGACTATGATCGATGACGTCAAAATTTGTTTGAGCTCCGATCGGGACGAAATTGATTGGAGATGATGATAAGGATTAGGAGAGGCTATGTTTCAAATTTCAGGTTAATCGGAGTTCGTATGAAGGAGATATGATCGATGCAAGGTAGGAAGAACGTACTGTTTGAAGCCACCTTCCCCTCACCACCGAACCAACTCCACTTCCCTTCCCACCGAACCAACTCCACTTCCCTTCCCACCGAACCAACTCCACCTCCATGAACTACCGAACGTGTCCCACCGAATCACCTCCACCGAACCAAGCTCCACCGGTCCAAGGCCTCGCCGAGCCAACTCACCACCGAGTCAAACCAACCACTACCGGACCGAAGCTACCGAACCAACCCACGCTCCACACACTACCGGTCCAATCCACGCTCCACACACTACCGGTCCAATCAACACTCCACCCACCGCCGAACCAAGGAGTTACCGAACCAACGTTGCCAGGCCAGATTGCATCAGCCCAGGCCTACCAGCAGCTATATACATCCAGAACCCCTACCCCCAGCCTCACTCTATAAATAGAGGGGCAGGGGTACAACAATGGCAGACAAGTTTGAGAGCTCAAGCCCGGAAGGAACTTTCAAACAACTTTCATACACTGGTACTACAAGCTTGGTACTTGTAATCTGAATAGAAAAGGAGAATGACATATAAAGTGGACGTAGGCACATTCTGGCCGAACCACTATAAATCTGTGTGTCTTTTACAGTTTAGTCCCTGTTTTTTACGTATTTGCATAAACCACCTAAATCACTACGAACAACATAAAATCAACTGAATCATACGACTTGGAGGTGTTTGCCCATTTTTTGTGCAAACATTTTTGGGTTATTTGCTGAGATCTGTGATTTGTGTTTGAATATTGCTGATTTGTACTCATACACTGGTGCTTTCACGGTATTTGGGGTTTGTGGCCAATTTTGGCGCAAACAAAATATACGTGTGTGTACGTACATATGTATTATGTATGTATTGATCACAGATATAAATCATATAATGGGGTGTATATGTGTTAAGTGTTATGACATGATTGTAAACAATTTAATGAATGTTTTGGGGTAAAATAGCAACTAGAGGAAGTTTAGCTATGATTACTTAGTCTAGTAGTTATCATATGAAGTGAAAATTATATATGATGTTCTAAGTATAATTTTAGAGATGAGTTTTGATTTTGAAAATTTTCCTATCTTAAAATAATTAGCTATGAATTTTTGAATGATCCATTTTTTGAGCAAATAAGATAAAATAGCCTAAAAATAAAGGCTTTGGTGAAATGCTATTTAAACATATTCATGATTTTTTCTAGAACTTTCGTTTGTTATTCACTATTGAAAACTTGTATTTCAAAGAAAATAATATGCTTGCCGAAAGCATAAATAAAAAAATCGAAACTAAATAATAAGATATTCGAGCGAAATATGTGCATGCAAATTCCATGCAAAGGGGAATGGTAGGAGCACATAGTGTTAAGCTTTACTACCTATAGCAGTTTTAAAGTGGCAAGTAAAAATATATTTATTGAATGATTTGACTGGTACTGAAGGCTAGGACAAACTGGTAAAAGATTAAGTAAAGTCTAAATATAATATACCAGAAAAATATACAAGAGAAGGCCAATGGTTATTGCCGAAAAAGGAGGATATAACCGAAGGCTAATGCATGAGCATCATATAAAGCATGGAGTTATCGACTGACAAAAGGGTGTACTGAGACCAAGCATGGGGACGCTGCGAATTGGCGAAACAAACCTATGAATAAACCAAGCTTCCACAAACGAAACGAGGGCAGTTTTATCTGATACTTATTGACCCTTAGAGGAGAGTCAATAATAAGACTTGTTAACTTTCGATAAAGAGTTAAATCGAGATTGTTTGGCTTCCACAGGGAAGTCAATATCAAGGCTAGAGATGGCCAAGTGGCGTGTTTAAAATAAATGAAGGGTTTGGTATAAGGCCATAAAGCTTATTCATGACATTAAACAAAAGCGAGGTGTAAGGCCAGAAGTGGCATGCGAATTGCTATTCACGACATTGAAAGAAAGCAAAAGCGTAAGAGCATAAGTGTCATCCGAAAGCCTATTCGTGGCATTAAATGAAAGTGACAATGTAAATCCATAACTAACATCTGAAAGCCTATTCACATCATTAAATGAAAGCGACGGTGCAAGTCCATAAGTGGCGTCCGGAAGACCATTCATGGCATTAAATAAAAGTGACGGAGTAAGTGGCATCTAAAATTATGTTCACAACATTAAACATAAGCAATAATTTAAGGCCATAGATTGCATCCAAAAGTCTAATTCACGATATTAAATGTAAGCTTTGGTGTGAGTCCATAAATAGCATTTGAAAGCCTATTAACGATTTCAAACGAAAACTTCGGTATAAGACCATTGATGGCATCCAAAAGCCTATTTATGAAAATAAATGGAGATAATGATTTAAGGCCAATGTAGGCATATATTTGTAGTGTAGCGAAGGAGAAGGCATAAGGCCATTATGGCAGCCGAAAGCGAAATAAATGTCATATTATGAATTAAGAAGAATGAGGCTTGATAGGCAAGCTAAATGAGTTAACTATAAAAACCCAGTCATGGCAAAGTAGTAAATTTAGAGAATACTTAAGTATAATATATTAACTTTTAATTATGTTCATATTAATGAATTGATGTAGGTAAGTTGTGAGGGGAAACCCCATTATGTGCTTTAGTGGCGTGATCTCACTATACGTTATGTTTAGGGTAAAATGTAATTCATACCAGACTTTATGTCTGGCTCGTATTTTTATTGTTATTTTTCCTATAAACTCATGGGTACTCGTTCGAGTAAGCCGAACTTATTGGAATAGACAGGTTGTATTAGAAAGATGACTAAAGAATGCTGAAGACAAAGCTTAAGGCTTATTACAAATAAAATTTGTTTTATTTCCACTAAGCGTATATGTCTACATCTTCATATGTCAAGCATGGAAATATTATTTATGTTTTATTTATATTTGACCCTTGTGTAGGCATGTTTTGGGTTAATGAAAATGCAAAGGCAATTATGGAAAGACAATTATGATAGTTATGTGTAATAAAATATATTTATTTGCTCTATTTTTTTAAAACTATTGAAAAACATATCATAGTCTCATTATGTCGGTGAATGATATTCCATGGTGACTGCAACATATCGGATTTTCATCTTTGGATTTCAAAATGAGGTATGTTATAGGTTAGTATCAGAGATAAGGTTAAGATACATTTAAGAAAATAAAGATAGAAGTAATTAAGTACCTATTATAAAATAAAAACGTTATGGATGGTATACACTATTATATAACATACTCGTATTTTTCCTTATAGATGTAGGAATATATGTATGTGTGTATATATATCCTTCCATTATCATTTCACTCTTTTTCTTTCCATTTATAATGCATACTTGCATAATGGAAAAGAAAGATGGAAATGAGAAGTGGAAGGAGTAGAGTAAGAGGCGAAAGTACAAGAAAAGAAATCGAGAGTACTCATACTCATGGCTTATCAGGAGAAGCGTCAATGAATTTTGAAGTAAAGACCGGAGTTCAAATGCCAGCTTTGCCTATGGTAAACATAGACATGGATGTGATTTTCAATAGTTCATGGAAAATTTGGCACAACGGCAAGTACCACCGCAGGCCCCTAATGTGCTACGGTGCCTGATTCGGCTAGTTAGGAATGATTTTGCTAAATTAAAAACAACTTTCAGAGCCAGGGAAGTGAAATTTTTTTATAAAGTGAAACAAGCTTTGGAAGCAAGTGATTGGTTGCTTATGTGTGAAAAAACTTTGAAGATTTGGAGTTTTCCAATTCCCAAAAGGTGAAGTTATTATCCAGGCAACTTAAAGGGCTGGCTAGTATTTAGTGGGAGACAAGTATGGTGGAAGTCCACATGCAAGAGATCATGGGAAAGATTTAAGGTGATGTTCGAAGAGTAGTTCATATCTAGATAAAACTTGTTGGTTATGTTTTGGGAGTTTGTTGAGTTGCAACAAGGAAGTGTGTATGTATGCATACAAGTTTAATGCTTTATTAGAGTATAGAATGATTAGACTAGGACTTCGAGGAATAAGTTGGAGAAGTTTATTTTGGGATTGAGTGATAAGATGGTAACTCATCTGGAACTTCCTTTCAATGAAGTGGTAGATATGGCAAGAAGATATGAGCTTATGAATGTCAAAAGAAGAAGTGTGGAACATAAGGCTAAAATTGATGAGAAGAAAAAGTTTACTCCATATCAAAAGGAAAAGAAGAGCTAGGAACCGAAAGGGAAGGCTTAAGGTGGCGGAGCACGTAAGGTTATTTCTGAGGCAAACGGTTATAAATGTAGCCAGTTGGGGCATTAATGCATCTAATTTCCCAAACCTAGAAGCATTAGCTAGCATCAAGTGATTTAATCGTGACAAGCTTTGTCATAAGAAGGACCTTATAGAGCTGAAGTGGGCAAAGGTCTTTGTGTTGGAAGGACCAAAGGGAGGACCATCTACCAAGGAGAAAGGTAAGAGTATTATCCTAGAAAACATGAATTGATTTATGGAGTTTTAGTTAGAGTACTATTTAATACCAGAGCTGCACATTTATTTATAGCTTAAGACTTAGTCGATAGACTTAGGATGAAGGTTACCTATTTATTCACTTTTATTCATGTAGTAAATCTGACAGCGGATATGCCACTCTGGGATTGAAGTGCACCAACTTAGAAATTAAGTTAGGAGGGTGCAAGTTTTTGTATAATCTGTACGTGTTTGACTTTATAGGCTTCAGAGTTATTTTGGGAATCGATTGACTGAAATTCTTTGATGCTAGTATATATTACGCCAAAAAAATGATAGTACCGAGACAACCTGATCGAAACAAGAGTATGTGTGTGGCTTCAGAGAAGCTAAGATTGAGTTGTGAAGGGGAAATGTGTACTTGAGATTCATAGGTAGAAGGTGTCGAAAAATATGAGTAGTTGGAGGCTTCCTCGATGTGTTCTAACTAGTTTTTGGATTTCTACCCTTGAGAGTTATTGAATTTTGTAGATACCAGGGGTCGAGCATTTTGGCCGACCCCATAGGACGATGCAACCAAAGGAGATGGAAGAGTTGAAGAAGCAACTAGTAGAATTGGATTGCAAGAGCTTTGTAAAGCCAAGTAGCTCATTGTAGGAGCTTTGGCCATATTGGTGAAAAAGTCCAAGGGTACATTAAGATTGTTTATTGACTATCGATAGCTGAATGAGAGGACTATGAAGAGTAGATATCCCTTATTGAAGATTGTTGATTCATTTGATCAATTAAATAGAGCTAAGGTATTTTCACAACTAGATTTGAATTTGAGATTCCATCAACTGAGAGTTGAAGAGGAGAGCGCTCCATTGACTGCTTTTAGAACAAGGCATGAATTCCGTGAACGGTTAATAATTCTATTTAGACTAACTAATGTACCTATATTCTTAGTAGATCCGATGAATCAGATCTTTCGAGCCCAGTTTGACTAATTTATGTTGGATTAATAGGATATATTTTGGTGTACTCAAATGATGAGAAGATTATAAGACTCACCTAAGGCTTATTTTAAATATGATGAGATAACATAAGTTCAAGGTAAAATTTTCAAATTGTTATTTTTGGAGAAGGGAAATTAAGTTCCTAGGCCATATAGTTTTGGAGAAAGAATTGGTTGCGGACCCTTTGGAAGCCAAGGTAGTAAATAGATAGATAAGATTCGAGACATTTATGGAGGTTCATAGTTTCTTAGGTTTGGCATGGTATTATCAGAGATTCATTACATGCTTCTCTCATACGACAACCACAATGACAAGACTTGGTTGACAAATGCTCCTGTTTTGATTATACCCCAGGGTAATAGAGATAAGATTGTGTATACCCCAGGGGATCATGTGTTTGTTAACGTTTTGCTGATGAGAGGCACAATGTTGTTCTGAAAGGTCAGGAAGTTAGAGCTAAGATATGTTGGCCCATTTTTGATACTAAAGAGAATCGGTAAAGTAGCCTATAGTGTTGAGTTACAAAGTGCTTTTGCTAAGGTCAATAATGTGTTTCATGAATAGCATTTAAGGAAGTGTGTCAAAGACCCTGAGGCAGTGATGAATCCACGAGTTATAGATGACTTGGTGTTTGAACCAAATATGACTTATGTAAGAACGCCCACTCAGGTAGTAGACCGAGTGTGAAGAAGCCTTCGGAATAAGATAGTTAAGCTTGACCGAGGACCAGAAAGATTGTACTTGAGAAAAGAAGATAAAGCCACGAAGACTTATCCCAAGTTGTTTGTTTAGACTTGGCATATATGTTTGTTATGTTGTGTTTTAGAGACCCCCCCCCCCCACACACACACAAAGACATATTATTATGATTGATTTTGTTATGTACTAGTAGATGAACTAGTACATTTTGCTTATGACACATAGATTGGAAACTTATGTGTTTATGCTAGAGTGGCCATGAGAAAGTATGAATCGCTACCATACCTTATTTGAATTTTAGGGATGAAATTCCTATAAAGAAAAAGTCTATAACACTACATAAATTAATACTTAACTAATCAAAGGATTAAGTATGATAATAAATATTTAAATAATGAAATTATGGAATTAAATCATAAAACGCGTGAATTAAGCAAGGTAAATATTTAAGGGACATTTATTTACTTGTCTTCATTTAGACTAAAATAAATAATAATTTATCGTGATAGGTATTTGAGTGTATACTTATCATGTTTCAAATTCTATTTAACTAGAGAGAATAAAGAATAAGAAGTGTTATAAAGGCCAAAGTTCAGCGGGTTTTTATTAATGTAGGAAGTTTGATCAACTTCATGTTTCATAATGTTTTCGACCAGATGAAGCACTCGGCATCAAGCCTTAATCCATGACTCCTACTTATCTATGGCTTCGGCGGTGTCAGGATTGTTCCCCTAGTTTTGACTTTGCATTTAGTGCCCTTTGAAGAGGAATACCTCTCTGCCAAGATTAAGGTAAAATTTATGGTAGTTTATTGTGCATCTGCTTATAACATCCTTGTAGGTAGGCTGACACTGGCAAACTTGGATGCAATAGTAGTCCATTAACAGATCACTATGAAATTCTCTATTAAGGGAGATAATGGTTGCAGCCGCAATAATCTACAAGATGCAAAGAATTGCTATAGCATCTCTCAACATCAAATTATGAACACATGCTTTAACAAGAATCAACAATACTACTCAACGATCAACCTAAGAGGGTGCGAAAGCCACACAACGCTCCAACTAGTGTTGGGAACGTCCACGGTAGGGAAACACATGGGAGAGCAGCGACAGACGCATTTACCCTACCCTTGAGAGAATGCGAGAGCCATGAAACACTCCCGTTCATGCTAACGATAAGGAATGCAAAGGCCGGTTCTACCTAGGCACCCTAAATAGGACCCGAGAACACATATTGACGCGGAATGAACAAGCTTGCCCCCATTGGCAAGCGAGATCATTTGACACCATAACTCCCTCCCTTTTAATGTCAGAGTACTTATATATGAGAGTTGGGGCATCCAAAGCTCCTTGGTTCATGCACAGATGTATGTTCCAGTGGTTGTGTAAATTGGCTCTCGCATGGGTCTTGAAGTGGCAACATGGCAAAGATTTATTGGTAAGTATATTTTATATCTCTATATCTATCTTAATTCAGTTCGTCTATATATATAGTTAATAAACGCTTTATCAATTATATTGGTTGCATAAATTTATCATAGTAGATTATCTTAACTAGTATAGCATGTATTATTACAATATTAAAAAGGTTAAATGTATTCATTTCATTTTCCAATTAAGGCTCTCATTATATTTTTATGTTTCTCAAAACCCTAAGAAAAATGCAAAAATATTTTGATTTTTCTTGTGGGTGTTACCACTTGCTTTTCATAGGATTTTGACCTTAAGGAATATCAACAAATCATAGGCCCACAAGCAATGGATAATACTTTATCGGTTGTATCATATATAATCCTAACCTATGGTCTTTGTCCTAATCTCATCTTGATCTTAAGGAATATTAGCAAATCAAAATAGGTTGTTTACTCATAACTAAGATTTCATGATGGCCTAATTATAATGCACGTAACTTAAGAAATATCAATAAATACATGCATGTATCTTACCTCATCTAGTCAACGTGTTAATAATACTACACATGACACCTCCAACTTGAGGAATATCAACACAAAAAGAGTATATAAATAATTCATAAAAATATGAATAGCAGAGGACAACATATATATTAAGGATTCATGATCTTTAATATATATTCATCAAATGATATTAATTCAGGGAATAATGTATTTTCCATGGATTACACTAATAGCTCAATTGCCGGACACATCTAAAAAAAGCAGTAACGCCCCGACCTTTGTATACCCATACTATTAAAGAATATTACATAGTAGTATGGTCTGGTAATATGGAGGATAAGGTTTGTTAAGGGGAACCGCACGTGAATATTCACCTGGGCTAACATCGGTATGCATTCTTGCCCACTGTTTCAAATCTCATTTATCTTACTCGATATCTCATTTTGGAACTTGAGCGAGACGAGATTTAGCGAAACAAGACATAAATTTTATTTGTATCTTATTTGACACTCGTCTTCTTCAAGATATGGAGATCTCAAGCGAAAATTTGGAGTAAGATTTCAATATAATATGTCATACAAACTTACGCTTTTCCATATATATATATGCATATCTTACTTCTTATGTCGATCAAAATGAAATTGCACTCTAACGATGACATACTAACCCTCTAATTATGTTTTTGTTATTTAATCAGTAAGCAAAAATAAAATATTTTTTATATTTTGTACTTTTAATATTCACATTAGTAGAATTCATTTCGTTAATATAAATCAATTATATTACCGGTTTACTCTAAAACAAAATTAATATTGCTTTTTTATACAAATTACTTGTATTCAAAGTTTATATTTTCTTAATAATTGTTATAAAAATCTTTAAAAATTTCAATTTTAGATGGTTAAGTTACTTCGATATGGGCATTATGATCCGAGATGTACACTCAAGGTACACTCATCTCACCTGAGATCTCATCTGATATGAGATATTCTTGTAACATTCTCAAGATAGATGCGGCCGAAATCCAAGATTTAAAAACTTTTTCTTACCATATAAAATACATCAGATATACGTACTCGATACCGGTGCAAAGTAACAAACACATGGGTTTTTCAGAACAGAACAATATTAACAAAGAACATAGAGTCTAAAAACTCAGTGAAATAGCTACCATAATATATATATATATATAATACATATTATACCTTCCCATAATGATATACAACATCATCCATATTACACAACAAAGTGTACATGACATCACCAAATTAGTATCATTAACTACAAAATATCCAGTATCGTTATCTTCCTTTGCTCTTCACCGACTCGAATCCCAAACATAAATATACAATCATGATTACATATGATGTCAAAAACAACCTTGGTCGAAATATGTACTTTACGTATGTACTTATTGTTAAAATCTATGTTGGTTTTTTATATCAGCTCCACTTATGTTTATACACATATAGTTATGTAGGTTTTAATTTATTTATGGACTTTTAATACAATTAACTTAATCTATAGGTTTTAAGTTTACAACGCAACTAAACTTAAGAGCTTCTGTAGTTTTGCTTGTTGAAAATATAAAATTTGAGCATAAAAGTCAACCCTTTTGATGTTATATGACAAGGGATATTTATAATAGCTGAAGTTGATCAGTAGAGATTGCATTGTGAATAGGGCGGGAAACGTCCCTGCGAATAATTTGATCGCTTGGATTAATAGAGAATAGTTGGAAAGTTAGTCAAAATATGTGGCTGAGAAGTATGCCAACTGCGACTCCATACGAGGCGTGTGCTTGATATTGAGAACGGTAACAAGGTACAGTAGTAGGTGCGCTTTTGACATATATGACATAATAGAAGGTATACTAACTAGTACCGGTCATCCTTTAACACATGTTTCTTGGAAACAAAGGTGGAGAGAAGCTTCTTGTACATAGTGATGGTCAGTTGCTTGTTGTTGAAGATTTTCGAGAACAAAGTTGAAGTTGGTTTAGGAAAAACCAAAAGTTGGCTAAGGACAAAGCTGAAGAGAACGAGTTGAATAGAGCCGATCGTGTGGTGACAAGACAGTTTGTATAGAGCCGGTTGTTTGGCGGATTGAGATAGAGTCGAGCCAAAGACCAGTCGCTTTTAAGTGGGGTCAAGTCAAATGGGTTGGCTACATGTCGCCTTATGGCTGGCCGGGCCAGGCCATGTTGAAGCTTTGGAGCATCCTAAGTGGGAAAGTTTGTGCCATGTTGAGTGTTTGCCGGCTTGGACTAGGTATGACTAAGAAGTGCTAGCGGACATGGATTTGGGTCTAGATTAGAATTACAGGTCTGCTTGTCATTAATGGCTTGAGTCTCGTCACGCAAATTAACCTAGAATGAGTCGTGCCTTGATGTATTGGCTGACTTATTTTTTTTCTTGCAAAAAAATTGAGTCTAAATTTTACCCCCCGAGTCCATCTCCATGACCAGGGACTGTGTGTCAACACCAAGCTTGGGCTTTCTGCTCTGCTTTTAATGCGTGCACTATGTGTCAACACCTTATTGGTTGGGATGATTCTTTTTTCAAAGCAACATTATGGCTATTCAGTTTTGGGGACCATTTTAGTGACATCGTCATTAATTGTACCTAAATGGATTCGACTTCAGACACACGCCGCTGAAATAGTGTAGAATAGCCTGTCTATTGATCTTACGGTCTATGTATGTGCGTTGTGGAGCATGATAGAGAACTTTCCAGGCTTCCTTGTAGTCGGCAAGACGTTCTTTATTCGCTAAATGCTTGATCAGGGGAGCCATCTAGTTATCCTTAAACGACGTGCCGATTTCCATTACTGTTTTCCCTAGCTCGCAAAATGGGGTAGCTTAATCTTCTAATGAAACTTGTGGGGTGGCTTCTTCTGGATGCCTGCCGTCTTTGCTAGTTGGTCAGCCATAGCATTCTACTACCTATATATATGATCTAGCTTGAACTTCAAGAAGATGTCGATTATCTTCTTTTCCTCTACAACATACAAGGCCATTTTTTTGGTTTTGATTGGAAATCTCTCACAAATTTGATTAATGATTAGTGAATAGTCACTGAAAAACATGGATCGAGTCCATATGCAATTTCTTTGTTATCTTGAGATTGACCAGGATAGTCTCATGTTTTGGCTTCATTGTTGGTCGCCTTGAAAGTGAGGTTGACTACAAAAAAAAGTTCTCTTCATTTGGGAGTGACAAGGAGCATTTCGGCCTCTGCCCCATTCTAATTTGAAGTCTCATCCTCATACATGAGAAAAGTTTGTTGGTTGATGACAGTCCCTTCTTTGCCATTGTTCGAGCTTGAGCATTTGGTAATGAAATTTGCAATGGCCTGGCCCTTGATATAAGTGCGAGGCTGGAAAGAGATGTGATGTTGCCCAAGCCCAATAGAACGCTTCAGTAGTCGGCCAACTGCGTCAGCTTGACTATGAAATTGCTTCAATGATGGGTTGGTTTGAACTTTGAGGGATTGGCTTGTAAGTACAACCAAAGTTTCCAGGCTGATATGAGTAGGTAGAAAGCTAGCTTTTCTAACCTTGTGTGTCTTGCTTCTTGGCCTGAAAACCTTTTCCTAACTTAGTTAATAACCATTATACCTTCTTTGTCTTCTCTGATCAATGCGGCTCTGATCACATGGTCAGTTACTACAAGGTATAAGTACGAGTTCTCCACACAATGGCCTTGGACAGTATTGGAGGAATAACGAGATATTGCTTTCATTCTTCAAACACGTTAGTACACTTGTCATTCCAAGAAAATGATTTTCCCTTCTTGATGAGGTCAAAAAAGGGGAGACACTGGTCAATTGCCTTAGACAAAACGGTTAAAGCAGCAGCGATCCCGTACAGGCTTTGTGCTTGCTTCATGGTCCTAAGGACTAGCATGTTTTGTATAGCCTAGATCTTATCGATATTGGCTTCAATTCCCTTGGAGCTTACTATGTAATTGAGGAACTTTTCTGATCAGATGGCAAAATATTACTCCTTTAGGTTTAGCTTCAGTGTATATTGATGTGGAATGTTGAAAGTCTCGATCAATTTCTGTATATGACCCTTGACCTTTTCTGACTTTACCAGCATGGCATCCTTGTATACTTCCATGGAGAGGTTAATCTACTCCGAGAACATGTGGTTGATGAGCTATTTGTAGGTAGCGCCTGCATTTCAAAGTCAAATGGCAGGGTACAATAGCAACATAGGATGACTTGGTGATTAAAGAAGTGCGCTCTTAGTCTGGGCCATGTTTGGCAATCTATTCATACTCGAAATAAGTGTCCATGAAAGCGAGGAGCTCATGTTCAATGGTCATGTCTAATGGAATATTGATGTAAGGCAATGGGAACCTGTCTTTAGGATAGGCTTTGTTGAGTTTAGAGATGCTAATGCAAGTTATCCACGACCCATTTGGCTTTTTGACTACCACCGAATTGGCTAAACAAACCAAATATTCTGCCTCCCGGATGAAGCCATTAGCTAATAACTTCTCTACATCTCCATTGAGAGCCCAATATCCTTTTGGATTTGAGGGGACTGTCCTTGTGGAATATGAGGATGGTGTTAGGATTGATATTCAATGCATCACAAATTATCCTTAGACACATGTTGGTCGTATCAGCATGCCCCAAGCAAAGATGTCTTTGTTTTGCTGTAGAATTTAACCTCCTAATCTATAATTTTCGAGTTGAGCTTGGTGTTGACCTGAAAAACTTTTCTTGGGTTGACACGGTCTATAGATATTTGTTCGCGAGGAGTAGCCGACCCACCTTCAATGTTTGAATCTTTAATGTAGGGACCAAGTGGGCCATCTTTAAGATTAGAGCTTGTTTTGAAGTTGCATTGGTCCATCATGTAAATCATATGCTCTATGAGATCTTCGATCAAGAAAATGGTTGTCCTTAAGTCGAGAGGAGGAGATTATCCTTGACTGTCATAGATGAGTTTGTTGGGCTTGAGAAGGAAGGAATTTCTATGTTGGACATCATCACTTGTCAAGGGGGGCGACTTGCTCATTTCATGTCATGATGAGCTCTTTGGTTCTTTAGGGAGTGGCCAAGTAGATGGAATCCTTACCACCACATATTCTTCATAGCGGGCCTGACATTAATTAAAACACTGAGGGACTCAAGGGTTCTCTCTAGTGACACGCGACCCATTGGTGTTGCTAATTTTCTTAGGGGTGATGTCGGTTCAAACCAAAGCATTGATAGGCTTGGGGTTACTTCTGGGTGACTCATCACTAACAACTGCTTCTTTGACAGTAAGGATGGTCCCGGCATATGTGTGAGCATGGATCGGCTCGAGCAATCTCCTGAGTGACAAGTAGATGACAATAGATTCCTTAAGGGTAAGGATGGTCTTGACCCGATTGTGAGCACTAACCGGCTCAAACACTCTTCTGGGTGACACATCGTTGATTTTTGTGACTTTATCAAGTGGGTCATTGTTTATGGGGGAAGCTATTGATGTAGATGCCTTTGGTTTAAAGGTGGGGACGCCCTTTCTTGCTTTTTTGAGGTAGGTCACATAACACTCTCTAGCTTTTTATTGGTTGCCTCAGATTTCTCTAATCTCGTCTTATACAAGGAATTTCATGGCGAGTCGATTGCACAAGACAATTGCATCGAGCTCCACTAGAGTTGGTCGTCATATTAAGAGGTTATAAGAAAATGAGCAATAAACTACAACAAAGTATACCAATAGTTTTGCAGCAATTGGTTCTTTACTAAGGGTGGTCATTAGAGAGGTGTCCTCCATTGGAACAATTTCAACAACCCCAAAGTTGTAGATGGCTAAGACATAGAGTGAGGCTAAACGTTGGAAGCTTGTAAGCCTCAAAAACATGTTTGAACACGAAGTTTTCTGAGCCACCCCCATACTCAACATGAAGTTGTCTGTGCCACCCCATCCACGAATTCTTGGCGCACATTAGAGTTAGCCATTGCAAGGGTGATGACCAGGAGGTCCTAATGGGGTAGAAGATGACTTCCATGTGTTTAGTAGTGAAAGTGATTGGTTGACCAGTCCCTAACCTAGGCGCTTTAGATGCTCGATGCTCTAATCAGTAGACGTTACCGAGGACCATGTTCTCTGCTGTTTTCGGGCCTCTATATATGGACATGATGTCAGTAATAGCTACTACATTTTTGTTAGGCGACTGGGGTTGAGCTGGCTGATTGTTGCTGTTTGTACCAAAATTGGGCACAACACTCTTCGGAAGTTTTTGAAGAGATAACAGTGAAGAATATAAATTTAAAATGAGGATTATCTAACAAAAACTCCAAACAACAAGAATGTAAATGCACAGACAAGCGATTTAGAGTGGTTCGACGTGTTGCCTACATCCACTATGAAGTTTTTGTGACTTTATTGATTCTCTTTCAACAATTACAAGCGATTACAGTAAACAACAACGAAATACAACTTGGAATTCGAATTCAATAGCAAGAGTATGATGTAAGTCTTGATCTGACAGAGTCTGGGCGCTTGAGAATAAAAAAGATCCTTCTTCTGTAGGCTTTAGGGCTCTATTTATAGGCGTAGGAGGCTGAGACTTCTCTCAAACATTGGGAGATTCTCTCTGGCACGTGAGGGGGCCCACATGACCAATTCCAGAAAGTTTCGACTTGATCTATGATCGATACGAAATCATTTCATATCGATCAAGATCATGTCCGATGGAGCTGAAATTTGGTGGGAACGTTTCTTGGCTCGTATGTAATATTCTGTGAAAATTTTATGGCATTTGGATCAGTGGATTTTGAGATATAGTCGATACGAAATTGAATTTTCCGGTGGCTGTTTGATTCGAATCCATGGTTTCGAATCGATGAACTTCGACTCGATGAAGCACGTGATCCTGTAGCGACGTGGCGCACACTCCTCGTATCGATCCACTATTTGCTTCGGTTTGACCGCGTCGCATCCATGAATCTCGCCTCATTTGCATCGATGGCCGTTATCTGATTCGTATTGATGGATACGAAGTAGTCATAACTCGATGGATTCGAACAGCAGCAATCATTGATCGATACGAATAGATGAAGGCCGATGGTTACGAACTAGACACTAGTTGTCCAATACGAAGCATACTACTCATTGATCGATACGAAACCGATCGAATCGAAGTATGGCATGATGATGGATGCGAAGTGAGGTTACCCGATGGATGCGAACACCAGTTGCTAGATGAATTCGAATAACCACTCATCGATAGTTGCGAACTAGATGGATACGAAGTAGGACCTAGCCACTCGATACGAAACACACGCACTGTTAATGGATACGAATGAAATCGATACGATCTGAGGTTCCTTGATGGATAGGAAGATGCAGCCGCTCTGATGGATACGAAGGTGATGGATCTGAACCGGAGCTCGGTGATGGATACGAAAACGGGGTTATCACCTTCAATTTGCATCGATCATAACTTGAGCATACGAACTCGGATTGACTTGAAATTTGGAATGCGGGCTTCCATGGCTTATTTTATCATGTCTTGCCAGTTGTAGCCTGATTCGGACTCGAAAAAATTTCATCGACATCCATAGCGAACCTGTGCATGCTCGATACCCAGGACGATTGATCCTAAGTTTACAACCAGTTCCTTGATATCTCGGCCTTGCCAAAAGACGGGATAACATTTGCCCTCCAAAGTAAGTCTTGTGGAAACATGACGTGCTTTGAAAAGATGCAGTCTTCACTCTGAACAGCCATTGCTTTTTTGTCGTAGGTTGTAACCATGCGTTGCTATAACTGATTGCTGTATGACAGTGCTTAGCTGTTTGTTGCCATAATCGTTATTAAATGAATATCCAATTCCTGTTGATGCAGAAAATGGGATATTGTTTCGACATATATGTGTATATGTTGATCTAACTCTCGTTAATGTTGCACACTCACGAGTTGTTGTCAGTTTTTTTGCATTGAATTTCGTATCGATCCTCTCCTGAACCGATGTGAAATTTGAGTTGCAACAACGATTTACAGTTGTTTTTTAGAGTTTCTTCGTATCATTCCTCTCCTGGATCGATATAGAAGTTGGAAAAGCTGTTCTCGAATTGATATGTTTGGCATTTATGGATACAAACCACCATTTCGTATCGATGGACTTCGATTGTTGTGGGTTGAGTATCGATGGATATGGATAAGTAGTTTCGAATCGATGGAATTCGATGTCTTTAGGACTGTCTTCATTGCGTGTTTCGTATCGATGAACTCTGTTTGTTTGATATGAATTGGCGATTCATAATTCGTATCGATGAAAATTGACCTTTGGATGTTGTGATCCAATGGATTCGAACGACATAGTTCGTATCGACGCCTTGTGGGTGGAGTCGAACCAATCGAAACGAACTGCAGCTTCGAATCGATAAGTCCTAGTGGTAATTTCGCCTCGATGAAGGCAAGGACCGATTGATTCGAATGGATCATTCGAATCGACCCGGGGGTTGACCGGTTGCGACCGGTCACGTGGACTAGGAGGCGAATCGACCCGGTCCTTCCCTAGGCTTCATATAAATACTCGAGGCTCCGGTCATTTTCACTTTTTCACTTTTTACCGCCGAACCCCCTATTTTTTACTTTCGCATCGATCCACAACCTTCGAGAAAGGAGAAGAACTGTAACCTGCTCTCGAATCGACCAGATTCAACCTTCCAATCCTTCGAATCTCATCTTCAACTTAGGTAGTGAATTGGTTGCAGCTAAATCCAAACGACGAGATTATCTCAGATCCACTCCATCTTCATCAATCATCCATTCTGGCAACCTTTAAGCTGGATCTGGGTCGAAGCTTTGTCGAAAATGGCCATGGCGATGTCTCTGTTGATTGAAGAAGAAAGGATGGAAAAAATGAATTGATCTGTGTTTCGTGTCGATCTGGGGACCTGTGTTCGAGTTGATGAAGGCAATGATGTTTTTCCTTAGATTTCGCATCGATCCCTGGGGATTTCCTAAGGGAGGTGATGCAGTTCGTAACGATTGCGATGGTGGTGGTTCGTATCGATATGAAATGATAGATACAAAAATTAGGAAAACAGTCGATTCGAAGTTCTCAGCTTTAGATCGATACGAATTTTACTCTCATGTTCGATATGAAAAATATCGACTCGAACGTGATCGATGTTTAGCTGAGACTTTCCTGATCGGTACGAACCTGACAATCGAGGATCGATTCGAAGTCATTATTTTTTAATCGATACGAACTCGAACCTTGACGATCGATTCGAAGCATGCCCCATGGGATCGATACAATTGCGTATCTTGATGGATTCGAACAAGCTTCCTGTGATCGATTCGAACCCATCCCACGATGGATACGAAATTTTTAACACTCTTTCGCATAATTCCGACGAGCTTCATTCTTGCATATTTGGACTTGGCAGTTAAACTGCATACTTGGCTACGTTTCGAAGCTCGTCGATGGAACCATAACAACTTTAAACCGGATCGATTGCTAACATTTAGATGATTTGGTGATGACGGTCAGCGATAACGGTCATCCCAACTGGAATTCGATTATCTTCGTTGTTTGCCAATTTTTCTCCAACTCTGCAAAATTTATCCAAGTAATGCACAATACTGCACAACACACACTTTACACGGGGGAAGACATGGGCTCTTTGTTGTCTAATGATGATTTCTCGTGAGTTAGTTAGCTGTGGAAACTCCAAGCTCGCAACCACAAGAAACTCAGAGTTTGACTCCTTCCAGACTTGAAATACCGGACATTGAGGCCGAAGTCATTGGTCCGGCGCCGGACGAATTACCCGACACATCCTTCATCAACAATCCATCAGACTCTGTCTCGTCTCATATTTCTGAAGATATGCTAGGGAGAATATGCTTAAGGCATGGTCTGTCGATGGATGATGTATTATTGCCAGGACCAAGCGACAGACCACACAACCCGCCGGAGGGGCATACCTCTTTCAACCGACATGCGTGTGCAGCTGGGACGCTCCCCCCGTTCAATCAGTATATAAGAGAAGTGCTGTCCTTTATAGGGATCGCCCCCTCTCAGCTACACCCAAATGGATACGCTTTACTCTATAGCTTGTTTATTGCATTTATGGAGCACCTCTATCGTCCACCCCGACTGACTGAGATAAGATACCTGTTCAATTTCAAGAGTTGGACAGACGGTCCATCTTTCATATTTCTGGAGGCCGTGAGAAATTGTCAAATAATTATGGGATCCTAGACCAGGCTGAGCTACTTCAAGACGGAGTGGTTCTATGTTAGATGCTCCCTAGGGTTTGCCCGACGATGGCTATTTAGACGTGAGTATTGCTATCTTTTCGAGTAGTCGGCAAGATAGTTGCAAATGAAACCCAACTCATACTCTCGTTTTCTTTACAGCGATATTTCAGCGACCCGAAGGCAGTTATTACAAGCAGATAGTTCGGGTTCTTCAAGAGGTCCCAAGCGAAGACAGGAATATCGACCCGGTCCTGACGGATAGGAATCTCAGAACTCTTGGGCTGATCGAGCGAAGACAAAGTATAATGCTCGATGGTGCATTAACAACTGCCTCGAAGGAACGAGTTGAACGAAAAAAGCCTAGAGTTGTTATAATCGAGGAGGCTGACTTTGAGAAAACTCACACCGATGAGGAACCGTTGGGCGAACCGGCGGATGTAGCCCAGAATATTGAAGAGAAGAGAAAAGGCAAGGCATCTGTATTTAAGCCATCTAAAAAGGGGAGATGGAAATCTGTTGTCACGTCCCGGCCCGCCTTCGGAATTAGAATTTCAGAGATATCTCCCCCAAGAACAGAGAATCTTTATGAAGGGCTCGCCGACCTTCCAATTCCGGACGATGTGTCCTTACAACATGATGCCGAATTGGATGAACTTTCACAAGCCTTAGTTTTAAGCGAGTCTCTGCCCACTAGCGCGGTTGACACATCCGGTTGGTCGCGGGGTTGCACATACATACACACTTCACGACACTACATAATTTTTTGACCGCAAGCTTCCTTTTTCTGAAGATTATTAATTTCGTTTCCATTTTTCTTTGCAGACACCATGTCCAGTCGAGGCTCGATGCTTGGAAGCCTGCGCAACAAACGTCGATCTTCATCATACTATGAATCGCGCAGGAGGGAAGGAGATCGAGATTATGATCAAGGGCATTCCAACTAGGAATGGACTGATAGGGATAGGGAATATGTACACTGTTCTCGATCATGCACTTCCCCTCCCAGAGCTCCCGCACCGCCTCTGGTTCATGTTTCGAGCCCCTAGAGACTTCACGGCACAGGCAGTCTTCCCACTCTTCACGGTCCGACTCATATCGCCAAACTGAGGTAGTGGACCCTTCAACCACCGCACAGGCCGTTGTCAAGACTACCGGGGAAGGAGCGATAAGGCTCGCTCAACTGAAAAAGGATTTTCCCAACATCTGTTTTTTTGGGTTTGTCTTCCCCCCGCGCTTAAAATGGGTACCGGCGTCGGTCGAAACCATGGTGCATGATTACATTGCAGATATATTTTTCCAATATCAGGAGTGGTCGAAGACCGCTAAAAAAGCATCAAAAGTAGCTTTTGATCGAGCGGTCAGGATTGAAAAGCTAGAGTAAGAACTCGATCAAAAAGATCGAATTATTCAAGCGCTCAATAGTGAAGCCGAGCCTTCTCGCAAATCTGAGAACGAGGCTCTTAAGAAAGACGATGAGGCCCAGGCGGTGATGAACAGGATGAAGTGGGAGCATTACGCCACGGTAGAGGACATGGGCCACCGGAACACCATTGTGACCGCTGAGCGGGATGCAGCCCCTAAAGAGCTCGACGAGCTTAAATCCAAATTTTCTAAAATCACAAAGGAAAAGGATGTTGCGAATGTTGCCGCACAGGAAGCGTACGATCAGGCGGTGGTGCTCCGGAGGGAAAGAGATGCGGCCATGGAAATGGTCCGCGAGGTGGAGGCCGGAGTTGATGAGAAAGTTCGACAGGCAGAAACCAGGCTTGAGGCGGACATAGAGGAGCTTCTCGTCACTTATAACACCAACGTACCGAGACATAGGAACTTGGCATGGCTCGATGATTACTCTACACATCCATACAATGCCTGGAATTTGCTGGTCGAAGAGGAAAAAACAGTGCAGCTGGGTGGAGCTTTCGATGAGTTTGAGTTGGAGAACCGCATACTGAACAAAGATGAAAAGAATGTTCTCCATGATTCTATGATCTCTCATGCTAGAGAGAGACTGGGCACCCAGCACTTAGAAACCGGGGAAGGTTCCGGAGTTGAGCATCATGTTGCTAGTTCCGAGATTGTTACTTCGTCTCGATCCGAGCCCACTCCTGTTATCGAGCCCCAGCCCGTCCCGGCCTATAATCTTGAACAGCCACGCCTATCTCATATTAATGAGCATTCATCCAAAGCTGTTCAGGCAACCGAAAGCCAAACTAAGGAAGGTACTCTGAACAAATTTCATGTGTATCTGAAGTGAAGGGCTTGTTTTCGAAGTGTGTTCTAACAACCTCTTTTCTTCTTTGTCCAGTGAGCGAAGTTACATTGACAGCGCCTCTTGCAATCCAAGAATCACATCAAGCGCAGGAGGCCATTATTACTGAGGCGATTACCATGACTGCGGTCGTGCCGACAGAGATGTCACAGGGGAGCTCACTGTCTTTGGTCGAGCAGATGATGAACGAGCTCCTAGGTCGAAACAGCGATCCTTTTGTGGACATGCCATTCATTCTTGGCGTGTTCCCGTCTGCTTCCATTGCTTTGTCACAGTCCATCACTACCTACCGTAAAGCCCGTGACGCTCATGAAGCAGAGATTTTGGCCGAAATTAACGCTGAGATGGAGGCGGAGGCTCGCTGCGATGATTCGAAGGGTGGAGTGACGGCGCCTGGTCCGACTCCACTTGTGATGATATCACCCAGGGGAACACTGGTTGATACTAGAGTGTCCACTCCGCCCCCGGTTGCAGATCCAGTTCCCCCGACTCCTCCTGAAGAGAGCATCCCCGTAGACTCGAGTTCGGAGGAAGACGTTGATATCATGCCTTCTTCAGGGGAAGATTCGCCAAAGGGTAAAGGTTTGAAGCGAAAAACTACTAGCGGTTCCGGCAGTTCCGCCTCGAAGAGAAGGCTGAAGAAGAAAAAGTAGATAAGCCCCCCTTTGGCGCATTTTTGGCAGTTCGGAGTGCACTTTTGTCTTTCTTTTTATAGGCCATGTATAGATGCAGGCTCAGCCCCCTGCTAGTAGAAATTTTTGGTATAACTTGTACATGAATATTCACATACAGTTATTTGAAATGAAATTTTGTTTCTTTGCTTCAATTTTTATTTCTTTTATGCTTAAGTATTTGCAGTATTTGAATTTCAGTCCAGTGCAATTGTGGTGTTTTTACCTTCAAGTTGAGTTCGTTTTATTTGCCAAGTCTGAAAATCGTGATCACAAGTTGTAATTGATGAAAGAGTTGAATTTTGGACATTGTATCGCTTCGGTTAGTGATTAACACTTAAGCTTTTCCCCTAGTTCCGGGGACCAGCACTTGTATTTCAATGGTCAATCGCACCTATTGCAAATCTTGAGCACATGTCCACACTCCGGGGACTTAGGTTAATCTGCGATCGTTAATCGGGTTCGCACTCTAGGAATCCGAAAACTATCGACGTTTGTAACACAGTTCGCACTCCGGGAACTTTGACTTAGTATTTATACTCCAATTCACACTCTGGGAGTTTGGAGTTAGCATTTATATTTCGGTTCGCACTTCGAACCTGGAGTTGATGTTCATACTCTGATTCATGCTCTGGGAACTTGGAGTAGGCCGACAGATGGGCAGTCACACCTGTTTAGGCTTTTTAGGAATTCGTTCACACTCTGGGAACGATGGATTTTACCGGGATTATGGATGGTAGGATCACATCCACCCCGAGCTACCAAGTGAGGTCGTTAGATGAACGGGTCCATCCTCCTCGAACTTGTCGAGGATACGGTCGAAGTTGTTAGGCGGACGGGTCCACCCTCTTCGAAGCCGTATTTATAAGTTTTGTACTCCAACTCGCACTCTAGGAGTTTGGAGTTAGCGTTTATACTCCGCTTCACACTCTGGGAACCTAGAGTTGATGTTTATACTCCAATTCGCACTTTGGGAATTTGGAGTTAATGTTTATACTCCGGTTCGCACTCTGAGAACCTAGAGTTGATGTTTATACTCCAATTCGCACTTTGGGAATTTAGAGTTAGTGTTTATACTACGGTTCGCACTCTGGGAACCTAGAGTTGATGTTTATACTCCAATTCGCACTCTGGGAATTTGGAGTTAGTGTTTATACTCCGATTTCCACTCTGGGAACCTAGAGTTGATGTTTATACTCCAATTCGCACTCTGGGAATTTGGAGTTAGTGTTTATACTCTGGTTCGCACTCTGGGAACCTAAAGTTGATGTTTATACTCCAATTCGCACTCTGGGAATTTGGAGTTAATGTTTATACTCCAGTTCGCACTCTGGGAACCTATAGTTGATGTTTATACTCCAATTCGCACTCGGTGAATTTGAAGTTAGTGTTTATACTCCGGTTCGCACTCTGGGAACCTAAAGTTGATGCTTATACTCCAATTCGCACTCTGGGAATTTGGAGTTAGTGTTTATACTCCGGTTCGCACTCTGTGAACCTAGAGTTGATGTTTATACTCCAATTCGCACTCTGGGAATTTGGAGTTAGTGTTTATACTCCGGTTCGCACTCTGGGAACCTAGAGTTGATGTTTATACTCCAATTCGCACTTTGGGAATTTAGAGTTAGTTATAGGACTGTCGTGTGTCGGTCCAGTTCAGCCTTTAATGTGACGGCTTGCCCCCGAGCTGAGGTTTCACTTAGTGAGTGGCCGGTCGTATCACAGTCACTCGCTATTTGAATAAATTCCATCGTATGATAGAACTTAGCTCTTCATGTGTCATGATTGTTGAATGTCGCATTCGGTGAATCACAGCTCTAGCTTGAAGAGATGGTAATTTATTGCTGGAACAGAAAAACATGGCAAAGTCAGTGCCTTATTATAAATTCAAACTTCAGAATGCAAAGACAAATTGCAAAGTATTCATAGACTATATAAGCCTGTCATGTGTAACAGTGACGAAGATCCTCGTCGTTCCAGGCTCTTGACAAAGTGGGTCCGCTACTGATGGTGTTTATCACTAATCTCCCATCGGCACGAGTAGAGTCCTCCTGTCTCGGCCGGTCGGGTTCGTTATTTTGATTTGATGGGCCCGCTCCTCCAGGCTGCGGCTCCCACAAAAACTATTCCAGCTTCCTTTCTCTAATCAATTTTTCCATGAGATCTTGCAAGTGATGACATTCATTCGTATTATGCCCGTAGCTTTCAGGAAACCTGCAAAATTTTCCCGTCTGGATTTGCCTTTCTGACGACGGTTTTGGTGCAGGTTTTTTGTATTGAATTGTATTACAGGTTTGTAAATACAAGTTCTCCAGTGATGTATTCAAAGGGGTGTAGTTGTCAAACATAGGATTCTTGCGCTGTGGGCCACGATTTTGATCTCGCTTTCTTTTTTGATTCACGTTCTCCTTCTGCTGATTTTGTTTATTTTGAACGTTCAACTGGACTCTTCCGGAACTCTCTCCGGATTGTTTGATCACAGCATTGCTTTGGATCCCTTCTGTGCTTGGCCCTGCATCAGTCTGCTTCCTAGACTGTTACGCATCTACCCTTCTCAGGAATTGAGCTGCCTTGGCGCAGAAACGGTCCATTGATGCAGGTAGTTTTCCAGCCAACCAGTTGCCAAACTCAGAATCGGGGTCAATCCCCTTAGTCAACGCCATAAGAATGGAGTTATCGTTCGGATTGCTAATTTCCGCACATGTAGCATGGAATCTTTATAAGCAGCGTCCGAGCGTCTCTCCAGGAGCTTGGGTGACACTAGATAGAGTGTTGACATTTTTCGGCCTTGCGACGTGCATGCAGAATTGCTCAACAAATTTTGTGGCCAATTGGTCGAAGGAAGAAATGGATCGAGGTGGCAGGCGAGTGAACCACATGGTAGCGATGCCCCCCAAGGAAATGGAAAAATTGCGACACTTCACTGCATCATCAGCTCTAATAACGCTCATCGACCATTCATATTTCAGAATATGTTGGTTGGGGTCGGAGTTTACCTCGTACATGGGTAGAATCGGCATTCGGAATCGCCGAGGGGGTTTAGCAGTAAGTATATCGTCTGTAAAAGGAGTGTGACTTCGGGAGATTCCCCAGTCGTCATTCGTGAGACCCTAGCTCTCATGGATCATCTGACGTATCATGGTCGGGAGATCCGACATTCGTATGTTCTGTGTGTGTTTGAGCCAAAATGTGGTTGGGTCCCACATTATGAGGTTGGACCGGATGCTGCCGACGGTCCACATCTCGCCTTCTTGGCTCATAGTCTTCCGAGACGTATGGTTCAGGAGTACGTCTATGATGACGACGGTCCAGGTTCGACTGATTTTGGGCATCGACCCCTGGTTTAACCGCGACGGTCGTGGCGTGGTAGTCTGTGGTGTAGTGAGGAGCGGTACCCCCTCGGGAGGAGGGCCCGGAATGGAAACTGGCTGATGGACCAACTCTCAGATGTCCATCGATCATTGCCAGTTGATATCCAGCAGTTTGTATGTGATTCCCATATAACCGAGGTCGCGGAGATCGATGATGATAATCAGAAGAGGAAGAACTTTCGCCGGAGGAGCGAGAAGCATGATCTCTCCTGGATCTCCTCCGCTTCTGGCGATTCAGCTGGTTGGTCGGCTCGGCATTGGCGCGTAGTTGTTCTGTTAGTTGTTGCAACTTTGGGTCAGCTCTTGAAGCAACAGTTGGAACTCTTGACGGGTAACCGGACCCGATGGATTCGAGTGCCCGGTAGCGTCTTGGTTAGAGGGAGGTAGTGGTGTGGGATTCTGTCTATCCTGGTCTTCTTGATTGACAGCGTTGGAGGTGTTCCTTGTGCTAACCATCTTGGGGGTTGAACTCCTTTCCTAGACTTTATGCAAATATGAATAGAAGGAAAGGAACTCGAATTAGTGATCTGGATCTCTCTCTTAGATTTATGCAATCCGGTATCGACGACAGATCCAACGAGCATGAGAAAATCTGGGTATTCTCGTTGAAAGCGCCAAAGTGTTTGTACCAAAATTGGGCACAACACTCTTTGGAAGTTTTTGAAGAGATAACAGTGAAGAATATAAATTTAAAATGAGGATTATCTAACAAAAACTCCAAACAACAGGAATGCAAATGCACAGACAAGCGATTTAGAGTGGTTCGGCGTGTTGCCTACGTCCACTATGTAGTTTTTGTGACTTTATTGATTCTCTTTCAACAATTACAAGCGATTACAACAAACAACAGTGAAATACAACTCCGAATTCGAATTCAACAGCAAGAGTTGATGTAAGTCTTGATCCGACAGAGTCTGGGCGCTTGAGAATCAAAAAGATCCCACTTCTGTAGGCTCTGGGGCTCTATTTATAGGCGTAGGAGGCTGAGACTTCGCTCAAACTTCGGGAGATTTTCTCTGGCACGTGAGGGGGACCATATGACCAATTCCAGAAAGTTTCGACTAGATCCGTGATCGATACGAAATCATTTCGTATCGATCAAGATCATGTCCGATGTAGCTGAAATTTGGTAGGAACGTTCCTTTGCTCATATGTAATCTTCTGTGAAAATTTCATGGCATTTGGATCAGTGGATTTTGAGATATAGTCGATACGAAATTGAATTTTTCGATGGATGTTTGATTCGAATCCATGGTTTCGAATCGATGCACTTCGACTCGATGAAGCACGTGAACCTATGGCAACGTAGCGTGCACTCCTCGTATCGATCCACTATTTGCTCCGGTTTGACCACGTCGCATCCATGAATCTCGCCTCGTTTGCATTGATGGCCATTATCTGATTCGTATTGATTGATACGAAGTAGTCATGACTCGATGGAGTTTAACAGCAGCAATCATTGATCGATACGAATAGATGAAGGCCGATGGTTACGAACTAGACACTAGTTGTCCAATACGAAGCATACTACTCATCGATCGATACGAAACTGATCGATTCGAAGTATGGCATAACGATGGATGCGAAGTGAGGTTACCTGATGGATGCGAACAGCAGTTGCCAGATGAATTCGAATAACCACTTATCGATAGTTGCGAACTAGATGGATACGAAGTAGGAACTAGCCACTCGATACGAAACGCACGCTCCGTTGATGGATACGAATGAGATCGATACGATCCGGGGTTCCTTGATGGATACGAAGATGCTGCCGCTCTGATGGATACGAAGGTGATGGATTCGAACCGGAGCTCGGTGATGGATATGAAAACGGGGCTATCACCTTCAATTTGCATCGATCATAACTTGAGCATACGAACTCGGATTGACTTGAAATTTGGTATGCAGGCTTCCATGGCTTAATTTGTCATGTCTTGTCAGTTGTAGCCTGATTCAGACTCGAAAAAAATTCATCGACATCCATAGCGAACTTGTGCATGCTCGATACCCAGGACGATTGATCCTAAGTTTACAACCAGTTCCTTGATATCTCGGCCTTGCCAAAAGGCGGGATAACAGTTGCGAGGCACTCCTTGATCGACATGATGTCGAATGTTCTCTGCATGCACCTCTTCCCTGATATTTCTATTTTATCCTTGAGTTTATGACACTCATTGATGGAGTGGTCGTTTATTTGATGGAACTCAAATTACTATTCATTACCGTGAGGATCTTTCCTTTTCCCAGTACTAGTGGTAAACTATCTTTGGAACGATACTCAGTCCCCAATTGTATGATACATGGATTCCATGTCTCGTGTCCAGGTGGCATGTTGTCTTTGTTTTATTCTATTGACCTTTGCCTCGATGGTTGGTTGTCTCACTAGGGTAGGCATAGTTTGAACGTCAAGCCTTATCATTATTGTTGAAAGATCAACATCTTCCATAATCATGATGTCATTTGCTCATTGATAGAAATCGATTAGGGACATAGACGACTGCTTTTATAACTCCTTTCACATTCTGAAGTTGTACCTCATCCTCGAGTAGAGGACTACAACCAGCCTATTATTGTAGATATCCCTAGCCCCTAGTTCACTAGCATTCCTGACATGGGATTTAGAAGCAATGAACCCGGTCTTGGAATCTATGCACAGCCGGGCCAACTAATGAATGTTGCTCAGCTATGGATGTAGGAACCAACAAGAAGCCAGTCTTATGAGAGTAGAGGGAAAGAGTAAACAATTTACTGAGTTAAAATGCCTGCCGGCCCAGGTGATGAAGTTGAAAGTAGTAATGTGATCTAATGGGTTTGCACACCAATTGTATTTGTCAATATAAGGCAAGGCATACATCATTAATTCATTTCCTCTCGAAGGCCAGCATTTGCTTGCTATAAGAGGGTTTGGCCTACAACCATCACATAGCTCAACTGGCGTCTCTATGGAGTGGGAGACTGACGATGACGATGCATGGGAGATTAGTGATGATGGTTATGATGATGATCTAGGCATGTGGAACTCCTCTCCATATGTACAGAGAGCGATCATGAATTCTGGCCCGCCCTTCTCTTGATCTAGGCTTTGCAAGACCCTTATGGGATTGGGAGTGTGCCAAGGGGCTCTTCTTTCTCTGCAAATACATGAGCACTACCACAAAGATGCTCAAACCTCCAGTCTCTAGCTCCGTCTGCCGCCCGATGGCGTTCAAAAGCTGATGTTCACTCTACTAAAAGGGAATGGAGATTTTTTGGTTCCTTATGCACAACCTTTTCCAATTCAATTTCAATAATATGACCCGGCCCGTACAAGTTAACTCTCTCCTATTATGAACATGAGCCATCCTGATTGATGTTTCAAGCACTACCCTCTCCTTGGCGGTAATAACAAGATTGTAGTTACCAGGGATAATTGGTTGTAGAAGGGTTAGTTCTGCCACTGAAGGAGGTGTAGGACCAAAGTTCTTCGTCATCTAAGCATCCAACCTTGTTCTTTGATCATTCACTTTATGGGCAAGAGTTCTTATGTTGGTATAGCCTTAAAGCACACTTTGCTACTTGTCATTGTTGAGCTCAAGGATAGGGAAAACGGTGCTAGCAACCTGTTTATCGTTAGTCTCATGGTCAGTAGAGTTGTTACCTTTGTTCGCATCATTAGGTTCATGGTGACAACTAGAATATATATTGTAGTGGGGAAGAAAAAGGGAAGATTGGTGAGAGCTTTTAGATTCGACACTCCTTCAAGTGCGAAAATGTTGATTAAAAATTTAGTTAACCTCAAAATTAGACTCGTGCATTTGTATTATCAACTAATTGCTTGCTCACACTAGGCTTAAAAATGAAAAATAAGGAGTAAAAATGAACAAATTAAAGTAAATAACACAAAATATAGAGTGGTTCGACTAAGCTTGCCTATGTCCAGTGCGAAGAACTTATCTGTATCGGTCTCTTATAATTATAAGAAATTACAAGAGAACTAATAAAAAATTGGCACTTAATCTTATAAACAAACTGAACGTGAGAGCTTTTGTGGTTTTGCTTGCTGGAAATATTAATTTCAAGCCTAAAAATCAATCCTTTGATATTATATGGCAATGGGTATTTATAATAGTGAAGTAGATCGGTGGACTGTTGAGATTGCACTGTGAAAGTAGAAAATGTCCCTGGCCGTAAATCTACTTGCTTAAATTGATAGATAACAGCTTTAAATGTGGTTAGAACATCTGGCTGAGAAGCGTGCCAACTAGGACGCCACACAAGGCACATATTTTGTGCTAGAATGGTGATATGGTACAAAAATGGGTGCGTTTTTGGTAGACGGACCATAGTAGTAGGTATACTAGGTTGTATTGTCATCCTTTAGCATACTTTTCTAGGATATAAGGTTGGAGAGAAGCTTATGATGCATAGTGCTGGTTGATTGATGTTTTAATGAAGATTACTTACTAAAGCTGAAGTTGGCAAAGCACCAAGTTGAAGTTGGCCAACGACAAAGATGAATGGAATGGGGAGCCAATTGTATGGTTCGAGACAGGCTCACGGGACTAGTTGGCTATATGTCATCTTGTGTCGAGTCGAGCCTAGATGAAGCTCTAGTGTGTGCTGAGTAGGTTGAGTGCAGCCAGGCTGAAAGTGGACTGGATTGGACTACGCCGGGCTAAATGTGGGCCGGCTTGAACTATATAGGATAATAAGTGTTAGCTGTCATGTATTTGGATCGGACTTAGAATTACAGGCTGGCTTATTTTTGGCGGCTTAAGTCTCATCAAGCAAATTGACCTCAAACGGGCAAAGCCTTTGGCCAGCTTACCTTTTAATGGCAAGAAAACCGAGCAATAATTTTCCCCCTTAGCCCGTCTCTATAAGCGTAAGCAGATTTGTTAAATCACGAAGATCCTATAGCTTGGGATTTCTGCTTTACATTTAATGCGTGCACCATATTTCAACACTTGATTAGTCGAGATAATACATTTTCCAAAGTGACACTATGGCTATTCAGTCATTAGGACCATTGAAGATGTGACAATGTCATTAACTATACCTAGATGGACGATGTCGTCTTGTATTTTGAGTCCAACGGCTGTGATCGAAGGGGTAAGCTTATAAATACCCCTCTTCTTTGTCCCCTTCACTTTTATTGAAACTCAAAATATTATTCTTCATTAAAAAAATTACCCAGATCTCAAAAGATTTTTTAATAATCCTTCTTTATAAACTGAAAGCTTCTTCTTCCTCGCCTATACTGCTACATTTTTGAATGTGTGGCGCTTTTGCTATTGAAAGAAAAATGCTTTTTTGTTTTATTTTTTCTTGTTGTCCGAAGAGATTGATTTTGAATTGATTTTGCGTTATTGCATGGCCAAAACCTAATTTTTCTATTCATCTTTTGGACAACGATCAACCATCACTGCCATGTCATTGATGGTCTATCGACATTGACAAACTTTCTTGTTTCCTGCAAATTTAGAAACTATACATGTGTTATGGGCCATGGTTTTAAGCTCGAACTGGAAGCCTTGGGATTTAATTCAAATAGTTTGTAGATATGGGCTAAGAGAGCCAGCAATTTACATAGGACCGTGGGGTTTGTGTCATGAGTCGGCCTTCATGGGATGCCCGACATGTGTATCTCCAATTTCCTATTCCCTTCCTACCTCATCTCCCTCTCCGAAGTGTTGCCTTCGGTTCTTACTAGGTTTAGATGTTGGGAACTTGAAGTTTAACTTAGGCCACTTATGTTTCAAATGGCAGCCCTGGATCGACATCAGTCGGAACTTCTAACAGACCATATCCACCTCCCTCCGCCTATTTTGGTTGGTCCCTGGGCTAATTCAAAGTCAGAGCCTTTCTTCCTATCCAACCTTCCTCATTTATGTTCTATATGCTTTTAGGCTTGCACCAGTCAGTTTTCTCCTACCAACTAATGGTTCCTTTGTGTGGTTGATGTGGCTTGCACGGATGTAACAACCCATATTTTATTAATTTAATTAATTAATTAAAGAGCTAAGATAAGCTAAATGAGAAGAAAATGGGTAGTGAATTAATGAAAAAGAGTATGAGGCCCCAAGCCCAAATTATTGTGGGACAGTAAGTATTACTCTTTTTTGTTCATTCGTTTCATTCTACTAAAAATAAAATAAAAGGTTGAGAGGAACATTAATGGTGGTAGACCAAAGAGAGGGAAAACGGGGAAGAAAATGCAAACACAAGCTAAATGAGTAAGAAGATTATGCTGCGCTGTTTCGAAGACCTAGCCGAATAATACTATACCTATTCTACAGTTCCAATTATTTAGTTCTGGTTAGATCCCATATGCTTTTAAATATGATGGATTTTTATATGGATTTTCATTAAGAACTAAAAAATTTAATGAAGTTTTGGGAATAATTTGATGAACATGGGATGTTTAGATATATTTCCATATTCTAAAGATTTCGATATACTATGGAAATTTAATATGATGTTGTAATCATGATTTAGAAACGAGTTTTTAGTTTGAGAGATTTCCATTGTCAAAATAATTTATCATGAATTTTTGAAGGAGAAAACCTAAAAGATAAATAAGAAAATTTTCTACACAATAAAAATAAAGAATAAAGTATATTAGAACAGTTATCCATGAATTTATTCGGAATTTTTATAAGGTTTTCTATGAAAATGACAATAAGCTAATATAATATGGGAATTGCGTTGGGAAAAAGGAACTGCGCGGTCGATTGTAATTTATAATTATATGGTGAAACAAGTGTTAGATGAATAGGGGACCAGATCCATATAAGAGATAAAAAGAAATGTCAAGGAAATTATCAATAATAGAAAGTGGAATCAAAACGTATTAAATGGCAGCATACGTAAATGCTTCAACAGACGTATCAGACTTTGTTTAGTACGGAGCTGAGTTAGCGGCATAACGTTTTATAACAAAACTGCACATATAAGGATGGTTTAGTGATTTGCTAAGGAGATCAAAAGACTCTCAAGGAAGAGTAGTTGTGTAATGCTATATAAGCTGTACTATGTCGCCATATGTAGGGGACATACCGAGCTGAAATTTGGAAGCATACACTAAATAATTTAGGAGTGTACTGTGCATAGGGTTGATGAAAACTATACTACGCTAAAGTACGTTGTGAACGAAACCTAATAAAAGATGATTAGGTGAGGCTTCGGAAAGCTCAGGGTTAGCAAGGAGGAAGAAAGCTTGTGCTAGAATAAGGTCCTGGAAGAGCTATTGACGCTGAGTGTGGACGATCACTTGAAGCACATCTAGAGGTGGTGAGGAAAGGCATTCAACTTCCAAGAAACTATGAGTAGCTGTTTCATAGTAGTTTCAATTTTAATTATAAAAAATATGGACCGTGGGTGGATGTTTCATCACAATCCAGAACTTAATGATAAATATGGACTGCAGGTTGTCTTTTCATAGTAGTCTTGAGGTTTAGTGAATAAAAAATATAGATTGTGGGTAGTTGTTTCATAGTAGTTGAAAGTTTAACTAAAGAATATGGTAATGGAAGATTTTATGCAGTTTAAATCTAGTGAAAGAATTTAAAGGATATTACATGGGGCTTATTCAAAGCAGCATCAGATTAAAGACTGATTAAAAATGGGAATTGCATGAGGACTGAACCGGGATGCAGTAATAGATGGAAACCACATAGGAACGCATAAGGTGCAGTATTAAATAGGAACTATGTACGTCATTTACTATTAGTGTTTCACTTATGATGTCGTGGACAGTGAGGGGAGAACCTATTCCATGTTATACGGTGTTGTCTTACTATATGTTTGTTCGTGGTAAGTATTATTCACATCAAATCGTTTGTCTGATTCGTGTTTTTATTATTGTATTCCCCATAAACTCATGGTTACTCATTTGAGTAAGTTGAGTTTGTGGGATTAGACATGTTTATACTTGAGCCATGGGATGCAGATTAAAGATGGAGCAGGAGGCTTTATTAGCTAATAATGATTTTATTTCCGTTATTTAATTAGTTCAAATATCATTCTAACATCCCAAAAAAATTAATTTAAATTTGGAACTTATTTAAATTCTTGTAATTTAATTTGAAAAGTTCAAAACAAAATAAAATATTATTAACGTTAAGTGTTACAAAATATATGGATATAAATAAAATGTTTGTAATTTAAGTTCTAAATAAATGAAGGAGAAAAAAAATGTATAACAAAAACAAGAATTGTGTTAAAATATAAATACATAAGGTAAGTTACAAACTATAAAACAAATAATAATAATAACTATGGCAAGCTTACACTAAGCAAGACAATCAAACAAAAATATATAACAAACAAGGATTTTCAATTTTTTTGTCAAACCATAAGAATGAGCATATGTATATGTTAAAAATATATGTTAATAAGGATGCATCAGACAAGTGATACATGTAAATTTTGTGCATGTGAATTAGTAAACCAGAAAAAAAAACAATCAAATAAAGACTTATACAAGAAGATATGAAGAAAAATATCTTTAAATAAAACAAAAATTGTACTTACAAGAAAATTAAATAAGATTGTATGTAAACTAAGATAAAGACATGAACATTTAATGCCATCTTCTCAGCATGTACAAAAATCATACTCAGCCGAAATTATCTTGGCTTAGCCACCAAAAAGAAAGCATTCTGGCCAAAGATAGTAGGCAATGGAAGAAAAAAAATCTGAGCAAATAAAAAAAGAAGAAGAGAAAACCAGATTAACCTCCCCTGTAAACTCTTCTTTATATATGTAATACAACTTAGTTTCATTCGTTCAAACCATAACTTTGCAAACCTGGAAAAGAAAGAATCATTATCTTATAAAACTCAAATATCATCCAAGATCAAAACAAAAAAAAAAAGAGAAATCAAATTGCAGTTTTTTTTCCAAAGACAAATTTAAAGTACTCTCTATTCCAAGAAGTCCTTTCAGGTGAGTGAACTTTCCTAAGCTCTGAAGTTGATGTGCTGTTTGAATGTAAAATTTAAACAAGTTGAAACATTGTTGTATGCATAGAATCCATGAGTATGTACACATGCCTATGCCTATTAATTCAAGTCTGAATCATCTTATTTCCAGGTTATAGAAACTCATAATCTTGTATAAAATCTAACTTTCCTACCCCTGATTTTTGTTTAACCTCAGAATTCAAACAAAAGTTGTTTGTTTTGACATGTCTTAAATTATAAAAATGAATTTAAGCAAAATAAACTAAATTTCTCTGGAAAAAATTTAAAAACGCAGTCACAATGCAAACCCTATAGGAATTCAAATGTTATTAATCTTAGTTTCTGGTATATCAATTTAATTGTCATACAAAAATACTATTTTTAAAACTTGAATCGTAATTTTTAAATGAGGGATGAGAGAGCGGTTCGAATTTGTTCAAATTTTGTTGTTTTGGTCATTTCTGGTGATCTCGATGTTGAGGGAGGTCGGAGTTCTTTGAGATGGTAGTGGAGTGATCGGGGGTCCTAGGAAAAATACTTGTTGGCCTTGCAGGTGAACGTGGTGGCGACGGTGATGAATTCTAGTTCGTAGCCCTTGTTTTTGTGAGGTCGAGATCTTCGATTCGTTCGCCGCCGTGAAGCAATCGAGTGCTACAGGAGTTTGGGAGATGGTAGAGGGGGTGACGAAGAGTGGTTGGCCGGAGTTGTTGACCTTCTGGTGGTCGAGGTTGCGGAGGCGACGTGTTTTCGAAGGTTGAAGGTGATGTTGCTCGTGTTTCCAGGTTTGGGTGGTGAACTCGATTTTGATTCGAGGCTCATGCAAAGGTTTAGATGATAGTTTTGAGTTGCTGCGTGGTTAGGTGATGTGTCGGAGTGATCATCGATGACCAGAGGGAGCTCTGGTGATGGTGCACGTGCACCGTGCATTTTATGGTAACCTGGAAGTTGTTGTGTAGTTTGGGATGGAGCTGGGTTTAGTTGCGTATTGATTCGAGTGTGGCTCAAAGTAAGCACGGGGAAGAACGTTGGGTGGCTCGAGTATCCACTCGAGTAAAAATGTTGGTGCACCGGGTTTAAATACTTAGAATTTTTTTTAAAGTTAAAACATGGGCTACTCGGGTTGATTTCGTTATAACCCGAAGAAAACACAAAAATTTCTCGTGCGTGACTAGAAGCAGGTCTCAAGACCAATTTATAAACAGTTTTTACTTTAAATTTTTTTTCAAATTTTAAGTCACTTCTAAAATATGTTCAATCAATGATCTGATTTGGAATTTTGACTTAATTTAAGACTTAAGAGAAATGTTTCAAGAAATTAAATTTTAGTTTATTTAGTTTTAATATAATATTTTTATAAGGTTACTTATATTAAATAAATAATGTAACTTAAAAGAAAATTTAGATAAATAACCAACTGTTTTGGGAAGCGATCAAGAATAATTAATTGATTAACAAAGTAATTAAGGATTTATAATTAAAATTGATTAATAGACTATTAAGTGTCTAAATTATTTATAATTAAGAATCGTAAATTAGATAATTTAAGTTAATCAATTTATAATGTATAGTTAACTAAGTTAATTGATTGAGGAATAATTTATTAACGAAGTTAATTCAGATTTAATTAATTTATTTGTCGTTAAGAATAATTGATTATTGATTAAAATAGCTGTGTGGTTAATTCACTTAAACCCCATTGGAAAATAATTAACTATTGTTCTGCACTGGATTGTTATGTCTGTTGTGATCATAATACTGTGTGATGTGAATTGCTCTGTACTGCACTATGATTCGTGATTTGTTTCTGTGTGATTGTGGAAAACCCATTGTCCCATAAAACGGTATCTAAATTTATATGCGACAGGGAGTCGCGTTCCAATTGGTTATCCGAAACCCACATCGAACCTTGAATATGAATCTTTGTGATTGATACCTCCACGTATTTTTTTAAATTGAACGCGCACTATTCGGTTTAGCCAAGAGAGGACCTTTGTGTCGTATAACCCATTCAGAATATGTGGTACGACATTATGAATAGCTTTTGAAGACCGGTGGTGAAGACCGGGTATTTGCGAAATCGATAGGATGACCTATCATTTTTCCATGCACCGATTAGCTACGGTATAGAGATTCCCTAAGTGATGGAAAGTCCAATCGAGGTTGTGAATGCCCGGATTGCAAGGATTTCTTTGGAAGTGCCTTCGGTTCTGTTCGAACCCGGAACAAACTTGTATGGTTGTACGTCCGACATTACAATTTGAGATATAAAGCTGATTTCTTTCAAATGCATATCTGTTGGTGGCGGAGAATTTATTCTCTTAGCTTAACACCCTTCTCTGAGACGTACGAGCTCATAGGTTATGTAGTTGAAGGTTATTAGTGATATACTCCCAATTTGGTAGTGTGGCATGCTGAGTGCTGCCGATCATTTGTTGATCGAAGCAGGCTTTGCGAAAAAGCGTAGCTTTGTGGACGAGACTTCATCGAACCTCACAACCTAGTTATGGTCGAAACAGGAATCGTGGCAGCAAGGTTATTCGGGGGTATCTCCCCCTGAAGGTATGTCCATTTCCTTATGGATTATGGGTGGTATCATGGTATGGAGCCTAGATACTTACTGTGTGGTTACTGCAAACTTATTGCTTTGTGGTTGTCGGTTGTGAAGCGCTTCGGATAAAGGTTGGTAACAACCGGGAGGTGGCATACTCGTGTCAGTTGTTACCTAGTTACAGAGGCAACCTGGCCTTGTGTAGCAGAGATCCGGTTAGGTTCTCGGGGGCGTCCCTCCAGAGGCGTTCCATTTTATATGGGAAGTTCCTTTGCCCGACCATTTGTTGGAAATCCAATCATCCAATACGAGCCCTTTACAGTTTTATTTGTAGAACCTGCCATTTAACATGGTAGCTATAGTAGGCATACTATAATGGTACGTATGCTGGCTAAGATTAATATTATACTTTCGAAAGGTTTTCACACTATGCACTAATAATAATATTTAAAAGTGTTTTCTCGTATCAAGCATTTTTGACCGTCATAAGGAGAAATCTCCTCCAAGTTTGCGCTTGCATTGTGTGTGTGGTGGGAGGCCTTATGGCAGTTTCATTTTCAAAACGCATTGCAGATTTCTTTAAAATTCTTTTGTCTGCTTTTGATAAGAATAAACTGCTTTTATTTCGAACAACTGTTTTGTTTACTCATACCAGTCTCATGACTGACCCGGAGTTTATTGTTCCTTTTCTAAACTCTGGGTGCCCATAATTTTCCACACGGGCAGCCTAGAAGCAGGTTATCCGTGTTTTGGAGCTAGCTTGGATTTGAGGCCTTCTGGAAGCTTTGGATTTGGTAATCTTTTGAAGTGTTGGAGTTTTTGAAGACCTTGTCAAAGAGGAAGTATGTTGGAACTTGTTGAAGTTTCTGTCGTTGTATTATGGTTGTATCATATTTGTATCACTCTGATATCTGGAATCGATGTTGTATTGGATATTGTATCATGTTGTATCTGTGTTGATATATGACATTCATTTTGTTTCCGCTGTTTTATATTCATCTGATGTTGTTATAAGCTCCATCCGACTGGAGTTCGATGTTTGAATCTTTGACAGTCGAATACAAGTGAGGTATTTAGTGTCAATTTTTGAACATTGGATTTTGGATCGTGACAATCATCATCATATGTTGGTCAGACTCTTTACTATGCTATTTTCTAATATTATTTGACCCTGTATGGGAACGACTTTGGGGTTAGTTTTGGAGTAGATAAATGCAATGAACTTTAAGACAATTTCTATGTAATGAAAATTTTTAGTTGCTTTATTAACTTAGACTATATTTGAATATACTAAACTCATTTCCATCGCTTAAAATTAATTAAAGTGATGACTGCAGCATCATAGGCTTAGTCTCAAAGTGGTGGATGTTACAGTTGGCATCGAAGCGTAGGTGTAACAACCCTGCTTTCTACACCATATAAATTAAATAAATTTAATTAAAATAAAATATTTGAATTTTATTTTTGATAATTAATCTTTTGAAAATAAATTTACAGTTAATTAAATTCTGTTGAATAAAAGATTTGACTTAGTAAATCGAATTCAACTAATAAATTCTCCACGGATATTATATTAAAATTGAGTAAAATATTTTAATTAATATAAAATATTTTAAAGTAAAAATAAATTTTATATGTGACTGTAATAGTTGGAAAATATGTTTATTTCATAACAGCACAATGAACGATTAAATAAATAAAATCGGGCATTTAATTGAATAAAATTATCCAATTATCAGAATATAATTTGTAGAATTAGGTGTAAATCTTTTATATTAGATTGAAATTTATTTCAGTGGTTAACTTCAAGTTTAAATGTAAAAGAAAGTATATGATTAAATTAAACAAATGAGAGGGGTCTAACTGTAAATAATACTTGTTCCAGTGCATTCCTTAGCCCTCTCTTCTAGATTCTTCCTCCACAGAATAATCAAACAAGGCTGCACCCTAACTTCCCTCTCTTGGCTCAATCTATCTCATGCAACTCTCAAAAAGTAAAAATCGCATATTAAGAGAACATCACGTTCTGGCCTAGCTCGCTCCAGCGATGGGATGCCGCGATGCGACAAAGAGGTTTTTTCGCGTTCGACCTGAGGGGAAGCAGCAAAAAAAGGTGGTTGACTCAAGGATCGCTTGTGTACAGATCTCTAAATGACGTTGCCTGCTTACTTGCGGAAATGGATGGTGAAGGCTTCATGCAAGGGTGCAAAGGGCATGAGCATTTCCAAAGGCAGGATGTGCACGTTATAGAGAGTGAAGGCTATCAACATTCATATTAGTGTTTTGGGAAGTGATTTGGGAATTTTAAATGCTTGCTGGAGAGAATAGGAAGATTTAACAAGGTGAGTTGTATCCATAACTCACAACTATTGCCTAGATCCCATTTTCTTTGATTTTATTTGAATGTTGTGTGATGCAAATTTGTAGATATAGATTGCATTAGATGAGAATAGAATTGTGCATCATTGATTATTGGTTGGTGATGATGATATTTCTTGATTACTAAATTTATATGTTGTGCATACAAAATAGATGATTGAAATAACCATACGCAACACTTGAAAATGATCAGAAAGGAATAAATAAAGTAAAATAAGAATATTTGAAAGAAATAAAAATATTTTGGATATAAAAGGCGAATTTTTGGAATGAATTTATATTTGTGCCAATTTAAAAAATTGGAAGTTTCATAAAAGAATATTTTGGGATAATAATAAGTTTAAATGTGATTTATTCATTGAATGGAAATTATTATAAATAAAAATCTATTTAACATTTGGCCGTTAAGGATAATTTTAGAAGTATTATCTTTTGTATTTGATTATTTTAAAATAAAGGGAAAGATATTTAAATTCCTTTAGACATATTTACAAAAGATTGGAAATAAATTATTTAAGTAAGTGAATTTTGAATTTTTTTTATACAAGTAAATCTTATAAATCTATTTTATAATGTTAAATATTTAGAAGTGTTGAAATAAAAGAGAACTTTAGACACATTGGTTAAAGGATTTTGAACTAATAGTGGGTTTTAAACACATTGGTTAAGGAATCTTATTTTATGGATTTTGGAAATCATTTATATTGGAATATTGAATTATTTAAATTTGTTGTTAAAGGAAATTCTTATAAAACCTCTTTGGTATTAACATCGTTGAAGAATAATTTCAATGTTTGAAATTATTCCGAAAGAGGAGTTTAAAGGCTTGGAATAGAATGAAGTTAATTTTTAGATCTCCTTATAATAAAACAAGAGTGTTGGAAATATTTATTCATGAAACTACAAATGAATTTTGAGATAAGAATGAGAATTTTGCAATTTATACCTTTTCAATTGAATATTGATATTTGAGATTGTATTAAAGATTTTTTGAAAAATGTATTTTAAAACCCCTTCCGAATCAATTGAGTAAAGAAGGATTTATATTATGTGTAACGAGAAATTTAAATAAACACGGTTATTGTACCATCAGTTATAGGAATTTCGGTAATATTTCTTCGATTATTCTTTGGAATTGTTATATAGAATAATATTGTGTGAAATTCTAGATTGTGTTGAAGTTGAGTAAACGAATTGATAATACTGTCTGGTATGGGACATTTGGTGACACCATTTGGTATATGACGTTCGGTGCTACTATTCTTTTTACTCTTTAACTTATGGTATATGATATTACTATGGGTATGGAGTGTAGTTTACGAGCATTGAGTTATCGAACGAGTAACACCAAATGGCATGGGATGTTTACGTGATATTTGTTCAATTACCTATAAGTGAGGGACATTCTTATTTTACAAAGTAATGTTCAGACAAAGGGTCCATTATGTGTTTTTATCCAGATAGACTAGAGACCACCCTAGTTGATCGTAAGGTCGCACCCCAGATGTGGGGCATCGTCTTATTATGTATATATGTGTTATGTGTTGATGTTTGGATCGCATGATGATATGCCCCGATGACACACCAGCCAAATAGCATGTTATCATTGGGCAGTAGGCTCATGACCGTGAGTATAGATGGATGTAATGTCACAATGACTGGAGATAATTAAGATTGTGGGTGTGCTATAAGTGTTGTACCATGGAGTGTGCTGTGTAGCTCCCAGCTGGGATACATGTGAATAAATGATTATATCATAGTATTTAGATACTCTCCTAAACATTTATTCAGATGCGAGGACCTCTTAACCCACTAGAGCATCTCATATGCTACGAGACTCCCGACTGGAATATGCGATTTGAGATATATAAACATACGCTGGCATTCTTAAAACACCTCATGAGATTGTGTGCTTGTTGATGGTCGATTCCCTTTTGTGTTATGGGTATATTGAGTGCTGATTGGATATTTTGTTGTTCCACCCTTTTGATTATATGCCTTAGATATGTTGATCGTCCTTATTTGGGAATGAGTTATCTTTTGTCTGCATGGTTTTGAGATTTGTTGACACTTGAGTTTTGCACGTGCCATTTCGTGTTGCATTTGTTTATACCATATCAATTGTTATTTTATATCAGCCTCTACATTCTAGACATAGTCTGGCTCGATGTGTTATTTATGTAATACTCAGCTCAGTCAAAGACACTTCAATTTCAGTTACATGTTGACCAGTTTGTGGATGTTGGACATAAATGGTGGGTAGTATTTGTATATAGTTTGTATATTTATATTCGCATGTGTTCTGTGTTGTCGAGATATGTATATTAGGCATGTAATCCATTTTTTTGGCCCATTTGGCATTTTTCCTATTTTATTAAACCCATCTGGACTTATGTCATTTTATACAATATATACTCATTGTGTTGATAACTTCTGATCTTTGTGATTTTTGTTATATTATGTGTTATTCTATCTTGCAGGCACACGTGCTTGTTATTTTGTGTCGATATTGCGTACGTATATAAGAGTAGTTTATGATTTTTGAGATACATATCGGTGTTATCCTAATGGAATATACACATGTATAAGCCTAATATCGCCTCATTCTTCGTATTATCAGACGGTATTACACTGTAATACTCTTTGATATTATAGGTATAGTGGTGGGGTATTAAAGTTTGTATCGGAGTAGGTTTAGAATAATTCAGATTATAAGCTACACGAGTCCTGGCCTTAGATAAGACATAGAATCCCTGTCCCCGTAGGGTATGGTAGATTATTGTTTATACTCAAGTGATAGTAGGAGTATATGATGATTACCGGGGTAATCATCTATCAGCATATTTGTATTTTTCTTATTATTATATAATAATATTTCTTTTACTTATTTCCGAGTCCTTGTGTAAGATAAAGATTAGCTAATGGAAGTCGTGAAAGTTGATGTTGTTAGGCAGATGAGTAGTGTCGGCATTAATGACGATGAATGTTAACCTTTGGTGTGGTTCGAATATGAATAAGTGATCCAGTAGTGATCAGAGTTGCGTAAAGAAAATAGATAGATAGTTTTCCATTGAAGGTGTTTATTTGCATAGCCGAAATGTGTGTATGTATTGATGCTTGTTTGATTGTTATGGAAGATGTGTGATAATTTTTATTGTTGTTGATGACCGATAAATTAGATGGATGTGTGGATTTTTGAGAAAAATATTTGTTCAAACAAGCAAATAATTTCATAAAATATAGCTTTGATTTTATAAAGTGACTGGAAATTATTTTAATAGTTTTTTTTGTGTTAATTTGTCCACCGAGTGCTTTAAGAATTTTGTTCGATGTGGGTGCATATGCAATCTATTGGGATTCCGGGATGCTTAAACGAGGCAAAGCTGACACGACGTTTTTAAATGAGACAAGAAACATTTTACTCAAAATTGTATATATACTGTATTTTGATTTTTCGGAATGCTCTCGGTATAGAGAACACTCTGTCAAAATTTTCCTAAAAATCTGACACTTAGAAAATTTTAATAAAATTATATCATATGCAAAATTCGGAAGTCGTTTGTTGAATCTATTTGAAATAGTAGCATACGTTGGAATGTGTAAACCACATGGAGGGGTTGTGTGAGTTTAGTTTGATAGAAATTATTGAATACTAAGAAATTTCAGGGTATGAGTTGTATATGATGTTTCCCATAAGAATTTAGAAATTACGAGGACGCAATTTTCTAAGGAGGGATGTCTATAACAACCCTGCTTTCCGCACCATATAAATTAAATAAATTTAATTAAAATAAAATATTCGAATTCGATATTTGATAGCTAATCTTTTGAAATAAATTTTAAGTTAATTAAATTCTATTTAATAAAAGATTTTGACTTAATAAATCAAATTAAATTAACAGAATTCTCTGAGGATAATATATTGAAATTGAATAAAATGTTAATGAATATAAAATATTTTAAAGTAAAAATAAATTTCATATATGATTGGAATAGTTGGAAAATAAATTTATTTCATAATAGCACAATGAATGATTAAATAAATTTAATCAGGCATTTAATTGAATAAAATTTTCAAATTATCGAAATATAATTTATAGAATGAGGTGTAAATTTTTATATTAGGTTGAAATTTGCTTCAAGGGTTAACCTCAAGTTTAAATGTAAAAGAAATTACATGGTTAAATTAAACAAATGAGAGGGGCCTAATTGTAAATAATACTTATTCTAGTGCATGCCTTAGCCATCTCTTCTAGATGCTTCCTTCATCCAATAACCAACCGAGGCCGCACCTTAACCATCCCTCTCTTGGCTCGATCTATCTCACACAACTCTCAAACAGAAAGAAAAAAAAACATATCCCTAATCTGTTAGTCGTTAAAAAAAATAGGGTAAACCAATATCGCGACCTGGCTTAGCTCGCTCCGGCAATTGGACACCATGATGAAAATGTTTGGCCGTGTTCGACCTAGGGCGAAGCAGCGACGTAAGGTGGTGACTCAAGGATTGCTTGCATGAAGATCTGGGGACGATGATGCCTACCTGCTTGTGGAAATGGAGGGTGAAGTCTGCATTTGAGGGAGCGGAGGGCGTGAGCATTTCTGTTTGTTAGATGTGCATGTGAGAAAGAGTGAAGGCTACAACGTTCATGTTCGGGTTTGGGGTACTGATTTGCGGATTTTGGATGCTTGTGGGCAAGAAGAGGAAGCTTTGACAAGGTGAGTTATATTTATAACTCAATACTATAACCTAGATCCCATTTTCTTTGATTTTATTTTTTTGTTGTCTGATAAATATTGTAGATATGGATTGCATTGGACGAGAATTGAATTTAGTATCCTCGATTATTTGTTTTCATGATGATGATATTAGTTAATTATTGAATACAATCATTATATGTTGTGCATATAGAATAGATGATTGAAATTACCGTACACGACACTAGAAATTGATCGGAAGAGAATATATAAATTGAAATGTAAGGATATGAAAGAAATAAAAATACTTTAGATATAAAAGGTGGATTTTTTGAATGAATTTATAATTGTGACAATTTAATAAATTGAAAGTTTTATAAAAGAAAATTTAGGGATAGTAATAAGTTTAAATGCGATTTATTCACTAAATGGAAATTATTACTAATAAAAATTTATTTAATATTTGGATATTAAGGATAATTTTAGAAGTATTATCTTTTATATTAGATTATTTTTAGATAAAGAATATTAAATTCCTTTGTAAATATTTACAAAAGGTTTGGATTAGATTATTTTCAAAAGTGAAAATTTGAAATTTTTTTATATAAGTAAATCTTATAAATCTATATTTTAACATTAATTATTTAGAAATGTTGATATACAAGAGCACTTTGGATTGATAAATTATTTTTCTATGGTAACTTAAAGAGGATTTTGAAATGTAAATATGGGTTTTAAACGCATTGGTAATGGAATCTCATATTATGTCTTTTGAAAATCATTTTGGTTGGAACATGGAACTATTTAAATTTTTTATTAAAGGAAATTTTTATAAAACTTCTTTGGTATAATTATCATTGAAGATTAATTTACAAGTTTACGAATTATTCCAAAAGGGAGTTTAAAGGGCTTGGAATTGAATGAAGTTTAATCTTTAGATTTCCTTGTATAACACAAGAGTGTTGCAAATATTTATCTATGGAACCAAAATTCGATTTTGAAGAAAGAATTAGAATTTTGGAGTTTAATTTCTTTCAATCGAATATTGATATTTGAAATTACATTGAAAATTTTATGAAAAATGTATTTTAGAACCCCGTCCGAATCAAATGAATAAAGAAGGATTTATATTATGTGTAACTATAAATTTGAATAAGTGGAGTTATAGTATCACCTGGTATGGGACTTTCGGTAATATTTTTTCGGTTATTTTTTAGACTCGTTATATAAAATAATCTCATATGAAATTCTAGATTATGTGAAAGTTGAGTATCTGGATGGGACATTTGGTGACACCATTAGGTATGTGACATTCGGTAATACTATTCTGTTTACTCTTTTGACTTATGGTTATGGAGTGTAGTTTACGAGCATTGAGTAGACGAATAAGTAACACAAGATGGTATGGGACATATGTGTGATATTTGTTTGATTACTTTTTGTAACCGTGGGACACTCTTATTTTATGGGTTAATGTCTAGAGGAAGGGTACATTGTGTGCTATTTATCCAAATAGACTAGAGTCCATCCAAGTTAGCGGATCGTGGGGTCGCACCCCAGATCCGTGGCATCATCTTATTATACACACTCACATATGTGCTGTGTATTGATGTTTTTATTGTGTAGAGATATGACCCGATGCTACACTAGCCAAATAGTTTGTTACCATTAGGTTGTAGGCTCGTAAACGTTGAGTATAGATGGACGTGGTGTCACGATGACCGGGAGTATCTAAGATTGTGGGTATGCTATAAGTGTTATGTGATGTCCCTTAGAGCGTGGTGTATGCTGTGTAGCTCCCATTTGGGATACGTGTGACTATATGACTATATTATAATATTTAGATACCCTCCTAGATATTTATTCAGAGGCGAGAATCTCTTGATCCACCGATGCTTGCTGTGTGATGTGAGGCTTCCTAGTGGGATATTCGATTTGAGATATATAAACATATGCTACTGTACTTATAGCACCTTACGAGATTGTGTGCATGTTGATGGTTGATTCCTTTTTATGTTATAGGTTTGTTGATTGCTGACTGGATGTTTGGTTGTTCTACCCTTTTAAATATATGCCATAGATATGTTGATCGACCTTATTTGGGAATGAGTTATCTTTTATCTACATGGTTCTAAGTTTTGTTAGCACTTGAGTTATGCATATGCCATTTTGCATTGCACTTGTTTATACAATGTGGGTTGTTATTTTATATTGATCTCTATATTTTAGAGATAGTCCAACTTGTGTGCTATTTATATAATACTCGGGTTTGTCCAAGACATTTCAATTTCAGGGACGTGTTGACTAATTTGTTGATGTTGGGCATAAATGGAGGATAGAATATTAGTTTGTATATTCGTATTCGCATGCATTATGTGTTGTCGAGATGTGTATATCGGGCATGTTATGTATATATTTTATGATAATGAGCATTTGACTATTTTGTTGATCCACTTGAACTCGTGTATATTTCATATGATATATATTTATGCATATACTCGCTGTGTTGATGACTTTGTGATCTCTGAGATTTATTTTATATTGTGTATTTTTCTATCATGGAGGCACGTATATTTGCTACTTTATGCCGATACTATGTACATATATAAGAGTAGTTTATGATTTTTGAGATACGTCTCGGTGTTAGCCCAATGGAATATACGCACGTGTAAGCCCGATGTCGCCTCATTCTACATATTATTAGATAGTGACACTATAATACACTTTGATAGAATGGGTATACAGGTGGGATGTTACAGTAGGTTAGGGGATGCATAAGTAAAATAGAGCTAGAAAATAAGAGTTGTACTTAGAATAAAATGAACACCCTAAGGAAGGGAGGTGCCGCCATATATATATATATATATATACATATATATATATATATATATATATTGTACCTGTATCTTGTTGAATAGATATATAGGAAGATATATCTACCCTTCTATTGTTGTCTCACTCCCTTTCTATCTATTTCTAATCCGTACTTGCTTAACAAAAAAATCAAGATGGATTTGAGAAGTAGGCACATTATGGTAGGAGGGGAAGGTGTAAGAAGTTAGGCTGAAAGAACGTAGACTAATGGAGGGAATAGGGGAGAAATCCCAATACCAGTAAGGGAGGAAGCTGTGTAGCCGTTAAATTTGGAGGGCATGGATGTAAAAATCTTGTTTAGGCAGTTCATGGTTCGAGTGATGAGGGAAGAGGCACCGGAAGCTGTTGAGCTAAGACTTGGGGGAGTGAGAGATGACTTCCCAAAGACGAGCAAAGACTATAGAGATTTGGGACGGGAGACTTTTACGAGGAATGAGCCTGCAATTGAACTGTTAAACTGGCTATGGATTTATGAGCAAATAGTTGGAGACTTAGGGTTGAATGATGCACAAGAGAGAAGGATGGCATCAAGGCAATTATAAGAAGCTGCGCTGGTCTTGTAGGAGACAGTAATTTCTGAGACCCCGAAGGAGGAGATTGCTTGGGTGCAGTTTCATATGAGAGTCTTAGCGGAGTGTGCCACTGAGAGAGTTCAATGATCTGAAACATGGCGACGTTACAGTGGATCGGTACATCCAAAGGTTTCACTCTTTGGCTAAGTACGACAAGAAGATCATCAATACTCCAATGAAGGAAAATGAGAAATTCATTAAGGTTTTGAAACAGGGTCTTGACCATAAAGTGATGACTCACTTAGCATCTCCTTTTGAATTTGTAGTTGACATGACCAGAAGGTATGGTGGGATAAGCTAGGAGAAAAGGAGAGTAGAGACAAGACCCAAAGAAGAGCAGAATAAGAAGTTTACCCTATACACTAAAGGTAAGAAGGGAGTGCCAAAGGGAAAAAGCATAGAGGTGGCCACTCTAGACGCCGCTTGTTTCAACTGTGGACGGAAGAGAAACTATGCAACAAAGTATCTAGTGCCAAAGAATCTTTCAGGTGTGGTGTGCTTCAAGTGCAAAAAGATGGGACATCTAAAGAGAGACTTCCAAGTGCTTAAAGCATAAGTTAATGCTTTGGAGGGACCAAGGGAAGAACTATCTAACAAAGAGAAAGGTAGGGAAAAATTTTAGAAGGTATGGCTTGATTTTTGATATTTCTGTTAGAGTGTTGTTTGATACTTGTGCCACACACTCATCTGTATCTAAAGTCTTGTTTGATAGACGGAGGTTAAGGATTACTTAATTAGTCACTTCCATACGTGCAGTAAATCCCAAGGGGGAATACCACTCTCAGATTGACGTGCACTAACTTAAAGATTAAGTTAGGTGGGCGTAAATTTTTGTACAATCCCTACATGTTTGACTTCATAGGCTTTGGAGTTATTTTAGGGATGGACTAGTTAGAGGATTACTACGCTAGAATAAACTGTGCCGAAAACTTTGAGTCACTTGGACCGAAATGAAAGTGTATTTATAGTATCAAAGGAGTCTACAACTGGATACAAAGTTGTTTTGTTTGTGCTTTTTCGAAGAACGAAGAACTATAAGCAGTGTGAGTGGTGTGGGAGTTTCTAATGTGTTCGAACTGATTTTTGGGTTTCTACCCCTTAGGGCAGTAGATATTCGTATAGTGTTGTTACTAGGAACCAAACCATTTATTCAACCCTCAAGTAGAATGCCCATAAAGGAGATAGAGGAGTTGAAGAAGCAATTGGTAGAGTTAGAAGGCAAAAGCTTCATAAGGCCAAGTAGCTCACCTTAGGGGACTACAGTAGGATTTGTAAAGTAGTTCCATAGGCCTTTAGACCGTGCATAGACTATCGAGAGTTAAGTGAAATAACGATGAAGACTATGTATCCTTTGTTTAGAATTGATGACTTATTTGATCGGTTGAAGGGGCTAAGATGTATATGCAGCCTAACATGGCTTTAGGACCCCATCAGCTGATAGTTGCGAAGAAAAGCATTTCTTTGACTATGTTCGGATCAAGGTACAGTTCATATGAGTGGCTTGTAATGCCATGTGAACTAAGCATTATACCTACATTCCTTGTAGACTTGATGAATAGAATTTTTCAAGAAAGTTGGATAGATTTGTGTTGGTGTTCATAGATGACATCTTAGTATACTCAACGGATGAGGAGGAGCACACGGTTCACTTGAGGCTTGTGTTAGGATGCTGAGACAACAAAAGATGAAAGAGAAATTTTCTAAGTGTCATATTTGGAGAAAGGAAGTAAAGTTGTGAGGCCATGTGATTTCAGAAGAAGGGTTAGCAGTATATCCTTCGAAGGTTGACTCGGTAAATGTGTTGAAGAGACCTAAGATTGTGATTAGGGTGCGAAGTTTCCTAGGCCTTGCTGGATTACCAAAGATTCATCAAGTACTTCTCTAGTGTAGCTGGGCCGATAAGGAGACTTGCCCGAAAGAGTGAGAAGTTTTTTGGACGTAGGAGTGTGAGAGGGAGTTCCAGGAATTGAAGTTTTGATTAACGAATGAGCATGTGCTAATGATAGCTAAAAGGAATGTTGGTATAACCATATATACTGATGTGTCAGTTTTGAGATTAGGGGAAGTACCGATGCAGATGGGCAAGATAATTGCATATGCATTTAGCCAGTTGCGACCCCATAAAGTTCAATATCCAACTTATGAATCAGTTTGCGGCTACTGTCTTTGTATTAAAGATTTGGAGACATTATCTCTTAGGGAGAGTTTGAGTTATTTACTGACCGCAATTCCTTGAGGTACTTATCTTTCTAGAAGGAGTTGAACATGAGGCAACCAAGGTTGTTATAGTTTTAAGCGTCCTATGATTTTCAGATAGAGTATACCCTAAGGAAGGGGAATAAGGTAGTTGATGGCTTAATCTTAAAACATCAGAGTTGTGTTTTGGCTATGATAGTAGATTAGACGTCTTAGAAATGTTGTCTATGTGTAATGTGCAGTTTCAGTCTAGTGCGGGTTCGAGCAATTCTTCTGGAATGCTAGCATGCCTAGAAATAAGGCCTATGCTAGTAGGAAGGGTTATTGAATTATAGAAAGGAGACAAGTTCAACTACGACATAATATGGAACTTAGACTCAAGAGTTGAGGCAGTAGAGCTAAAAGGGTAAGGTGTTGATAGAGAAGGCGGACTACAGAAGAATGGAAGGTTGTATGTTTCGAGAATAGAAGGACCATAGAAGGAAGTATGTCATCGTTCAAAATTCACCATTCACCTTGGAGGTTCTAAAATGTATCACGAAAAGAAGTTTCTTTTAGGAAGGGATGAAGAAAGTTATGGGAGGGTATGTGAGCAGACGTCTTACATGCCGGCAAGTGAAGGTAGAACATCTGAAGCATAGTGGGATCCTGCAGCCTTTGGAAATTCCAGTTTGGAAATGAGATTCCGCATCTATGGACTTCATAGGTAGGTTACCAAGGTCAAAGGTAGGAACTGAAAGCAGATGGGTCATAGTTGATAGACTAACTAAGTGTACACATTTTATTCCAATGAAGGCCACGAGAACTGCGCCGAAGTTAGCAGAGATATATATATGAAGGTTAATGGTGAGATTGCATAGGGTTCCTAACACTATTATTAGCGTCCGAGATCTATTATTCGCCAGTGATTTTTGGTATAGATTGCATAAGTTATTGGGTAAAAAATTGTGACTGAGTAGTGCATATCATCCAAAGACAAATAAGCAGACCAAGAGGGTCAACAAAGTCCTAGAAGACTAAATAAGAGCTTGCATTTTAGACTTTGGTGGATCTTGGATAACTATTTACATCTGGTAGAGTTTTCATACAATAATAGCTACCAAAGCAGTAATGGGATGGTCCCATTTGAAGCATTGTAAGGAGGGCTATGTAATTCTCCCGCATGTTGGTTGGAGATGGAAATATGATTGGATAGCCTTTTTACCAGGCCATGGACATGCGGGATTAACATAATCGGTTGCACGTTCGCCAAGGCTGGTGTACGATGGATTTAGTCAACTGGATGGATGGATGACGCAACGTGCTTAGGAGATGGAAATATGATTGGATAAAGATGAATCAAATATGGTTTGGGTCTAGGAAATATGGTTCGGCATTGGCAATCATTCGGCATTGAAGTACGTCTGGCATTCCTTCACTCGGCATCCTCCACTCGGCATTTGTACTCGGCATTGTAGTACGTCCGGCATTCCTTCACTCGGCATCCTCCACTCGGCATTTGAACTCAGCATTAAAGTGCGCTCGACACACCTCACCCGAGCATCGATCGGCATGCATCACTCAAATGCCTCGACCGACATTATTCTATCAGACTTCGTTCGGCATTCTTCCTCCAGACGCTTCGTTCGGCATGGAACGGGTCGGCATTGATGGCTCAGCATTACATGGCTCGGCATATGTGGACCGACCATAAACTCGGTGGGTCTGAATCACGCAAAGGCCCAACAACTCAGGATTTGCCTATAAATACAGCATGTGGGGGTTCAGAAAAGGGATCCTGATTCTCTCTCCTGCTCTCTAACTTTCTATCCCCTAAGGCTAAGGCTAGCCTATCACTTTGTAACTGTAATCGATTGTTACAGCAATAAAAAAGAAATTACTGGAGTGGACGTAGGCCAGAGTTAGCCGAACCACTATAAATTCTGTGTCTTTACCGCTTTCATTTTAATTTCTGTTATTCTTCATATTAAATATCCTCTACATACATCCTACCCGTGAACTGTGATTGTTGCTTGGTACTTTCACTTGGATTTGGGTGTTAGTGACCAATTTTGGCGCTAACATTTTGGTGCTTTCATTGAGAGTTGAACTCAGGAATTTTGGAGTTAGAAACTTGGATTTAAAAGAGCAATGGCTAGACCATCAGCAAGAAAGCAAGTAATGGAAAGGAGCAATCAGGAGGGAAGTCAAGAGGCTTCCTCTGGAGATGGAGCAGGTGGAGCATCCATTTACATCACTAGAGAGGAAATGGAGGCGATGATGAAAAGACAAGAGGAGATGATGCAGACTCTTCTCAGACAATTTGCTCAAACAGAAAATGCAGGAGCTCAGATCCATGGAGCTGGATCAGAAGCACTCAACCAGCAAGCAGAGGGAATAGCTCGGCAGGGGGCAACCCCCAATCAGCAAACAGCTATCAATCCAGATGGATCTAGACTTGGGGGCATACCACCAGGAAATGTTGGACCAACCCATGGAGGGATACCAGACGATGTTGTGCAACCCGACACCAACAGGAGTGCAGGAGTGCGAGATGAGGAGTATGTGCCAGAATTCCCTCATAAACTCGGGGGGCAGACCAGAGGCGATGGACAAGGATTACATCTTGGGGGCAACGACAGATTAGCGGAGATGGTTAGACGGGCTATGAGAGGTGGATTGGTAAATAGAGACTTGGAGGATGTAAATAGGAGTCCCTTTACTCCTACTATCAGGCAAGCTAGGAACCCACCCGAATTTAAGCTACCAAATTTGGAAATGTATAATGGGAAGGCGGATCCAACGGTTCATCTGACGAAATACATAAGGCATATGGAGGTATTGGGGGCATCGAATGAGGTCATGGCTCGATGCTTCCCATTGTATTTGACAGATATCGCAGCTATGTGGTTTAGACAGCTGGAGAATGGTTCTATCGGCACATGGACGGAGCTAATTGAGAGGTTTATGAGACAGTTTCGGGTCCACGTAGTTAGACCCAAGAACGTGATGACTCTGACATCTATGAAACAATGGAAAGGGGAATCGCTCAGGGACTTCTTAACCAGATTCAACGCAGCGGTAGCCTCAGTGGATCGACCCGATCCGTCAATGGTTTTGACGGCAGCCGTCTCGGGAATCGCGGATAACTCGGATTTCAAAATATCATTGGAACGGGACCCACCGAGGGATCTCGGGGAGTTCTATCATGAGGCGAAAAGGTTCTTGAGACAGGAGGATGCACAGGCTGAGAGAGTAGGGAGAGAGGCTGAAGCTTATGCAGTGAGGGGTGGAGGTCCATCCAGGGAGGATCTAAGTAAAGATGATAAAGGAAAAAGGAAAACGAATGGAAATGGTGGCACTTCGAAGAAATCTCGGAGGGAGTCAAAGTTTTCTTCTTACACAGATTTAACTGAGACTCTAGAAAGAATTTACTTGGACACTCGAGGGCGGCTCCAATACCGAAGGCCAGCAAAGAGAGAGCCTTCAGAATACGAACGGACATCGGGAAAGCATTGCCTATTCCATGAGCTGGATGGGCACAACACAAACGACTGTAGGCATTTGAGGGATATCATTGAGGAGCATGTAAGGAATGGTCACCTACAGCAATATGTCAGGAATCGAACTACGGCAGGGGAGCAAGATCAGCCACCACCTACCTCTAGCAATGGCGGCATTGGGTCTGGTCAACGCCGGTTTACTATCAACTAAACAGGTTCATGGTTTTGAATAAGTAATAGAACTCAAAGTAATACGGCTAGGTCACTTACACATGTATGGGATTGAGGACGGTCCCTAGGCGTGCTCTGAGATAACTGAAAACCGTACTACTTGAGTCTATGAAATTCTGCTTTCTTTCTAGTTTTCTGCAAACTTTGGTTCTCTCTTTCGTATTTCGGACATTTACTTTTCTTTGGTATGGTTTTGGAGTTTGGATTGAACTCCTGATTTGGTTGGTTTTTTCTTGGTTTCCCATTCTGGTTTGGATGTTTGATTCTTTTATACGGATTTCTGGTTTTATATTTGGTTTTGGATCAATGTAATAAACAGTTCAGGTTTTATAATTACTGCCCCGACCGGAGAGACGGGGCAATGGTCACAAGTTACGAGTCCCTTCGCCGGAGAGCGAAGAAATGGACTCGGGCAAAATATAAAAAGTCCTTGACCGGAGAGTCGAGGCCGGAGAATATAAAAAGTCCTTGACCGGAGAGTCGAGGCCGGAGAATATAAAAAGTCCTTGACCGGAGAGTCGAGGCCGGAGAATATAAAAAATCCTTGACCGAAGAGTCGAGGCCGGAGAATATAAAAAGTCCTTGACCGGAGAGTCGAGGCCGGAGAATATAAAAAGTCCTTGACCGGAGAGTCGAGGCCAGAGAATATCAAAATCCTTAGCCGGATTGCTGAGGCCGGCGAATATCAAAGTCTTTGACCGGAGAGTCGAGGCCGGAGAACATACAAGCCCGTGATGGAAAAGTCAAGGCTGGAATAGGATAACACGACCCGGCGAGGTCTACAAAATCAAGATTAAGCCCGGAGAGGTCATGGATTTGATGATATGGTTACAAAAAGGATGTGGACTTTGGATATCAGATTTGAGGATATTCAAAACACACCTTCCAATAGCGAGGCATGTTTTGGGGGGCAAGTGTTAACCTGCCTTTTTACCAGGCTATGGACATGCGGGATTAACATAATCGGTTGCACGTTCGCCAAGGCTGGTGTACGATGGATTCAGTCGACTGGATGGATGGATGACGCAACGTGCTTAGGAGATGGAAATATGATTGGATAAAGATGAATCAACTATGGTTTGGGTCTAGGAAATATGGTTTGGCATTGGCAATCATTCGGCATTGAAGTACGTCCGGCATTCCTTCACTCGGCATCCTCCACTCGGCATTTGTACTCGGCATTGAAGTACGTCCGGCATTCCTTCACTCGGCATCCTCCACTCGGCATTTGAACTCAGCATTAAAGTGCGCTCGGCACACCTCACCCCATCATCGATCGACATGCATCACTTAAATGCCTCGACCGACATTATTCTATCAGACTTCGTTCGGCATTCTTCCTCCAAACGCTTCGTTCGGCATGGAACGGGTCGGCATTGATGGCTCAGCATTACATGGCTCGGCATATGTGGACCGGCCATAAACTCGGTGGGCCTGAATCACGCAAAGGCCCAACAACTCAGGATTTGCCTATAAATACAGCATGTGGGGGTTCAGAAAAGGGATTCTGATTCTCTCTCCTGCTCTCTAACTTTCTATCCCCTAAGGCTAAGGCTAGCCTATCACTTTGTAACTGTAATCGATTGTTACAGCAATAAAAAAGAAATTACTGGAGTGGACGTAGGCCAGAGTTAGCCGAACCACTATAAATTCCGTGTCTTTACCGCTTTCATTTTAATTTCTGTTATTCTTCATATTAAATATCCTCTACATACATCCTACCCGTGAACTGTGATTGTTGTTTGGTACTTTCACTTGGATTTGGGTGTTAGTGACCAATTTTGGCGCTAACACATTGTAAGGAGGGCTATGTAATTCTCCCGCATGTTGGTTGGAGACAGGGAAGGGGATTTGTGTTAGGACCAGATCTGGTTAAGGATGCTACTAATAAAGTAGAGCTGATCCAAACTAGAATGAAGGCATCATAGTCTACGTAAAATAGTTATGCCGACATACAGAGGAAAGAATTGGAGTTTGCAGTACGCGATCAGGTGTTTGAGAAGGTTTCTCCATAGAGAGGTGTGATACATTTTGGAAAGTCGAGAAGTTAGTACCTAGATATGTATGGCCGTATTCAATCGTAGAAAGGATTTGGATGGCAGTGTATACGGTGGAACTGCTTAGCAAATTTGCACGGATTCGTAATGTGTTTCATGTATCACAACTGCAGAAATGCATTAGATATCTGGAGGCCGTGGTTAATCTGAGGGCAGTAGAAGAACATGGTCACAAAACAAATATGACTTATGTGTGAAGATTGATTCAGATAGTGGATCGGGATGGGAAGCGATTTTAAAACATGGTGGTGAAGCTAATATGTGTCCAGTGGAGCGTAGATTAGAAAGACTGCACATGGGAAACATATTTAAGGTAAAGTGGACATATCCAAAATTGTTCGTTTCAGATTATATGTTTTTAATTGTAATGTTGTAGACCATATATATGTACGAATATTACAGTTGATTGTCGCATTAGTAGATAACGTTAATACATTTATATATGAATTATAATTAATGGGGATGCCAAATACAAGCATGTGATAGTTAGCAAATCACGGTTATGCCTTAATTAAATTTCACGTGCGAAATTCCTTTAAGGAGGGAAGACTGTAAGAATCCATAATTATTTAATTTAATTAATTAATTAAAGAGCCCAGATAAGCTAAATGAACAGAAACGGGGTAAGGAATTAATGAAAAAGAGTATGAGGGCCCAAGACCAAATTACTGTAGGATAATAAGCATTACTCTTTTCCCTTCACTCATGTCATTCTACTAAAGGTAAAATAAATGGTTGAAAAGAAGATAAATGGTGGTAGCCTAACGAGAGGGGATAACGAGAATAAAACGCAAATGCAAGCTAATGGAGTAAGAAGATTAAGTTGAGATATTTCAAAGACCTAGTTGAATAAAACTAAATCTATTCAACCTCCTCATATATTTGGTTTTGAGGTTGGATCTCATATACTTTTTTATATGATGGAGTTTCATATGGATATTCATTAATAAGTAAAATGTTTAATGAATGTTTTGGGGGAAAATGGGTGAACATGGGATGCCCTACTCTAAAGATTTCGATATACGATGAAATTTAACATGTTCCAATCATGATTTTAGTAACGGGTTTTTAGTTTGAGAGATTTTCGATGTCAAAATAATTTATTATGGATTTTTGAAGGAAAATACCTATAACATAAATAAGAAAAAAAATATAATAAAAATATATAATAAAGTATATTAGAATAGTTACCCATGAATTTTCTATAATTTTAGTAAGGTTTTCCATGAGAAAATAATAAGCTAATATAAGAAGAGAAATTCGTTGGGGAAAAGGGAATTACACAGTCGCTTGTAATTTAATAAGCAAGGAGTGTACTGTGCATACATGTTGGAGCAAGGTGTACCATGCCAAAGTAAGGTGTGAATGAATCCTAATAATAGACGATTATGTAGGGCTCAAGGAAGCTCAAGGTTAGAAGGAGTAAGAACTCCTACGCTAGAGTATGATTCTCGAAGAGCTATTGATGCTGAGTGGGGATGCTCACTCGAAAGCATACTTGGAGGTGGTGAAGAGTGACATTCAACTTCCAAGAAACTGCGGGTGGCTATTTTATAGCAGTTTCAAGTTAACTGGATAATAAATATGGACTGCGGGTGGCTGTTTCATGGTAGTCCAGAACCGAATAACATATACAAACTACGGGTGGCTTTTTCACAGTAGTCTCGAGATTTAATTAATAAAAAATAAAGACTACAAGTTGCTATTTCATTATAGTTAGAATTATAACAAGAATACTGCAAAGGGATGATTCTATGCAGTTTAAATCTAGTGAATAGATTTAAAGGATGCTGGAGGAGACTGATTCTACGCAGTATCAGATTAAAAACTAATTAAAAATGGGAATAACTTGGGGACTGCATTGGGGCACAACAGTAGATGGGAACCGCATAAGAATGCATAAGGTGTATTATTAAATGGGAACAATGTACATCATTAACTATGATTGTTTCACTTATGTTGTTGTGAATAGTGAGTGGAAAACCTGTTCCATGTTGTACGACATGATCTTATTATATGATTGCTTGGGGTAAGTATTATTCACACGGGATTTTATGTATGACTCATATTTTTATTATTCTTTTCCTCATAAAATCATAGATACTAATTTGAGACGGATGAATTTATAGGATTATACGGGTTTATACTAGGAGTCGTAGGATACAGATTGAAGATGGAGCAGGTGGCTTTGTTATCTAATAAAGATGTTATTTCGCTATTTAATGAGTTCAGGCAGCACTATCATATGTGGTCCTAACTTTTTACTATGTTATTTACTATTGTTATTTGACCCTTATATGGGCATAACTTTTGGGTTAATTTTGGAGGAGATGTACATAATGAATATTAAGACAACTTCTATGTAATGGAATTTTTTAGTTGCTATGATAACTTAGACTGTATTTTTATATACTAAACTCACTTACATCACTTAAAAATAATTCTAGTGACTACTGCAACATCATCGGTGTTAGTTTCTGTGTCTCAAAATAGGGGATGTTACAATGGACCTTCACATTCCGAAGCGGATCGCTCATTTAGTCAACATGCTCTTTTCTACTGCAGATGGAAGCCGGGTAATCGATCGGCACCTACTTCCACCTCCAAGCCAACAGCAAGCCTGCTATCTTCATGGGAATTCCTAGCGAAGCTTCATCGAGATGGATGGTGAAGTATTTTTTCCTTCCTTATGTGATCAACCCCGATCTTAGGAACATCGAGTTCCAAAACTTTAGTAAAACGTACTTGCTGCTTTTCTTTTTCCTTCATTTTTCTTCTATTTCTTCTCTTTCCTTTAATAAAGACCTCCCTTGACTTCGTCGACACCAATTTTGGGATGCTTAATGATATACAATATGGCTAAAGACGACCCTCGACAACATCTTGAATCTAAAGGTCATAGCGACCGATGCGAACCTCCACCAGGTCATTCTCTCGAGGGAGAGTCAAACAGTTGTCATAGAGAGGGCTAACCTATCAAAGAAACCGACGAAGAAGAAGCATGACTACACAAAGATCGCATTCTTTGATCCCAATGCCAGGCCGTTTACAAACGAAAACCAAGGATACTAGATATTGATAATGTGAGGAGCTTAAAGAGTGGCAGAAGTTCGATCACAACAAGCTTGGTGATGTTGCACTGATGCCTAAATGGGAAACTTTGACCCACGAAAACTTTTTGAAATCTTGATCCAACGGCATGGGACACCAGCCGTCTCTTAGGTTATTGAGGAGTGTTCCGAGGGAGACAACGTACTGGGATATCCATAGGAATCGAGCAATGGAGAAAGCATGGGTCCCACCTCCAAGCATAGTCCTGCTTATGATCCTATATGTTATGAGTATGATGTTGTGCCACTAAGCGTGTCTCATACCAGAACCGATCAATCAAGCGTGGGTAGCTTAGCCTCGTCATGCCCACTCATTGTTAAAATGCAAGGTCAGAGAAGTCTAAATGGTAAACTTGTATTTTAATATATTTTTTTCAACTTATCTAATTATGGCTTTTTATTGTTACAGCGGACGATGTTCTTAATTTTGACATATTCGACTCCACCATCCAGACCGATACCAAAGCTACTCTACAAGTGACGCCCATCTCAAGCAAGGAGGTAAATTACATACCCTCTAGCCCTGTATAGTCGAACCTCCCCCTACCGAAAGCAAGAAGAGGATGTAAGCCGAGGGATATGATCCTTCGACTTCTAAGGCCGATGTTCCTTATGCTAAGTGGTAGGAGCTTTATGGTGCAAAAAGCATTGCCCAGGGGAGGAGGCGATGTTTATTGGGTATGTAACTTTCGAGATGCCCAACTGTCGGGATCAGATTGACCCAAAACTCTTTTCGAGGGCCTTCTAGCTCATGACCATAATGTCCCTATCATATGCTCATCGGCCTAGGTCTGGTTAGAACCGACACCATTTGGAGGCTGTGGTCTATGCACACATCCAGGGTGGTAAGATTTCAAACTTGAATTTTCTTTTTTTCATATTGAACTTTTATAATTTTTAGTATTTAGGTAGAGTAATGCTCCACCCGTATCAAGGATGAGTTTATACAAATTACAAAGACTGCCAAAGCTAGAGAAACTTCACGGGAGGTAGTCCAGCAGAGATTGAAGTTGGCTAGGGCTGAGGCTATTAGGGAAAAGGAGGTGGAAGCAAATTCCAAGAGGGCTATGAGAGTTGATGGTAAGGTGAGGGAGAAGGTAGAGAGGAAAGCCGAGAACCTAAAGGAGAGCTTGGTGAAGGCCAAAAAGAATGCCAAAACTTAGAGTGACCTAAACTTGCGTCTAACTGGAAGCTGGTCTTCTATGGATGTGGAGTTCGCCAGGGTTACAAAGGAGGATAGGTGGAAGAACCAACTAAAGAACATAGTGAAAGCTCTGTTTAAGGAAAACCATCACATCTCGATCTCCATATGAAATTTCAGGGATTAGGTCATCGCTAAGACTCGGGATGAGGTGGCAGCCGAGATGGAGGCAGCTTGGTTGGCCATGCTAGCCATTTTGACAATGAAGAATATTGATTCCTTTACGCAGTCAGCTAGCACTAAGGGGATCGAGGGTTCCTTTAGGTGACAAGCGCTAGCATGAACCAAAGCACTAAGTGGCTAGAGGGTTTTCTAGGTGACACATGGATAATTAATACGTTACCTGGACAATGGATATTTGACGTCGGTGCCACTTGAGGTAACAAGATAAGTCTTAACAATAGTGTTCGAAAGAAGGGGAGTGTTGGATAACGCACACGGTCCTTGGCAGAAGAGGTCGGTAGTCCTCGAACAAGAAAGTGAATTCAAGGTAATTCACCATCATTAGATGTTTAGTCAGCAAGAAGGGGAGCATGGCTCATATGGTCCTTGGTAAAAGAGGTCGGCTATCCCCAAATAAGGAAATGAGCACATGATAATTCATCATTGTTGGATAGCCTATAATGATGGTAGTACCAAAATGAGTAAGTGAATACAAGGTAATTCCCTTCGTTGGATAGCCATCCATCCAGCAAGGTGGGGAATGCAGCTTGCATGGTCCTTGGCGGAGGAGGTCGAAAGTCACCAAGCAAGGAAATGAGCACATAATACTCACCCTCACTGGATAGCCTATAGTGGAGGCAATCCTCGACATGAATGAGTGATGTAGCATGTCCTTATCAGATAGCCTTGGTTGTGCTAGACAGAATCGGTTCCGAAGTCTTCAATATATTCTTCATAATATATTTTCACAACAACCTTATAATCGTGGCCCTCATATTTGAAAGGAATGGAGGTGCTCTATATTCCTAGTGCAGGGTATGCGTGTTATATTCGGATGGGAAGGGCAGTAAGTGCCATTTGTCAAGGCAACGTAGATGACATAAAACCTCTCCTAATTTGGGAAGAGCACTCATTTAGTCATGTAGTGCTTAACTATATTTTTTTATAGGCTTTAGTGTGGAGTTTGACTTCGTCTCTTCTTTCTTCAATGGTGTCAAGCCTAAGCTTGAGTAGCTCCTCCTTTTGTTTAGGATTATATATGAGATGCCAAGGCGAAGGGATGTCTACTTAGATCGAAAGCATGGCTTTGCACATATAGGAAAGTGATAAGGGAGTATGACTAGTTAAAGTGTGGCTGGATGTGTCACATGACTAGAGGACGAGCTGTAGTTTCTCAATCTTGTTTCCTATGCTTTTGGTAGGGCTTCTTAAGTGTTGACTTGATGGTTTTCTTAACGGCCTCCCACCATGTTATTTTCTTGAGGATGAGTGAAAGAAGAGAAGCACTTCTTATTTCTTCGGTAGTAGTCTTGGAAGTGGTTGCTTTCGAACTGAGTGTCATTATTAGTGATGATCTTCTTTACTCGGCCTAACTGGAATATGATGTTCTTGATGACGAAGTTTAGTATCTTGGGGGCAGTGACCCTAGTGAGAGGTTTGACTTTGACTCATTTTATGAAGTATTTAATGATGACTATGACATGGTTGTGTCCTCCCATGACATTTGGCTACTTATCTACTAGGTCAATTCGCTATGTGTCAAACGTCCAACAAAAGTCATAAGTGTAAGAGACGCTTGAGGGATCTTGGTGAACCATTGACAACGGTTGCACTTCTTGACATAATTCATAGAGTTCTTAATTATGGTATGCCAGTAGTAGCCTTATGGATGACTTTCTTTGTTAAGATTCGCTCCCAGGCATGATCCCTACAAAATACTTTGTATAATTCTCCCAGAATCCAGCCAACATCGGTTTTAGACAGGCATCACTGAAATGGTGTAGCGTACCTCATCTATAGAGAATCCCATCTATGATAGTGTACGAGAATGCCGATAGGGGACTTTCTGGGTATCCTTGCAGTCGATAGAAAGTTCTTCATTTGCCAAATACTTAATTAGGGGAGACATCCAGTTATCCATGGACGACGTGCCAATTTCTGTTGTTGTTGCCCCTGACTTATAACAAAGGGGTGTTTTAGACTTCTAATGGAGTACATAAAGTGGCTTCTTTCGAATTGCTTGCTATTTTTTCCAGTTGGTCAGCCTAGGCATTTTACTCCTTGAGTATCCACTCTAGCTTAAACTTCGAGAAGGTGTTGATTATCTTCTAAGGCTCTACAACATACAAGGCTAATGTTTTGCCTTCGACTTGAAAGCACTCCCAAATCTAACTGATGACTAGCAATGAGTCATTGAACACATGGATGGAGTCCACATGCAATTCCTTTGCCATCGAAGAGTCGGTTGGGATAACCTCGTATTTCGCTTCCTTATTGGTCGCCTCGAAAGTGACAAGGACCATGCTGGCCCCTATCCCCTTCTCATTTAACGCCTCATCCACATACAGATGCTAAGATTGTTGATTGACGATGGTCTTTTTTTCATCATTGTTTGGGTTTAAGCACTTGGTAATGAAATCTACAACGGCCTGACCTTTGATAGGAGTATGAGGCTAGAAAGAGATGTTATGTTTCCCAAGCTTGATGGATTACTTCAATATCCAGTCTATTGTGCCAGGTCGGTTGAGAATTTGCTTTAAAGCTGTTTGGTCATGACTTTGATGGTATGAGCTTGGACGTACGGCCGAAGTTTTCAGGCTACTATGAGTAGGCAGAAAGCAAGATTTTCTAACCTTGCATATCTTATTCCTATTCCTGACAATCATTTGTTGACATAGTAAATCAGTTGTTGGACCTTCTCGTCTTCTCTAATCTATGCATTATGGATCACATGGTAAGTTGCTACAAGGTATAAATACAAGCCCTCCTCATCGACGAGCTTGGATAGTACTAGCGGAGTAGGTAGATCCTGTTTAATTCTTCAAATGTCTTAGTGCACTTGTCATTCCAAGCAAATGAATTTCCCTTCTTGATGACGTTAAGAAGAGGAGACACCAATCGATTTCCTCAGACATGAGACCCCAAGCAACAACTATCCCGTTTAGGCTTTGCACTTGCTTCATAGTTCTAAGGACTCCCATGCCTTGGACAGCTTGGATCTTATTAGGATTGGCTTAAATTCCCTTGGCGCTTACTACATAACCAAGGAAATTTCTTGATCGGATGGAAAAAGGCACTTCTTTATGTTCAACTTCATGTTGTATTGACAGAGAATGTTCAAAGTCTCGGCCATGATCTGTAGATGCCCCCGATATATTCTAGCTTTACCATACGTCATCCATGTATGCTTTCATGGACCAGCTGATCTATTATGAGAGCATGCAGTTGATGAGCTAGTGGTAGGTAGCGTCTGCATTTTTGAGTCTAAACAACATGACACAGTCACATAGGCCAGCACTGGTGATAAAGGAAGTATGCATTTGTTCCACGCTATCTATGGCAATCCTATTATACCTTGAATAAGCGTCCATGGAAGTGAGGAGCTCATGCCTATTGGTTGCGTCTACCAGCTACTGGATGTAAGGCAATGGGAAGTTGTATTTAGGCTAGGCTTTGTTTTCGTCAAAGAATCTCCAGGACCCACTTGACTTTCTAATCAGCACTTAATTTCCAACAAAAACAAGATATTCTATCAAGCACCCCAAATTTTAGTTTAACATTATTTAGTTTAATTAGATAAATTAAATAGAATAATGTCGTGGGATAAGGGGAATGAAATTTGATAATTAAATAGGTCGGGCCTTAACTAATCAATAAGTAAGATCGTTTTAAAACTAATAAAAGAGGGGAATAAATAAGAGAAGCAAATTAGGAATAGAACCTCATTTCAACCCTTAAGCCCACCCTCTCTCATTAATTCTCATTTTTCATTCACAAACAATCAAAAGCAAACACTTAGAGGCCGACCATTTCTAATTGGTAGGAGAGAAGGAAATCAAAGGGGATTCAAATAGCAAAGCTTAGAGAAGCTAATCTCCGTCAAATCTCAATCTCATCATCCAATCTAAGGTGAATAATAATTAACCAACTCTATTATCCATGTTTGAATTTGTTTATGATTAATTTCTGAATTACTTTTGATCGTATTGCCATGATGTAGATGTTTGATCATTTTTGGATAGAATAATGATTTATGGAAATTTTATGGAATTACTATGACAGATTTTAAAGTTAAAACCTAAGTTTTTGACCTTTAATTGATTTGATTTTTTGGTATGTTGTGTAAAACATTATTTTGGAGATTAGTTTTTAATTGCATAATTTTTCAAATTAATATGAATATTTTTTGGATTTTCTAAGTATGAAATGGTGTTTATTTTAGGTTTTAATTACTAAAATTAATAAAATAATTATTTTAGCCTTGAAATTTTTATATATGAAAGAATATGTTACTTTTGTTTTTTAGTGATTTTTGGGGATTTTTCTTAAATGGTTATGATTTTCTATGAATTTATTATGCTAGAAATGCATTTAAATCAATATTAATTAATGGTACTAATTATTTAGTTTGCTAATTTTTTTTTGGAAGGCAAAGTTTATTTCCAGCAAAATCTAAAGAAGAAATACAAAAAAAATAAGTGATAACAAATCAAATTTTGACAAGAGATAGGAATAGGTAAATGGAAATTGGTTTAAAAAGCAAAGAAAATAATTTTATTGTTGATTACAATAATGCCATCAATGACATGCGATTTCGCTCATAATGTTCGACATCCATTATAGGAGGAATGTGGCATCCCTTTGGGGAAGAGATTCAATATTGGTGCCGGAGCTCTACTTTGTTTTCTAAAGTGTAACATTCCCGTGCTATTTTACTTGAAATCTATTATCACCTTAGTTTTAAGAGAACATGATTTCGACGTAAATGTTTTGAAGTATTAATCTTGTAGAGCATGATTTCGATAACGAAGTATTAAAAATATTGATGCCATAAGAAATTGATTTTGACATGAGTAATTGATGTCGTAGCTTGTCAGCTACGACATCATAGGTTTTCCTAGTTTACGGCAACCAGGTTATGCGCCGTCGATGCCGTAACTCTATTATTTCGAACTTATGTTTTGTAGGTCGAGAAGCCATTTTTTCAAAGTAAAAATATGTCTTAAAAGCGAGATAGCCTATGTTTTAAGAAAATCGATAACCTTATGATTTCAGCAATATAGCCTTGTACTTTATAAAATCAGAGTTGTGTTTTCGAATCTGGGATAGTGGTTCGATATCATTTTTTTATTGGCATGGATGCCATAAGATTTCTATTTCAAATTGTTATATTTATAGCTTGACAAGCTATATGTTTTATGAGTTTGACAACTTCATTAGGGTTATCAACGATATTTTGAGATGCTATAAGTCTAAGGGTCCGACAACCTAATTGAGGATACCAATAGACATAGGTTGGGAATTTGACTGAACTGTACTATATTCAAACTTTAAATTAATGATTGATGGGTTCACAGTCATCCTAGGAAAACTATGAGTTGTGTGATGGATAGTCCATATAATGCTAGAGAGTCTGTATATGGTTCATGATGGGTTAATAGTCATCCTAGAAAAACTATGATATGTGTAATGGATAGCGCACATAATTTTAGACAAATGAGACATGTGTGATGGATAGTCCATATAATTTTAATTAGATAAACCATATGTGATGGATAGTCCACATAATTTTAGATAAATGAGACGTGTGTGATGGATAGTCCACATAATTTTAATTAGATAAACCATGTGTGATATGTAGTCCATATGGCTCGAGATAGATAATCCACATAATGTTTACATGTGAGATGGGTAGTCCACATGAATATAAGATTGATAGTGAGATTAAATTTGGACGGATAGTCAATTAAATTGGGATGGGTAATCCATTATATGATTTTGGGTGGGGTAAGGGAGTGTAGAACACAAGGAAGACAAATTATTCAGACTTACAGATGTCGCATGCCTACGAATGATTATTTTACTATGTCTAACCATTATCACTGTACGTGCATGAATTTTGATTGACATAGCTGGTTAAGATAATAATGAGGGGAAAACTCATTCTGTTCTACGGTATGGTCTTACTAGATATCTATTTTGGTTCAAGATGGTAGGTTATTATTCACGATAGACTTTTTGTCTCAGCTGAAGTTTTTGTTTTTTCCTTTAAACTCTCGAGTGCTCATTTGAGTAGGGCTGGAGTAAGGGTCTTTCAGGTTTTCCAAGTTAAACGAATAAGCTTTTGGTGACGTGTAGAATGCAACCTAGTCATTAGTTGGAGCTTTTATTTTTTGTTGTGTTGTTTTGTGTCTAAATGGATGAAATGATAACTGTGAAGTATTAAGCTTTGATCAACTAAGGGGGCATCTTCATATGTTGCTCTAGGAGTATTTCATAATTATGGTATTTTCTCTAAATGTGGGATCGAATTGGATTATGTAATGAATGTGAAGTTTTATCCCCAAAATGAAATGTGAAAGTTTATTTAATTAATTGAGTTTTAAAAAAATTCATATTCATATGATTTTGATGTTATTGATAAGATTAGCAATCGCATTTTGTCATTGGAAATTAATACAATGGATGACTACAACATCCGCAACACTTAGTTTTGGGCCTTAAAATAGAGGATGTTATATTCATCCTCCCGGATGAAGCCATTGGCAAACTACTTCTCTACCACTTCCTTGAGATCATGGTATCTTTTTAGGTTGAGAGCAGTCTACGCTTTTGACGGATTAGTGTGGCCTTGGGATCAATATTCAACGCATGGAAGACGATCCATGGATCAATGTCATTCATACCAGTGTGCCCTAAGCGAAGACATCTTTACTCTACTGAAAGAATTTAACTAGCTCATCTCTAATTTCTAAGCTGAACTTGATGCCAATTTGAACAATTTTTCTAGGTTTAGAATAATCTACATATAAGTTTGAGGGGAGTAGCCAGCATGGCTTCAAGTTTTGAATCTCCAATGCAGGGATTAAGCGGGTCATCATAAAGTTCAGAATTTATTTCTAAATTGCATCGGTCAAGTGCATAAGCCATGCACTTTATGACATCGTCGACTAGGACAGGCTTCTATGCTTGAGTTGAGGGGATGAGATTGCTCGCTGCTCCCACAAATGAGTTTATTAGATTAGAGAGGGTAGGAGTTGCTATGTTAGGTGTGCATGCTTCCCAACCCGGTGCGACTTTCTCATTCCATGTTATGATGAGCTCTTTTGTTCTTTAGGGATAGCCAAGGAGATGGAATCCTTTCTATCATGGTCTTCTTCGTAGTAGGAGGACCTAGCACGAACTAGAGCGTCGAGGGGCCTGAGGATTCTCTCAAGTGACATGTGGCCACTTGGTTTAGCTTCATTTCTTAGTTGTCCTAGCATGTAGGGGTGAGAAATATTCGGTTAGCGCCAAATTAACCAACCAAACCAGTTCATTTCGGTCGATTCGGTTTAGCAACTAAATTAAATTGAATTCGGTTTGTAAAATAATTTTTTTGGTTACTGGTTTAACCGAATAACCTAAATTTTTATGTTATTGTCCAATTTTATGCTATTTTGATGCTACTGATAATTGTTTAGTGATAAAATACAAAGTTTGCCTACTAAAAGTAGGTCAAATTTTATTATAAACGTAAAAAATGCTAAGTAAAATATTTCCAAACATAAATTTATGTGTTCCTTTGAGTGAAATAATCATTTGAATAATATTATATCTTGCTAGTTTGGTTAAGTCATTTACCGATCGCATTAATCAAATTCGCTTTTGTTTTTTGTTCCAATTCGGTTTGACATATTTACCTCAAAACGGAAAAACCGACTGAATGCTTACCCCTACGACCTGAACCAGAGCACTAATAGGTTTAAGATTTCTCCTTGGTTATACGCCGTCGATGATAGCTTCATCAACTTTAAGGACGGAACCAACATGGGTGTGAGCACCGACTAACTCAAGTATTCTCTTGGGTGATATGTCGTTGATAATAGGTTCTTCAAGAGCAAGGAGGTTCACTGTACGAGTGTGCGAGCTGACTGGCTCAAGAACTCTCCTTATTGATACGTCGCTGATATTTGTGACTTTGTCGGATGGGTTATTGTTTACGAGGGAAGCGGTTGATGTAGACCCCTCTTCTTCAAAGTCGAGGGTAGTCTCGGCACAAACTAGAGCATTGACTGGCTCGGTGGTTCTCACTAGTGACTTGCTGTTCATTGTTGTAAATTTTGTTGAAGCATGAGGACAACCATCTTTTCTTGTCCGAGGGAGGTGAAAATGTACGTGTAGTACTAAGGATCGTGTAATATAATATATAAATGCAGAAACTGATAATAGCAGTAAAATAAGAATTAAAGTAAGCACATCAGGAATTTTTATACTGGTTCGAACTTCCCGTTCTACGTCCAGTCCCAGAATATCCTCTGTATTTAGACTAAACCCCTCACTTAACCCGGAGGAATAAGTATACCACACCTGAGAAGCCGAACAGGAATTTTTCCGCCTCAACAGCCGAAGAGGACTTCAACTTAATACAAATAATATATTGACGAGTGTGTTCTGAATAACACGGATTGTCTTTTGATAGTATAATTTTCCTATAATCAAATCCTTAAGAATATGTTGCGTGTGTGAAGATTTAGAAGGAGGATAATCTCGTAGAATCGAAGTATATAAATTAATTCAGAGATTCTAGCGATATTGAATGTGAATGAATGCTTTTATTTGTAGAAATAAATAGAGAATAGATTTCAGAATTATAAACACGAATAGGTGATTGTAGGAATGAATTAAACATGTTTATATAGTTGTAGAATAGTTACAATCTTTCATGAAGAGTTTCAATCAAAGGTTGTGACCATATCTCTTGGATTGAAGGTGATTCCTCTTCACGAACAATCGCAACTCTTCAAAAAAATAGCCGTTATTTCCAGGTCGGTTGACTGAAAATTCTAGCCGGTCAGCTGAGTTTAAAATAGTGCAGAAAACAGAGCATATCTGTGCACTAACAACAGGTTCGGTCAGCCGAAAATTCTGGCCGGTCGACCGACCTGATGTTTTGTGCACAGATCATATTTTTTCAAGTATAAAACAATATACAACTATTTGTATGTTTGTGTGACTATTTGAGGGATGATTTTAACAATATTCTAAGACTCAATATAATAAAATATTAATACTAATCTCTAGATTGTAGCCTTGTCTCCTTTGTAGTGCACAATATACTTTTATTCTCTTTTTGTCGCCTTTGTATAGTATTCTCTTTGTAGTTCGTCTCATGATCTCTAAAGCTTGTGTCATGAATCAAAAACCCTCGAATCAACATTCTCCCCCTTTTTGATTGATGACAATACTTATGTGACGAAGTAGTATATATTGTAATTCTCCCCCTGAATATATGGCGACTTTTCTGCAAAAACTTGTTAGCTTCCATATATTTCTCCCCCTCTGTCATCGACAAAAAGGAATACTTATGATGCATAAAATGTAAAAAAATACGAAATCATGTATCAAATTTAGGAACATAGAGTTAAACTTACATACCGAAAACAAATAAAATGTTAATGATACATTACTTAACATAGCATAAAATAGAAATATTTTTCACAATATAGACAGAATAGAAATAATCCAATAAGATCATTCCTCACCGTCGTCGGTATCCCAAAATTCTGGATGAATATTTTCATTAGGAGGAGCTTGTTCTTTACCATGATGCTGTGTATGAGAAGTATGAGTTCCTGATGTACCTGAACTTGTATTTTCCGAAGTTGACCAAGAAAAATTAGGTGCTGGTCTTTTTCCAGGAGCAAGATGAGAGGCACCGGCTTTAGAAGTGCATGATAACGCATCCCAAAGATTAACAAAGAAGCCTTTGATTTTCTTGAATCTTCCGTCCGTTATCCGTAGACGGGCATATAAAACTAATTAGTTTTGAGCCAGAAGATCAGTAGCAGCTTCCGTACCAAGTCCGGGTGTTGGTCTTTGAATTGTGGACTGGCGAATTAAGCGTTCCGTAGAATGAGTGGTTGGATATGGTGTGGAATGGCTACGGCTTAGTTGATCTCTAGAAGTAGAACGCCATTGATTAAATTTTATAAATCTTAGTGGAGCATCCGGCAACTTCATTAATTTAATTGTCCTTGAATCAAAATGGTGAACTTTGGTAGTTTCGTATTCTGGAGCATGTGAGACTGAGTTGTTGATTAATCTCATTATATATTCTCCACAATAAATATAAAGCATCTTTCCTTGATTAAATGAGAGAAACTCATCCATAAGTAATTATGCCCAACTGACTCGTATATTCCCACATATAGCATATAAAGCTTTAAAATTTTCAGAATACACTAAGTGGTAGGATCCGCCTCTTGGAACAATGGATTTCATCCTGAAACGATGAAAAAGTCTAGCTTTTGGTCGAAGAGATTATGTTTGACTGAAATCTATAGCATCATCTTCAAAAAAGAGATGGCTTATTTGGTCACGTCTCATTACATTGCAATCCACATCATGTAACGATATTCCACCCGATCGAGCATTCAAAATACGATTTATTATATCTAGTGAGAGGAAAATTTCCGTACCACATACCGACGTCCAAACACAATTTTCGGTGTTTCTAGGAGGATTAACAAGGTTTAGGTTAGCAAGAAATAATTTGACCATAATGCGGTTAATTTTCAAATTGTTCTTTCTATGGTCAAGAAAAGTATCAAGCCCACTTTCAATTGTGGCATTTTCAATGCTGTAAGAAGAGAAATCGTTATAACTTACGAAGGAATCCTCGAAGATCTTGGAATCTTGAAGTTTTATCCATCTTTCGAGTGCTTTATCACTCACAAGCCATGAGGCCAGTTGAGAATCCACTGGAGTTGATGAAGAAGCACCGGTAGATTTAGTTTTCTTTCTAGGAGGCATTTAAATTTGATAAAATTTCAATGGAATCTAAGGTAAAAATCTGAAATTGGGAAAGTGAAAATGTAGAGGTAGGTGAAAAAATAAATGGGTGGGTTAAAAATTTATAACCGGTAGCACCAGTTTTATGTCGTCCGGTCGATCGAAATGTCTGGTCAGCCAACCGACTCTGTTAAATGAACAAAAGAAACTTTCGGGAAGGATTCGGTTGACCGACTCAGGATTTCGGTCGACCGACCCTGTTGTTCTGCCCAGGTATGCTTGTTTTGGTTTTAAAAAAAATTGTACAAAGAGAAATTTTATTATTTTTGAATGATATTAATACAACTTATTGAAAATCAGCAACATATATATATATATATATATATATATATATATATATATTAAAGAATGCTTAGCCACCGGTTGTCAATATCGACGTTCCCAAGAATTCGGAGATGGAACATTCTCTATAGGTGACCACGTAGGAGCTACTGGTGATTGAGCAAGATTTGAGGAGGTTGAGGGTCTATATGTGGTTTTAACAATGTCTTCCTTTTTCGACGAACATATTTTTATGGCCATCCGTTCTAGGAAGCTCAAACGTCTTGCCGTAACTTTTTGTTCATAGTATAACTCCTTTTGTAGATCCATTTGTTGTTGTTGATAATGGTGTATCTCATCTGTTTTCTGTTTAGTTGAAGGAGATATGACCATAGCATTCTTGCCTTTCTTCTTTTCCGGTGTATAACCGGTATGAGTGTTCTCCCATGGTTTCCAGCCATGTCGGGGGTCTTTATCCGGGGAAGGAGAGAATTTGAGGACACGGTTAGGTAAGGAAAAATAGGATAGGGTCCGTTTTCAGGAATACGGTCGGAATCATCGTCCAGAGATGTATATGATAAACGAGAGTTTTCGAAATTGTAAGAATCATTGTTAGATGACATTTTCAAATAATTTTGAATATAAACTTTTCTTTGTATTTGTTTGAAAACTGAACATAGTTTATATAAGTATTTGTTTACTTAAAAGCAAGTGGTTAAGAATTAGTATTTAATTCTCATCACAGGTAAATAATAGCAAAATAATTTGTAAAAATAGTGTTATGAAAATACAGTTTGAACTAAAAAGGTGATTGAGACAAGAAATAACTATAGCTCAAGTGGTTATAATACACCATATAACAAGCAAGTAAGAGGTCATAGGTTCAAATTTCACTTTGGTCAGAAAAAAAAATTTGTTTTAAACATTTTGCATATTTTTAGTTATAACTCTTTTAGAGACATTATTCCTAAATCACGTCTAAGCTTGATAAAACTATTTTCATTTAATGGTTTAGTAAAAATGTCAGCAGTCTGATTTTCAGTATTAATAAACTCTAAATTTATCAATCCTTTTTCCAAACAATCACGAAGAAAATGATGACGAATATCTATATGTTTTGTTCGTGAGTGATTGATAGGATTTTTAGAAAGATTTATTGCACTAGTATTATCACAATAAATTATAGACTTTTCAAGATGACAATTAAAATCCTGAAGTGTTTGTTGCATGTAAATGACTTGTGCACATGCCAAAGCAGCAGATATATATTATGCTTCACATGTCGATAAAGAAACACAGTTTTGTTTTTTACTGAACCAAGAGACTAAGGAACGTCCAATGAAGTGACATGTTCCGCTAGTACTTTTTCTATCCGTCCGACTTCCTCCGAAATCAGCATCGCTATAGGAAACTAATTCGAATGGACATTCTTTTGGATAGCATAGTCCAAAATCTTTGGTTTTAGTTAGATAACGAATAATGCGTTTAACTGCTCGCATATGCGATTCTTTGGGATTTGCTTGAAATCTAGCACATAAACAAACAATCGTCATTATATCAGGTCGACTAGCTGTTAAATATAATAACGATCCAATCATACTATGATACAGTTTTTGATCAACACTTTTGCCCTCCTCATCTCTATCGAGATGAATCGTTGTGCTCATAGGAGTTGGTTTGGCAGAAGTGTTTTCTAGACCAAATCATTTAATTAAATTATAACAATATTTTTCTTGATTAATAAAAATTCCATTTTTAATTTGTTTAATTTGTAGTCCAAGAAAATATGACAATTCTCCCATATGAGACATTTCAAATTCATTTGTCATCATAGTTGAAAATTCATGACATAACTTATCATTTGTCGATCCAAAGATAATATCAAAATATCTTTCTTAGTTTTCTTAATAAAAAGAGTTTGATCTACTTTACCAATTTCAAAACCAGATTCTAATAAATAGCTTTTAAGATGATCATACCAAGCACGAGGTGCTTACTTTAAACCGTATAAAGCCTTTTTGAGTTTATAAACATGATCCGGAAATTTTTGATGATAAAAAAGAGGTGGTTGTTCAACAAAAACATTTTCTTTTATGTAACCATTTAAAAATGCACTTTTAACATCCATTTGATAAAGTTTAAAATTATGAAAACATGCAAACGCCAATAAAATTTGTATTGCTTCAAGTCGGGCGACTGGAGCAAACGTTTCTTTGTAGTCAATTCCCTCTTCTTGATCATATCCTTGTGCAACTAAGCTAGCTTTATTCCTAGTTATATTTCCTAGTTCATCTGCTTTATTTTTGAAGATCCATTTAGTACCAATGACTGATTGATCACTTGGTCTAGGAACAAGTTACCAAACTTCATTTCGCTCAAAAAGATTTAGTTCTTCTTGCATGGGAAGAATCCAATAGTCATCAGTCGAGGCTTCTTTTATATTCTTAGGTTCTATGTTAGAGAGAAAAGCTACATGACCAACTTGATTTAATTGATGTCTAGTTTAAACGTTCGTATTTACTTCTCCAATTATATTTTGTACAGGATGATCCTGTAAAATTCTAGGTGAAGATTTTATTATATTAGTAGTAATGTTTGTATTTTCGGTAATTTCATTAATATTATCAAAATTTTCACTAGTAGTACTGTTTTTATTCTGAATAGTTTCATCATCAGAATCGTTAGTAATATTTGGATTTATATTTTTAAAATTTTCGTCAAATGAAATGTGACGTCCCACCTCTATACCCACGCTAGCCAAGAACACTACGGAGTAATGCTGTCAACTAGCACGGAGAATAAGGCTATTGAGGAGCGAACATCCGTGTAATGGCTTTGCGCGAGCACCGATATGTCAGATAGTATAACATGCATTTCATTTCGAGAGGAAATCTTACATGCCGATACAAACTCAAGCTACTATATAGTGGCTATAAATAATCTTCGGAAACAAATATAGAAATAAACATAACATAAATCAGTCACAGACAATTCATATCACAAAGGTGGAAATAGATATGAATATTACACATAAAAGTGTATATCAGAGTAGTGGTCAAATAAGATCCACAACATCACAAAAGAATATATACAAGTGCAAGACAAAAGAATATGTATACATCAAGGAGTCTATTTCTCAAATGCATACAACAAAAACTACAAGACTAAAGTAGTTAAGCAAAAATCAGAAGATGGTTCCATATGGGAAGCCATGAGGAAGCACCTGCAATATCTCAGTCTGACCCGAGTATTATTTAAGAAGAAAATAATAAACGGATCAGTCTAGCAATAATTATCAGATAAAATGAGATATAAGAAGAGATGTAGTAAAAACGTATGATAACCAAAAATGTCATACTGCAACAAGTATACATAGAAAAATCAACAAAGGAAAATCATACAAATATCTCAAAAATCTCATAGCATCAAAAAGAATATCATATTCTTTATTTGCTTCACCAAGCCACAATAAATGACATACATATCCATGCCAATTGAAAAAGGTGGTGAAATATAAATTCCAGAAATCAACACAAGAAGTCCAGAAATCAAATAATTCGGAGCATCGACGTCGTACAGCGTGACGTCCGATGATCCAGAAACACAATAGAAAGGCACAACGACGTCGTACAGCGTAACGTCTGATGAACCAAACAGAATAAAAAGAAACAACGACGTCGTACAGCGTAACGTCCGATGAACCAAAGCAGAATAAAAAGGAACAACGACGTCGTACAGCGCAACGTCCGATGAACCAAAGCATAATAAACGTCGTACAGCGTAACGTCCGATGAACCAAAGCAGAATAAAAAGGAACAACGACGTCGTACAGTGTAATGTTCGATGAACCAAAGCAGAATAAAAAGGAACAACGACGTCGTACAGCGTAACGTCCGATGAACCAAAGCAGAATAAAAAGGAACAACGACGTCGTACAGTGTAACGTCCGATGAACCAACACACAGTAAAATGGAACAACGGCGTCGTACAACGTAACGTCCAATGAACCAAATCACAATTAAAACGGAACAACGACGTCGTACAGCGTAACGTCCGATGAACCGAATCAAAAAGACATCGCACAATTGCTAGTCTAAATCATAAAATGATCGTCATGATCAAAGAGAAGTGTCAATTACAGTAAGCTAGTAAATATATGAGCTTAGTTTCATGTCCCATAACCACTAGCTTAACTTAAATATTTACAAACAAATTGTAGATCTCCACTAGAAATTTGTCACAAGAGTTTCAATCAAACAAGTCCAAGAATTAACCGACGAAGTAAACGCAAGCGTTTCATTCCACTTGTTTTACTAAGCCGTTTAATTAGATTTCTCATACGGGTGAGGTAAAGGTTTGTATATACTAATAGATTGGAAATCGGTTTGAGAAAACGAGCTTTGTTATAAAATAGTGTTGAAATCATTTGAAGAAAGAGTTTTGATATTTACTACTAGTATAGAAAACCTTTATATTTTTAAAGTGACAAATCATAAAAATGATTGTAGAAACGATCAATCATTAAAATTCACATTCAAAGACGTGAATAAAATCCAAAGAAATCGATATTGAATCCATCAGAATGGATATTCCCAAAAATCACGATGTAAAAGTCATCAAGTCCATAATAAATGATAACAACAAAAGGGAATCAACATAAGTCGATCAAAGTTGGAATTCTCAAGCAAAAAGGCAAATAGGCAAAAAGAGTGCAGATTCAGACGTCCGAAATAAAGGATTCAGACGTCTGAATTTGGAAAATAAAATGTTTTTCAAAACAGAATTCAGACGTCTGAATCTTTGATTTCAGACGTCTGAAATAGGCACTTTTTAGCCTATTTCCTTTCTGGTTCCAAATGAACCAATTCAGACGTCTGAAATATAGATTCAGACGTCTGAATACTGGAGAACAAAAATTCCCAGTATAATATTCAGACGTCTGAATACTACGTTTCAGAAGTCCGAATCAAGGGTTCAGGGCATTCCCTGAACCTTGGCCAAAAATGGCCAAACGAATATCGGAAGCGGTTCGGACGAGCAAACGACGACTAAGGATTTACGTCGAGCGACAACCCAGCCTTAACGGCTCTTCGATACCCTTCAAATATCAATGTCCAAATATCCATAAAAGGATTTTCATAATTTAGACCAAAACACCAAAAATTGGAATATATACAAAATCAATCCAAACCAAAATAAATTGCACAAGAATAAGTGTTAGGAATTCATACCTAACAATCGAAGATAATTATAGACAAAGATGTGAGATAAAAATCTCACCTTTGAACCCAAATTAATGAAGAAGAAGCTTGAAAGCAAAGGAAGATCAACCACCTTCAATCCCAACTCAAGAAGCTTGATTCTAAGCTTAAAAGAGAAATATTTTCCAAATTAGGTTTAGGAATTTTCTGAAATTGGAAGGAGAATGAGTTGGAGAAGAAGAAGGAGATGCTTACCAATGGGTTCTCTTGAATTTGGAGCTAGAAGTTGGATTTTGCTAATGAAGACTATGGCTTGGAGTTTCAATTTCCTCTCTTTTCCCCCATTGTTGCTTAAAGCTTTAAGCGTTAGGAAATGAGGAATGAAGTAATGAAGAGGAGAGGGGGTTGGGACTGAGTTAATAAGAGGGTTTAGCCAAAACCAAAGACCTAAGTGAAAAAGTAGCAAAAATCAACTTACTCCAAACATATCGAAGCTTATACTCAAAAAGGTCGCAAACGGCATTTTGAACTCAATGGAAGTGGTCTCGAGTCCCAATTCGACTGTTTGCTAAAAGTAGGTTTTCGGACTAAAATCCGACGAACGATGAAATATTTAAATAAAATATTTAAATACACAATCGATGAATATGCGGGTTGTTACAGACTCCCCTCCTTAAAGAAATTGCGTCCTCGTAATACTTAAGAAGAAAATAAAGAGTAACAACCATAGAAGCATATCAACACAAAAGAAAATTTGAAATAGGAAGTTCACCATAAAGAGCATGAAAGAGTAAGCCTGAACGGGATCGCTCAATGAATTCCCAGGATTCCCAAGAGCAATACTTAGGATCTGATAACCATTGAACTTTCACAAGAAGAACATCTTTATTCCGAAGGCGCTCAACCTCCGAAGCAATGATGCGAATGGAATGTTGCTCATAAGTCAAATCTGGTGAAACTTCAATTTCATCAATAACACCGGGATCAAGAATAAAATAGGAAACCTAAAAGCATTTCCATACTTAAAGACGCAGAAAACGTCAAGAATAGCAGAAAATTGAGCCAGTGCAGCGACGTAGTACAAAAACGGTACGCCCGAAAAACTAGAAACTCGAATAATTTGGAACACCGACGTAGTATAAAAACGGTACGTCTAATGAACCAAAGTTCAAATAATTCTGAACACCGACGCAGTACAAAAACGGTACGTCCAATGAACCGAATACCATAAAAGAACATCGGACACTAGTCCATAAAAGGAATGAGATAAAGCTCAATAAAACGAAGTATATCAAAACGTCCGATGAAATTAATAAAAAGATAATTCCAATCAGACATCATCAAAGAATCAACCACTTGTTGCCTACGACTAAGCGCATTTGGCAACATGATTTCCCTTCCGGGAATAAAAAGATTATCAAGATCATAAGATGCCAGGAACTCGAGTCAACATGAAGTTCCTTATGAGAAAATAAATATTCCAAAGATTTATGATCGAGGTGGGGAACAAATTTCTCCCCCAAAAATGATGTTGCCAAACTCTAAAAGCGAAAACAGTAGCCGTGAGCACTAGATCATGAGTGGCATACCTAGTCTCAATCGGCCTTTAATGGTTTAGAAGCACAAGTGATAGCACGTTATCTTTTGCAAGAGAACGGCATCTAAACCGATACGACTAGCATTGGTACAAAAAGACAAAATCTTGGTTCCCTTCGGGAATCACAAGAATAAGAGTATCGAAAAGAAAGAATTTATTTTAAATAGCCTTCTTTCCCGAAAAGTTAAAACTTTCAAAATTACATTTATCTTTATGTAATAATCTTTCTAGAAAATTTACATTTTACAAGTCAATATATCGTGTCTGACTGTCTCATCAAAGCGTTTAGGAAATTCCTATCGATAACGTTGATCAAGCGCATCGACCAGAATCCTTAAAGCACTCAACGGGCAATACAATCACAAAATCATCTTCTATATGATAAAAATATCTCTTAAAAAGTTTTAAGAATATTCTTTGTTTGTTTAAGAACAAAATCCAGCTATACTTATAAATAAATCTTATGGAAAAGATTTAGAAAATTTTAAATTTCTATTTTCATCCAAAATCAATATATACAAAAATGAAGTCATCGAGATATTCATAGAATACTCGATTTATAAGATGGATGAAACAAGATGGGCAAACTGAATGACATAATGAGTCATTCATAAGAATCATAACGAGTGCGGAATGCGGTAAATGGAATGCTAACTCCTGTGACTCGTAGCAAATGAAATCGGTGGCAAGGTCAAGCTGAAAAGACCTTAACACCACACAAGATATTGCTTAGGTAATGATCCTAAGACAAACTCAAAAATACCAGAAAATTCTCAAACTATCTGAATGAGAGAAATATCACTCTCCTCATCATGCGGGCTTAAAGAATAAAATGGTGCCATCAAGTTGGAATCGAAATCACAAAGGAGATGTAGAAATATGCTTAATAGATGGAAAAGGTAGAAGATGAATAGTCCACACGCAAAATAGGATATGGGCTTCACAACGATTGAGCAAATCCTTACAAAAATCAATTCCGAAGCCCAAGTAAAAATCGGCTCGGAAAGAAAACTCACATAAAATAATTTCAACATCAATAGAAAGAAAATTGAGTGTTGCGGATCCACTAATCCGGATTTACAATCCTCAAAGGAGTCAACGAGCCCAAAAATGTTTTAAAGAAAAAGAGTCAACAAGTTCTTTTGATATAAAAATAATGAGATGAAACCCATATCAAAAAGAACTCGAATAAGATAATTACAAAGCAAATGTCATCAAGGATTGAATGAGAAATACCTTGACCAAGAGAAGTGTCGCTAGGAGTTTGCGCAATATTCAGCTCTCCCTCTGTCCTACTTTGAAGAATGGGACATGTAGATATAAGATGACCCGAACTTTTGCAATAACGGCAAAAGAGAGGTTTTGGGCATTCCTTGCATAGTGGTCCGTGGAACCACAATTGTAGCATCGTCCACGACTAGAGGTAGGAGTCTTTGCTACCGGAGTTTGTTGCTTCCCTTTCTTGATGGGATTGGGGCCTTTGAATTTAATAGGCCTCTTCATGTTATTGTTGAAGTTCTGTTTGGCACGCACAAATTCAATATCGCTTTCTCTATCGGCCTCTTCAAGACGAAGAGCGATATCAATAAGCTGATCAAATGAAACTTCTAGTTTCGGAAGTAATGGCTTCTTGAGGTTCTTATTCAACCTATAGACGAACCTCTGATTTTTCTTCATCGGGGTATTAATATACTCAACCCCGTATTTAGAAAGAGATTCGAAAGATGCGACATAGTCTCTCACAGAAGATTCACCTTGAACAAGGTCTATGAAACGCCGGGCTAAAGTTACTTTTTCAGCCTCTGGCACAAATTTCAATTCGAATCTTTCCCGGAATTGCTCCCAAGTGTGATCCGCTTCAACTATTTCAGAAACCAAAAGCTCACACCAATCTAATGCTCTTTCTTGGAGCATGCTAGAAGCCACTTGGACTCGATGTAGATCAATAAGGTTCATGCGAGAAAAGATACGATCGCATGATTTGATCCAAGCTTGAATTTCTATAACACTCTCGGATCCCATGAATGGCCTTCCATCCAAATCGGTGTAGTCTCTGCACAAGCATGCAAAACCGGATCTAGGATGAGTAGGCTCTGGAATGGGTCTGGAAGCTTGAGCATTCTTTACTAGATCAAGAAGCTGCTGGGCAGACATAAGAACTCCATCTTGGGGAGTAGCACTAGATTGACCGGCGCTGGGGCGGCCTGGTCTAACCATTTCTCTTCTTTAAGAAAGAAAGAAGAGGAAAAAGTTATTCTCAAAATAAATATCAAGCAATATTGATAGATAAAATAAGGAATCATAAAGAAAATAGGATGAATCGGTACGAAGACTCGAATTAAATCCTAAGGCACAACTCCTAAGAAAGACTTAGGACATGATCCTTGTTAGATTATTCTACATTGTTCCGAAGTTTGGCTCTGATACCATGCTGTGACGCCCCACCTCTAGACCCACGCTAGCCAAGAAAACTATGGAGTAATGCTGTCAACTAGCATAGAGAATAAGGCTGTTGAGGAGCGACCATCCGTGTAATGGCTTTGCGTGAGCACCGATATGTCAGATAGTACAACATGCATTTCATTTCGAGAGGAAATCCGACATGCCGATACAAACTCAAGCTACTACACAGTGGCTATAAATAATCTTCGGAAACAAATATAGAAATAAACATAACATAAATCAAACACAGACAATTCATATCACAACGGCAGAAATAGATATGAATATTACACATAAAAGTGTATATCAGAGTAGTGGTCAAATAAGATCCACAACATCACAAAAGAATAGATACAAGTGCAAGACAAAATAATATGTATACATCAAGGAGTCTATTCCTCAAATGCATACAACAAAAACGACAAGACTAAAGTAGTTAAGCAAAAATCAGAAGATGGTTCCAAATGGGAAGCCATGAGGAAGCACCTGCAATATCTCAGTCTGACCCGAGTATTATTTAAGAAGAAAATAATATACGGATCAGTCTAGCTATAATTATCAGATAAAATGAGATATAAGAAGAGATGTAGTAAAAACGTATGATAACCAAAAATGTCATACTGCGACAAGTATACATAGAAAAATCATACAAATATATCAAAAATCTCATAGCATCAAAAAGAATATCATATTCTTTATTTATTTCACCAAGCCACAATAATTGACATACATATCAATGCCAATCGAAAAAGGTGGTGAAATATAAATTTCAGAAATCAACACAAGAAGTCCATAAATCAAATAATTCGGAGCATCGACGTCGTACAGCGTGACGTCCGATGATCCAGAAACACAATAGAAAGGCACAACGACGTCGTACAGCGTAACGTCCGATGAACCAAAGCAGAATAAAAAGGAACAACGATGTCGTACAGCGTAACGTCCGATGAACCAAAGTGGAATAAAAAGGAACAACGACGTCGTACAACATTACGTCCGATGAACCAAAGCAGAATAAAAAGGAACAACGACGTCGTACAGCGTAATGTCCGATGAACCAAAGCAGAATGAACGTCGTACAGCGTAACGTCCAATGAACCAAAGCAGAATAAAAAGGAACAACGACGTCGTAGAGCGTAACGTCCGATGAACCAAAGCAGAATAAAAAGGAACAACGACGTCGTACAGCGTAACGTCCGATCAACCAACACACAGTAAAATGGAACAACGACGTCGTACAACGTAACGTCTGATGAACCAAATCACAATTAAAACGGAACAACGACGTCGTACAGTGTAACGTCCGATGAACCGAATCAAAAAGACATCGCACAATTGCTAGTCTAAATCATAAAACGATCGTCATGATCAAAGAGAAGTGTCAATTACAGTAAGCTAGTAAATATATGAGCTTAGCTTCATATCCCATAACCACTAGCTTAACTTAAATATTTACGAACAAATTGTAGATCTCCACTAGAGAATTGTCACAAGAGTTCCAATCGAACAAGTCCAAGAATTAACCGACGAAGTAAACGCAAGCGTTTCATACCACTTGTTTTACTAAGCCGTTTAATTAGATTTCTCATACGGGTGAGGTAAAGGTTTGTATATACTAATAGGTTGGAAATCAGTTTGAGAAAACGAGCTTTGTTATAAAATAGTGTTGAAATCATTTGAAGAAAGAGTTTTGATATTTACTACTAGTATAGAAAACCTTTATATTTTTAAAGTGACAAATCATAGAAATGATTGTAGAAACGATCAATCATTAAAATTCACATTCAAAGACGTGAATAAAATCCAAAGAAATCGATACTGAATCCATCAGAATGGATATTCCCAAAAATCACGATGTAAAAGTCATCAAGTCCATAATAAATGATAACAACAAAAGGGAATCAACATAAATCGATCAAAGTTGGAATTCTCAAGAAAATAGGCAAATAGGCAAAAAGAGTGCAGATTCAGACGTCTGAAATCAAGGATTCAGACGTCTGAATTTGGAAAATAAAATGTTTTCCAAAACAGAATTCAGACGTCTGAATCTTTGATTTCAGACATCTGAAATAGGCACTTTTTAGCCTATTTCCTTTCTAGTTCCAAATGAACCAATTCAGACGTCTGAAATATAGATTCAGACGTCTGAATACCGGGGAACAAAAATTCCCAGTATAATATTCAGACGTCTGAATACTACGTTTCAAACGTCTGAATCAAGGGTTCAGGGCGTTCCCTGAACCTAGGCCAAAAATGGCCAAACGAATATCGTAAGCGATTCGGACGAGCAAACGACGACTAAGGATTTACGTCGAGCGACAACCCAGCCTTAACGGCTCTTCGATACGCCTCAAATATCAATGTCCAAATATCCATAAAAGGATTTTCATAATTTAGACCAAAACACCAAAAATTGGAATATACACAAAATCAATCCAAACCAAAATCAATTGCACAAGAATAAGTATTAGGAATTCATACCTAACAATCGAAGATAATTATAGACAAAGATGTGAGATAAAAATCTCACCTTTGAACCCAAATTAATGAAGAAGAAGCTTGAAAGCAAAGGAAGATCAACCACCTTCAATCCCAACTCAAGAAGCTTGATTCTAAGCTTAAAAGAGGAATATTTCCCAAATTAGGTTTAGGAATTTTCTGAAATTGGAAGGAGAATGAGTTGGAGAAGAAGAAGGAGATGCTTATCAATGGGTTCTCTTGAATTTGGAGCCAGAAGTTGGATTTTGCTAATGAAGACTAAGGCTTGGAGTTTCAATTTCCTCTCTTTTCCCCAATTGTTGCTTAAAGCTTTAAGTGTTAGGAAATGAGGAATGAAGTAATGAAGAGGAGAGGGGGTTGGGACTGAGTTAATAAGAGGGTTCAGCCCAAACCAAAGCCCTAAGTGAAAAAGTAGAAAAAATCAACTTAGTCCAAACATATCAAAGCTTATACTCAAAAAGGTCGCAAATGGCATTTTGAACTCAATGGAAGTGGTCTCGAGTCCCAATTCGATTGTTTGCTAAAAGTAGGTTTTCGGGCTAAAATCCGACGAACGATGAAATATTTAAATAAAATATTTAAATACACAATCGATAAATTTGCAGGTTGTTACATGAAACGTGTAAACTTTCTTCAATAATCTGAGTTCCTATATTAAAAATTCGATAAGCTTTACTTCTGAATATCCTACGAATATTCCTTCATCGGATTTTGGATCGAATTTGCCTAGCTGATCTTTAGTATTCAAAATAAAACATTTAGAACCAAAAACTATGAAATATTTGGTTTTCTTCCATTAAGAAGTTCATATGGAGTATTCTTAGTTAACGGTCGAATGGAAACACAATTCAATACATAACAAGCAGTAGCTACAGCTTCTGCCCAAAAATGTTTTGATAAAGTGGTTTCATTTAATAAAGTTCTTGCACATTCTTGTAACGTTCTATTTTTTCTTTCTACAATGCCATTTTGTTGTGGTGTTCTAGGAAATGAAAAATCATGGTTAATACCTTTCTTGTTACAAAATTGTTCGAAAACTTCATTTTCAAATTCCCCTCCATGATCACTTCTGACATTTTTAATTTTCAAACTTTTAATATTTTGTATTCTTTTAACAAACACTTCAAAATTATAAAAAGTATCACTTTTATTTTTTAAATAGAAAATCCAAGTGTATCTAGAAAAATCATCTACAATAACAAACACATTTCTATTATGATTAATAGACTGAACTTGAGTTGGACCAAAAAGATCCATGTGTAAAAGTTCAAGTGGTTGTTCTGTAGAAATTACTTTTTTGATTTAAAAGAAGATTTTGTTAATTTTCCTAATTTACATGCATCACAAAATATATTTGTTTTGAATTTCATGTTAGGTAATCCTTTAACTAATTTATTTTTAGCTAATTTGTTGATGGTATTAAAATTGATGTGACAAAATCTTTTGTGCCAAAGACAGGAATCATTTTCCTTAGCTATTAAACACAAATTTGAATCATTTTTAACGCTCATATTTAAAATATAAATGTTTTTATCTCTTATTCCTTCAAAAATAGTGTTATGATTTTTATCGAAAATATTACATTTATTTTCTGAAAAAGTTATATTAAAACCTTTATCACATAATTGACTAATACTCAATAAATTATGTTTTAAATTTTTGACTAATAAAAAATCGGTAATGAGAGGTAAATTAGTGGTACCGTTGCTGCTGACATCGCCTTTTCCGATGATATATCCTTTAGAGTTATCTCCAAAAGTGACTGATCCTCCATTTGAGTAGATAATATTTGACAACATTTCTTTGTTTCCAGTCATATGTTTTGAGCAACCGCTATGTAAAATCCATTTTCCTCTCCTTTTATGTGGTACCTGCAAAAATTTATAAAAAGTTGGTACCCGTTTGTTTTCAGGGTCCTAAGAGTTAGATCTTAGGAAGCCAAACCCATACGGGTTCAGAATTCCCTTTATAAACATAGTTTTTGTTATTATGAACAGTTTCTACGAACATTTTGATATGTTTATTTCTTATCAAAACATTATTTGATTTTGGAATCCATATCTTAATTGTTTTAGTGTTCGAACAAACTGTTTTCTTAATATCCTTTTTAATATTATTATTAATCCTACTTTTAGCAAAATTATTTTGTTTCTTAAATCCTAATCCAGATTTATTGTTAGTGGATTGAGAATTTTCTAGTATTTTGGAAAGATTCTCTCTTCCTTTATTGAAATTCGAGACATTTTTAGAGATGTCATCAAATTTTATTTTTAGACTAAATTTTTCTAAATCAAAATCTTTAATTTTAGAATGTAAGCTATTAATTTCAAAAAATGAAACATCATTTTTATTTTCCTGAATTTCTAGTTCATCAGATATTGAAGAAATTTGAGAAGATAAGTTAGAATTTGATTGTTGAGGAATTTCAAGTTCTTCTTCTAATATTTTCTTCTCATCTTTCAGCATATCTACTTCTAAGACTGTCCTATATAATTTTCTTTCTTAATCTTTATTTTTTTAAGTTGCTTTGCTAAGTCTACTAATTCAGAATTAATTTCAATTAAATCTTCAAAACTAAGATCACTTACATCGTCTGATGAAGCCATGAAGCATACATTTTCTTGCTCATTTTGATTATCAATTTCACTTTCTGATGAGGATGATGAGTCTGTGTCGTCCCAAGTGACTGAAAAAGCTCTTCGTTTGGTTCTGTCCTTCTTAAAATTGCTCTTTTTACGTTCTGGACAATCCTTCTTCATGTGACCTTTCTTGTGACATTCATAACATTCCATTGCTGAAGATGATGGTTTGCTACTATTGATATTGTTGTTGGAATTATTTTTATTTCCCCTGAATTTATTTCTTTTGAATTTCAGAAATTTTTTGAAATTTTTAGCAATCATTGCCATATCTTCATTCTCTGAGTTGGAATCATCTTTTTCTGCTTGAAATGCCACATTTTTCTTTTCTTGTGCTACATTTCTCTTTGCCTGTAAATTTACTTCGTAGGACATTAAATTACCTATCAATTCTTCTGGTTTTAATGTTGACAAATCACTTGCTTCTTCAATGGCTAGGACTTTTCTTTATCATTCGTCAGTTAAAGAATTTAAGATTTTGTGACAACATCAAAACCAGTAAATGTTTGTTCTAATGATAGTAGAGCATGATAAATATCCTGGAATCTAGAGTACATATCATTTATAGATTCATTTGGCCTCATTTTGAAATTTTCAAATTGATTTCTCAACATAGAAATTTTGCTTAATTTAACTTTTTTCATTCCTTCATGTGTTACTTTAAGTGTTCTCCATATTTCATAACCAGAAGTGCACATGCTAAATCTATTGAATTCATTTCTATTTAATGCACAAAATAAAATATTCATAGCTTTTGCATTTGATGTAGCATCTAGTTTTTGTGTGTTACTCCAAGTTGAGTATTCTCCAGTAGGAGTTGTGTACTCTCTTTGTATAACATTCCAGATATCAAAACCAATAGATTGCATATAGATTATCGTTCTAGTTGACCAATAATTATAATTTATACCATTAAAATGTGGAGGTCGTGAAGTTGATTGACCCTCTGCGAAACTAGTATTAGTGTTATTGCCAACATCATTAGTTTGTGTCATTGCTATATTACTAGAAATAAATATCAAATAACTTTGTGACGGTTATAGGATAACCTTGCACTGATACCAAATGAAAATGTACGTGCAGTACTAAAGATTGTGTAATATAATATATAAATGCGGAAACTGATAATAGCGGTAAAATAAGAATTAAAGTAAGCACATCGGGAATTTTTATACTGGTTCGAACTTTCCGTTCTGCGTCTAGTCCCAGAATATCCTCTGGATTTAGACTAAACCCCTCACTTAACCCGAAGGAATAGGTATACCACACCTGAGCAGCCGAACAGGAATTTTTCCGACTCAACAGCCGAAGAGGACTTCAACTTAATACAAATAATTTGTTGACGAGTGTGTTCTGAATAACACGGATTGTCTTTTGATAGTATAATTTTCCTATAATCAAATCCTCAAGAATATATAGTGTGTGTGAAGATTTAGAAGGAGGATAATCTCGTAGAATCGAAGTATATAAATTAATTCAGAGATTCTAGCGATATTGAATGAGAATGAATGCTTTTATTTGTAGAAATAAATAGAGAATAGATTTCAGAATTATAAACAAGAATTGGTGATTGTAGGAATGAATTAAACATGTTTATATAGTTGTAGAATAGTTACAATCTTTCATGAAGAGTTTCAATCAAAGGTTGTGACCATATCTCTTGGATTGAAGGTGATTCCTCTTCACGAACAATCACAACTCTTCAGAAAAATAGCCGTTATTTCCAGGTCGGTTGAATGAAAATTCTGGCCGGTCAGCTGAGTTTAAAATCGTGCAGAAAACAGAGCATATCTGTGCACCAACAACAGGTTCAGTGAGCCGAAAATTCTGGCCGGTCGACCGACCTGATGTTATGTGCACAGATCATATTTTTTCAAGTATAAAACAATATACAACTATTTTTATGTTTGTGTGACTATTTGAGGAATGATTTTAACAATATTCTAAGACTCAATATAATAAAATATTAATACTAATCTCTGGATTGTAGTCTTGTCTCCTTTGTAGTGCACAATATACTTTTATTCTCTTTTTGTCGCATTTGTATAGTATTCTCTTTGTTGTTCGTCTCATGATCTCTGAAGCTTGTGTCATGAATCAAAAACCCATGAATCAACGGAGGTCCCATAACACTCTAAAGATTTCTGTTGGTTTTCCCAGATTTCAGCGACCCCTCCTTAGATAAGAAATTTTATCATGAGCTGGTTGTACGAGAAAATAGCATCGAGCACCATTAAGGTCGATCATCCTATTAAAATGTTATAAGCATATGGTTAATCATCTACTGCAAAGTTTAACTGTATCCTTTTAGCAAGAGGCTCTCTATCGAAGGTGGTCTTGACAATGGTGGCCCTTAGTCAAGAATGCCAATACCCCTAAAGTCATAGATGGGCAAGGCGTAGGGGTTGAGTCTATACGCAGGAAGCTTGAGTGTCTCGAAGAAATTTCTGAACATGACATTGACTTAGCTGACCTATCCATGAATTCCCCATGCACATTAGAGTTAGACATTGCAAGGGGGGTGACTATGTGGTTGTGATGGGGTAGGAGATGGCTTCCATATCTTCGGTAGTAGAAGTGATAGGCCGATCGATCCCTAATATAGGCGCTTTTAATGCTCGGTACTCTAATGAATATGCTTGGCCAACTGAACCCACTTCTCTTTGGTACTGGGACCATGCTCCTTGACTACTTCTGGCCACATGTGGGCCGCCGTTGACGGTCTTGATGTCAGTGATAGTAGTGGCACTATTTTTGAGCGACTAGGGCTGAGTTGGCTTATGGTTATGAGCTGCCCTTTGATTGACCCGATATAGATGTACTTTATAAGCACCCATTCCTAGATCAGCCTTACAATCTCATCCTTAAGTATAATATACTCGATTATGGAGTAGTGGTTAATATAGTGGAACTCGCAGCACTTGCCATTGCCGCAAAGTTCCTCCCTTCCCTTTGTTCTAGAGGTGGACGGACTTTGGAATAGTACTTGGTCTTTGGGTGTAAGATATATGGACTGCATATCTCAAGTCAAGGTGGCATAAAGATCATACCTGAGCTTTGGGAATAGTACTTGGTCTTAGGGTGTAAGATATACGGAGTAGTGGTTAATATGGTGGTATTAGTAAGATTGTAGCCTCAAGTACAATAGGTTGCAAAGGGATTAGTTCAGCCATTGGAGGAGGTGGAGGACCAAAGTTTATGGTCTTCTGAATATCCAACCTTGTCCTTAAATCGTTTTCTTCATGGGCAAGAGTTCCCACATTGGAGGAGGTGGTATTAATAAGATTTGTTGGGAAAACATCGCTAGAAATAGTCTTACAGTTAATCTCACGGTCATTACACTTGTCACCTTCTTTCTCACAATTAGGTACCATGGTGACAACTAAAATATATTTTTTGATGGGGAAGAAAAAGTGAAGAATGATGAGATCTTTTATGGGAGGCCATCCTCTAGTGCTAAAACGCTGACTAAAAATTTGGCCAACATCATAATTAGACCGGTGCGTTTTTATTGGCAAAAAATTACTTGCCAAATAAACTATGCTTAAACTAAAAAATAAAGAGTAAGAAATGAGCGAATTAAAGTAAATGACATAAAGTATCGAGTGATTCGACTAATCTTGCTTACATCTACTACTAAGATCTCTAATTATGTTGGCCTCTTACAATTGCAAAAAAAATTACAAGAGAATAATAAAAATTTAGCACTTAAGCATATGATGCAACTAACTTAAGATATTGTATGGTTTTGCTGGCTATAAATATAAATTTTGATCGTAAAAATCCACCCTTTCATTGTTATATAGTGAGGGGTATTTATAAAAGCAATAGTAGATAAGTGGGTGGCTGAGGTTGCACTGTGAATAGGCAAAAAACGTCCCTACTTATAGATCCGTCGCTTGAATCGATGGAGAATAGTAGAAAAGGCGGTTGAAACATGTGGCTAAGAATCGTGCCAACTGTGATGCCATATTAAGCACATGTTTGGTGTTAATAATGGCAACATGGTATAGGAGTGGATGGGCTTTTCTTAGACAGGCTACAGCAGTCATATACTAGTTTGTACTTGTTGCCCTTTAGCATGTTTTTTTTGGAGACACGGATGGAGAGAAGCTTCTTGTGCATAGTAATGGTCGGTTGCCTATTGTCGAAGATTGTTGAGAATAAACTTGAAGTTGACTAAAGACAAAGCTGAAGTTGGCTAACGACAAAGTTCAATAGAACGAGCCGAGCCGATCATGTGGTGACAAGATGTACCGCATGAGTATGGTTATTATGCCGGCTGAGATAGAACTAGGCTAATGACTGGTCGCTTTAGAGCCATGTCAAGTCAAACGAGTTGGTTACATGTCATTTTTTGCCACATTGGCCTAGGCTAAAGCTCTTAAGTGTCCCAAGTAGGCTGACTAATGTCGAGCTGAATATGGGCCAGCTTGGACTAGATCGGGTTAAGAAGTGCAAATTGACATGAATTTGGGACAAGCTTAGAATTACAAGCTGACTTGCCTTTGACGTATCAAAGCTTGTCTTGCAAATTGACCTGGAACGGGTTGGGCCTAGATGTGCTGGCCGATTTATATTTTACCTGCGAAAAAATTGAGAAATAGTACCAAACACACACTCACACATATGGTCTTTGTTGCCAATTATATATATTATATATTTATAAAAGCAAGAAATTAATCCACCTAAAATTGAAATTTCAAAATAAGAGAGAATTCGAAGAATGAAGATGGAAACGAAATTTATGTTGTATTTAAATCTAATCAAATTTGAATTAAAAAGGTAATAACATGAAGTGAAATTTTACTTTACCTTCCTTCTATAAACACTAATTTAACAATTTAATACCATATAAATTCCAAACTAAACTACAAAAAAACATCCAAACCATTAAATATATAAATGTGAAAATACATATGATCAACATAAAGGAAATTAAAAAAATTCCATTTAATATATTGACCCAAATGGCATGATTGCATCTAAAAATTTACATTTATATTTACATACATATACATATAATAAACTGAGGTTTAATTTTGAAACATGAACTTGAATAAATTTAAAACGAATAGATCTAACAAAAGGTTCAATTTTTTATGTTTGTTTATAATTGAAAATAACAAAATGAATTAATTATATAATATATATTGTTGTCTACATATTTAAATAACTCAGTTTAGTAAAATTAGATCTACATTGAAAGTGAGTAAACTGTAATATTAGTACTAATTCATTGTAGTGAAATGAGTCACAATAACATATAATCGAAGATCCAATAAAAAAAAGTATTTGTTTCGGATCTCAAATGAATTAAAACATAAATTGTCTAGTTAGACAAATAATTAATCAACTATTGTAATAGGTGAAAATTTTCTACAAATAAAGTTTAAAATAGTTAATCGTTTTAGATCCAATTAAGATATCAACATTAAAAAAAATCATTCATAAATAGAATTCACATTGAATCACAGTACATAGAAGAAATTTTAACTCGGACCTTAATAAGTAGTGGCAATACTTATATGTGTAAACAATATCATTTTAAACATCCTGAACAAAATAAGGAATAAGAGAGACTGTCAAAAAAAATCTTGCCTTTTGTCATACCTTGATTTATGACTTCCCCTTAGATTTCCAAGCGAATTCGCATCCTACTTTGCAAGAGAAGGATGCATCACCGTTGTTTCAATTTAATTTGATATTATATTTAAATTTTTATGATTTTATTGAAGGGAAATTTTGGCCATGCTATTGCCGGTGAGGGGGGAGAAAATTTTCTGCAAAAAAAAAAGAATGAATGAAGAGTTGTTTAATTGGGATAAAAGGAACATTTCCCATTCTCTTCATTTGACTTCCATATTTAACTCCCTTTTAAATATCAGTTAATCATTCCCTTTGTTCGATTAACCTATGGATGACCTTAATTTGCTCAAATAATGGGCAAATTTTCCAAAAAAATTCCATGTAATTATTCGTTATCAAAATCATGTTTATAAGGTATGCCGATATCGTATATCAATTATGCATATATAACTTTTATATTTGCATTTAAATAATCAACAACATTCAAAACATGAAATAAATTAATAAAAATTAATATTTCAAAAAATTAATTAATTAAACTAATTTATGACATTTTATAACTTAACCGAATCATTATGGTTTTCGAAGAAATCACAAATGTGGTTGTATGACTCAGAGGTGTGAATTAAATCCGTGATTAATATAGAACAATTCAAATATCCAGGTTCACACCTCACCTTTGCTAGTAGTGCGAATGTTTGACCGAATTCATTTCTTACAGGCCTTTTAGGTAAAATCCAGTTTCATAATTTCGTTAGTGGTACACTTTAGTAACGACGATTTACATTAATTCTCTTCGCCAATACTAACCATATTAGGACTTACAAAATTTGGTTTTGGTATATCGTGCACATTCAACTTGGTTAGTCCAGTAACAACGTCCTCGGTTAAATAATAATACTTATTTTTAACCGTACTACACTGGCTAGAGATTCTAACTTTGAGTTGTCTACGGCTAACTTGATACTATCTAACCTCATATAATTTAGAAGAAGAATTCTCTATTAAATAGTGTTTCACTTCCAATGTACTAACTCAGATCCAATTGTAGTCACTCGATCGACATCAGGCTAGATTTACTATAATCAAAGTGGAGTGTCCATACTAGAGTTCAACGGTATTCTCAAGTCGAGAGAAAAGTGCAACATTTTCACTTGATATTTCCTGTCTAACATTGGTTATCATTAGCCAACATGATACTCTCAAATCAGTCATTCCACAGTTATCCAATAATGATCAGTACGTAATCCAAAGGTGCCATTAGTAGCCAGACTAATACATTGCCCAAAATTGGGAGAGTGTTAGGTACTCCGATCTCAATTGATGTATCTATATTATTTCTCATGATTGCAACTATAATTGCATAACATTTCACTTAAGGAATTTTACATTTGTATACTTTAAATTAATTATTCAATTAATTATATCACTATATAAAAAAGTATATAATATAAATCAAATACATTTATTATAAACAAGATTGGTTATAAAGTTATATATAACAAACTACATAATTGCCCTTAGGGAATACCCCCTAACTTATCTTTGGCGTATTCCTTAGGTACGTGGTTAGCGCCAAATGAATCGAGGTCAACCTTGACAAAATTCAAGCACTCTAAGAAATGAAAATCCCCTAAAGCGTCAAACTAGTACATAGCCCTAACGAGATGGTCGTAGCACTCTACCGTTTTATATATAGGGTAACGGATAGGTGCAGCTGAGCTTGCCCTCATACCATATCCCAATCCGACTACGGACACCCCTACCTCTTCCTCTAATAACTCTTGGATGCTTTCCCACCTTAATGTAGCCACATAATCATTGCCTCTCTTCTTCTCTTTGGATTCACCCCTTTTATTTCTCTATCAACATGGTTTGGTCGAGCCCTGGTAGCCCGACCAATATAGAGTGGCATATAGACAAATCAGTGTTACATTCAATTAATTGCCCAATTGTTTAAACTTGGTGTCAATTTAGCTAAAGAACATAGACAAATCCGCCTCAAATCCCCTACTAGCACAACTTTAAGAAATAAACATGATTAGAACGAAGGCATAGAGCATATTATGTTTAAGATTTGAAATAATAAAAAAAGAGTGTACATGGGGTTCTAAACTACTATACATAGACGTTAGGGTTGACGGTGGAAGGCAAAAAAAGAAACGGTCTTGGTAGCCAACTACCTTGCCTAATGGACCAAAGAACAAAATCAGAATGACGTGGCTCTGTAGGTAGTATAGCGCTTAAAATAGCTTATGAGCTTTGAGATCTTGTACATAGCTAAAATAAAGAGAGACAAGTGCTTCGGAATACCTAAATCATAGCAGATGACGAATATAGTGGCCAATAAGGTGTGGCCATGGGAGCAAGTTGGGTAGACACCATCTGATGCGCATTTAAGTAGTGGACTAAGTAATGGAATAGATGGATCAATGAGCCACATTTCTAATAAGGGAGTGCCCAAGCGAAGAAGCCTAGGGAGGCATGTTTTCCTAATCCCTATGTATAGAATAAAGCAAGACGACCCCCAAAATGTCATGCACAACCAGGGAATTACAAAGCGATGTCGTCTTGCAACTTCAAGGGTATACCTTCAAATGGGCAGCCAGTGCCAAAAGGACCCTTAACCGCCATTTTATTTCCTTCAGTCGTCTGTAAAAGATATAAGAAAGCCTAACCATAGAACTTCCTTACCAAAAAAATAACGGGTCACACTAGACTAGGGGCAGACACGCTACCCCCTATAAATATGGATGATCAAAACTCAAGCATTCCCCTATGGAGGTGCTCCACTAGAATAAGATTGACCACCATAATTAACATTTTCAGATAGTCGGATACTTTACCTGACCGCCAGGGCTACCTACTTAAATATGACTTTTGAATAGCTTAGCGAACGCCAACCCAAACCAAGCCTACTAATTTTTCCATAAAGCAGGGAGCAGTTTAGTAACTTAGTGGTTTTCTTAAGTTCTTTTCAAGAAATATCCAGTTTAGTTCGATATCGGTTGATCAACATCGCCCATCAACGTGACGACCACCTCCAAGTTTCGATTGACTACTATTTTAGTCCTAAAGGGCTAATGGGGAATAAAATGAAAATGGCGACAAAGAAAAACACGATCTTGGCATAAAAACCTCAGCAATGCCATGTGAAATAGGAGAAAATATAAGAGAAGAAGAATCGTTGACAATTAAGGTCACAAAAGAGATCGAAGATGCTTTTATATGCATATAGCTTAGCAACAATTAATGGATGTTCTAGATGAAATTTCTCGGTAAAGAAGAAGAAGATACCCCCTACATAATAGAATTGGGTCTCTGATCTCAACCTTTGGATGAAATGAGCATGAAGCGATCCATACCATCAAATTCCAATCGAGTGCACACTAGATCAAATGTCATCTCTGAAATAGTCTAGAGCATTGGAATACCATTGCCAATCAGAGCACGATACATATCTGTTGCATTAATTATGAATAATTTAAATCTAGCATTATTTTGAAGAAATGAACTTGAGGGAAGACATGTTGTTATCTTAGCTTGCATTAACAATAAAAGCTCGCATAACACAAGTCATCTAGTATCATCACTAGCCTAATGGCATACCTTCCTTCAGCATCCCAAGTCGCAAACGATGTTCTCCCCCTTCCCTTAAATCTAGGACGTCTCCCACCATATTCTTTAGTTCAATGAAAAGCCTTAAATGTCACGGACAACATCTCCTTACTTTATCACTAACGGCTAAATCACAGCAAGAAAATATTACCTCCTAAACTCATTAACCGCCTACAGGCCTCGCCTGTGCCTCCCATTAGTCAATACAAATTTCTCGATGACCAAGCTCTCTATCTACTCCATTTTGTTATAGCATAATGGAGTTCTGACAAAAGTCTCTGGTCGACCCTGCAAAAAGAGATAGAAACTCCATAATATTCCCCTAACAAGAATGACATAACGGCATTAATTATTTGACAAAAGCAGTACTGTACAACAAACACTCTTTATACATCATTGTCTACTTGGAAACTTTTCCCTTGTACAAAAAACACTCCCTACTCCATGTTTTCCTTCTGGCATAAGCATGCCATAGTACGGTCGCAACCTAGCATGCATTTGAGCCCTTCTCTTCACATGGCATTCGAGCTGGTCGCCATTTAAACCGTATGTCATGATCAGTGGTTATGAGGAAACTTCGCACTCGCGACATTGATCAAACCCTTCAAGACATGATCTCTTCATCTACAGCTAAGGGATACCTTGCACTTCTACATGGATCAAACTTTCCTCTCCAAAGGCATATATTTTCCAAGTTCATAGCTCTTGTAATAGCCATTAATTTTTCTCTTGTAATAAAAAGTTTTAAAAAATAAAAACACCAACCATAATGCGTGTAGATCTTTACTAAGATTGAACCACTCTTGATCTCACGTCATTTACTTGAATGCATTTATTTACCCTTTTAATCATCCTTCATTTTAGATTTTGCATTTTACATTTTATATCATATATTTATTAAGTATCCCTTGCTAAAATATAACTCTAACAATAATTCTGAGGTTGGCTAGAAATTTGATCAGTAGGCACCAATCAGTAGTAAATAGTTAATGTGTAAAAATAAAAATGAAACAATATAATTTTGTTCTACCTATGTATGCATGCTTCCAATATGTTTTTACTAAAATAAAAAAATTACTACCTTGTCGAAACATTTATTGCAACCGTTGATGCTTTCTAAAGACCATAAATTGATCTTAAGAGTCTACATGTCTTGTTGCAACTCCCGCTGAGTTCAAAACCCTCTGGCTATGGCATATAAATAGTCCATTCTGAAGCACATTAAATTGTTTTAACATCCATCTGTTATATTTTATGGTCATAAAAAGTAACATATGCAAGTTGGATCCAAATAGATTTAAGTAAGGCAATTGGAGAAATCGTTTTGTTGGGATCAACACCTTGAATTCGACGAAAACTTTTTGCTGCCATCCTAGCTTAATGGGTCTTGGCCTTTCCATCTGCATGAGTTTTTCATAAAGATCCATGGGTAACTAATAATTTTACCTTTCGAATGAACTTTCCAATATTCCAACTTTGTTCGTATACACGAAATTCCTTTTTGATTTCACTGCATCTAGCCACAAGGTAATCTTTAATCTCCAAGGTTTGTCTGTTTGCAAGGGGTTCATCGTCATAAATGATGCAATCCTCTTTCTCTTCATCAATGAGAAACCCATAGTATCTCTCATACATGCAAGATTATCTGCTATACCTTCTAATAGGTTATGTCTTCAACAAATATTGAATTACTATCTAAATATTCAGTTTCAATGGGAGTTTCTTAGATCACATTCAAGTCTATCTTACTACAACTAATTGCTGAAGATAGAGAAACTTTTCCCAAAGAGGGATCATGTCTCAAAACAAGCCTTTTGTTCTTTATTACGATGAAATGGTGTTAGTACCCTAAGTATTGATTTTGGTGACTGAAACATATAATTTTTACTACTAACTTTTATCTAAGTTATGCGATGTTTAGGTTATTATATGGAGATATTTGTACCGAGATAGACAAGAAACTTATTAAAGTAAAGCAAGCAAAACAATTATAGATATGAAAATTTAACAAAGCAAATGAAAGAGATAAATGACTAAGTCTAACGGAACACAAATGCTTCAATGACAATGACAATAAAATATTCTATAAGCCTAGCGAATCTTAGAATTTTGTTAAGGTCCAATAGCAAATATGCTTGAAATTCTTCTTTCATCTAACTCTATTTTAATACCTAACACCTTCATATAAAAATATAATCCAAGTTTTAAATATAAAAGTCACAAACTGAATTTTAGAAAAGGAAACAATTTATACTAAAGTATGTCGACATACTCTTTGGGATTATGTCAACATAGAGGCAGTTTTTCTATTTCTCAACATTCAAATTAAATGATTTTGGAGTCATCTTTTCACTGATGGACAAATCCTTTGATCTTCTATATAAAAGAGTTGGAAAATGAATTTTATCAATAATTTTCTAATTTTCTGTTAATCTTACATCTCTAAAATTTCATGATATAAAATTCTTTACATGATTCCACTCTCTTTACAAATCCATATGCTTACATTCCAAAGGTTTGCAAACCATTGAAGATCATAGAGTTCGTACTTGAAAACTCGATCTTTCTTTCCCTATTCTTATGTTATTCCCATCTGAATTCAAAGATATATTGCTATTGGAGGTCTATAAGATTATTGTGTTAAAATTGCAAAAATATGTATTGAAGATACAACTACTTGCCTATACTTTTTATCGTTAATAAGAGATAGGTGTTCTTTATATCCATGGAAAGTCAAGAGGAAAGGTGTATCTTATCACCCATGAAATTGTATGATTGTAAAGGTGTTTTTTCCATCCCTAAAAACAAGCAAGTGATAGTGAAATTCTATAGCAAGAGTATAGGACTAGATGTATTATTAAATATTCAAACAAGTGTAAAAATGCTTGTATCTTTAACTTTATCGCTTTTACATAATTTTACATTTACTATTTGATTATCTACTTGTGTTTGTAATTTGATTGCTGAATTAAATAGATAAATTATATATTCATAAGTTAATATTATAAATAGTTTATATACATTATTCACCCAACTATAGTGTTGTAGTGGCCTTAAAATCCATAAGATCCATTCCAAATAATTATTTATGGATATTCCCTAACCAAAATATGCATTTATGAGAAAATTTTAAGATACCATATAAACTTGCATAAAACCGATATTGCCTCAAGTTTACTAAAGGGACAACCTCATACCTTAAGATAATTAAAGTGGGATTAATCATATGGGGTCTAGGCACATATTTGGATGGTAGAGAATTCAATATATATGTTGTTTCGAGCGCATATCCCTAAAAAGTAAGAGGCAACTCAGTATCACTCATCATATATCGAATCATGTCTACTAATTTTGACTTCTCCATTTTGAAACACTTTTGTGCTAAGGAGTATAGAGAGAAGTGACTTAAGAGAGAATCTCATTCTCTTTTGGATACTCTTAGGGCTCATATCCAGTGTACTCACTACATTTATTAGATTAGAGTATTTAAATTTTCTTAAGTATATGGTTTTTAATTTCATTCTTATGTTCTATAATTATATCATAGACCTCTTATTTGTGTTTCATACACACATGCCCATATTTGGATAAATCATTAATAAAGGTAATAAAGTATAAGGATCCACCTTTGGTAGATATTGACATAGGACTACATACATGTGTATGTATCAATCCTAAGAGTTTGCTGACACTTTTGCTGCTCTAACCAAACTGTTTGTCTATAAGATGAAGCAAAACCCCTTTAGATGCGGAACCTGATCCCTTTCCTTTGAGCTTCTTCATATAATCGAGACAGTTCCTCTTCAAATGTTGCTCTTTAGGGCAACGATGAAATTCACCTTTTTCTTTCTTGACCTTAGCTTTTACCTTGCCACCCTACGACCTCTTCTATTTTGTCTTTAAACTATTCAAAGAAGATGTGTAGCTTGACTATGAGCACAATACTTGGTTCTTTCGTGAACATACTCGCTGTCATTATTAACATGTTTAGGAGATCTATGACAGTACACTTTTGTGATAACCCTGATTTTTTTAGGGTAATTTTATGATTCAATTTAGTTTATGATTGTTTAATAATTGGAAAAATAGGAATAGAATTTTTTTGCCAATGAATGGTCAAAAAGTATGCACTGGTGCACTAGACAGTACATACACATATTTTCTACATTAAAAAAAAATAGGCAGAGATTAATTAGTAAGTTAGAATAAATAAATTTCAAATACATAGGCATGCAGACATGATTATTGTAGACATGAATATGTCTTTAAAACAAGCTTAGTATAAAGAAAATAAAGTATGTAGTCTAGAATAAACATATGCAGAAGATAGTAAGTACTTAAATAAATAAATAAATATGTTTACATATGATATGCAGGAGCATAAGAAAGCACTGCTGGTAGGAGACAAGATTTTCATGGAAATAGTATGAATCTTTAATAAAACACTTTAGCTAATTTCAGTAATTCTTTTGCTTGAAAAAAAATGTAAGTCATGCATATAACATGACCCGGGGTAAGATAAAAGGAATAGGGTATATTTTCTGAGAAAATGTAACAAGGACCACTTACCCATTTTCTCTATAAAAAAATGAGAAGCAGAACATAGTTGATGGGGCAAAACTGACATTGGGCAATTTTCTAAAACCCTAGTGGCAGCCAGGGTCTAGTATAAGAAGGCTTAAGGGTAGTGAGACCTGTCACTATTTTTAAAACAGAAAAAAAAATATAGCAATAGAAATATAAACCAGAGAGCATTAACCATTAGAGTTAAGAGGAAGTGGAAGATCAAAGGGAAAAGGAAGGCTTAGGGAAAGGAGTTAATGTGAGTAACCTCGCTGGAATCATTGGTAATAAGTAATAAGTCCTGAATATTGAGGCAGCTAGACTAAATTTATATTTTTATTTGATTGCAAGCTATGTTGTTTTATGATTTGGTAACTTTGACTTGCTTTATGATCTGTTTAAATGAAAACCCTTTTTATATTGATTTACCCAGAGTGAAATAGCCAGAGATTAATGTTTAAATATGTCTTTCTGTGTTATGATTTAACTGTGAGATGAAGTAGAGAGTATGGGTTTTCTTTATATATATTTGTTAGTTTAAAAACCCAGGATACTTAATATAGATATATAGTCTAAAAATGAAGGAGGATATGGGGCTGCAACATTGTGTTGTTGCTTATGTCTCATATCAACAGAAAATAAAAATATAGGGGTGCAATGTATACATGTGCTGAGCCTCTACATTCCATGAACTATCCAATAAAATCTCATACTTGTGATTTAGTCAGATTTGAGAACCTACATAGATCTGATTGAATCAGAGGTAGAAAGAAACCAACAGAAAAATTTATCTATGGCCATATGTTTGTATTAGGATCTATTGAAATTCATAGGAAAAATAACATGTTTAAGAAATCACCTCGGTATTAACACAGTATTAAAAGAAAAGGGGGAGTGACACTTAGTAACTTAACTAAGGACTTGGGATCTTAGGGCTACAGAATATAGCTTGGCAAGGTGAACATTGCAAGCTCACACATGGTATGATTATACCCAGGGGCCTGAGTGTGCTGGGTTAACAGTGAATATGCCCCAGACAGTGTGTGATTTAATGAAAGGGAAAGTAGCTAAAGACCATAAAAACAAAATACTAGATATTGAACATTAGTAATAGGTTCATGTGAAGGCTTGGGTAAAATTCCTGATGGCCAGAAAATCCGTAGATAAGAAATGATGATTTAATTGATAATTGTGTTGACTATCTAATGGTGTTCTAGGGATGAATTCTATGTTGATTTTCTCTGTAACAAATCATTGAACTATGTATCATTTTGTGTACACTAATGAACATGCATAGGTTACCCAGAAATATGCATAAGTGCAATATTGCATTCTTCTATCTATTTTGTAGTTATTTGAATATGAGCAAAGTTATATAAAAATTATGTTTTCAGTTAGATTATTCATACCAGGCATTAGTCTGACCCATGAGTGTGTTGATGCACTATTGGGTGTCCCATATTTTATGGGGCAGTCCATAGTGATTGTGCAGGTAAATAGGTATTTCATGGATCAAGCTTGTATGTTTAACTGCTTAGAGATTTTGGATGTTATGTTTAAAAGAATTGCTGAAGTTAAATTTGATGTTTATGTTGAATTTTGTCAATCTGCTTAGTTTAAGTTTGCTTGAGAAGCCAATGTTTTGCTATACTGTTCTGCAAATATTAAACTTATATGTATCAGCTGAAACTCTTGTGTCTTGATTTACCAATGTGTTGTCTAGTAATGAAGACTCTAAATTTTTAAACTGATTAACTTATGATGATAAATGATCTGAGTTCATAAGGATGTATGGATTGAAGGAATAACCAAGTATTTAGTTTAAAATAACTTATGTTTAAATTGATATAAAAATCTGGCAGAAGAAAGGGTTTTGAGTTGCTTTAAAATGGGCTAAAAAAAATGATATGTCCTTTGTTTTAGAATAAATGCAAAATAGATATGGCTAACCTAACCACATTATTGAGTCTGGATTGAGCTAGCACTGGAAAAAAAAGAGATTTAAATTCAATTTTGCAACAAAGCTATACAACTCAAAAATATAGGGGAGACTCAGTTAAAAAAAGAAAAAGAAAGAATAAGCACCTTAAATTTCCTAGAAAACACACACATGCTCAAGCAAGGGCACAGTTTATACAACAATAAGATCATGGAAATAAATACAAAATGCTAAGCCTAGAAACCTGAAACCAATAATCAAGCAGTGATCTAAGTAGGCCTAGAAATTTGATTTCTAGAAATTATATTGCTATGTGGGAAGTTATTATTAAAAACTTCCAGCAGATTTCTACTTATAAATTTTTATACTCTGATTCAAGTAGGAATTAACTTATATATCTTCATATATGTAAGTTTAAGTTGAATTAAAACAAACCAATATTTATTGGCAGAAAGATCCTGGAAAGGAGAAAAATGGGAGAGATGATTTTCTCAATTTAGATGACCACTTAACATATGCAAAAAAAATTAAAGGAAAAGAAAGTGGGTCCTCTCAACTTTAGTGAGATCATACTGAAATTATACAAGAACATATTAAAATGCGGAGTTAGTGATCCAAGAGTAAAGTTAGTTTGTAACTCTATGTTAAGAGTCATTCTTTACATTTCATAACCGTCCTTATTATTTGCATTCGTTAGTTTGTCTTTCTCTAAAAAGAACTTCATTGTTTTCATTAATCCATGCAAATTTATTAGTGTAAATTAGATAATATTACATATGGTCTTACACTTATTAGAATAGTATATTACGTTTATGTAATATGGCTCTCATTGGATTCTACATCTCTTGAAAAACCAAAAAGGGGTATTAGTATTTCACAAATTACTCTAATGGGTATTAGATCCAGTTATCATGTTACTACAGCCATAAAGGTGTCCAATGAATTATGGTCCCCGTAAACAGTAAGTAAAAATTTAATTATTATATTTCATATATAATTCCTAACCACGTATTCATTTTCTCCTAATCCTCTTTACGACTTTGGGGGTCATCAACATATCATAAAGTACACTAGATGCTTTAGACCCATCATTTCATGATAGCCTAAGGGCAATTTTGTACCCCTTGAGGGTGCTCAACAAAGCTACAAAATATTCCTACTTATCTAGAAAAAATATAAACATTATTATAATTATGGCTTGAGAGTGTTGAAAAACCATAAAATATATAGTACTATATTTATATCATAAATGATGGAAAACAACAATACTAAGTTCATCATTTGAAGGAAGATGATTATAATATCTCATGGCATCATATCCCCGTACGTTTTATATATACTCCCTTAAGTTTGTATGGGTTTCAATTCATATAACCCTCCTTTTCTTTCACATACGTTAGATATATGTTAATTTATTATAACATTTATAATTCATTATGTACATATACATACATGCATGTTCATATGTGATTCTCTATTAATTAAACCTTTAGATAATTTAAATATAACACTTATATTTATGTAAATTTTAAAATAATTTCACGTCTAGACTTTATAACTCTATTTAACAGCTTATTATACTTTATTTAAAATAAAAATAGTTTTAAATTTAAATTTTTACTTCAGTTTCACTTATTTGAATTAGCCTATAGCACAAAACAATTTTGGACTTCCATTAATGGAATACTTTCGAGACAGACTGCTTCGATGAGCTAGGTAGAGGACATGAGAAGGAAGGTTTTTCGTTCATAAGAATATTCATTAATTAGAGAAATCTTCTCCTCAGTTAAACACTCTTTCCTTAGAAACCCATCTAATATGATTTTTCAACTAGCTTCTGTAGAATTATTCATTTTTATACAATGCGGACTCTTATACCATTGTTGGATCAGGTGCATTGGTAGCAAGGAAAATAAGAAACTTTAAAAAATGACCTTGGCTAATTTTGCATTAGATCCTATTTTGTATTTACATAAACAATTTCTTAATATTTATCATATTTAGTGAATATTAATAATAAAAAGTTTATTTCTTGAATTAATTCCATCTACTTTTACATTTAATGCTTTAATTATATATTATAACTTAAAATAATTTATATACCATAATTTGTAATTCAACTTTAATTTAGTTGGTTATATATTATTCAATGGAAATTTACATTCAAAACATGAATATCATAAGTGATATAAGCTAACCTATAATATTTCTGTAAATAATAATATAGAGTGCATGTCATAAGCGAACTCTTCGTGATGTTGGACCTAAGTATTGTACTTAGAATAAATTAATTAATAATGCCTATAAATCTAATTTAATTAATGTATAACAATTATGTATTATTTTAAATAATTTTAAGGCCACAAACAAGTAACTAAATACCATAAAAATTTAGCGCGGCATTTGTCTCCACTTTAATTATAAATTTAAACTAGCTGAATTCAGAAAATAGCTAATAATACTATTTTGTTGGCTCTCTTGTATGAACTCAGTCCTCAATAATATTTAAATAATTTAAATACTAAAGCTAGTATGAATTTTGTTGAAGTACAACATATGGCATGTCACTTGATTATAGATCATTTAGGCAAAATCTAAAATTTAATCATTATAAATCTACTACTTTATGACAATATTTCGTGCATATTTTCTTTTCCTCTTCACTATATCACTAAATTATCTAGAGTTTGGTCAATGGTGAAATAATTACAATAATATCCATGGTTAATTGCATTGTGCCATTTTAAAATCTTTAGTCCAATCTGATAACACTTACCAATTAACATTTTTACTTTGGCCAGAGATTATGACTTTAAGTGCCACTTATGATGACATTAACCTTCTACAACGAAGGAAACAAATCATCACCTATGTAATGTTTCACTTAAAGTAGTTTGATATGTGACCAACTGTGGTTGTAACGTGATTGTGATGTCATGTGATTGACAATAATCAATGTACAGTTTAGCCATTTAAGTTCAACAATACTCTCAAGAGTGAAGACCATTGCACGCCATTACATGAGATATTCTATTTTGACTTAGTTGTATTAACATATAGAAAACTCTTATTTACTCATTTTGTGATTATTCCAAACAATCACAAGTACATAATTTTTGGTGTCCCTGGCGGTTATGAGTAATTCACCCCATTATATAAAGATCATTATGTATACTTAACGGATATATTGATATTCTTTTGAAGATATATCTCGACTAGAAACAATTTAAAGACAAATATTTTGAATGTACGATTCAAAACTCAATGTTATGAACACATTCACAATTATAATCGTTAAAACACCTTTCTTACGGATTTTTTTTACTTATATGTGTTTAGTATATTCGTATCCGTACTTATGACATAGCTTAACAACGCATATAATAAAAACAAAAACAAAAGCATACTTTATTTTGAACAAGATTCTTATACAAGAGTTAAGTTATATAATAAATTACACGATTATCCTAAGGGCACATCCTTGACTATATCAATTTGAAAGCTACAAAATGGATAAAAATAACTGGCTAATGGATCCTTCTTCTCTCACTTTATGTATGTGTATGCGCATATAAACAATACGCACATATATTTTATATAGTTAGGATTCACTATACCGCACTTCTGTTACACCCTTTTTATACGTTTATGGGTTTTTTGAAAGTCTAAAGAAAATGCTTTTTCTTAAACTACGAGTAAGTGTATGTGCCCAACACATACTTTGGATAACTTAGCATGATTATGTAGCAAATGTAAACTATGTTACGAATTTTAGAGCTATACCATTTGAAATCAACTAAAACTTAGGGGTACTCAATATATAGTATGGGTGTCGTGTCCATAAAAAACAAGATAATTTTAAAACTTCTAATGTGTTTAGAATGCTAAATGTTAATCAATGAATTTAACCATCATTTCAACGTTAATTTCAATAATTTTAAGATAATCAAAACAAGTCAATTTTCCATAAAGATTATACTTATTATGGAAGTTAGTCATACATCTCTCTTGTAAAAAAAATATTCCTTAATACATTCCTCATATTTTACACATTCACATTTAAGTCCCTGAAATTACTAGAAATTGAAATCTTACTGAGTGATTACCAAGTGTATCGAATTAGGTCTTAATGATACAACTCTATGAGAGGGACTAGCTTCTAGGATTAGTTGGAAGTTTGTATCTGGCGATCAGATTTAGGGATTTAGTCAAGACATTAAAATTAGGGTATTTGGTAAAACCCTATATTTTGAGGTACCATAATATAAGAACATTAATTAAATAATTAATTATTCAGATTAATTTGTATAAAAACAAATGTAAGTTATTTAAAAGGGAATAAATTTAAGATGAAGAGTTTGGGGAATTGATAGGAATATGCTAGAATAGGGTCCAAAACCTAAATTACTAACCCTTAACCCTACATCATTCATTCATTCATTCCTTCATTCGTTCAAAAACAAAATAAAAAAAATCCTAATCAAGGAACGGTTGGCCATATTTTTAAAGAAGGAGAAGAATGAAATTTAAAGGAAAATAATGAGTTTCATTCGTATGAAGAAGCAATGCTCAAAATCAAGTTTGATTAAACAAAAGGTGAGTAATTCTTTCTCTAAAACTGTCCACATCCATATGGATTAAGATTTTATGTATTTGTGATGTTTTGAATTATAATGAACAAGTTTATATATATTAGAAAATATCTGTTCATGCTTATTGAAAGAACCATATATATGGTGCTTTGATGATAACAACCAAACAACAATGCTACTAACGATCTTCATTAAATACACTACAAATTTAGTAAGCAGTTAATGAAGAAACAAGAATAAAAGCACATATCAGATGATATTTTGCTTCAAAATAATATTATGGGAGTACAACTCTAGAAATCTCACTACGGTCGTAACAATTCTATTAGAACGCAAGATTCACTTAATTAAAGACCAAAGACCTCAAATGTGAAGGAGTAAACAAAAATATAAAGAGTCAATCGACTAAATGGGCTCCCAGTCGACTAAGCGGCAGTCAACTAATTATATATTTAGTAACTAATTTTGGCTATGCCCTCTAGATTGTTTTCTACAAAAAGTTAATCAATTGAACTACATATCCAGTCATTTCAATGCACAATAAACAGCTAGTTCATGGAAAGGTGTCTTCACATCTCTTCGTGCTTACGGATTCTCTTTGCGCCTACGCTTGCTTCTTTTCATTCCTGGATACTTCTAAAAGATTACGATCCTATTTTAGCATCCCTACACAAATATAAATACCCTTAATCATCCTTAAATCCACACATAACTCTATACTTAGAATTCCATGCCTAAACTCTCAAACCCAAAAGTAATACCCTATTCTTCAAAAGATTCGTGTAATTCAAATAGTAGCAACTAGTGTGTTTCATATCCACATCCTATATTCTAATCGAGTAAACTCTGTAGCTCTACACCTCCACTTAATATTATTTGGTTTGATTATAGGAGTCCTTGTGTTGAAAAGAAACAATTTTTGTATAAAAGATACACTATGTCAAGAGATAACTTTTTGTCACATTGGTCATTGAAATTTCATTCTACTGCTTACGAAAAGTGTAACGACCTGAGACCTATGGTATAACATAGCAGAAGTCGTGTGTGCCGCTGAGAGCCAACAGTCCGCGGTTGATTTTATATCGGCAGACTGCGACCTATGTAGGAGTGGAGAAGTTTCATTTCGACAGCGAAAATCAGAGGCCGCGGAGAGCCTGCAGTTACATGGACTTTTGCTGCGACGGCAACGTAACCCTGGATGTAACTGTGATTTGTGTGGGATCCATGGCGTAACCGAGAGGCCGCGGAGAGCCTGCAGTTACATGGACTTTTGCTGCGATGGCAACGTAACCCTGGAATGTAACCGCGACCATGGATAGGGGTGATGATTCTCAGAGCATTCACACCAAAGATATTTTCTCTATTTTCAAAAACTATTTTCTATATTTTCAATAACATTATTTTCCAAATATTTTCACTGGGTGTTGAAAACGGGTTTACCAAGTACTTATAGATTTTCAGTCCTACGCCTGATCAACGTATGATTGAATTTCTGTGAGAACAAGGATGGACTGGTTGAGACATCGAGTTATAAAAGTATTTTTATAAAGAGCAATTTTATTAAGTATGATGTGAATTTAAAAGCATTTCTAAAATTTTAAATAAAGGTGTTGGAATTTTGGGAAAATAAAAAGGAAATCCAAACTAGAATTTCAATGAAGTGATTTGTAATTAAAATCGAATATTGATTTAGAAATTGGAAATAAGCTAATTGGTTAAATAATTGTGTGATTGAGTATGTTAATAAAATTTAACTTGGGTAAACAAATGGATTGTAGATTAATAATATTTGGTAAAGAATTCGAATTGTAAATGGAATTCAACTTGGATTTGATAATGAATTGAATAAGTGAAGATGCTATAAAATAAAAATAAAATAGAATGAGATCGAAATAGTGATGGGATGAATTATGAATAAAATTCGAGTGTAATATGAATAATATCTAATGAAATTTGCAAGTAAATTAGATATAATGGAAGTGTTGTCGAATGAAATGGAAGTAAACTATAATAGAAATGGTTTGAATCGCAAACAAAACCCAAGTAAATAGAAATAAATTGAGAATGGCTTTGTATAAATAAAGTAAATGCGCAAATGAATTAAGGAAGTCAATTAAAAATATAAAATGAGTTAAGTATGTGTTGGATATTATTTTGATAAATTGAGAAGGTGAATTAAATTTATAATTTAAGTAGATGGGCTAACTAAATTAATGGGATTTGATTAAATGAGAATCAAATCGAAGTAAAATTAAGTTTGATGTTGGAATAAATTAAAGTAAATTAATTTAAGCTTAAAATTTATGGAAGCTTGGCTTCGAATAAGGATAAAAGCCCATTAAATAAAAGCTTGGATTGAATTAATTTGGGAATGACTAGTATACAAGAATGGAATGTGTCGAGCTAAATAAAAGGGTTGAGAATAAATTAAAATGGAATGGAATTAAATGAAATTGAGTCGGAATCAATTTAAAGTGGTTATAAAACTTAAGTAATTATTTATCACATGGATATCATCAATTTGCGTAAAAATGGGTGTCGTTTGTTGTAAGCGAGATTTAATTAAATTCTATGAAGTAGTGGATGCAAATATAATTGATTTTTGAATCAATAGAAGTGAATACGAGCTTGTTTGGATTGAAAAATAAATTGAATGTAAACACTTGAGTTGTAAACTATTATAATGGAATGAAATGGCATATGAATTGGTTGAAAACAATTGTATTAGCTTTAAAAAAATTATATAAATCGCTTATGGAAAACGTTTAGTATTTGTTGTTTATGAAATGTATATGTTTGGCTATTGGAAGTAAGTGGAATGCTAATGAATTCTTTATATATGGCACTTTCATATTTAAACTGAGTAAGTAAAGGTACAGGGAAGCCGTTTGGCTAGATTTGGGGTATGCTAATTGCTAAAATAAATAAGCTGCTTGCTTAAAAGCTAAATAAAGGTACGCCAACGCAATAAAAATAGGAAATATGAACTGTTTTTGCTTTTTTCGACCGTGTGGGTCGATGTATACATATTTATATCTCTTGTCAAATTGCAAAAGCTCTTCCGTACAAAGGAGACTCTGCCAAAAAATTTCGAAAATTTTGGGAGTTAGAAAATTTTTGGGAAAAATTTTGTTAACGACAAAACAATTTCAAATTTGAAACTAAATTAAATTAGCAAATGAAACTACTATGAATCATTTATGAATGAAAGATAAAAATACAATATTCAAAATTTAAAGTAAATTGAAATTGTATGAAGTGGGGAAAACTAGTTTGAATAGGAAAGGATATGAAAACTTCTGTAAGAGAATGTATAAAAAGGATTTGAAAGGTTATGATTGAATATTGTTGCTAAATAAGATATGCAGGTATGAAAGGGAAAAGAAATTGGATTTGGTTCCAAAAGATAAATTTGAAATTTGTCCGACTAAAAGGTTAGTATTTAATTTCTGTATGAAATTGGATTGGGTTTTTGATCTAGCCACTTGGCTCTTGTTTTCTTTTGGGATTTGGGAGCCCGTAGAGGCCTTTTGTAGTTGTACCGAGCTAGTCGCGCAAATGAGACGCTGGCAAAAAATTTTGGAAATTTAGAGAGTTAGAAATTTTTTGAGAAAATTTTGATAATTCTAAATTTAGTTTTAAATTGAAATTTGAACAATTGAAAAAGAGGGGTATGTTTGAGAACTGTGGGAGAGTTTGGGAAGTTAGTAAGAATGATAATGAGTCTTTTATAAAAGATATATTATGGAAAGTTGATAGAACTATTTGGTTTTGGAAAAAAATTAACAAGAATTGGACCATTCTTCCTGACTAGTAATTTCGGGGACGAAATTCTTTTAAGGGGGGAGGAATGTGACGACCCAGAATTTTTAACAATTTAAATTGGAATAATAAATTGATTTTAAATATTTGAAAGGTAAATTTTAACTTGAATTCAAATATTATTATTAATAGCAATTCAGTTATTGGATTTAATAAACTGAAATTGGGTAAATTATTGAATTCTTCATTTATAAGCCTGTTAAAATAATTTGAATGCTTATAAAATTTATAATGATGATACTGAAGATAATAGAAGGATTGGAATTTAATTTAAAGGTGATTTGTTTAGTTTTAATAATAATATCGTTGAGATCGATATTTAAAAATAGCCTTCCAAGGCACAATCTCGGAATTCGACGAAACCAGTTCCATTGGTTCCGTAATAATTAATTATTATCGGATTTCAATTTTTGTGGCAATCGGAGTTGTCGTTTGACCCTGACAGCTCGAAACGCTTAGAAATTATTTTAATCGATTTAATTGGAATTTGATCGTTTTCTTTTGTAACTTGCACATACGATCAAATTAGCCTCTGAAACATGTGCCATTGTGTTCGGAATACGGGTAAAGCTTTATATTTGCCTCGTGGCATTCCTTAAGAGGAGTTCAAAATTTTAAGTAGCAAACGATGAGGCACTCTGGAAGTTTTATATAAGATAATAATAATAAAAAAAAGAGATTAAAATAAGTGGGCAAAGATATTTTAACAGCACAAGATATTTTATAAGTCAAAGCGTACTCTGGAAGCCATTTCCAATCCCTATTTTATCTCCGTCTTCTTCTATAATCCAACAACAGAAATCAAAATCGTATGCTTATAAAAAAAATGTGCCGAGCAATCTGCATACTCGTTCGGGAAAAAAAAACGAATCAAGTAAGGGCTGTCGCCCTCTTTCTTCTTCCCCTCTTCGAATTCACTAAAGCAACTGAATCCCTTTCCTTTCTCTCTCGAATCGAAGCAAACTCCACCCTTCGGCGAAAAGAGGAGAGAGTGCGACGATGTTTGGGATCGCGATGCGATGTCTTTGAGCTCGTGTGATGGAAATTAGGGAGGCACGCGGCGCGAGCTAGGGTTTTACGAGCTCGAGTGAAAGGCAGAGGCAATCAAGTCGCGACTTCAGGAGAGGCGACGTGGGTTTTGGACTGCTCAACTTTCGTTGGAGCTTCGCAAGCAAGGGCGGCGATATGGGGTGAGTCGCGCAAGGCGCGAGCGATTCACGGAGGTCGCGAGGTCACTGGAAGGTCACGGCAAAGGAAGGATTGACTTGTGTCCCATGGTTTGGCATCTGCGGTTTGCAAAAATTTTAGGGTATGGCTTCTTTTCCTTCGTTTATCCATTCGAGTTTGAAAATGTTGTTACAGTAAGATTAAAAAAAAAATCTGTTTTAAATACTTATATATGGCAGATATATTAGGAATTGATTTCATAAGCAAGATTTAACTGGAATTTTTATTTATATCAGTGTAATATATAAATCTATGTAGGAACCAGTCAATCTTTAAGAAATCGATATATTTATTTGAGAAATTGGAATATATAAATAACCCGTCATTGAATTTATAAATTGGGCAGGAGAGAAAATGTAACTAAGTTAGGTTAACAATCATTTGAAATTTAGTAAATTGCTAGTTAATTAAATTTATTGAAGGAACGTTGATTATTCGATTATCACGAATATTAATAAATTGTATAAATATTTATACAAGGTCTAAAATGGGGAGATAATGGTGGAGATGGAATTGGATCGCCAAACAAAAATTAAAGGTGAGTAAACCTCACGCTTCTGGATTTTTACTTAAATTTAAGTGGTTAAATTTAAGTGATTGGCTGAATGGTTGACTTGAAGTGATGTGTTATACCATATAGTGGTATATAGTATATACTGGAATGGTTGATATTCTATGATGAATATTTTTGGGTATTTGGAATGTTGAATGCTATGGTTTACTTGAATATTTCGGTACCCTAAGTTATCGAAATATATAACTTGGATTTTGGAAGAAATATAAGGGTGATTAAATGGATGATTGATTAATCCAGTTAATTAACGATTTGGGTTGATTAATTTAGTAATTCAGGGTTTAGATTAATAAATGAAAGTTTAAGTTAATTAATGAAGTGAAATTTAATTTAAATAATCATTTGGTGGTTTAATAATCAATTACTTAATGTAACCAATAAAATAGAATTACTTTGTGTAATTAATTAAGAGATTAATTGAAATAACAAATTAAGGAGAAATAAATTTATTAATGAAGTAAATAAGAAGATAGTTAATTACCGGTTGAAGGTGATCGAGAATGATTAATATTGTGGTTGAATTAAAGTAAAATATAATAGGAAATCATTAATTTATATAATTAATAAAGTAATTAAAGATTTGATTAATTGAGATTAATCACTTCATAATAAGTGACTTATGAGAAGTCAGTTAATATAAGTAAATAAGAATTAACGTAATTGATTATAGTAAATCAATTTGGGAAGTAATTAAAGATTACTCATTGATTTGGTAAGAGTTACTAATATCGTGAAATCAATTAAAGAGAATTACTTGAATGGAATTGGAAGGTAATTAATCTAGGGTTGTTGATTAAGATGAATGGATATGGAGGAGTTGATTAATTAATTAGTTGATTTGGAATTAATTAATGAAAGAATCTAAGCGATTGAGGATTGGAACTCAATTTAAATCAACTAAATTGATTTGTATGTGATTAAGCTTTGCTTAAGGATGATGAATGGTATTGGATGTTTTGAATGAGTTGATATCTCTGATATGAAATGTTGAGCATTTCATTTGGATGACTTGGGTTAGGATTTCATGAGACTCGAAGAGGCCGGGATCGGGTATTGGGAAGATACTCGAAACCCCTTCAGATTAAATATGAATTGATGTGTGAATCAATAGACTGGAAGGAAATGATTTAAGTGAATTGGATTATTTTATCTAAGTTTGGTACTTAGAAATTGATGTGAGGAATAAGTGTTGTCTATAGCAAATTGTGAATTGGTTAAACTGATATATGTTACCCCGGGTTTATATAAGTTGATTGTTTTGGTATTCCATGTTAGTTGGGTTTACTTATGCTGGTTTCTAGCCTGACCAGGGTGTTACTTTGGTGTAATGCTCGGCTCAGACCGAGTATTACAGATTTCAGGTTAGGACGTTCTGGAGCTCAGGAAGCGAGCTGGATGGCTATAACGTATAAAATATTTCTGCTGTATTATATTGCTGTGTATGTGAGACTTGATAATTGTATTTATTCAGTGACTGTATATATGTGAAACTCTGATGTATATTAAATGTAATCGACAGATATAGTATTCTTTTGTAAACTATTATTATTTATTATTATATTTTATCCGCTGCGAATGTGAGATGTCGGTGTTTGTGTTCTTCTTCTTTTTCTATCTCTTTCTTCTTTTTCATAACTATCTGGAATTTTCGACTCCGAAAATTTCGGGTCGTTACAAAAGGTTGTATGCCTATTCCTTCGGGCTAAGTGAAGGTTTTTTTATTGGTAAAAATCCACAGGGGAGCTATATGACTAGACGTAGGACGAGAGGTCCAAACCAGTATGAAGTCAACCATGTGATCTACTATATTATATCCGTTGCATTTACATTGTTTACCGTCGGCCATCTTCGATCCTGTGAATATCGATTAACACTAATGAATTTAAAGGTAATGTTTTTTGATGTGTTCAAGGAAAAGTGTGAATCAAACCAACTTTAAATCACTTGAAATGTTTATATTATATGTAGAATAATAATATGGAGACGATTTTTTAATTTCATAATTTTCTAAAATTATTCAAAATTCACATGAATTTTCTAAGTGGAGGAAATGCCTAATTTTGGAAATTAAGTAATTAGAATATTAAAAATAATTATTTTGGCTTAAAAAATTTTAATGAGACAAAATATGATGATTAGGATTTTTTGTGAACTTTTGGAATTTTTCCTACGCATTTTCTAGTTCATATGAATTATTTGGCAAAGTGGCAACAAATTGCAAAATGATAATTAATTAATTAACTAAGAAGGTGGCTTATAATTTCTAAAAATAAAATCGCATAAAGCACCAGTAAACTAATGATAATTAGACATAAAAATGTTTAGGTTAAAAGTAACTCCACTGGATGGAAATAAAAGAGCTTTTAAGTCAATTACCAAATTGTCATATCAATTGGAGATAGCAGATGTCAACTAGAGATATCAACTTGCAATAGCTGATATCAACTAGAAATATCAACTTGTGATAGCTTTATGTCAACTAGAAATAACTGATATCAACTGGAAATAACTGATATCAACGTACGATAGCTGATGTCAACCGGAGATATCAACTTGCGATAGCTCATATCAATTGGAGATATCAACTTGCGATTTCCTAAAATCAATGTTCGATAATTAATATAAACTAGGGATATCAAATTGCAATAGCTTAATATCAACTAAATATATCAACTTGCTGTAGCTGATATAAACTGGAGATATAAACTTGTTGTAGCTGATCTCAACTGGAGATACCAACTTGAGAAAGCTTAACATCAACTCGAGATATCAATATGAGATAGGTTAATATCAACAAAAGATATAACTTGGAGATAGCTTAGTACAACTAGAGATATTAGTTGGATATAGCTTGATATCAATTAGGGATATCAAGTAGAAATATCAAACCGAGGTAGCTAAATATCAATTAGAGATAGCTAGATGTCAACTAGAGATATCAACTGAAGATACCTTAATGTCAACTTGAAATGGTTATAATACTTGTCAACTTGTTGTAGTTTAATGTCAACTTGAGATAGCTATAATATTCTCAACTTGCTTTAGCCTTTAATTTTGTTGGCTATGTATTGAAAACCTACAATTTCTATTGATTTTAAGGTATTCTAAGTGAATAAATAAACTTTTTGTGGCACTTAGGAAGCCATCATCCTAATTGATGGTTGACAATTTCATAAAGATGAAAAGATCGTGAAGAATAATGATTTAAAATAAAATAACCTACTTAAAGAATAAAAACTAAGACTAAGTTAAAATAAGCTATTCAATGAAACATTGGATAATTAGAAATAATGAAAATGCATATGTATAGCCTTTTTGGCACTAATTTGCCTAAGACGACAATTATATTTGATGATTGGTGGGTAAGGCCTGTGTAGAAACCGTTTTTCTAAACATAACGTTATATTTGATGATCGATGGTGTAAGGCATGTGGTAATCGTTTGTCTAAACTCGGAATTATATTTGATGGTTGGTGGTGTATGGCCTCCGTGGCAACCGTTGGTCTAAAAGCGATATTATATTTGATGATTGATGGTGTTAAGGCATGTGTGGCAACTATTTGCCTAAACAAGACATTATATTTTATGATTGGTGGTGTAAGACCCGTATGGAAACTTTTATCTAAACATGACATTACATTTGTCGAACTAGTAAGAGTAAGACCATGTGACAAACTTAAAAATGAATGTACTATAGAAATTAGTCAAAAATATTATGAAGGGGATCTCACACTTATGTTAAAATTGATGATTTGTGTCGATCATGATTTGATATTATTACGAAATATGATGGAATTAATGAGGTTAGAATAGTGAGGGGAAAACATGTTCCGTGCTTTAGCAGTATGGTCTCACTATATGATTGCTTAAGGTAAAATATTACTTATACCAGGCTTAGTATCTGAACCGTTTTTTAATTATTTTCCATAACCTCATGGGTAGTCATTTGAGTAGGCTGAGTTTATGGCATAGACATATAGCTTTTGGAAAAGATAATTAAAGACTTAGAAGACAAAGCAATAGGCTTATTTTGCAGATAAAAGATATTTTTAAATTCATTATGTAAAACTAGAATTTATAACTGGCTAAATGTTGGCATCTTCATATGTCAGGCATGAAACTCTATTTATATTTTATTATATATTTACCCCTGCATAGGAATGAGATGTTAATGATGATGTAACAACTTTTTTAATACCTTATGATGCAAAGAAATTATTTAGGTACTCGGTTTAGTTAATGTTGTGAAAAAATTATACTAATCTCACATTGCTGCTTGAAAATAATTCTAGTGATAACTGCAGCAGCATTGACGTTCATTCTCTGGTCTCAAAGTGGAGGACATCACAACTTGGTATCAAAGCTTTAGCTAGGGTACATTTAAGTGAAATAGAGAAGTATAAGTTAGATAACTAGGAAACAAACACATTAGGAAGGGTATACGCTACATACATACATACATACATATACATATACATACATATATATATATATATATATATATATATGTGTGTGTGTGTGTGTGTGTGTGTAACATCCTTGTATTTTGATATAGATATATGTGTGGATATATCCATCCCACTGTTATTATCATCGCTCTTTTTACTTTTATTTGTTATGAACGGTTGCTTATGCATAAACCCAGAATGGATCTATGAAGTGAACGTTTAACTTTAAGAGGCGAAAGAACAAATGCTGGTGAGGAACCACCAATACACAAAACAATGACCAAGGAGGTGAGGCTGTCCATGAAGTTTGTGATGAAGTTGGCAATGAAATGTCTTCCTTGGCTATAGGAAACATGGATATAGATGCGCTCTTTCAATAGGTTTTGGTGAACTTAGTACAACAACAAATTCTACCACAGGCCTAGAGTTTACCTAGAGGTCGGTGCAGCATGTCTAGAAGGAGAAATGTTTAATGGAAAAAAGAGGCATTGGAGGTTAGTGATTGGTTGATGATGTGTGAGGGGATTTGTGAAGACTTGGAGCTAACAGATGCTCAAAAGGTGAAGCTTGTACCCAGACAATTTAAGGGATCAATGACTATCTGGTGGGGAAATATGAGAGTGAAGATTCGTAAGCAAGAAATCACTTGGGAAAGGTTTAGGGAGATGTTTGAAGAATAATATATTCTTGGATTAGAGTTGCCAGCAATGTTCTATAGTTTTATGGAGCTGCAAAGAGTTTGATGGTTTCAGAGTATGTGCAGAAGTTTAATGCATTGTCTAAGTATAGAACCGATCTAATTAGGACTCTGCGATAGACGGTAGAGAAGTACATCTTAGGATTAAGGTCAGGATTGAGTGACCGGACAATGGCTTATCTAGAACTTCCATTCAACAAAGTGGTAGATATGGCGAGGAGGTATGACCTAATATACGCTGAAAGGCGAGGCATGGGGCAGAAGGCTCAAACTGATAAGAAGAAGAGTTCACTCGATATCAAAAAAGAAAAATGGGCTAACAATAGAAGGGAAAAGCTAAGGATGGAGGAGAGTGGAAAGAGGTTGTTGATTTGGCATGCTATAATTGTAGGCAAAAGAGTCATTATGCAAATAAGTGTCTAGAGTCGGTTGGGGTGGTGAAGGTAAAGTGCTTTATTTATGATCAACCTACTAACAGGAAGAAAGACTATCTCATGTTCAAACGACCAAAGATTTTCCCTTTGGAAGGACCATCGGTTGGACTAACGGTTAAAGAGAAGGGGAAGAAAGTTGTGCTAGTAGGTATGATCTCGATCTAACATCTTAGTCAGAGTTCCTTTTGATATCGGTGTTGCACATTCTTTCCTTTTGAAAGATGCAGTGTATGGGTTAGAGGTACATACTATGTATTTGGTCACCTCTTTATATGTAGTTAATCTTATTGGTAAGTATGCTATCCTCGAATTAAGGTACACTGAACTTGTGTTTGATATGTGTGGTCATTCGTATGTTTGCGATCATACGTATTTGACTTCATGTAGGTACGTGGCAATTTTGTGTATGGATTAGTTAGTGTGCGATGACACTAGGATCTTTTGTGGTAATATGAGCATCACTTTACGGAATCCAAATGATGGGAAAGTGATCATGGTGGTGCTAGATGTGATGGATGAAAAGACGAGATTGGCATTATGTGCAATGGAGGATCAGGAGGAAGAGATAAGTAGCTTGCCGATAGTCCTGGAATTTACATATGTTTTTGAACCAGTAACTGGATTATCAGAAAGAAGGGCGATCTAATTCAGAATAGATTTGATGCCGATGGCACAACCTATTAGTAGACCACCTAGCAGAATCCGCCCAACAGCATGGAAAAATTGAAGAAACAATTACAGAACATGAGCGTAAAATTGTCATCTGGTCGAGAAGTTCAATATGGGGGGCATCCTCAATATTTTTGAAGAAGATGGATGGATCTTTACGGATGTGTACTGACTATCAGAAGTCGAATGAAGTAACGGTGAAGAATCATTATCTATTTCCTAGGATATATGACTTATTTGACTAGGTGAGTGGAGTTAGAATATTCTTGCAACTATATTTGGCAATATGATTCCATAAAATAAGGGTAGCGGAGGATAGTGTTCCATCGATCACCTTTAGAACAAGATACAGATCGTACGAGTGGTTAATGATGCGATTTTGACTGACCAATGCACCTGCATTCTTCATAGATCTTATGAATGGAATCATTCATGATCAGTTGGATAGATTTGCATTGGCCGTCATTGATGACATTTTTGTGTTTTCTAAGAATGAGAGAGATCACGAATTCCATCTTAAATTGGTGTTGGAGATGTTGAGACAAAGCAAATTAAAGGTGAAAATTTCAAATTGTCACTTTTGGAAACGAGAGCTTAATTATCTTGGACATATTATGTTAGAGAATGGAATAGTAGAGGATCCATCGAAGATATTAGAAGAAACCGAAGACGGTCATAAAGATAAGGGGTTTCTTGGATTTAGCTTTCTATCATCTCAGATGCATTAAGGATTTCTTATGCGTAGAAGCACCCTTGACTAAGTTGACTTGGAAGAATGAGAAATTTGTGTGGACTAATAAGGGTGAAGGGTCATTTCATGAGTTAAATAAATTATTGAAAAATGCTCTTGTCTTGATCATGCCTGGAGGGAATCAGGGTCTGGTAGTGTATACTGATGCTTGTGGAACAGGGTTGGGAGTGGTGCCGATGGAAAAAGGGCGAGTGATAGCTTATATATCAAGGCAGTTGAGACTGCATGATGTTAGGTATCTGACTCATGACTTTGAGTTGGCAGTGATAGTTTTTGCATCGAAGATTTGGTGACATTATCTTTTAGGCGGGCAGTTCGAGTTGTATATGGACCACATATCCATTAAGTATTTATTCTCTCATAAAGGACTGAATAGGAGGCAACAGAGATGGCTAGAATTCTTGGCCGCATACGACTTCGGTATGGAGTATATGCCAAGAAAGGGGAATAAGGTTAAAGATTCTTTGAGTAGGAAGCATCAGAATGGAGTTTTATCCTTGATCAAGGAATGGAAGACATTAGAGACATTTGCATCTTGTGCTATGCATTAAAGAACAAATACAGGATCAAGTCAAGATTTGAGGATGATAGCCAGTTTTGAAGTACTCTAAACCATGTAGATAGAATTGTTGTAAGGTAATGAAAATGCTCGTTATTAGCCAAATAATTAGGAAATTGGAAATGGGTACAGATGTTGAGGATCTAAAAGGATTGGAGATATACTCAAAGGGATGGCTTAGGAAGAAAGTAAACCATGTGTTCCAAATGTAGTCGGAAGCAGGTCTTCGAATTCATCGATCTAAGTTTACCATTCATCCTAGGGCACGAAGATGTATCGTGACATGAAGAGAGTATTCCTTTGGGAAGGGATAAAGGGGGATGTCAGCGAATGTGTGAAGAGATGTTTCACATATCAACGGGTAAAGGCTGAACATCAGAAGCCGAGCGGATTACTTCAACCTTCAAAAGTCCTGACTTAGAAGTAGGATTTAGTATTGACGGATTTTTATTGATGGATCACCTAGATCGAGGATAGGAAATGATAGCATTTGGGTGATAGTCGATAGATTGATTAAGAATGCCAGTTTTATCCTAGTGAAGTCGATAACAACGACATCTAGTTTGACGAAGTTATACAGGAAGAATATAGTGGGATTGCATGGTATTTTGAGCAGTATTGTCACTTGTAGAGACACATTGCTCACAACTGGGTTCCGGATAAATTTGTAGGGTGCTTTGGGTATAGAGTTAAGCGTGAGTGCGGATTACTGCCCATAGACTAAAGGTCCAACAGAAAAGGTGAACCGTGTACTCGAGGATTTACTAAGGGCAAGTATTTTGGATTTCGAAGGATCTAGGGAAGATCATTTGCATCTTATAGAGTTTTTCTAGAATGACAATTATCAGGATGGTCACGTATGAGGCATCGTATGGTAGACTGTGTAACTCACCTATTTGTTGGTTAAACATAGAGGATTGGCTTATGTTGGGACCTAATTTGGTAAGGGACACTACTGAAAAGGTAGAAATTATTCATGCAAGAATGAAGATAGCGCAATGAAGACAAAAGAGTTATGTTGACAAAAGGAGAAAAGAGCTTGATTATGCGACATGCAACCATGTGTTTGTGAAGATTTCTCCAATGCTGCAAGGTATGCACTTGCAAAAGTGGGGAAATTTGCACCTAACCAATCCCAGTGATCGAGAGAATTTGTAAACTTTCTTGCTGAGTTGATTTACCAAGTAATTTAGCGGGTGTGCATAATGTCATTTACATCTTACACTAGATGAAATGTATGCATGACCCAAGTTTGATAGTGGAGGCGAGGGTAGTTAAGGATTTATCTATAGATCCAGATTTGACGTATATCAGCCAAATGTAGGGAATGGTAGGTCATGATGGGAAAAAGTTAAGAAACAAAGTTATCAAACTTGTTGACATCTAGTGGAGTGATGATGTCGATGATTATACCTAGGAGGTAGATGATAAGATTAGAAATCTATGTCCCTATTTGTTTTGACATGTACGATTAGGCATGTATATTTTGTTATTTAGACCGATAGCAACGCTAGTATGACTTCATAACATGATATGATTGTGGTTTAGCAGTGACACTAATACATCATGATTGATAATCGATGATTTATATTAGTAGGAAACTAGTGTAATTATTGTACCATGTGCACGTTATTTTGATGGCGGTGGTCTTTATCCTACCTTATCTGAATTTAATAACGAATTTTTTATAAAGACGGGAGACTGCAACATCGCATATTTTGGAGTACCATAATATGGAAAAATTAATTGAATCACCGAATAAAAAATTTAATTTATGAAGATAAAAATATGGACAAGTCATTCAAAAGGGAATAAATTAAATATGAAGAGTTGGGGGAACATATAAGAATATGCTGGAATGTGGCTTTATCCCAAAACCCAAACTACTAACCACCTAACCCTCCCACCTTTAGTTCATTCTTTCATTCACTTAAAAAAGTGAAGCCCACCATGTTTTTAATGGAAGACGAGAAGAATATTTAAAGGAGAAGAAGGAGTTTCATTTAAAAGAAGAAGCAAAGCTCAAATCCAAGTTTAATCAAACAAAAAGTGAGTGATTCTTTCTCAAAAACCCTCAAACCCATATGGTTTAGGATTGTGTGCATTTGGGAATTCTTGAATAATAATAATTTTTTTTAAAAAGAGTAAAAAATAATTGTTAATATTTGGAATTTAAAGGTGATGATTTTTATTATGTTCAAGGAAAAACATGAATATACCTTCTCTAAATCATTTGAAATTTCAATACGATGTATAGAATAATAATGTGCAGATGGATTTATAATTTCGTAATTTTATGAAATTATTTGGAACTTATATGAATTTTCTAACTTGAGAAAATTCCTATTTTCGAATATTAAAATAATTATTTTGGCTCTAAAAATCTTATATGTGGAAAAATATGATAATTATGATTTTTGGTGGATTTTTGGAATTCTCCCTATGTATTTTCAAATTTATATGAATTATTTGACAAAGGGAAGAGCTAACTACAAGGGTAATTAATTAACATCGTAATTAATAATTTTTGGAAAGAAAACCATATAAAGCCCTAGTAAACAAATGGTAATTCGACATATAATTGGGTTAGGTGAAAAGTAACTCCTTTGAATGGAAATAAAACAGTTTTCAAATTAATTACCAAACTGCTTATCAAATGGAGATTATTATAACTCATTTGAATGGAAATAAAACAATTTCGGACTAACTATCAAATTGGCATATCAACGGGAGATGATTAATATCAACCTATGACACATAATATCAAATAGAGATATCAACTTGTGATGGCTAATATCAACTAGAGTTATCAACTTGTGATGGAGATTCTCAACTTGAGGTAGGTGATATCGGCTAGAGATAGCGAATATCTACTTGCGATAGCTAACATCAACTGAAGGTATCAAATTGTGATAGCTAATATCAACTGAAGATGTCAACTTGTGATAGCTTAACATCAACTAGAGATATCAACTTGTGACAACTTAATATCAACTTGAGATGTCAACTTACGATAGCTAATATTAAAATGTAATATTTGATATCAACTGGAGGTATCATCTGGAGATAGCATAATATCAACCATGGATATCAAATAGAGATATCATAATGTCAACAATAAATATCGACTGGAGATAGCTTGATATCAACTAGATATATCAACTAAAGATAACTTATATCAACTGTAGATAGCTTAATATCTACTAGGGATATCAACTAGAGATAGCTTAATGTCAACTAGAGATATCAATTAGAGATGCTTAATGTCAACTAGAAATAACTATAAAACTTATCAACATGCTATAGTTTAATGTCAACTTGAGATAAATATAAAACTTATCAACTTCCCTTAACCTTTAATTTGCAAGTGGCTGTGTATGGAAACAATACAATGGCTAATGATACTAAGGAGTTATAAGTAAATAAATGAACTTTTTCTAGCAATTAGGAAGCCATATTTGTAATACCCCACCTCTATATCCATACTACAAAAGAGTATTACTAAAGAATATTATCTAATAATACGAAGAATGAAGGTTGTTAGGAGCGACCATACGTGGATATTCCCTTGGGCTAACACCGATACGTATTCCTACCTTGAATTATTACACCAATATACATACTCTGCATCAACACAAAGCAATAAGCATGTAGGATAAACCAGGATAGAATAATATAAAATATATACAAATGAACATAGAATCATAGATCGTAGGAAAAAATAAAATACACAAATAACTGTAATGTCTGTCTCGCTACTACAATATATACCAAGTCAAGTATACTCATGGCCCTAACATCACAACAAATACAAGGAGACATCTAAAGAAAATATACATATCCATTAACCCAATTCACTACGATACTGCCATGTAATAATATAAGAAAATAAGGATCACGACGTCTATAAAATAGGCGACGATAATCAAACTCATCAAAATCTCAAAATACTGTGAACAAGCACAGAACATGTCCATAAAAGCCACAAATAAAGGAACGAATCAAAAGTCATGCTGAAACATAAACAAGCCATCTTAATCGATTTTTCTATCACGATTCATCACACACGATCAATAAGGATATGCAATGGAAACATAGGCAAGAACATAGATATATGAGTTAATAAGTAACTCACCCTTCATCATTTTCACATAATATTGTAACCCACCCACGATGTCTTCAATTTCATTGTGATACGCAGTCGCAGCTCTAATCAACCGAGTCTCACATCCATGCCATTCTCATTAATTAAACGTTTGTTAAGGCACTCAGTTAATTTTTAATCATCGATAAATTTAATTGCTACGTTCATCCTTGCTTATACATTAACCTATTTACCAAACGCTGAGTTCCTTGCTTAAGCTTTTCACTACCTCTACTTAGAAATGTGAGAATCCTCACACAGTCTGTTTGCAGCACAAATAATTATTATCTCATTGGTAATCATCGTTTTCATTATCCTCGCCTCCATCATCCTTGCTAAATTTCATCACCTCGGTGTTGAGCCTATGTAGCGGACTATTTGAGGAGTGATAATGGGGCCAAATTATCGTGACTCTGGGAACTTCCTCGACCTCAATCGCCTAGGATGGATAACTAGACATCCGATGTCTAACATAATATCTAACATATTTTAATTTTCCTTTCATAATCCTTGCTTTACGATAAACCTTGTTCGTTACCATTCACATCCCAAATGCCATTTATATGTGAGCAAAACATTTAACGCAAGGTGATAAAATAACATAATAACTTCTGCAACACAAGCATAATGCTCAAATATTATCTAACTACTCGATTATTGATTAAGAAGCTTCCAATCCATATAACACATCAACACATCACAATCAACGAATTTTCAACCCAATTATTCGATGAACAAGATAAATTATTACGCGTGTCCATATTTTATCTAATTCATTCACACGTACTCGATGTTCATTGAAATCTATAAATGGAGAAGGACATGCAAAGCCGAGTTCATATTTATATATAGAAATAGAGTATGAGTTAAAATACATTTAATATACACATATGATAATCTATACGATGAGTCGAAGGAATAAATGAATAAATATTACCAAACGCCCCATACCACTCGGTATAACTGATCTGTTTGTTTCGTCGTTATATAGGAGTACACTTTTAAATCTCATTATTAATAGTAAATTCACTTAAAATCCCATTTGATTCCAGAAGTCCATATTTTTAGACCACTTATTTGATTTCAAAAGAAACTTTATTTTAACCTATTAATAAATTTAAAACCACTAAAATCCTTTCATTTCTAATTTCCACTTCAATATTATTATGGAAATACTATAAAGAAGTTTGAAATTTTCAAACGCCTTTTAAACTTCAATTGGAAGTACATTATTTTCGATCCAAAATGTGACGACTGCCCTACCTCTTCAAAACCGAAAAACCTATAGAGTGCATTGTGGAGGTACCCGGCTGATGCAATATAATGATTAAGGGCATGAGAATGAAAATCCAAACACAAAACCTATTGAATACCTCACAACATATAGATAAAATATAATAATCAAAAGATGCAAAACATGCAGGTATGATATGACCATGTGAACTAATATAATAAGTACATATCGGGTCAACATAGTTATACAAAACAAAATTAGTAGTGTTTATCATCGCAATCAACAAAATATAGTCCATACTGTCTCTAAAGCAATACAAATTCTGACCTTAGTAGGCTCCAAGTAAAGATATATGAAAGTGCAGGCTTTTTCTCATACTCCGTACAGATCCACATGCTATCCAAATCTATTATCCCTATTCTACTCATTAAGAGTACCCAAGATAATAAGAAGCAAAGCATAAAACCCGGGTCAAACAATATTCCGGTATGAGCGATACATCATCTCAAAATTAAAACAAAAATCATATATAGTAAATAGGTATAGGGTATTAATAGCTATACCTGACATGTCCCTGCATCCAAAGGGTTAGCGTGTGCACACAGTACATGCTAAACTACTATAACAAGAGGAAAGTAAGGGATTTAGGGGTATCACACAGCATATCAAGCACACGGCAACCATATCATCCATCACACAGCCTTGAATCCCTCACTCAAGTGCATCGGATATACATTACTCCTACAGATGCTCAAATCATTGCCCATGCAGATGGCTAGGGACAGGACACATGTAGACGTCCAACAATATGGGTACACATAGGCTATCCTGGGTACACACGGACTACCCTGTCTCACTGATGAGCATCACAACCTCAGAGTTATCCATCGATCCCTTAGCATGTGTGCTGATTATAGTACTTCCTCGTAGACGCTCAACTCAATCCCGTGCAGATGGCTACGGACTGGACACATAGACGTCCAAAATATCGGTACAAACAGACTACCCTGGGTACATGAAGACTTCCATGTTCCAACAATGAGCATCAGAACCTCATAGTTACTTAACGATCCTTCGGCACACGTCTCGATAGTATAACTACCAAACAGATGCTCAACTCATGCCCATGTAGATGGCTAAGGGCTGGACATACATAGATGTCCAAAATTTGGATACAAGCAGACTACCTCCGGCATATGCCGACTACCACGTCCCACTAACGAGCATCACAGCCTCATTTTCTACTCCACGAACCATCACATAGAACTCTTCCTTTCGATCCATCACCAGATCCCATCACTCGGCGGATCGGTTCATCCTATTCGAAACGCCTCTAGACACCCATCGCAAGTCATAGTGTCACCGTACCAAATTTCTGAAGTCGTCACCGTCATCGTCGCATGAAAGCGCTATGCCATCGCTTCACCTGTTGCCACACGAAATCCAAGGTTATCCTGGGTCATTTGGATTCAACTTCACTCCAACTCACCCACTAGACCTCTGAAACACGCCTCGAAGAAATCCCGATGTTTCACCTTGCCCCGACCAAAATCCCTAAATTTCAAGTTTCTGTCCGGTTATGCCTTAGGTCGAACCTCAAGCATCCATTGAAAAACTCGAAGAAGCCTTCCTATGACTCCCAACAACCCTAAAACCGTCGAACCTAATTTCTTGCCTAGGTACGGACTCCAAGCAAACACAAAGAATTCCCAAGCACGGCACCAACCACCCAGCGGACAATATTTCTTACTCGGCCACCGAACCATAGTTTCTTACTCGGGTGCCAGCCCCAAGCAAATACCTAAAATTCCCAAGCACGACACCAAGCACCTACTGGACAACTTTTCTTTCTCGGCCTTTGAATGACAGCACTATCGAACAGCATGTTGTTCAGTTTTTCCCTCTAAGAATGGCCCGAGCAGTCCTCCCGCTGGCCCTAAGTTTGACTCCAAGCGCTATCAGGCAAAAACGTTGTAGTAGGTCAAATCTCTAATTTCATGCCGATTTCACTGATATGCTCCATTCTTCGATCCACTTGCTGTGACGACCACCAGATACCATCCGCACATCAATGACCTAAAAAAGCACTGTAACCATGCAAGGCTGATATAAAACAATCAGCAAGATTGAATTTTAAACAGAAAACCTGTTGCATATTTCATAGCGCATGGATAAATATGATATTGGAAATAAACAATAGAATATAGTTAGCCATAACAAATGAGAATAACATCTCCACTAAATCATGAGTTATGGTATAAATGTCATAATATCTCAGCACAACATTTCCACACTACATCCCTTAGAGTACATAGAAATAGATAGCAAAAACTACAAATATAGAGTAAGATGCCATAGTTTCTCTAAGCTCGTCTTTGTACAGCAGTTGTGACTCCAAACCCAACATTTAATCTACTCATTTAAGAGTACCCAAGATGATAAGAGGAAACATAAAACCTTGGATCTGACAACAGTCTAGTGTGAGCGGTAAATGACTATTAGAAGCTATACTGTAAAATATGGTACTAGAGAGGAACAAAAAAACATCATACATGACATGTCCCTGCAACCAAAGAGTTAGCACATAATAATAAGATTTAATATGCTACTCAAACAAACGACAATAGGATACTGTAACAGAACAGGATAAAAGAATCTAAGCAGCCTCCTCCATTGACCCTATTCCAATCCCTTCTCCAGCATTCCTATAGATGATAACCTACCCAAGAGAAATAGCAAACATAACAACCATAGCATCCATTAACCAAAATCTAGCTATCATCTTATAAAGGCTTAAATATATGATAACTCGAATGGCCCTATCCTCATTTGGCAAAGACTGATTGAAATCTCGGTTCTCGATTGTGTTCCTTCATACTTTCAGGTTCGAAGCCCTGCACTGTTGTCTTCTACAGTACCTCTATACCATCTAACACTAGACCCTCTCGGATCTGTCCAGGATAGATGACTGGCTCTACCAACCCTTGAGTGCCCTTACATATAGTACCCCTGCATGAACACAACCAGAACACTCCGAGTTATCAACGATTCCTTGGCACTCCTAAATCTTCAGAGCTTTCATAACTCCAACCCATTTCCAGGCACGATGTCCTACCACTCAACCCAGTCCATTATACCACTACCTCATTCTAACCCAAGCCGTGTATCAACTCCTTTTATCCTACTCCTTATCCGAGCCCCTGACCGAAGAGCCGAAAATTCATCATGATACAACTTCCAAACCGTAGAAGCAATTAGCGAGCCACAACTTCCATCATGATCCACTACAACCCCAGAGTGTCCACCCCAGATATAACATCCAATAAAGCCAATAATTTTGAACGGTACCGATCTGATCCAATTGTATCGGTGCTGACCCAAATACTTAACCATTTTGCACTCAATTTCTCTTCCTTCCTCTAGAGCTTTCCCACTATATTCCATAGACCTTATCCATCCATCTTAGCCTTCAGGTTTTCTCTTTTATGCACCATAGCCAATCCAATGAAGATGATCCTTCCAATCTTCAACACTTGGCCTATCCTCCGACCAACTTCATAAAGCCACTCTTAAACCCATGCTCTATTCCCCATATGAGTCTCTCCTTAATTGGAGCTTAAAATTCAAATTAGTACTGATGCGATCCAATCGGATTCGTGTCGATCCAATGACTAAGCTCCAATGTGGTCCTCCTGATGTGCCCCAGAGCCTATCCTCCATGTTTCGTTCAATTCTGATGAACTTTGCTCCCGATATGCTCCAATCACCAACCTATGTCCTAAAACATGCACAACACTAGCACATGAATCAAGCATAGCAAGCAATTCAAACATAACAGTGATTCAAACATAGAAAATCATATAATTACATCCAATATGAACATACAAAATGTTAACCCGCCTTTTGGTCAAGGCCGGGATATCAACAAACGGGTTAGAACGGGATGAAGACCAGTATTAGGGATCGATTGGAAACAAGGCTACGATCGATTTCGTCAAAATTTGACCGAGCTCCAAATAAGATGGGATCGGTTCGGAATTATGAACAGGACTGGGTAAGGCTATATTTCAAATTTTAGGTCAATCGGTGTTAGTATGCTCGAGATATGGATGGATCAATATTAGTGAGAGGTGGTTGGTATCGATACCTTCGTATCGATATGACTCGTATCGATCGACATGGGTCACTTTGGATCGATAGAAGTTCGAATCGGTACGGTTCGTATCAATCGACATGGGTCGCTTTGGATCGATGTAAGTTGTTCGAATCGAAACAGTTCGTATCAATTGGCATGGGTCCCTTTGGATCGATATAAGTTGTTCAAATCGATACGGTTCATATCGATCGGCATGGATCACATTGGATCGATGGATGTTGTTCGTATCGATATGCTAGATGAAGCAATTTGATGGATACAAAGAGCCTACGCAGAGGATGGATACGAAGAGCATACATCGAAGTGGGTCTGATGGACACAAGAGCAAGCAGGGGATCGATACAAATGGGGCATCAGGTACATGTTGATCGATACGAATGGGGATTGATGGATGGACATGAAAAGGCCATCGAATCATCGATGCGAAATAGGCATCTCTAATCGATAGGAGGGGAACGTGTTCGAATGGGGAAGCGCTCAACTCTGCATCAAAAATGGATCTACCTAGGATTTCGAGCCATGTCATCGGTGCGAATGGGATGGACATGAAGGGAAGATGGATACGACGTGATGGAGACGAATTCATGGATACGAATGCTTCAGCCTTCATACAAACTACAACTTGGATCGATCATATCTCACAATCTACAAGTCCAAATGCTACCAAATTTTCATAAGAGCTTGCATACATCTTAAAGAATGTTCATGATCGATCTCGGCTCGATAGGACAAAATATTGGTCGATATGAAATTCTTATGTATCGATCAAGGACTGAGTGCAAATGTCATGAGATCGATCGTGTGGACCCATCCACGTGAGAGAAGAGGCCTTCCGCGATGTGGGCGAGATATTTGCGGCCTACACCTATAAATTGCAGTCCAGGTACTTCAGAAACGGGATCTTCTAGTACGTTTACGTTGTTACTCTGCTGAACTCCATTGTAACTCGATTATTATCAACTATATGCTTGTAACCAGCAAGTGATCATCAATAAAATAGTAACTCTTCAAAGTGAACGTAGGCCGAATATAGCCGAGCCACTATAAACCTTGTGTTTTTACCGTATTCCTTTTAAATTTTGAGTGTTCTTCACATCTATTTTCTCTACATATTTGCTATCTCTAATTGTAAATGGGTGCTTTCATCGGTAATTGGGTGTTTGTGTGGTGCAAACACAAATCATCCAATTCAATCTACCATCAAAATTCTAGCATTGATCTAATCTAACACATAAAATTTCATAGCCAAATATACACAAATGACACTATCCAATGATCTAATCCCAATTACACGTTTAATTAGGTTAATCTAGGGTTTCTAAATCTAAAATTACCTAAGTCTAATCAATTTATAGCTTAATTTGACTATTCTAACCTATAATCACCTAATTACAACATATAATCCATCATAGACCGGTGAGAGATCATAAACACTCACCAAATCTACCAAACCTATGAAATATTATGAAAATTTGATTCAGACAGCGAGAAAACAGATGAAGATGCAACCAAAGTGATGTGATCAAGCTCCTAGTTGAAGATCTAGCCTCTAATTTGCAATTAGAGACGATTTGAGATGAAATCCAATGCAGCGAATGGAGAATTAGAGAAGAGTTAGGGTTTTTGGTTGATTTAAAATGAGCGATAAACTTTCAAATGGTACTTTTCACCTCATATTTATAGTCAAATCTGATTAGACTAATGGGTTTGCTGATTCAGCCCATTAATCCCTTTCTAATTCTGGCTAGCAGATTTCAAAACTCAAAACTGCTATAACTTCCTAACCACTTGTCCTATTTTCCTACATGACCACTCTACAGAATGTAAAACCATCATCTTGAAGCAATAAAACAAGTTAGAGCATCTAATTCGGCTTCTATCAAAAGTTATGTTCGAAATAAGATCACCGGGGGAAAATTGCCGCATAGAAATTCGAAAAAAAATCATAGATGTGTAAAAATCCCAGAAAACCATATCCCAAAATATTAGAATCATAAGACCATAAATGAGTTAAATAAAATTATACTACAATCCTCCAATACATAAAATATGAGTCGTTACAATCTCCTCCTTTAGGAATTTCGCCCTCGGAATAACTAAACAAACATAAGCAACCAAGGTTATCTCGCCTGCCTACCAGTCACTAATAAAAACTTAAAAATCCAACTAAATAGTTAAATCAATAATAGCAAACAAAACCTATCCTAACATGCAAAATTCTAATAGTAGAAGGTACAGTGGTGCAAATGGATATGACATATGGTTCTTACCACTCGAAGAGTTCTGGATTGGCCATCCTCATACTCTATTCAATCTCCCATGTACAGTCACTATCACCCTCACTATGTTGCACCGTAACAAGCTTAACTACCTTCTTCCTAAATTGTTTGTTTCATTCCCAATGATTCGAAGCGGCTTACGAGGTCTTGAAACTTCTGGCGCAACCTCTATTCTTCCAATTAATCCCATGCAACCATGATGTTCGAGTCATGCAAAAATTTCTATAGATAGGAGATATGAAAAACATTGTGCACACCCACCATTTTCGGAGGTAGGTCAACTCTATAAGCCGACTTCCCAATTCTCTTAATAATTGGAAACTTTCCAATAAATCTGGATGCTATCTTTCCCCTCCTACCAAACCAAACAACATTCTTCAAAGCCGAAATCTTAACAAATACCATGTCTCCAAGTGAGAATTCCAAATCTCTTCTTCTCCTACTTGCATAACTCTTCTGACGGTCTTGAGTAGTCCTCATTTGTTGCTAAATGATCTCTATCTTCTCTGACATCTCCCTAGCCATTTTGGACCCAAGTATCGGTTTCTCACCTGCTTTCCACTAACATGAAGGCGAATTACAAGGTCGTCTATACAATGCTTCATACGGTGCCATGCCAATACTTGACTGTAACTGTTGTTATATGCAAACTCTACCAAATACAAATGATGTTCCTAAGATCCTCCAAAATCTATAATACAAGCTCGAAGATCTTAAAAAATCCGATCCACTCTCTCGTTCTGGCCATCCGTCTGTGGGTGATAAGTTGTGCTCAAGTGAAGCTCGGTTCCCAAAATCTTTTGTAAACTCTTCCAGAATCCACTGGTAAACAACGGGTCTTTATTACTTGCGATACTCTTTGGCACACCATGGAATCGAACAATCCATATAATTCTGCTAACTTGGTTGTCGTTTTGGTAGCTTGACAGGTATGAATCTTGCACTCTTGGTCAGCCGATCTACCACAACCTAAATATTATCATATCTTGCTCTAGTCCATGGCAATCCATCTATAAAATCCATGGATATCTGTTCTCATTACATTCTGGAATACCTAGTGGTTGTAGCGATCCGCTAGGCTTCTTTCGCTCAACCATTGGCAATTCATACACTTTGCGATGAATTTTCTAACACCCTTCTTCATACCTTCCTAACAGTAAATCCTCTTCATGTCTTTATACATCTTATTACTACCAGGATGAATGGTCAATCTGGAATGATGCATTCCCTTAGTACTTCATCTTGTAATCCATCAACATCTGGAACAAATATTATCTTATCCTTATGAAGCCAACCATCTTGGTCAATCTCGTACTGCCTTAAATTTTTAGATTCTACTTCCATCTCATTCTTTGCCATGATTTGTACTAGCTAAGCATCTTGCTTCTAACTAGTACCAATCCTTTCTGTGAAAGTAGATCTGATCGATGGACTTGCCAACATCTCAGACTCGAGCTTACAATGTGACCTGAAATCAAATCCAACTATATACTCCATATGCTTCCATTCAAAAAACATAGTGCCTAATCTAGCATGTCTTCTACTTATGCATCTGCCACTGCATTACCTTTCCCTTGAGTGTAGGAAATGTCGAAGTCATAAGAGGACAAAAACTCTAATCACTGCTGTTGTTGAAGATTAATATCCTTTCGAGAGAAAAGATACTTCAATGATTTATGGTCTGTGTATAGCTCAAATCTTTCTCCCAGCAAATAGTGCCTCCACATCTTCAAAGCAAACACAACCGCCGCCAACTCCAAGTCATGGGTTGGATAATTTCTTTCATGCGGTTTCAGCTATCGACTAGCATAAGCGACAACTCTCCCCTTCTGCATCAACACAACTCCAAGACCAGTATCACAAGCATCCATGTATACTATCATCTCTTCATTCCCGCCTAGAATAACCAATAAATGTGCACTCATCAATCTCTCCATCAGAACCACAAATGCATGCTTACATCTAGCATCCCAAGTAAAAGTCTAATTCTTCTTGGTCAAGTTGGTTAAGAGTGCTGCAATATTTGAGAAGCCTTTATGAAAAGCCTATAATATCCTGCTAATCCAAGGAAACTTCTCACATCCGTAACATTCTTGGGTAGGTTTCAATCTTGGATCACTACAAGCATTGCGGGTCCACTGCTATTTCTTGTCCCGACACAACATGACCCAAGAAACTCACTTCTTCCTTCCAAAATTGACATTTAGAGAACTTAACGCTCAATTTGTGAATTCTCAAAATCTCAAACACAATCCTCAAGTACATCTTGTGCTCTTCCTTAGTTTTGGATTAAATCATAATGTTATCCACGAACATAAGCACGAATTTGTTCAAATGATCTTTGAAGACTCTATTCATAAGGTCCACAAAGTATGCCATAATGTTGGTCAACCTAAAAGGCATCAACGACCAATCGTGGAAACCCGATGGTGTTCGAAATGCATTATAGGCACACTTTCTTTAGCCACTCTCAACTAATGAAATCATATTGCCAAATCCATATGGGAAAACATATTTGCACCGTGCAACTGATCAAACAAGTCATCAATCTTTGGAAATGAATACTCATTCTTCTTCATAACCTAGTTCAGCTCACAATAATAACCACGTAACCTCAAAGAAACACCTCCTTAGTTGCGAATACAACAGTTGCACCCCATTCGAATATGCTTCTCCAAATGAATGCTTTCTTTAGCAGATCATTCACTTACACCTCTAAATCTTTCTGCTCTTTGAGTGTCATATACCTCAAAGGCATCACTATTGGTCTGGCTCCATCCACTAAGTCGATTCGAAAATCGATCTAACTATGCGGCCGCAATCATGCCACTTCCACGAAGACATCAGGGTACTTTCAAGCGATAGACACATATGACAATCCTTCTGGTGGAATCTCAAGTGAATATAGAAAGGTGAAAAATACCCCATCCTATGGTAAGCAGTGTATTACTACCGTTTGCCCTTCCACATTCCCAATTGTCACCTCTAGCTTCTCGCAATCCATAATAGCCACATGCCACTTAAGCCAGTCCATTCCTAAAATAATACCGAACCCAGTAAACTTAAGAATAAAGCAATCACAAGCAAAAGAACATCCATGACTCATAACACTAAGCCACGGCAAACCATACAAAAACTAGTAGATCCCCCAACAAGGTTCGTCACAATCAAGGATTGGTCTAATATCGCGGGTTCCAAATCTAGTCTACATACCAAATCATCATAGATGAAAGAATGTGATGCTCCAGTATAAAAAAGAACAATAATAGAAACATCTCTGGTGGAAAGCATACCTTGCACCACGACTCCATTCCTTTTATCCTTAGGAGTAGGAGCACAGGATGAAGTCGGGACTGCATCTAAAGCATATGCCTTCACTATTTGCTTATCTTTAGGCAGCTCTGGACAATCCTTCTTAATATGCCCAGGTTTATCATGGTTGAAGCCCTTTCTAGTAGCCTTACCTTCCTTGATATAGTGGTCTTTCTCCTTACAATTATGACAAACAATCTCATTCTTGTTGCTTTTCTAGCCCCTTTTCCTTGCTGTTGTTGCATCCTCTTTCCATTCCATTTCTTCTTACCTTCACTGCCCTGCTGTGGTTTTGGTTCCTCATTCTTAGCAACAGCAACAATAACAGTCCTATTCTTCAGGTACAGACTCTTATGTCTAAGTGCTTTCTCCATAGGTTTCTTAAAAGGAACTTTAATATGGTCCACCAACTTCTCTCCCAAGTGGTCATCCAATCCAGTGATAAACTTCTCATTCTTCTTCAAAGGTGTATCAATAAAAGACATCCCATACTTCGATAAAGCATAAATTCGACCGAATACTTAGTAATAGATATCTTTCTTTAAAGGTGTATTAATAAAAGACATCCCATACTTCGATAAAGCATCAAATTCTACCGAATACTTAGTAATAGACATCTCGCCTTGCTTCAACTCAGTAAATTTCTTGAACATCACGGAATTCTATGCCGGAGGAATGAACTTATCCTCAAATATAGCCTTAAATTGATTTCGAGAAATCGAATCCTTTGAAGTGGTAATGGTAATAGCACAATTCATTGCTCGGCTCTGTAAATGTCTTGAAGCAAGCTTCCTCTTCATAACATCTTCCACATCCATATCCTTGAAAATGCATTCACAAGTATATATCTAATCCTGCACTTCAATGGCTGATTATATCCCAAGAATGGCTTCCCTCCAAGAGTAGAATAATCCTTGCAAAGAAAAGTCAATCCTGGGCACTTACAAAGGAGCACCACCATCTAAAGTCACACCAGGAGTTGTTTGGGATCTCCTCACCAGTGAAGCCAACATGGCTTGAAAATTAGGTGTAGAAGCTCCCGATCTCGCTCCCTCTTCCACTCCTGAAGTGGAGTTATTCCTAGCAACATTCCTTATGTTTTGATCCATTCTTATCTGTAATAAGAATAGTTAGCCACATTCCAAGAAAAGCTATAACGGTACTTAAAAGCATACTGTACTATATAATATTACTCTATAGCGTAATATCTTTATTAACAATGATGCTCCCTCCTTTAGCATATACTCTTGACTTGCTTCGGTTATCTCATAACCAAAGCTCTAATACCAAATATGAGGCCCGCCCCATACTGCCCTCACATCAATGACCTAAAAGAGCGCTATAACCATGCCAGGCTGATATGGAATGATCATCAAAGTTGAATTTTAAAATGGAAAACATATTGCATATCTCACAGCTCATGGATAAAATATAATGTAGAAAATATACAATGGAATATAGCAAGCCATAACAAATGAGAATATCATCTTCACTAAATCATGAGTTATGATACAAATGTCATAATATCTCAGTACAACATTTCCTCGCTACATCCCTCAGAGTACATAGAAACAGATAGCAGAAACTACAAATATAGAGTAATACGTCATAGCTTCTCTAAGCTCATCTACGTACAGCGGTTGCAATTCCAAACCTATCATCTAGTCTACACATTTAAGAGTACCCAAGATGATAAGAGGAAATATAAAACCATGGGTCGGACAATAGTTCGGTATGAGCGGTAAATGACTATCAATAGCTATACTTGAAAACATGGTACTAGATAAGTACAAAAAACCATACCTGACATGTCCCTACAACCAAAAAGTTAGCACATAATAATAAGATATAATATGCTACTCAAATAAATGACAATAGGATATTATAACAGAGCAGGATAGAAGAATCTAAGCAGACTCCTCTATTGACCCTATTCCCAATCCCTTTTCCAGCATTTCTGTACATGATAGCCAACCCAAGAGAAATAGCAAACATAACAATCATAGCATCCTTAAACCAATATCTAGCTATCATCTTTTAAAGCCTTGGATATATGATAACTCGTATGGCGCCGTCCTTGCTTGCTAGAGAACAATGGAAATCCCGGTTCTCGATTTTGATCTCCCGTATAGGTCAAAACTCTGCACGGTTGTCTCCTACGGTACCTCCGTACCGCCTGACGCTAGAACCTCTTGGAGCAGTTTGGGATACACGACTGGCACTACCAGCCTGCCGGTGCTCCTACATATAGCACCCTTGCTTGAACCAAACCAGAAAACTCCGAGTTATCAACGATACCTTGGCATTCCCAAATCTTTACTGCTTTCACATCAACTATCCATTTTTGGGTATGAGTCCTGCCACTCAATCCGGTACATTATACCGCAGCCTCATTCCATCCTTAGTTGTCTACCAATCCTTTGATCCTACTCTTTATTCGAGCCCTCCATCGAAGAGCCAAAACTCATCATGTTATAACTTCCAAACCGTAGAAGCAATCAGCAAGCCAAAACCTCCAGCATGATCCACTACAACCCTAGATTCTCCATCCTGGCTCTCACATCAAATAAAGCCAATAATTTGGATTGGTGCCGAACCAAATACTTAATAATTTTCGAATCCATTTTTCATCCAACCTTTATTGCATTCCCTCTAGATGCCATAAACCCTTAGCCATCCCTCTTAGCCTTGATGTCTTCTCTTCCATGCACCATAGCCGATCCATCCAATCTTCAACACTTGGCTTATCCTCCGATCCAACTTCATAGAGCCACTCTAGAACCCATGCTCTATTCCTCCTTGAGTCTCTCCTCAATTGGAGCTCAAAATTCAAATCGGTACTGATTCAGTCCAAATACTTAGCTCCAATTGTGGTGCTATTCACAAAACTTCCTCCTGATGTGCTTCGGAGCCTATCCTCCAAGTTTCATGCAATTCCGACAAACTTTGCTCCTGATATGCTCTAATCACCAACCTAAGTCCTAAAACATGCACAATACTAGCAAATGAATCAAGCATAGCAAGTAATTCAAACATAACAGTGAATACAACATAGAAAATCATCCAAATACATCCATTATGAACATACAAATCATCCAATTCAATCTACCATCAAAATTCTAGCATAGATCTGTTCTAACACATAGAATTTCATAGCAAAATATACACAAATGATACTAGCCAATGAGCTAATCTCAATTACATGTTTAATTAGGCTAATCTAGGGTTTCTAAATCTGAAATTACCTAAGTCTAGTCAATTTATAGCTTAATTCGACAATTCTAACATATAATCACCTAATTACAACATATAATCCATCACAGACTCGTGAGAGATCATAACTGTTATACCAACTTTTAGCAAAGCTAAGATACCCAAAACTGACTGAAAATCAGTAATAGCTTGTCATGAATATCGACTATGCATTGCAGGATAATCATGGATATCGATGGATTTTCCACGGGCCTGGATCAGGCTACAATTGATGGAGCACGGCAAGCAAAGTCATGGGAACCAACATTCCAAATTTCAGGTTAATCGGAGTTCGTATGAATGAGATATGATCGATACAAGTTAGAAAGAGTATGCTGTTCGTATCCATGAAGAGGTAGAGGCGATGGTTCATTCGAATCCATCAGGTTTTGTCCTGTTCGAATCCATCAAGTGTTAGTCATTTCAAATCGATCGACTTCGACCCGATCGTCTTCGAATCGATCAACTTCGAATCGATCGTGTTCGAATCGATCAGCTTCGAAGCGATCAGATAGGCCTCACCTCTGCTCTGTTCGAACCGATCAAGAATCTCCGCACCTAGTTCGAATGCATCGAGTTCCTATCGATCAGTGTGGAACTATTCGTATCCATCGTGCTTCGAATCGATCATACTTGACAATTGGTTCGTATCCATCCGGAGTCATGTTATTCGTATCGATCTCGGGGGACCCCGCTTCATATCGGTCCATCAGTGGCGCAACTCGTATCGATGGTGAAGGCTTTGTTCGCATCCAATAAATAATCATTGCGAATGGCGCCGTTACTATCGATGCAAGCGGTACGAAGGGGTCAACACGAACTCAACTCCGATGATGGATGCAAATAATACTCTTTCACCTCGGCATAAAAGGTGGAGCGATCCGAGAATCTCTCTCCACGTCACTCCGCATCACCATGCGCACCTGCTTCAGATGGATTCGAAAAGGATGGATACGAAACCATGGATTCGAACAGGGAAGTGCACACGAAACTTTAACCTCGTATCGATCATATCTCACGAGTCCCTGGTCCAAATGCTATGAAATTTTCACAGAAGCTTCCATATAAGGTAAAGATGTTCCTGCCAAGTTTCAGCTCGATTGGGTCATTTTTTGATGGATATGAAATCACTCTGTATCGATCTCAGATCGAGTCGAAACTTGGTGGGGTCGGTCGCGTGGGCCCACTCACGTGCCATAAGAAGTCTCCTGAAGTTTGAGCACGATCTCAGCCTCCTACGCCTATAAATAGCCCCCTGAAACCTACAGAAAAGGAATCTTTTGGCCATTCAACGTCTAGACTCTGCCGAATTCGATTCTACTTCCTTCCATCACTGTTATAGCCGAAATTCAATCATTATAACTACTGCAATCACTTGTAACCAGCAAAGAACATCAATAAAAGTTAAAACTTTAAAGTGGACGTAGGCCAGAGATAGCCGAACCACTACAGATCTTGCGTTTCTAATTGTTATTTTTGTATAACTGCTTGTTGTTTGCTTGGATCTGAGACTTGTGCTTGAATATTGTTGATTTATATTCCTTGTTTGGTGCTTTCACAATACTTGGGGTTTGTGACCATTTTTGGCGCAAACAATAACTACTCACCCAATCTACCAAGCCTATGAAATATGATGAAGATTCGATCCAAACAGCGAGAACTTAGATAAAGATGCAACCAAAGTGACGAGATCAAACCCCTAATTGAAGGTCTATCTTCTATTTTGCAACTATAGATGATTTGAGATGAAATTCAATGGGATGAATGGAGAATTATAGAGGAGTTCAGGTTTGGAGCTGATTTTAAATGAGAAGTAAACTTTTAAATGGACTCTCTCATCTCATATTTATAGCTAAAATCGGTTAGACTAATGGGCTTGCTGATTCGGCCCATTAATCCCCTTCTAATTCTGACCAACCGATTTTAAAACTGTTATAACTTCCTAGCCACTTATTCGATTTTTCTACATGACCACTCTACAGAATGCGAAACCACCATCCCAAAGCAATGGAACATGTCAAAACATCTAATTTAGCCTTTATTAAAAGTTATAGCCGAAAAAATATCTCCAGGGGCAAGATGGTCATATAAAAATTCAAAAAAAATCATAGATATGTAAAATACCCCTAGAAACCATATCTCAAAATATTAGAATCATACGATCAAAAATGAATTAAATAAATTATTTTATGATCCTCCGATGTGTAAAATACTGATCGTTAAACATGCATTCCCCATATATTGATGCAACTCCCGGCATTCTAGAGGCTATATGTCGAAGTCTGATTTCATGGTCCCTATGTCTGATTCTCTTTGATGAGCCTTTTTAACCATTCAAGCATGCACATAAACACCATATATATTAAACAATATTCAAGCATGCAAATCACACAACCAATCATAGTAATCATCGTGCCATGTATCTACAACATAGCCTTATGAAAAATGATATAGTACTAATGTAAATGGATTTTAAGGCTACTCTAGCACTAGAGGGGGGTGAATAACATTTTATAAGTTTTACGAAACCTTTTAACTTATACGCATGCGCACGCACACACTCTAACAGGAAATCACAAGTTTAAATACATACAGAAAAAGTAAAAGTAACGAGTTAGAGATGACACTAGGAATTTTATATTGATTCAAATATCTCTTGCATTCAGTCCCGTACAATTTCTTATATAGATTTCTTTTCAATCGCCTACTTTAACCAGGTGGCAGACAAACCAGAATACAGTTTGTATTTCAAGGCTATAAGATATACCCTCCTATCTCACGAGTTCGGGGAACACTCTCTTGGTTTACTAAGCAACAAGATTACCCATTAGATTTAGATGGGCTACTAAGCACTCCCATTTTATTTTAACGGGCAACAAGCACACCCAAACAAATAAGAGTAGAGTTTTGTTGATTTTCAAATACAAATAGTTGTACTTGGGATACAAGATATCTTATAGCTTTTATGATAGCGATTTGATCTTTGAGTTTGTATAGAGAATACTTCCAAAATAGTATATAGTTTGTAGAGAATAAATCTAGTAGAGTATGGATTCATTATATATAGAGTTTGAAGAACATAGAAAGTAGATTTCAATAAATTGAACAAGTGAGTAAGGAGTAAAAAGAAAGTGAGAAAAATTAGTTAGAAAATTCATTTACACTAGCCTTTATGTAGTGAATGGACAGATGTATTCATATGGGAAGAGGTGCGACCAAAGGATGCTTCATTTAAAAATTTAAAAAATAAACCAACGGTCATTATATCAACATATCCAGGAGGTATGTCGACATATCCATCTAAATTTTGAAAAAAAAGTTTTTCTTTTAAATTGTTTTCAAACACGTATATAATTTTGTAAAATAATTTAAACATAGTTTTAAACTACTTTGAACACATAAAAACATTTATAAAATATTTATAAAAATATATTTGAATTAAGATAATTTATTTTGACAAATTACCAAAGTTTTGAAATTTGTGATAAAGATTAGAATCTTTTTTCAAGGACTTTAATAATTTATTCCAATGACCCATACTAAAGTATCGAGCTCTTAAAATTTTTGTCTTTAAATTCATGAGTCTTAATCATTTTTGAATCTTGAGTTTTAGTCTTTATATTGATCAGTCTTCAAGTTTAATCATTTTGCACTTGTGTAATATTCTGTAATATATATTATACAACTTGGCTAAATATTAGTATATATATTTATACAGTTGTTGTTATCAAATTCAATACCTGATGTATTAATAATCTCTCTATTTTTGATAATGACAACCACGTATTTTTGTATATAAAATATAATATAACCCTCCTCGAGTCAAGTAACTCCGTAAGTTATATTTTATATTTTTCTCCCACTTTATCATCAACAAAATGGGTGAAAAATAAAATTCCCCGTAAACGTGACATACTTGTGAAGCTGGGAACCAAAATAATATTTAAATTCTAAGCAAATTTTAAAGATTTAAACCATATACACAATTTGATTATTATATATAAGTCATATATTTATGGAAATACAAGTCATTTCAAATATGGTATAGGACAAACATTCAAGACATATATTGAGTAATGATTAAATTTTAGACCATATTCTAAATATTGAAGGCATTAAATAAATAAATAAGGCAAGGCAAACTTTATTAAATATTCCTTAATATAAATCAAGCTATTATACAATCCAAACATACAGGTACACAATCCTATCAAACCAAATCAAACGTTATATAAAATCAATCCAAACCTAATTATATTCAGTATTTACAAACCAGTTAAATATATGTTTTAAAATATACACTTACAAATTCTAAAAAAATTGGAATACTAGATTTTTCTTAAAACTTCAGTCCATCCTTCAAATCTAAAGATTGGATTTATTTTGATTACATTCCGGTCTTCTTGTTCAATTTTACTTTGGAGTTTGAGCATTCTGGGTTGGTATTACGATCATCTTTGATGAGGAAATTAATCATCGAAAGTTATCAAAATATTTCTCTTGTTCCTTTATCATTTGCATTTGACTTAATTTCAAATTCCTTTGATTTTAGAGAATGAAATAGAGATCATTTTTGAAGGATTGAAGCGTTTCTTCTAAGTTTTCACAATTTTTTTGATATAGAGAACTCATTTTTGTGAAAGGAAATGTTTAAAATGAAAAGAGATGACCGATAAATCAATATATATATATATATGTTATTCTAGAATAAAGGATTTAAATAGAGATGAAGAAAAATTAAGTAACTAATTTAAAATTTGTTACCAATTTTTGAAATATATGAATTTTCAAAAACGACTAGTATGTTGACATATCTACGTGGGTATGTCGACATGCGTGGCTTAATTCGCACCATTATGTTTTTGTTCTAGTTTTTGTTTATACTTAATACTATTCTATTTTAATGATTTGCAAAGACTAAAATGACATTATTAAACAGTAAAAAGTATATTTCATTAATTAAAATTTGGAGATACATGAATATAAAGAAAAATACACGAAAATGAAATGAACAAAACGAGAAAGCATACAACTAAGGATATAAAGGTAGATAGATAATAGATCTGAAAAGATGATGATCATGATGATGAGGAAGAATTTCCACTAAGGTTGTGAATAATCTTATCAAAATATTTGTCCATTTTGTTCGAGTGAGAAGTAAACTTCTTACTAAAGGAATGTTTAATCTTCTTTTGGTTTTTTAAATTAATGTAAAAGAGAGGGAAAATCAAAATTTTGAAATTTGAAAAGATTCTTCAATTTTCTACGAGATATATCGGCACACCCAAGTGACGTATGTCGCCGTATGGCCAAAAATTTCGAAATCAAACCAAGGGAATAAATTTCTATATATATGTGTGTGTGTATGCATGCATGCATGCACTTATATAAATCATTATTATTATTAATCTATACTTATTCCTAAATTCAATAATTCTAAATAAATGAAATAAAAATTAAATATAAAAGGTATCGATTTTGCTATTTCCTTTGTCTCTTCTGATTAATCTTCCATCATTGTGAAACACATGTTGATATTTTTCCATACCTGGTTCGTTAACACTTGATGCAGTATCCGAATCGTCCAAAGTTGCGTTGTAAGGTCTTTTTCTCTTTTTGAATGAGTCAATGTCTGGGGTTTTCTTTTGCCATGGACAGTCTTTTCGTAGATGGCTAATTTCTCCATAATCATAACACTTCCATTTCCAGTATTTTTGTTTTTGATTTTATGAAATTGTTCATCTTTCTATACTTCAGGAATTTTCTGAAATTTTGGGTCATAAAAGCAATCTCCTCATCATCGTCGTCATCATCTGAATTCTAATTGTCGGTTGTAGCATTGAGTGCAATTGATTTCTTTTCAGTTGCTATATTTTCCTTCCTACCCTACAACTGTGCTTCATAGGACATTAAATTAACAATTAACTCTTCAATTTTCAATATACTAATATCATTGGCTTCCTCTTTTACTACTGTCTTTTGATCCTATTCCAAAGACAATGAATTAAGAATTTTTCTAACTTGTTCTTCTTTTAATTTTATTACCTAATGATACTAATTAATGAATTATATCTTGAAATTTGGAATACATAATTGAAACTGATTAGTTAGCATGAAATTTTTTGTCTGTTTCACGTTACTACCGCCCTCATGTGTAACTTGCATTGTTCTTCAGATTTCATATGCAGACTTATAAATAGAAATTGTATTAATTTCATTTTTATCTAATGAACAAAGTAAAATATTTATGGCTTTAGAATATTAAGTGCTTGTGCCTTTTGGTCTGGTGTCCTTGCCGAGTACTACATTTGGGGTTTAGCAAACCATTGGACTATAAATAGCGGGGGTCTAGCAGTTGATTGTCCTTCTACAAAACTGTTAGAATGTGTACCACTACAAGAAATCTAACCTTTACCTACCAATGTTTACCTACCATTATATATGGGTAGGCAAAGATAACCTTTATCTACCAATACTTAATGGTAAGATTTATTGGTAGGTAAATATTGCCAATGTTATAACATTTTGGAAGTGTGATTATCTACCAATAAATATGAGCAGGTAAAAAGTGTTACATGTGCATATATTGGAGGGTAAATTTTTTGTAATTGGCGCGTATATTTTTCTCATATCATTTTAACTTTTAATTAAAAATAGTGTTAAGTTATGTGATGATGTGTCAAAAAAAACCTATCTTAGCAGTTTCGCTTTTAGAATGAAGTTTTCATTTGCATTTTCTAGCAATGTTCCATGTAAAATCAGTTATTTATTAATTATTAATAATTATTTTGAAATATGAAATAATTAGCAATTAATAATTGATAAAAAATAATTAAATTTTAAATAATTAATATTAAATATTCAATAATTATTATTAATAACTTTTGATATATTGCCATTTTTTATAGGTAAGTGTTGCAATTTTTATAAAAAGTTACACAATTTCATACCAATATGTCATCATCCAAAATGGCTAAAACATATTCTCCTAGTTTATTAGAGAAACACAATCCATGCCATCCCCTCCAACTATAGATCAAACTGTTTATTTTAAAACAAATCTAATGGTACAAATCACAATCCGCATATTTCCTTTTGGTTGGCTACACTAGAAACCGACAAGAACCACTATCCACCTTTGAATCCCTCACATCTCCATTCTTTAAAGTACTATTCATATCCTCAATCGTCTCATCTTCCCAAACCCTAATGCCCAAATTAGTCGAACAAATTTGTTAATTTCACCATGGAAGGAAGAGACACTACAAAAAAAATTATATTTATACAAGAAATAATGTATCATGCCAGGTATTTTTGTTTGATGTTCTCGATTTCAATGGATTATAGGTTGGATCTATTATTGCAGCGTTCTATCTCCATGTTCATATTTTGCAAAAAATATTCTTTTAAAATTGAAGTTTTCCTCAAATTTAGGCGATTTCTTTCTAGATCTCATTACTTGGTCCCTTTCTAATTCAGATCATGTTAGGTAATTTACTTTTAGTACTTATTCCAAAGACAACATTTTGATTATGTTGTAGGGTATCTAATTGTAGATGGTTGTATTATAATATGTATATGCTTCTATTGTGAAAAAGTTTTTTCCTCCTGCCCACCAATTTGTTAATTTCATATTTTTCAGAATTGGATTAGTGAATGAATCACAGTAGAATTGGATTAATGAGTGAATGAATCACACAAGTCAATAAAAGGTAAGTTCTTTATTTATGAATTTCGTTTAGTTGTATAGGCTTAAATCACGAAAATCATTATCAAGCTTGCATTTATTATTTCTCATAATTTTGGTCAATAATTATGGACATTGGCTACTAGATCCACTATTTCATACCTCTAATCTATTGTTATAGATTTTCTTTACAAAGTCCATTCCGATGTCATATTTAGGTTTAATTATCAAATTTACTAGCTCCATGAAGACATTCAAATTATGCACATAAATGATATATTGGTATTTGTACAACCAATAAATATAACTTTTATATCAATATCCTTTTTCTCCCAAACGATATGCAATTTTTCTCTCTATATTTTTCTTTATTTATGTATAGTTTCCGCAGATTCATGCAGTTTCATATTCTTTCCACTTTTAAAATATGAGATTTTCGAAGAAGTTTCGATAACCATATGAGATTATTTTGGATTAGCTTACGGTTTTTGTCTCATTTTATTTCTAAAATTGGTAATAACTGATTATGGCAAGACATGTAGTAGATTGATTTAGAAATATTTTTATTTACTGCTAAAATTAGAAAATAGAAGCAATTTGATTTTGTACATCTCTTACTTCTATAATCAAAAGTAATTGATTGTTCGTTTTATTCCTTAACTACAAAAAGTTCATACACAAAATTAAAGAACTAATGTTGTAATTTAGGTAAATAAATTAACTTTAATTACAACTTAGAATTCCTTTTTCTTTGTCATATTTTATTGATTAGATTGATCTAAAGTTGTTGTACCGATGCGTACGTGGACAGATCTAATATATGCTTAACTATGGAAGTTTTCATATCTATATGTCTCAAATATGTACATTACCATTTTTTGATTAAATGTCTCTGAAATTAAGAATATTGAAACATCGATATTTATGATTTTTTGCTAAATAGTCTCAATTTTACGTTATTTCCAAGTCTGTGTTATTTCCAAATAGGTTTGTGCTTTAAATGATATCTTTTTTCCTTAAATTTCACCAAACTAGTTTTATAAGTTTATAAATACTATATATGGTTTTTTATTCCTAGGAATGTTTGGGAGTATTATGTCTTTTTAAGTTTTTTATATGTTATGCATTTTAGATCAATTTTCTATGTCCATCTCATTTAACCTCAAAATTATTCCTTGGTGGGACCTACGTCATTGTTGTGTTTCAAAATGTTTTCATTTACTGCTAAAACCCACTATTGTAGAAGAAAATTAAAAGATTTCCTTACTACTTTATAATCATATCATTTGGTTTGTCTTACATATTAATTTTCTTATAATTATCTCATTGATTATTCATTCTACTAAATCAATTATTTCTAATTTATAGGCTGTTTAGCTCATCTTTTGCCCAAAAAGGTCCTCCCATGGAAATTAGTTTATCCAACAATAAGGCTATAATTTGCATTAAAATGGTAATTTTAACTGCCCTTGCATAATTATTACCACTAACATTTAGTTGTGATAGTTTTTTGATCCATTTAATTTAGCAACGTTGTAATATAATGGTAGATTTAATATATGCCTAGCTATAATAGTTGCCATCTACCATAAATACCTATAGAAGAATAATATTTAATTTATTATCATACCTATAATAAATTTATAGGCATAACTTAAGCGAAAAAGTTATGTAATTTATTTAGTTTTCATTTTCCAAATATATATCAATATCCAAAAAAAATATTTTAAATGAAATTTTGTTATAAAAATTTCATCAAACATATTATTATTGATTTTGTTAGGTGCTTTCTATTTTCAATATATTATTATTGATTTTGTTAGGTGCTTTCTATTTTCAACTTTTAGTCAACTACTAATTGGTGATTCAAAGCGTTAAAATGGCATTTTTTTATTTAACATACTTTTTACTCAAATATGTGATGTTGCTTCTTAAGTCACTTTCATTTAGGTTAGTCGTTTTCTTTCCTAATCTCATTATAAATATATATGAAAGTATACATATACTTATATCTACTGTTTGACCACATGCTTATATCATCTAATCGTGGTACAAAATCTTTCACATGTTTCATACATTTGCCTAAATAAGGAAATGATATTTTTTTCACTAGTATACTACATATTACATATTGCTTCTAATTAAGTTTTTGTTGATATTACAGAAATATCCAACCGATGCATAGGATCTGAATCTTAGAAGAGACAAAACGAAAGATGGAAAAATGCACAAGGAACTTTTAAAACAAGTTTTTTTGTTGTTATTTTAGGGAAATCAAAAATGAATCAAGTAAAAACAAGCTATACATTCAATTTTAAGACCTAAAATTCTTACAATCGTTGTACAATTGACCACTGATCGAAGTCTTTACTAGTCTTTTGAGCGCATTAGATAGAAGATAGGACCTACAGTACAAAATCAGGTAACATACAGTCAAATCATTACATTATAGACTGATATTTCATAAAACTGAAATTGATATTTACATCATATATATGTTCTTTATAGATGAACGCAGTAGACTCCCCAGTAATAAAATTCCTCGATATATTTGATACAGAAGGCCGAAAAGTTATGTCATAAGATACAATTGATAAAATTGGAATAATTAAAATGCAATGGAGAATAGTTCTTATGCATCAGAGTCAATATGTTGCTCAGTTTGCCTTCAGGCATGACCTCTACTGCAAAATATTTTCTTGATATGTCGATCCTAATCATTTGATTAACGAAGTGTTCAATTTTTTTTCATGATTTTGAAATTGAAGAAAGCACAGTGAGTCTACCAATGTAAACATTTTTTTCACGTACAGTGTATCGATAGCTGACTCATCAGGCATGCTTTATGGTCATTGTGTAGGAGAGACATCTAATTTTTTCAAGTTATTTTTTATAAATTATATACACATAGGCATTAGTTGTTTGTGCATATATAAGTGTGAATTTTATTTAAACTACATATACATTTGATTGAATATGACAATGACTACAACTGTTTTGATTTGGTTATTTGGGTTGTATAATATATTAGTTTTATAGATAATAGCAGTGTATGTTTTTTCTAGTTTATTTCTAATATAGAACATTTATAAATAACCGTTACTATCTTTTATCTACATATAACCATTAAATTTGACCAAAATATGAATTGTGAAACATACCAATAAAATTATGCCACATGGGCTAATAAAATAATGCCACGTGGTTAAATAATATTGTGCAACGTAGACCAATATAATGATGCCGCGTGGAAAATCAAATAATGCCATATAGACTAATAAAATGATGCCACGTGGCCTAAGAAAAATGATGCCATATGTACTAGTCAAATGATGACACATGGAAAAATTGGTGTTTGACACATGGACCATCTATAAGATGCAAAGTGGCGGTATTGATGTATGCCACCTGTATGCTACTGTGGCAACCATATCAGCAGCCACACAGGATGACACATCGTCAAACACATCAGCCGATGACTCATAATTTGACTAACAACTTAGTGGGGTCTATGGATTCTTTTACCTACCAATATTAATAAGCGTAGGTAAAAACTCTTTCCCCGCTAATTTTACCTACCAATGTCAACCAATTCAATATAGGTGACTAAAACATATTACCCACCATTAGGCTAGTTTTACCTACACTTGCAATTGGTAGGTAATGACCCCATTTTCTTATAGTGTACTAACAGTATTACTAACCATTTATACTTTTCAAAAATTAAATTATGAAATTTTGAAAACCTAATGCTCTGATACTAAATGTGAGAAACGGCGCAGTACTAATGTGAATAGATCTTCAGGCTACTTTAAAACTGAAGGGGGTGAATAGTGCTTTATAACATTTATGAAACTTTTTAACTTATTTTAAGACTTTGATCAAACATAGATCGTAAATCAAAGATACATACTAATGGCCAATCACAAATATAAGTAAATGCAGTAAATGTAAAATAATGAGTTAGAGATGACACTGAAGATTTTATACTGGTTTGAATTTCTCGTACATCCAGTACCTTATAATTTCTTGTACGTATTTTTTTCAATCGCCCAATTTTACTAGTAGCAAGCAAACCAGGATATAGTCTTGATTTGAAGGCTACAAGATACACCCACATGTCTCACGAGTGGGGTAAACTCTCTTGATTTACTAGACAACAAGATCACCCACTAGATTTAGACAAGCTAATAAGAACACCCACTTGATTTGAATGGGCAACAAGCATATCCAAACAAATAAGAGTAGAGTTGTTGATTTCCAAACACAAACAGTTGTACTTGGGATACAATATATCCTATAGCTCTTCTGATAGCATTTTGATCTTTTAGTTTATAGAGAGAATACTTTAAAAATAGTAGGTAGTTTGTAGAGAATCAATCTAATAGAGTATGGATTGATTCTATGTAGATTTTGAGGAATATAGAAAGAAGATTTCAAGAAATAGAATAAGAAAGAAAGGAGTAAGGAGTAAGTAAGAAAAATTAGTTAGAAAATTCATTTACGTTCCTCATTATATAGTGAATGAATAGATGTATTCATTCGTAAAGAGGTGCGTCAAAAGTCACTTCTTTTCAAAATAAAAAAACCAACGTTCACCATATCGACATATCTAGGAATGGTATGTCGACACACCGTTCTAAATTTAACTTCTGTATGTTTTTTTAAATAATTTAAACATAGTATTTAACTACCTTAAACGCATAAAAAATTTACATTTTGAATTTAAAATAATTTATTTTGATAAAAATCAAAATTAGATATTTGAGATAAAGATCAAAATCTGCTATCGAAGACTTTAATAATTTATTCTAATGACTCACACTAAAGCCTTAAGCTTTTTGAATATTTGTCTTTATACTCAAGTGTCATGATCATCTCTGAATCGTTAACTTTAGTCTTTATACTTATTAGTCTTCAAGTCTAATCATTCTGTACCTGCATAATATTCTGAAATATAAATCATACAACATAGCAAAACATTAATATATATCTATATGGTTGTTGTCATCAAAATAAATATCTGGGGTACTAAATTGCCTAACATATATCAAGGCCACCACACATACAAATAACATGTTTAGAACACCAAAAATCAATTTATTCACATTTTTACTACAGATAGGGTTTTAAAGTAGCACTGCAACTTAATTTGCACTTTAAAATGGATCCAAAATATGTTAAAACCTATGTATACATATATAATAACGTGAGAGAGATAAATCACTCATCAAACACACCAAAACCCAAATTTTGCAAGCAAATAGATACATATTAGCAAAAGCCTAATGTTTCTTCCCATTTGAATATCTTTAATTAATTTTCTTATTAATCTACCCTTGGTCAGTGATAAACTTGATTTGAGGAGAAAAGAAAGTTTTTGGATGAAGAAAGGGTTGATGGAGGCTTAGATCGATTTGGAAGGTGATAAAAATGATTTGGTGATGTTTTTTCAGCCAATATAACCCATAAACCCAAAATGGATTATTGGACCTCTCCCCAATTTCACTAATTACCCACTACGCTGCTCCAAAGACTACCAAACTCCAAATAGTCTTTTCAGCAAGCCAAAAAGTTTAAATCGCTGTTATGAACACTCTACGGAAAGGGAAACCATCGTATATTTCCAATGGAAGTGGTCTCAGATGTAAACTTGGATTCTATCAAAAGTTTTAGCCTGTATAAGTTTTCAAGGGTAAAATCCTCTGATAAAATTTCTCGAGGTTAAAAATGTTACAACTCGACATCCTCCGAAGTTATAGCATCATACGATCCAGTACGAATTTAAAAATAATATTTTTTGACCTTTCATTACGTAAAATATGGATCGTTACAAATAATTTCAAAAAGCCAAAATTTTAGTTTCAAAATTAATATTTAAAATCCTTATTCATTTCAAATCCTCTTAAAACACCTTTGGAAATAATTTATCAAACCCTAATTTCTTTGGTAAAATCTTATGAATATTGTATATTAAAATTTCAACTTATAGAATTTAATTTCATAGCAATATTTAGAATTTTCAATTCACTTCATAATCCTTTTAAATTTTTTTAGGATAATAATTTATCAAACTATACTCCACTTTTTGAAAATATCTCCCAACTATTTACATTAGAATATCGATATAAATCTATATATAGAATTCACTTAAATAGTTGAATTCTGAAATCTCCCTTTCAAAATCATTATTTAAACCCTTCGTTAAAATTCTTAAAGGAATTCCATACATCCAATGCTTTTGAACATCGCCATTTTTATTTTTAAAAGAACCTTCACATCCACAACAATTTTCAATAAATCATTTTATTTTCCAACCACTTTTATTTATTTGTTAATATAATTCAATTTAATTCAAAAACACTATAAATAATTTTCCAAAGCTATTCAAAACCTTTTGAAGCCATAATAATAAATAAATCCCAAAAATATAAACCATGGAGCAAATTTGTCCAAAATATTAGCTAATCATCACTATAGATTTTATCGTGTGGCCCGACTAGACTCATATCGAACATTGGCCATCCACACAATGTACACACAACAGATAAATAAACTAAACAAAGCAAAATGCATTTGGACAACATCTCCTTTGCATTTCGATAATCCAACATACCCAATATCAACCATCTATAGGCCTATCAATGGATACCCGAAAAATCCAAAATCCGTCCGAATCCGTATCCAAAACTATGGATATTATCCGATATCCGAAAAGGGGATGCGGATATTCGATATCCGAAAAAGATTGCGGACGCAAATAAGGATATGAGTGTATCCGTATCCGAAAATCATCCGTCCGATCCAAAATTAATTTTACAATTATTATTATTATTACTATTACTATTTAAAGAGAACTATAAATTGAAATCAAATTTATTAGCCACTTTAACACAACCGTTGGATTCCATATCCAAGACCAAGGTTTTATTCACACACAATGAAACACTAATCACACTTCCTTCTAACTAACGTTCACATATTCATTACTTCATTTACAATTTTTCGGCCACACTATCTAAAATCCCTAAATCTCTAATCGAATCGCACACCACGTGTCTCGCTTCGGCGCTTCGCCTCAACCTTGTCGCGTAGCTCTGGTGTCCTACCATCGATCTGATCTCAGCTCTGGCATCTCAAATCGTGCACCCCTAATCGCACACCCCAAACCACACTCTCTGGTATTTCTAAAATTACAAATAATATTTGTTGTTTTTCATTTTCATCGCATTGATTATATAACAATACCATATTAGAGTTTCTGTCATAGTCGAATTAGAGTAGTTATAGTTTCGGATTATAATAATACCCCAAATCGCACACCCTAAATCACACTTGATCATTCTGTTAATTATTGATTAGAATTTTAGTTTGAAATATTGTTGGATTAGAATAGTCTGTTATAATTTACAAAGTATTTTTCTCAGATTAGAACAGTCATTCATTGTCCATATTGTTGCCCTATATTCTTGGTCATCCTTTGTTTAAAAAACATACTGTTGCCTTTTGGTTTTGAAGTTTGCATCAGCTATGTATATTTGTTGAGAGATCTGAATCTTAAATACATTTGAGCGAAGATTGTCGAATAAGTTAATTGTATGACTAACATATTAAATTATATGATGTGTAATATGTGAATATAACACATTTTCATAAAATTATTTGTGAAGAAGATAAAGTATTCATATCCGACCATACATGAAAGCACAGTTTATCAAGAATAAGATATTGTATCCATCATTACATGCTTTTTTGTTGCTGTTTTTACAAGGTAGAATACTTAATTTTCATTTTTGAAACAAATTAAACTTTGATCTGCTAATTTATGATAAAATAATAAGTATTATAGTTAATCTGCACCTTTAGGGCTCAAAATCTTTCAACAAATGAAGAAAAATCTGCCCTTTACAGAAGATTGATTACCCATTGTACAAAGGTTTCATTGCATTATTTTTCGATTCAAAATTCACACATGTTGGTTTCATTGCGTTATTTTTCCAACATTTTTTTACTTGTTTATGTGCCTCACGTCACATTTTGATGTGAACTAATTGATCCTGCTTTATATTTGAGCCAACCATAATTTCTTCTGTTTTGTTCCTATGCAATTGATCTTGCAGTAATATAAATTACTTTAACAAGTGATCTTAGAAACAAATAAGTAATGAACATGTATATTTGTAGTTGTGATCTTGGCCTAGTAACTTGTTTACTTCTTCAGCTTGATTCTGAGATTTAATGAGCCTCCAACCTGCACAATTATTCAACATGTTCCCATTATATACTTGATCCAAAATACGTTCTTATGCAAGGAAGATGATGTTTCTACTGAGCAGATAACAAATCATATGATTGTAGCACTCTAAACTATACATATATATTGATAATATCATGTTTTCAGTTCCTGTATGAAACATGATAGGTATACATACCAACATAATTTAGATAATCATTCATAATTATACATATTTAATTATCCATTATCGCTTGTTTTAACTTACACAACCAGGATTCTGGAACGGACCACTGCATTTTATCTGTGCAATTTTAGTTAGTCATATAAGATTTTTTTTATGTATAACATCAACAAATCAATAAATCAATGAATCATACAGGCATCTTTATCTGTGCATTTTTTGTGCATAAATAATCACCCGTAATTAATCATAGAGATCATTTGCGTATAACATCAATAAGTCAATGAATCATACTAGCATCTTTATCAGTGCATTTTTAATTAGTTCAGTTAGAGTGGAATTGTATGATCGGAATATTTCTATGTTATGTTTCCACTTTCCAATAGATATTTTCATGTGAATTCTTTTAAATTTGAACACTACAGCTACATTAATATATAGTAAACTGATAGCCTGTTCTATGAATATTTATAGACTTTTAAAAATGGAAAACACCTTGTTAAGTTATAGCAGTAAATCTGTTTCATATGCTTCATCAAATGCTTGTGTCAAAGATAACATAGCTGTGCTAGAAACCATGGACTTTAGTTTGCCACCAATTCAAAATATTCCAGCTAATGAAGAAATATCTGCACCTTTGAATATAAAACCCTTGATATCCGAGGTATGGAAAGATTTTGATAGAGAAGCGTTAGAGGGTAGTAATTGTGTTAAGGCAACTTGTAAACATTATTTAAGGATATTCAATGGAGCCACATCACTGGGAACAAACATTTGAAAAAGCATATAAAATTTTGTCCCAAAAATACTACCAATAAAAAATTATCCATACAACAACTTTTGACTACTAAAAAGTCTCCCAATAAACCATTAAAATTAGCTAGTTGGAAGTTTTATCAAAATAGGACTCGAATGTGTTTTGCTCGTATGATTGCCAAACATGATTATCCATTCAATATGACTGAACATGTTTACTTCCAAGAATTTGTTAAGAGTATTAATCCAACCGTTAAGCTCTATTCTAGAAATACATTTCATTGTGATGTGTTGAAACTTTATGCTGATATGAGAACTGAATTACAACAGATATTTGGTAGTTTGGCTACTCATGTTAGTCTTACTACTCATTTATGGAAATCTGAACATCAGAATATAGGTTATTATTGTATAACTTGTCATTACATTGATGACGAATGGAAAATGCAAAAAAATAAAATTTCTTATCGTGAAATGCTTTCTCCACACACTGGATTTGCACTTAGTGCTGCTCTTAAAGCAAAACTATTGCATTAGAATTTCGATAAGAAATTATTTTCAATTACTGTCGATAACGCATCTAATAATGATGTTATGACAAGAGATCTCAAGGCATGGTTAGATGGTAAAGGAGTCTTGATTTCAAATGGTGATTTATTTCATATGGGTTATTGCACTCAGGTCTTGAATTGAATTATGCAAGATGGGTTAAAAGCCGTACATGGTCTTATTATAAAGATAAGAGAATGTATTGAGTTCACAAAGTCTTCACGGTCTAGAAAACAAAATTGGAAAAACGCATTGGCACAAACTAAATTAGTTGGAAAAGGTGTTTCTTATGATGTTCCAACGCGATTGAACTCAACATACCTTATGCTTGAAAGTGCGATTAAAGTGCGTCCCGCGTTTGAGTGATTAGTTAAGTTAACTTCAGATTATATAAGTTTGCCTTCTAGAGAAAGAATGGGAGATAGGAAAAGAAATTTGTGAATGTTTGAAAATCTTTTACAATGTAACTCTCAAATTTTCAGGTGTTAAATATCCAACAGCGAATTTGTTTTTTAAAAGCGTGTGTGATATTTATGGAAGTATTACTAGTTGGGAGCAACGTGGGCATGATTATATTCGTTCCATGGCACAAATGATGAGAGTTAAATTTGAGAAATATTGGAAGACTTGCAATTTAATGATGAGTATTGGAATGGTTTTCGATCCTCATTATAAAATGAGTTACATTGAATTTTTCTATGATTTGATTTATGGGGAAGATGCACAAGTTCATGTTAGGAAAATCTATGATTATTTGAAATCTCTTTTCTAGTTATATGAGGAAGAAAGTGCATCCTATAAAAATGTATCTTCTTCTTCTTGTGCACTGGATGATAATGTTAAGCATGGTTTAAAAAAGAGAACAAAAATTTGTAACGACCCAGAATTTTTGATAATCTAAATTTGGATATTTGATTAATTTTGAATATCAATAAGTGGAATTTTTAAGTCGAACAATTTATTTATCGAATATTTGGATTTAATTGGTCAATTAAATCGATAATATAATAGTGTAATTCCAGAAATAATTTAATTTTGGGTTAAATAAGATTGAAAATGATTTGGAAAATTTTTTTATATCATATTAAAGTTATAGAAATGTTTTAGAACTTCTAAAATCGAATTTAAAGTTGATTTGTGAAAATTGAATATTTTAATATTTAATTATCGATTGAAAAATAGCCAATTTATGAACAGTCTCAGAATTGAACGAAACTAGTTTCATCGGATCCGTAATGTGATATTATTATAAGATTTCAAATTTCAAGTCGATTGGATTTAACGTTTGTCCGGTACAAATTAAAACGCATCGAAATCGGTTTAATTGAAATTGATCGTTTAATTCCATATCTCGCACAGATGATCGAATTAGCTTCCAAAACCTGTTCCATTGTGTCCGGAACGCGGGATAAACCCTAGGAACGTCAGTTTCGGCGCGTAAATTGGAGTTTTAAAAACCCGGATGAATAGTGTTCATTTATTCTCTATAAATAGCCTTCATTCACAAGAAAAAATAAAAATAAAACCCTAGTTGAAGCCGACCGCCAGTTATGGGTTAATGGCCGAAATTTAATCCCTTTTCTCCTCAGATTTCTTGCAATCCATTAACAATTTTCAAAAACCCTCAACTAGAAAATCATAGAGCACTCCAAGTACTCCACATCCAACGGTGATGATCATCATCGGAGGTCAGGATTCGCCAGAATCGAGTGGCAAAGGGGTGCCGTTCGCATGCAAAAAGAGGGAGCAAGGGGCGACCGAGCTCTGAGATTTTTGGGCCGAGCATGGAGTGGAGCGCGAGCTTCGCAATGGCACGAACTGATCGAGATGGAAGTCAATAGATTTGTCGCGGCGATCAGGGTTTGCATTCGAGATGGGTTCGAACGGCTCGTTGTGACCTGGAGATCCTTGCGCGCGTGAAGAAGATGGATGGAGCGGCCCAGATTTCTTTTGCAAAAAAAAAAAGGCACGGCTCTGATTTGTTTGGGTTTGAAAATAATAATTAAGGTTGTAATTAAAATGTATGAAAATTGTATTAACTTATAAATGTCATAACTTTGCGATGCGAGGTCGAAAAATGCTGAAACAAAGTGCGTTGGAATCGTGTGGACGAGCTCTTCGCGATGCAACCAGTTTGGAGTCGATTGGAGCTTGTTTGAATTTCGGGTAAAATTAAACGTCCGTTTAATTTTATTCGAAAACGAACGCTGAAACCGGAAATAAAATCAAGGTGAGAACTACTCACTCAATCGAACAGATCGAATTAAATTTTAAATAGTTAGATTTAAAATTTTTGAATGATGATTGCAATTATTGATTGCTGTTTGATTGTGATAGTAGATATAGTAGGATATACTATATATAGCAATATATATATATTGGCATATGTATATATTGGAATTGATTTCCCGCCTTGTATAGCGGATGAGACCCTATTGCGTCGTCTATTAAGCGGATAATATTTTAAAAATCCCATATACCGCGATATTCCACCTTGAAGTGGAATTGGTATTGTGCTAACGTATGTGGATGCAGGGAAACAGGTTGGAGGGATCCAACTGGATTCCTCACAAATATTTGTATGATTATAGATATTGTGTGATTATTGATTATCATATCAATATATGATATTTGTGCCGTGATTGACTATTCGATGCTGTTGCATCATCGGATTCATTTTTAAAGTTAAAAATAACGATTTTGAATTTAAAAGGGTTTTAAAAGCGATTTTTCAAAGAATATGTTTTATTAAATTTTTGTATTGATTCATTTTAAAATAAATAAACTTATAAATTTTTATGTTAACAAAAAAAAAAATTAACATTTTTATGAAATATGACAGAAAGGTAATTTTTAAAATACATAGATTTTTATAAAATAGTTAAATTGGGATTTTGGATAAATTTTATTATCGGTTTATATAAAAGATTTTATAAATGGATATTTGTGAATTAAATTTATTGGAATTCTGAAACGGGTTTATAAAGTGTTGAGTTGATGTATAAAATGAATTTCATTAAAATTTATAGATTTATAAGTTGTGAAAGTTATCAAATGAATAGATGTTGAAAATAAAAGTTTTATAGGAAATTAACTTATAAACTGGCTTTTGGGCATTTAAATGGGATACTGATAGAAACAGTTAATAAAAGAAATTTTTTATAAGTTGAAATTGAAAGAAAATATATAAATAAATCTTATGAGTAATAAGATTTAAAAATTTGTGAAGTTCAAAGGAACGATTTGGTAAATAAATAATATTATAAGTATTCAACTTATAATATAGATTTTGGTTTATAATTGGGTTATATAAATTGAATTGGATTTAATAAAAGAGATTAGTAAATTGAAGTTTATAAATAGAGATGGAATTTATAAACATTGTTATAAATTCGGAAATAAATATAATTTGATAAATTGAATATAGAATTTGTTAAAGGAGTTATATTCACGTTTTTCAACAATGAATATATCGTTAAATAAAAGGGATATCTTTTGGGAAAAGGATGTTTTAAATAGAATTTAAAATGATTTAAAGATGTTTTAAAATGCATCAAGTATCGAAACATAGATTTCAATATTCATTGTTGAAATAGACGTTTTCGAGAAATAGAAGGAAAGGAAGTCGTAGGTTTCAACATTCATTGTTGAAATACACGTTTTCGAGAAAATAAGGAAATAATGGACTATAACACTGTTGTTATAGTAAATGATTTCCGAAAGGAAATATTTTTGTATAGTATTGGGATTTATATATATATTTAATTTTGAATCCCTATACTAGTGATTTTGGGTCGTCGTAACGATGTTTTACGCAACATTCGTTTTGACCCAAGTAAATGTGAATAAAAGAACGTTTTTCCTTAAGGAATGAAAAATATACTTAACTATGGTTTAAGTATACCGAATATTTTCGAATTGTGAAAATAAATAATATTTGTGAATCACTTACTTTTAAATAAGTATGGAATTGCTTTTCCAATATGAAATGACACGTTTTTGAGAATTTATCTTTTTGAAGATAAATTGGAATTGAATATTTGAAATCTATTGAAAAATGTAGATCAGTAGATATTTTGAAATATAAATTCACTATGGAATTTATAAGTGGAAAGGGAAAATTGGTTTTCAAAATAAACGTTGTTTATTTTTGAAGTGTGGAAAATTTTATATCTTGTAAAGATATTTTTGGGAAAATAAATAATTTGAGAAATTATTTGGAATCTGGTGATGTTGCGCATCTTTATTGATAGTTAAATAACCGACTATCAATATTTACCTTTAAATAGGTATTTGTTGTGATTGTTTGAATTGGATGCCACACTTATTTTTAAATAAGCGCTCACTATTCGGGTTAACCGAGAAAGGACCATGGGGTTGTATAACCCACTCCGAATATGTGATACGTCGTTATGAATTGCATTTGAAGACCGGTGTTGAAGACCGGATATTTGTGAAAACGGATGGATTACCGTCGAGTTACTCTACATCGGCTGATCTCCGATATAGAGGTTTTATCACCCTTAGTGACGGGTTGTCCGGACGTGATTAGTGAATATCCGGATTGCAAGGGCTTCTTTGGAAGTGCCTTCGGTTCCGTTCGATCCCGGAACGGACTTGTATGGATTGTGTGTCTGACGTTACAATTTGAGATGTAAAGCTGGTTTCTATCAAATATATTTCTGTTGGTGGCGGAGGATTTATTCTCTTAGCTTAACACCCTTCTCTGAGACGTACGAGCCCAGAGGTTATATAGTTGATGGTTACTAGTGATACATTCTCGAATTGGTAATGTGGCATGCTGAGTGATGCTGTGAAATGATCGTTGAATGATCATTTGTTTGATCGTTTATCTTGATGATCATTGCCTTGATGATTTGTTGACCCAGAGCACGGCTTTTCTTTAAAAGCGTGGCTTTGTGGACGAGACTTCGTCGGACCTCACACCCCGGAAATGGTCAAAACAGGAAGAATGCAGCAAGGTTATTAGGGGGTAGCGCCCCTTTAGTGTATGTCATTCCTTCTGGATAGAGGTGGTATCATGGTATGGAGCCCAGATACTTAACCTATGTGGTTACTGCAAATTTATTACTTTGTGGTTGTTGGAAATCGGAGATCCTCGGATATAGATCGGTTACGATCGGGGAATGACATATTCGTGTCAGTAGTTACCCAGTTAGGGGTAACCCGGCCTTGTGTTGGCAGAGATCCGGTTAGGTTCTCGGGACGTCATTCCAGAGGCGTTTCCATGTGGCAATGGGAAGTTCCTTGGCCTGACCATTTGTTGGAAATCCAAAGAAACAATACGAGCCTTTACGGTTTTAGTTGTAGAACCTATCATTCACTTATGGTGGCGCCCCACTATTTGGATGGTAGCTATAGTAGGCATAAGTGCGAAATGCCTATGCTGGCTAAGATTTATATTCTACTTTCGAAATTGTTTTCCACACTATGCACTAGTAATAATATCAAATGATTCTTTTTAATGCGTATCAAGCATCTTTGACTATCATAAGGAGAAATCTCCTCCGATTCTGCGTTTGCATTGTGTGTGTGGCGGGAGGCCTTATGGTAGTTTCATTTTCCAAAAGCATTTTGAATTTACTTAAAGAAAAATATTTCTTTGGTTGTTTTTAAGAATAAACTGTTTTAAGTTCTCACACCAGTCACATGACTGACCTGGAGTTTATTGTTCCCTTCCTAAACTCTGGGTGCCCACCAATTTCTACACGGGCAGTCTAGAGTTAGGTTATCAGGTCATTCTGGATTCAGGTGTTGCTACAGATATCTGGAGGCGAGCTGGATGGCGTAGTATATTATATTGTATATAGTATTTCTTTTCCGCTGTTTGTTGTTGTTTGTTGTTGTACACTCTGATGATGTAATGTAATAACTGATATATTTCTTTGTTTTAAAGATTATTCATTTATCTATTGTATGTTGTTCCGCTGCGACTGTGAGATTCTGATATTGTTCTTTCTGTTGTTCTATTGTTGTTCTTTTCTTTCTTCTTCTCTCTTCCTTCTCTTTTCTTCTACCTCTTTCTTCTTCCTTAACCCTAAAGATTCGAAAGTTTGTCCTCTTTGGCTGGATTGTTGGGGAAATTTTCCAGTTTAAAGGAGTATGGATTTTCGTGCCTTTACATTTGGTATCAGAGCATATGGTTAAGCGGCAACCATGGCTCTGTTGGGTGTTACTCATTAGAGATAGAGTCAGTAGTACTCTATAATGAGTTTGAGTGTAATAATAGATATGAGCGCGTATTTGTTAGTGGATATAAAATTTGTTTTATATTGTGATGATTGGTTTATCGAATGGCATATGAACCTTCGTCGGCACAGTCTGTACAACTGGATCGAAGGGGTTTCTAAACACTTGAATAGAACAATTCAACACAGTATTGTTTAAAAAAAAAAATCGGGTAGATGAAATAATTTTTTCCCAAAACTATTTTTGTAGATAAAGAAAATTATCTTTATAGATTATTATAGTGTATGGATGCATGGTTGTTAGGTAGTAATAATATTAAACTATTACCATTGAAATTGAATAAGAAATTGAAATCATAACTTCAGAGATAAGAAAATGAAATCCATATACAAATAAAGTTTAAGAATGAAAATTATAAATGTGATTTATAATTGGAAATAGAATTCCAGAGAAGTTTTTGGAAATGTTTTTGAAAGAATTTGGAAATTTTAGAAATTAAATTCCTTTTTGATCTGGAAAATGAATTTAAAAGGTTTTGAAAAGAATTTTTAAAGGAATGAAAAGCTCTAAACTCTTTTCGGTCGCTGGAAAATAATTCCGATGATGACCGCGGCATCTTTGGTGTTCATTTTCGGGTTTCCAAAAGAGGAATTGCTGCCAGATTGTTTTAAATGAAAGTTGTTTGGAAAATTTGGGGTTTGGTTTTGAAATTCAAAAGATAATTTGAATTGATTTCGAAATTGATTTTGAAAGGTTGAAAGGACTCTAGAATCCTATTTTTAAATATTTATGGGAATAATAAATGAGTCGAAATCTTATACAAATTGAATTTTGATAGAATAAATTTAACTTAAAGGATGAAGTTAAATTAAAGAAGTATAAGTGAACCAATAAAAAATCCAAGTAGTAATTGTTGAATGTAAGTTGTATAACTTATAAAATGTGAAAATAAAAGTGAAACCAGAAGATAGGTGGTTAAACAATTTTTGCTAAGCAAAATGAGATATGAACTTGGATAAGTGATGAATTTGACTTAAGTAAAAGTTAAATGAAATAGAATTTGGAATAAATTAGAAGTAAACTTGGGTTATATAAATGAAATTTAATTTTATTTGTAAAATGAATTAGCCATTGAATTAAAGAATGGATTGAATGAGAATCAATCGAATGTAAATAATTGATAGGAAATAATGAATATAAGTGTAAATTCATCTAAAGCAAGTTGAATAATTGAATAAAAGTCAATTGAATATCAAACCAATTGGAATTAAAAGTGTAAACCAAATCGAATGTAAAATGAATATAATTTGGTTATGTTGAAATATAAATTGGTTGATTTCTTGTTAGTTGATTGTGTATAATTCATTAAGTGTTAATAAAATTGAAGTAGTGGAATTGGAAGCAATGTAATTGAATTCAAATGAAATTGAATAGAATTGAATTGAAATTGAAACGAATAAAATTGAATATGCAACTTTAATAGTAAACCAAAATGTATAAGAAGCATATGTTGAAAGGTTTTGTAATTGAAATGTGCAAAATGGTTTGAATATTATAATTGGATGGTATAGATAGCGGGATATACAGGTGTTATAAAGGAATTGGGATTTTGATTTCAAAAGATAAAAATGGAATTGCTCGACAAAAAGGTACGTATTTAATTTTAGTATGAGATTTGATGATTTCCTTCTCCAGCCACTTGGCTTTCTCTTTTCTTTTTGATTCTGAGGGGCCATAGTGCCATTTTGTAGTCGTACCGATCGAGCCGCGCAAAGGAGACGCTGGCGAAATTTTTCGAAAATTTAGAGTGTTAGAAAATTTTTGAGAAATTTTGAAAGTTTAAAATTTGAATTTGAATTTAAATTCGAATTTTGAAGTAAACAATGTTGTTTGAAACTTATAATTGAAGTTTGAAAGCTAGTTGAAATGATAATGAATCTTTAATAAAAAGATTTCTGTTAGAAAGTTGATAAAGCTATTTGAATTGTGAAAAATAATAAACGGTTTAGGATCATTCTCCTTAACTTGCAATTTCGGGACGAAATTCTTTTAAGGGGGGAAGATTGTAACGACCCAGAATTTATGATAATCTAAATTTGGATATTTAATTAATTTTGAATATCAATAAGTGGAATTTTTAAGTCGAACAATTTATTTATCGAATATTTGGATTTAATTGGTCAGTTAAATCGATAATATAATAGTGTAATTCCAGAAATAATTTAATTTTGGGTTAAATAAGATTGAAAATGATTTGGAATTTTTTTTTATATCATATTAAAGTTATAGAAATGTTTTAGAACTTTTAAAATCGAATTTAAAGTTGATTTGTGAAAATTGAATATTTTAATATTTAATTATCGACTGAAAAATAGCCAATTTATGAACAGTCTCAGAATTAAACGAAACTAGTTTCATCGGATCCATAATGTGATATTATTGTAAGATTTCAAATTTCAAGTCGATTGGATTTACCGTTTGTCCGGTACAAATTAAAACGCATCGAAATCGGTTTAATTGAAATTGATCGTTTAATTCCATATCTCGCACAGATGATCGAATTAGCTTCCGAAACCTGTTCCATTGTGTCCGGAACGCGGGATAAACCTTAGGAACGTCAGTTTCGACGCGTAAATCGGTGTTTTGAAAACCCGGATGAATAGTGTTCATTTATTCTCTATAAATAGCCTTCATTCACAAGAAAAAAATAAAAATAAAACCCTAGTTGAAGCCGACCGCCAGTTATGGGTTAATGGCCGAAATTTAATCCCTTTTCTCCTCAGATTTCTTGCAATCCATTAACAATTTTCATAAACCCTCAACTAGAGAATCGTAGAGCACTCCAAGTACTCCACATCCAACGGTGATGATCATCATCGGAGGTCTGGATTCGCCAGAATCGAGTGGCAAAGGGGTGCCGTTCGCACGCAAAAAGAGGGAACAAGGGGCGACCGAGCTCTGAGATTTTTGGGCTGAGCATGGAGTGGAGCGCGAGCTTCGCAATGGCACGAACTGATCGAGATGGAAGTCAATAGGTTTGTCGCGACGATTAGGGTTTGCATTCGAGATGGGTTCGAACGGCTCGTGACCTGGAGATCCTTGCGCGCGTGAAGAAGATGGATGGAGCGGCCCAGATTTCTTTTGCAAAAAAAAAAAAGGCATGGCTCTGATTTGTTTGGGTTTGAAAATAATAATTAAGGTTGTAATTAAAATGTATAAAAATTGTATTAACTTATAAATGTCATAACTTTGCGATGCGAGGTCGAAAAATGCTGAAACAAAGTGCGTTGGAATCGTGTGGATGAGCTCTTCGCGATGCAACCAGTTTGGAGTCGATTGGAGCTCGTTTGAATTTCGGATAAAATTAAACGTCCGTTTAATTTTATTCGAAAACGAACGCTGAAACCGAAAATAAAATCAAGGTGAGAACTCCTCACTCAATCGAACAGATCGAATTAAATTTTAAATAGTTAGATTTAAAATTTTTGAATGATGATTGCAATTATTGATTGCTGTTTGATTGTGATAGTAGATATAGTAGGATATACTATATATAGCAATATATATTTATTGGAATATGTATATATTGGAATTGATTTCCCGCCTTGTATAGCGGACGAGACCCTATTGCGTCGCCTATTAAGCGGATAATATTTTAAAAATCCCATATACCGCGATATTCCATCTTGAAGTGGAATTGGTATTGTGCTAACGTATGTGGATGCAGGGAAATAGGTTGGAGGGATCCAACTGGATTCCTCACAAATATTTATATGATTATAGATATTGTGTGATTATTGATTATCATATCGATATATGATATTTGTGCCGTGATTGACTATTCGATGCTGCTGCATCATCGGATTCATTTTTAAAGTTAAAAATAACGATTTTGAATTTAAAAGGGTTTTTAAAGTGATTTTTCAAAGAATGTGTTTTATTAAATTTTTGTATTGATTCATTTTAAAATAAATAAACTTATAAATTTTTATGTTAAAAAAAAATTTAATCAACATTTTTATGAAATATGACAGAAAGGTAATTTTTAAAATACATAGATTTTTATAAAATAGTTAAATTGGGATTTTGGATAAATTTTATTATCGGTTTATACAAAAGATTTTATAAATGGATATTTGTGAATTAAATTTATTGGAATTCTGAAACGGGTTTATAAAGTGTTGAGTTGATGTATAAAATGAATTTCATTAAAATTTATAAATTTATAAGTTGTGAAAGTTATCAAATGAATAGATGTTGAAAATAAAAGTTTTATAGGAAATTAACTTATAAACTGGCTTTTGGGCATTTAAATGGGATACTGATAGAAATAGTTAATAAAAGAAATTTTTTATAAGTTGAAATTGAAAGAAAATATATAAATAAATCTTATGAGTAATAAGATTTAAAAATTTGTGAAGTTCAAAGGAACGATTTGGTAAATAAATAGTATTATAAGTATTCAACTTATAATATAGATTTTGGTTTATAATTGGGTTATATAAATTGAATTGGATTTAATAAAAGAGATTAGTAAATTGAAGTTTATAAATAGAGACGGAATTTATAAACATTGTTATAAATTCGGAAATAAATGGAATTTGATAAATTGAATATAGAATTTGTTAAAGGAGTTATATTCACGTTTTTGAACAATGAATATATCGTTAAATAAAAGGGATATCTTTTGGGAAAAGGATGTTTTAAATAGAATTTAAAACGATTTAAAGATGTTTTAAAATGCATCAAGTATCGAAACATAGATTTCAACATTCATTGTTGAAATAGACGTTTTCGAGAAATAGAAGGAAAGGAAGTCGTAGATTTCAACATTCATTGTTGATATAGACGTTTTCGAGAAAATAAGGAAATAATGGACTATGACACTGTTGTTATAGTAAATGATTTCCGAAAGGAAATATTTTTGTATAGTATTGGGATTTATATATCTATTTAATTTTGAATCCCTATACTAGTGATTTTGGGTCGTCGTAACGATGTTTTACGCAACATTCGTTTTGACCCAAGTAAATGTGAATAAAAGAACGTTTTTCCTTAAGGAATGAAAAATATACTTAACTATGGTTTAAGTATACCGAATATTTTCGAATTGTGAAAATAAATAATATTTGTGAATCACTTACTTTTAAATAAGTATGGAATGCTTTTCCAATATGAAATGGAACGTTTTTGAGAATTTATCTTTTTGAAGATAAATTGGAATTGAATATTTGAAATCTATTGAAAAATGTAGATCAGTAGATATTTTGAAATATAAATTCACTATGGAATTTATAAGTGGAAAGGGAAAATTGGTTTTCAAAATAAACGTTGTTTATTTTTGAAGTGTGGAAAATTTTATATCTTGTAAAGATATTTTTGGGAAAATAAATAATTTGAGAAATTATTTGGAATCTGGTGATGTTGCGCATGTTTATTGATAGTTAAATAACCGACTATCAATATTTATCTTTAAATAGGTATTTGTTGTGATTGTTTGAATTGGATGCCACACTTATTTTTAAATAAGCGCCCACTATTCGGGTTAACCGGGAAAGGACCATGGGGTCGTATAACCCACTCCGAATATGTGATACGTCGTTATGAATTGCATTTGAAGACCGGTGTTGAAGACCGGATATTTGTGAAAACGGATGGATTACCGTCGAGTTACTCTACATCGGCTGATCTCCGATATAGAGGTTTTATCACCCTTAGTGACGGGTTGTCCGGACGTGATTAGTGAATATCCGGATTGCAAGGGATTCTTTGGAAGTGCCTTCGGTTCCGTTCGATCCCGGAACGGACTTGTATGGATTGTATGTTTGACGTTACAATTTGAGATGTAAAGCTGGTTTCTATCAAATATATTTCTGTTGGTGGCGGAGGATTTATTCTCTTAGCTTAACACCCTTCTCTGAGACGTACGAGCCCAGAGGTTATATAGTTGATGGTTACTAGTGATACATTCCCGAATTGGTAATGTGGCATGCTGAGTGATGCTGTGAAATGATCGTTGAATGATCATTTGTTTGATCGTTTATCTTGATGATCATTGCCTTGATGATTTGTTGACCCAGAGCACGACTTTTGTTTAAAAGCGTGGCTTTGTGGACGAGACTTCGTCGGACCTCACACCCCGGAAATGGTCAAAACAGGAAGAATGCAGCAAGGTTATTAGGGGGTAGCGCCCCTTTAGTGTATGTCATTCCTTCTGGATAGAGGTGGTATCATGGTATGGAGCCCAGATACTTAACCTATGTGGTTACTGCAAATTTAATACTTTGTGGTTGTTGGAAATCGGGGATCCTCGGATATAGATCGGTTACGATCGGGGAATGACATATTCGTGTCGGTAGTTACCCAGTTAGGGGTAACCCGGCCTTGTGTTGGCAGAGATCCGGTTAGGTTCTCGGGACGTCATTCCAGAGGCTTTCCATGTGGCAATGGGAAGTTCCTTGGCCTGACCATTTGTTGGAAATCCAAAGAAACAATACGAGCCTTTACGGTTTTAGTTGTAGAACCTATCATTCACTTATGGTGGCGCCCCACTGTTTGGATGGTAGCTATAGTAGGCATAAGTGTGAAATGCCTATGCTGGCTAAGATTTATATTCTACTTTCGAAATTGTTTTCCACACTATGCACTAGTAATAATATCAAATGATTCTTTTTAATGCGTATCAAGCATCTTTGACTATCATAAGGAGAAATCTCCTCCGATTCTGCGTTTGCATTGTGTGTGTGGCGGGAGGCCTTATGGTAGTTTCATTTTCCAAAAGCATTTCGAATTTACTTAAAGAAAAATATTTCTTTGGTTGTTTTTAAGAATAAACTGTTTTAAGTTCTCACACCAGTCACATGACTGACCTGGAGTTTATTGTTCCCTTCCTAAACTCTGGGTGCCCACCAATTTCTACACGGGCAGTCTAGAGTTAGGTTATCAGGTCATTCTGGATTCAGGTGTTGCTACAGATATCTGGAGGCGAGCTGGATGGCGTAGTATATTATATTGTATATAGTATTTCTTTTCCGCTGTTTGTTGTTGTTTGTTGTTGTAGACTCTGATGATGTAATGTAATAACTGATATATTTCTTTGTTTTAAAGATTATTCATTTATCTATTGTATGTTGTTCCGCTGCGACTGTGAGATTCTGATATTGTTCTTTCTGTTGTTCTATTGTTGTTCTTTTCTTTCTTCTTCTCTCTTCCTTCTCTTTTCTTCTACCTCTTTCTTCTTCCTTAACCCTAAAGATTCGAAAGTTTGTCCTCTTTGGCTGGATTGTTGGGGAAAATTTCCAGTTTAAAGGAGTACGGATTTTCGGGCCTTTGCAAAATGGATCTTAAGTGGAAGAATTATAGAGAACAAAAAATTGGAAGTTTGGAAATTTCAAAGACCAAGCTTGACAAGTATTTAGAAGATTAATTATTGCCGATGGATGAGGATGATGACAAATTTGATATTTTAATATGGTGGAAAACAAATTGTCCTATATTTCCTACTCTCGCTAAGATTTCTCGTGATATGTTAGTCGTTCCCGTTCCTACCGTAGCATCTGAATCATCATTTAGTAGCGGTGGTAGATTGATTATCGAAAATAGATCCTCATTATCTCCTGACATAGTGTAAGCATTGAGTTGTATTATGGATTAGTTACTATCGGACATAGTTAGTTATTATTTACATACTAAAATTATTTTAGAATTTTAACCATTTAATATAATCAGTTTTTATTTAACAGGTAAAGATATAGAACTTATAGATGAAGCATCAGCCCTACCATAAACTATCCATCGCACAAGATAAAAATATAGAGTTTTTTTTTCATTTATGTGTTGCTGCTGCAACGGCAACATAAAGTGCTTGGTGCTACTGCAAGCAGCATCACTTTCTGGCAGCACTTGGTGCTGCTGCTATTAAAAAGTGCTACACTTGGTGTTGTGCAGCAGCACTTTCTGGCAGCACCAAGTGCTGCTGCACAACACCAAGTGTAGCACTTTCAGATAGCAGCACTTGGTGCTGCTGCTGCTAGCATGAGTACTTCCAATGCAAAATACAATATGAGTTTGAAGTTCGATTTATTGGATCATATTTTTTATGTTTTGTTTTATAGGATCATGTGGAAAGCTCATGAGTTTGAAGATAGAACAAAGAATTGGATGTTCATTCTTCACTTTTGGAAATAAATCGGATGCTTATTCAGCACCTTAGCTATGTTTATTTGGGTTTTATAGTTAACTAATTAAATTGTATAAGCTAATTAATTATGCATTTCGTAACCCTATTATGATTTTGTGTGGATTGTTTGTTGTTAACTTGGAAACTGAAGTATATTAGTTTGTCGATTGATTGTTATTTGAATGCTACGAATTGTAATTTTTTTGTTCAAAATTTTCATTATATCATAGTTCTCAATCTAGTTTTCGGATGCAGATTTTCGGATATTTTCGATTTTTCGAAAATATCAACATCCTATTTTCGTATGAAGATACCGCAGATGTGGATACGGATGTTAATTTTTGAATATCCATGGATATCAGATGCGGATGCATATGTAGATTTTAATTTTCGAATATGGATGCGGATACAGCCATATCCGCATCCGTTTGCATCCGTTGATAGGCCTAACCATCTAATCCAAATTCACATCTAATATCACAACAATCAATCAGAAATCCTACATAAACATTTCAATGAAGGAATTCAATTAGTAATCAAGATAAGTAAATATAACATACAAAGGGAAATATATGCAGTATGAAACTCACCTCAAGCGATTGCTTGAACTTTCCAAGCAATGACTACTCTTAGTCCTAGCACGAATGCTGTCGTTACTACCACACTTGCCACCGTGGCAGGAATTCATCGCTATCAGCCAAGGTTCGCACCTCCCTTTTCTATAAAAACCCCCACACAACACTACGTGCTTCCACCAACCATGTGAAGTCGCTTCGATCACCCAACCTCCATCTTCTCGGGTACTATGCCTCGCTTGTGTCGCCATCACCCACCTCACACTCACGACCCTCCAGATTGAGATTCCCCTCTCTCTCAGTCGAGCTTCACATGCTTCCTTCCCTTGTGTCTACCTCGGCCACCCAAACTACCAATCGTTGCATGTCATGACTCTCCCCACGGACATCGTCGAAGTTGACTAACACAAGCACCTCCATGCGCAACTTTGTTATTATTATTTTTTATGGGTGAATAGGTTTTGGGAATTTAGGGCAAATTAATGCAAGGTCGAATGGTAGAGTTGGGTCTTGAAGGTTGGGATATGATAAATGGAAGAGGTGAGATTTATCTTAATGGAATTGGGCCTGGAGAAACTTGGGCTCATTTAAATTAATTAATTTTCTTTACCTCACTTTTATTTTAGATAATTCTTTTTATTTATTTTGCAGATAAATTTCAGTCTAATTTAATTTAATTTACACTACATTCCACAACTATGTTTCGATAATAAGATAAATTAATTTTATTCAATTAAATACTTGTCTATTTTCATTTAGTTGTTCGTTGTTCCAACGTAAAGTAAATTTACTTTTCAATTATTTCAATCTTATAAAAATTATCTATACTTTAAAAAAAAATTCGAAACTAAGTACTTAGATGGTAGTACATATTAGTACTACACGTCTTAGATGGTATGCAATATATTACACATCGATATAAATTCAGTAATTCGAATCACTCTACATATGTTTCGACCTCTTGCATCAAAGTCGAAGCCATAACCACTAGGACAGTATTGTAGGGTCAAATATTTTATATTTATTGAAACATTCAAACTTAATATATTTTCTTGAAAGAAAATTTTTAATTAATTAAATCTACTAAAACAGAATCTTTTATTAAATAATCTTTAACAACGCAATTTTTTTTCTAAAGTAATAATTATCAAAAATCAAATTCGAACATTTTTACTTAAATTAAATTTATTTACTTATACAGTGTAGAAAGAAGGTTTGTTAGACTTCCCTTTTATAAAAATTACATCCTCGTAATTTCTTATAGGAACACGTCACACACAATTCATACCTGCAGGTTTCTTCGTATGTGACAACCTTCAACCCAGCTTAAACTTACGCAATTCTCTACGTGCTCACTCCCTCCCTCAAACTTAACTCATCGTATGATATAGATTCGATAGACTCATTAAGTGACTTTCTATTTTTCGCATATAATAAATTTTGTGAAATTTTTGTTGGATTTTTCAAAAAATATCGACAGAGTATCCTTTGCACGGAGAGCGTTTTAAAAAATCAAAATATATAATCACCATATACACACATCCCAAACAATGGAGCATCCTAGAACATTAAAATAATATAATATCACACATTAATCAATTTGGCGTAAATACACAACTTTATTTATCATTTTAAAGCATGTTGCCACCCTATTTTGCAAGCAAAAGCAATACAAAGCTTCCATTTAGTCCTAATAGGCCTTTTTGAGTACCTATACTTAACTCAAATTCAAGCATTAGTTGCATTTAGTAAGATATAATGACCAATCAAAAGTTAAATATATATTCAACATGCATTACTTTAATTTAGGCCACTTCTCGACAAAGTTTTAAAGACTGATTACCAATTTAGACGAGGTTACAAAAGTATATTCATTTTAGGATATGTAAGCTTTTAAAATTAACTTTCAGATCATCAAAATGTATAGTACACAATGAGTTTTTTGTGATTTTTTCCAAAGGCATCAAAATATGGATTGCTAATTAAGCATAGATCCACTTATGAAAATTGCATTTTTAGCCTATAAAAAATGAAAATCATACAAAACTCTTAACATGAAATTTTTTATTTATGTTATTAGCTTTGTAAAAAGTGCAAGATCGATGAAATCAGATAAATCATTTGAAAATTATGATCAAATGAATTCAACGTGGTTATGTAGAGTTTGCATTTTCGAGACCACAATATACTTCCATTTCAATTTATTTTTTAACCGTAGTTAACATCAAAATTATACATTGCATTACAAATAGAAATGATTCTTTAATGACATAGCTTTTTAATGAATTTAAATTGTGGAAAATGAGTAAAAAGTTTGAGATTTAAGGTTAGAACTAGCCATTGTATTTCAAAAATACTACATAGTGACTTCACTTCCAAAATATTTTCAAAAGTATTTATTAAACTATCTTTAAGTTTATAAATCCCTTTCAATAATATCATATATCACTCTATATATGCCACAATCATTTCAAAATTTTCATGTTGAAAACCAACTTTTCAAAACTTTCACCGAACCTTTACAAATCACATGAAATTCTTTTATATAAAACTTACCCACCTATTTATTTTTCTAAATGATTCCACTTTCCAAAACTTTCACAAAATATTTGATACCATATTTCCAAAGTCATCTAAAATCACTTTCTTTTAAAAATGTTCCCAAGTTACTAGTAAAATGTCAATTTTAAAAAACTTCATAAATTTCAAACTTATAAACCCTATTATAAGAAGCAAGAACTACATTTAATAAAATATGTAAATTATATATTTACTCGTGCTTATTAATTAATTATATTCCATTTAAAAAGTTTCCCTTTATCATGCTTATTATAAAGTTTTACTTTATCACAAAACTCGCAAAATCGATACTTTATTCCATATATTCATGGGATACTGTTTGCGCCAAGAATGGTCACAAATACCTAGTTGTCGACATATGCACCCATTCACAATCATAGATCACAGATAACAAATATATAGAGAATAAAATATGAAGAACACTCAAAAAGTTAAAAGGAGAACGATGGAAACACACAGATTTATAGTGGTTCGACGTTCTAGCCTGCATCCACTTTAAAGAGTTTTGACTTTATTGATTTCTACTCACTGGTTACAACAAATTACATCAGTAATTCTCGAGTATAATAGCGTAGTTTGTGTACAATGGTGATTTTGGGAGAGTCTGGACGTATCCGAGTCCAAAAGTCCTTTTTCTATAGGCTCTGGACTGCTATTTATAGGTGTAGGCTGCATATATCTCGCTTAGATCTCAGGAGACCTCTTCTGGCACGTGTGTGGGCCCACAAGATTGATCCTGTGTGATTTGCAGTTGGTCCGTGATAGATACGAACAAATTTTGTATCGATCAAGATTTGTCCCAATTGAGTCGAAATTGAGCAGGAGCATTCTTTAGGTTGTACGTAAGCTCCTGTGAAAATTTGGTAGCATTTGGACTTGTAGATCTCAAGATATGATCGATACGAATAAGAACTTTCTTTATGCTACTTGGTTCATACCGATCAATTCGCATCGGTATTTATTCGTATCGATACCAAGCATATGCGCGTTAGTGAAATGACTCTATTCTCAAGGCTTGATCCATTTTCCATGCCGTGTTGAACAAGCCTTCATCCTTTTCGAACTCCACTCGTATCTATCCATATCCTTCATTCACATCCATCTGCTCCACCCTTTGTTCGCACCGTTGGTTTGTATCCATCGAAGTGACTTCATTCATGTCTATTTTCGTATCGATGCCGGTGGTGTACTTCATATCAATTCTATATGTGTTGATCGATGCGAAGTAACCTTAGGTGATGGGAGTGGAGTGCACACTCGATCGATACGAAGAAGATGAAAAATGATGGATTTGAAACAGGGTCTTTCATGGATACAAACTACATTCTCAAGATGGATGGATATGAACGAAGCTTTACCTTTGGTGGATACGAAATGGACGGCAACGATGGATACGAAGTATGATTAATTGGACCGACACGATATTTGATCGATACGAAGAAGGCCATCATTGATTGATACGAACATGTTGTATACGAAGTGGTTGATGTGATTGTGTTGTTTTCCTTAGCTTGTATCGATCATATCTTGAGCGTACGAATTCGAATTGACCTGAAATTTGGGATGTTGGCTTCCACAACTTTTATTGTCGTGTCTTGTCAATTGTAGCTCCATTCGGACTTGGGCAAAAATTCGTCGATATCCATAGTGAACCTGTGTATAACCGATCTTCTAGATGAATTGTCTTTGATTTCTAGTCAATTTCTTAGTGTAACGGCCTTGCTAAAAGGCGGGATAACACTTGCCCCTTAAATCATGGCTTGCGATAGGAGCGTGTGTTTTGTAGTTCGATAAGCTGGATGTTCGTATCCTGTTAATGACCTGTAAAGAGATTGATAATCTTGTCTGACTGTGAATAATGATCGTTCGTGATCATATACCATTCGGGGCGGTGTGATCGTTCGTGGTCGGATGTCGTTCGAGGCGAATTGTGACCATTCGCGGTCGGGTGCCGTTCGAGGCGAATTGTGACCATTCGAGGCGAATTGTGACCTTTCACGGTCGGATACCGTTCGAGGCGAATTGTGACCGTTCGCTGTTGGATGTCGTTCAAAGCGAATTATGACCGTTCACGGTTGGATGCCGTTCGAGACGAATTGTGACAGTTCGAGGTTGGGTGTCGTTCGAGGCGAGTTATGTGTGCCGAGGGGGACTCAGTATCATTAACGTCAGATTTCACGTTCGAATGAGTTTTTGAATTATTTTTAGTGGTGGTTTATCGCCATCACAGAGCATGTCTAAGGACCGTTCGTGATCTCATACATGTGTAAGTGGCTTAGCCGTTATGGAATTACAAATAGCAGATTTATATTCAAAATGAGTCTTTCAACAAAAATGTCCAACAAAACCAAATCCAAACATGAGAAATAGAAAACAAAAGCAATACAGAGACATTAAAGTACAAACACCTACACCGATGCAATTAATAGTCATATCAGAGCATGCCTGAGGATCATTTGCGGTCCTGTACATGTGTAAATGACTTAATCGTATTGGTGTGGAGTTTTCCACTTATTTATCATTATTTCAATCAGTTGATGACGAGCTGACCCTCAGTCCTGAGCCGTTCCCAATTGATGCAGGTGGTGGCCGCTCTCATTCCACCGTTGTTGCTCCCCTTCTCACATACTACGATAGTAGACCATTACGGATATTCCCCTTAACCTCATCCTTCAAGTGCCTGCAATCATTCATGTTATGACCATTCAGCTTGTGGAATAAGCAATACTTGTCGGATCTTCTTTCATTGTTGGTCGGATCCCTTCTCATTGGCTTTTAATAAGGAATCTCCCCCTGGTATCCTGGTAGATTCACTCCAAAGTCTCATTCAACTCCGTATAAGAGGAGAATCTAGGTTCCTTTCGTGGTCGCGTTGGTCCATCACCATTATCCTTGGCCTTCCGTTTCCCTTTATCAGTTTCTAAATCTTTTTCAGGAGGATTTCCGCCCTTGACTGCATAAACATCAACTCCTTCTCCTTCCTCTCTTTCAGCATTTGCATCCTTTAATCGTAAAAATCCTTCAACCTCATGATAAAAGTCTCCTAGATCCATAAGAGGATCCCTTTTCAATGAATTCTTGAATTTTGTGCCATCACCTATGCCAAATAACAAGTGCCACCAAAACCATGGATGGATCCGGTCGATCCACCGATGTTGCTGCTGCATTGAATCATGTCAGAAAGCTCCTCAAAGATTCCTCGGTTCTTTGCTTTAGTTTTGCCAAACTCATCACATTCTTGGGTCTCGAAATGTAAACTCTGAATTGCCTTATAAACTTCTCAGTCAAATCGGTCCATGTTCCAATGGAGCCACTCTCCATTTGTCTAAACCATAGCGCTGCAATGTCTGTCAAATACAATGGGAAGCATCGGGCCATGACCTCCTCCGATGCCCCAACACCTCCATATACCTTATGTATCGAGTCAGATGAACTGTAGGATCTATCCTCCCATCGTATATCTCTAGTGTTGGTAGCTTGAATTCTGTTAGGTTCCTAGCCTGTCTAATTGCGGGAGCGAAGGGGCTCCTATTCACGTTCCAGATCTCTATTTATTAGTCCGCCTCTCATAGCTCGTCAGACAATCTCCGCCAGTCTATCGCCATTGCCAAGTATTGTTCCATGTCTGTTGCCTCTGATCTGCCCCCCGAATTCGTGAGGGAATTTCAAAATCTGTTCTACTAGACGAGCATCGATTTCCCTATCAACGCCAAGTCGAAGAGTTCTGTCTGGTGTCCTGCTAGAGGATGGGTCAACATACTCCGCAGGAATGCTCCCTATCTCTGGGGCTGCTCTCCGTTTTGAATTCTGGTTGCTTCGGGCTCCCGATCCCTGTCTCCAACATCTCTTGTGGTTGCATTCCCTTGATTTTGTCTTCCTAGTTGCCCAACCCGTCGGAACAAATTCTAGATCATCTCCTCTTGTCTTTTCAACATCGTCTTCATCTCATCCCTAGTGATGAAGACCGAGGCTTGGTTCGCTCCTGAGGAAGCCTCCTGACTCCCTTCATGCCGACTCCTTTCGGTTCTTTGTCTTATCATTGATTTCTTGGCCATGATTGCTTCTAGATCTGATCCTCTAGCTTTCCAAATCCAAACTCCAAGCTCTAAAATCCCTGAGCGCTAGGTTCTCAGTTGAAGCACCAAAATGTTTGTGCCAAAAATAGTCACAAACACTCAATTGCCGACGTATGCACCCGTTCATAATCATAGATCATAGATAACAAATACATAGAGAATAAAATATGAAGAACACTCAAAAAGTTAAAAGGAGAACAATGGAAACACATATTTATAGTAGTTTGGCTTTCTAGCCTACATCCACTTTGAAGAGTTTTGGCTTTGTTGATTTCTACTCGCTGGCTACAACAGATTACAATAGTAATTCTGGAGTACAACAGTGAAGTTTGAGTACAATGGTGATTTTAGAAGAGTCTGGACGTATCCGAGTCCAATATTCCTTTTTCTGTAGGCTCTGGGATGCAATTTATAGGTGTAGGCTATATAATCTCGCTCAGATCTCGGGAGACCTCTTTTGGCATGTGTGTCGGCCCACGCGATCGATCACATGTGATTTGCACTCGGTTGGTGATCGATACGAACCAATTTCGTATCGATCAAGATTTGGCCCAATTGAGTCGAAATAGAGCAGGAGCCTTCTTTAGCTTGAACGTAAGCTTCCATGGAAATTTGGTAGCATTTGGACTTGTAGATCTCAAGATATGAGAACTTTCTTTATGCTGCCTGGTTCGTATCGATCAATTCACATCGATATTTATTCGTATCGATACCAAGCACGTGCGCGTTGGTGACGTGGCTCTATTTTCTAGGCTTGATCCCTTTTCCATGACGTGTTGAATGAGCCTTCATCCTTTTCGAACTCCACTCGTATCTATCTATATCCTTTCATTCGCATCCATCTACTCCACCCTTTGTTCGCACCGTTGGTTCGTATCCATCGAAGTGGCTTCATTTGTGTCCATTTTCGTATCGACACTAGTGGTGTACTTCGTATCGATTCTATACGTGCTGATTGATACGTAGTAACCTTAGGTCATGGGATAGGAGTGCACACTCAATCGATACGAAGAAGATGAAAAATGATGGATAAGAAACAGAGACTTTCATGGATACGAACAAGGCCGGCAGATGGATATGAACTACATTCTCAGGATGGATGGATACGAACGAAGCTTTACCTTTGGTGGATACGAACTGGATGGCAACAATGGATACGAAGTATGTTTACTTGGACCGACACGATATTCGATCGATACAAAGAAGGCCATCACTGATCGATATGAACATGATGGATACGAAGTAATGGACGTGATTGTGTTGTTTTCCTTGACTTGTATCGATCATATCTTGAGCGTACGAATTCAGATTGACCTGAAATTTGGGACGTTGGCTTCAACAACTTTGATTGTTGTGACTTGTCAATTGTAGCTCGACCCAGACTTGGGCAAAAATTCGTCGATATTCATAGTGAAATTGTGTATAACCGAACTTCGGGACGAACTGTCTTTGATTTCTAGTCAATTTCTTGGTGTCACGGCCTTGTCGAAAGGCGGGATAACAAATACCTTCCATCTCAAAATTTCTTCCTCTAGTTTCATGAATTTACTTTAAATATTCATTTCACTTTATCCTTGAAACTTTTCTCAAAATACTTATTATTCACAAAAAGAGTTACCTCAAAACAATCAACTCTTTTCTTAAACTTTATACCAATATATTAATTTCAAAAATAGTTTTCCAATCGAAGGCATATACATGTAAGCCCTTATATCACAACACTCATGTCAAAATCAATCGTACAACATGCTCGGTATATAATTGCAGCATCATAGACTACAGAAATTCCAAATTCAAATATATCTACAAATTTATTGAGGATATCTTACTATGAATTTCTAATGGCTTACTTTGCCAACTGGCTGCAGTGTTGACCATATGATCAACAGTGCCTCACCTTTGACTTCAACAATCCATTAATGCCTGATGGCTGCAATCATTATATAAATATCCGACCATATGTAATATTTTTATTGTTTTAAAAGTAGTACAACCATACACATACATGCATAAATAATTACATACATATATATGTGTGTGTGTGTATTCTCATGCTAAAATAATTTCCAAAATTTCAAAATATATTACATATCTTCATGTCACCAAATTTACTATAACACCATTCAAAATAATATTTTTCTTTCCAAAATGTTTTAAATCACTTCTCAGACCTTTATCTAAATTCGTTCCAATAAATAGATCGAAATGTTTCTTTAATGTTTTCTTTCCAAAACACCTTTCTAAAAAAATATTACCTGTACTTTTCCTCGAGTTACACATTTATCTCAAACAATTATTCTTAATTTTTTAAAACATTTTGTTCATTTCAAAATATTCTTTAAATCCCTCTAATCTATTCAAAATAATGAAAATATCTTTCCTCGAAATAATATTTCAAAATACTAATTTCTATATAGCTTAAAATATTTTGCTTCTCTTCAAAATATTGCATCGCTTTTCAAAGTATTATGTCTGATAGAGTTAGGGGTATGCCATAGGGATAATTTTGTAATTTATTGTAAATTAGTTAACACTCTCATCTATTCTCGTTCATAATAAAGGTGTTTTCTTTTTGTTATATCTTTGTTATAATGTGTTATAAATAATTAAAAGTTTAATTAAATTATGTTTAATTGAAAATCCATACTGGTGTGTTTGTGATAGTAATTACAAATAATTGTAATCATGAGTATTGTATCATAATATTATAAAACACGCCATTTTAAATGTTCCCATTCAAGATGCATCAAGACTAGATATTGATGTATCCATTCGGAAAGGAGTATGTAACGCTCTTCAAATACCGTGTAATATTCATGACGGTCGGAGGCATCTAAGGGTTACGTACTGATAGTTATTGAACATCTATGGAACGACTAACTCGATATTTTTCAGTTGGTTAATACTAATAAAGGCCAAAAAGAAAATATCGATGTGACTAACTTACATAGTTCTCTTGACTTGAGAACACTATCGATCTTCAATATGAAAGCTTCGCTTCATTATAGTTAAATCATGGCATGACGTCCATCGAATGACTATAGTTAGGTCTAGTGGAAGTATTCGAAGTGAAGCATTATTCAAGATAGGATTCGTCTTCTCAGTTATACGGGATTAGTACCACGATCAGCTCAATTAAACTTAAAGCTAAAATCTCTTGCCAGAGTAGTTCGGTTAATAATTATCATTATTATTGAACCAATGACTTTGTGTTTGGATTATAGAGTTGAATATGAAGGATTAGAATTTTGATCATTACCAAATTTCATAAGTCCAAAGTGATGTAGTTTTGATGAAGAGAATTGGTTTAAATAAAAGTCACAACGGGGTAACGCTTAATAAAGTAAAATTGGATTTTACCAAAACAAGGTAAGCAATAAATTTGGCTAAAATGTTATACCACCTGCTAAGTGATGTGTGAATGTTAATATTCAAATAGTTCGATATTAATTATAGACCAAATTTACACCTAGCGAGTCATATAATCCAAACGATAAATTCTCCTTTGACCTAATAATATAAATTAATTTAGAATTGTTATAAATTAATTAATATTTACAAAATATTCATTATAAAATCTGATTATGGATTGATGAATAATATTATGAAATATATATATTTATAATGGTTATAAATATACCAACTGGTATATAATATCGATAAACGATTAAATTAAATTTAGCCGCATAATATATTTTTTGGGCTTAAATGGGTTTAAGGCCCATCGTAGGGTTGATAATTTCAGCAACTAGCAAGGGCATAGATGGCTAAAATTTGAGTAGGAAGGGATTGACTTTGGATCGCTGAGATTGAAGGAGATTGAGTAAGAGATAAGATCCATACTTCTCTGCTTTCCATCCATTATATGTGCATATCTACCCTCATATGATTTAGAACCTTTGGAGCTTCCGTTCCAAGTCTTTAGTGGCCAAAAACTTTAGTCTCGTCTCCATCTTTCTAGAACTTAAATCGAATCAAGTTTACAGCTATTCAATATCTAGTGGTCAACGGTTCAAGAACTAGCACTTTATTGAATGAAAAATAGTTTCAAGGGGCAGATATCATCATTTCAAGGTGTACCTAAGGCGTTGGAAGTGAGGTATATTACTAATCATAATATAATTAATTATGCTCAATCACGATGCTTTATTATATACATATATTGTCTGTTATAAGTTAGGTGATGGTTCTGATATGCAAATAATACTGTCACAAAATTATTTGGTTATATATATGTGTATACTAATTTTTTCCCTAAAGAACTTAGGTCAGTACAGCTAAGTAATTTAAAGAAAACATTTTTTATTCTATTATTATGATATATATTATTAAATAAATAAATATAGTTTATAATTAATTATAACATCATACTTTAGTCAAATATTCTCATATAATTTTATATGTAAAGAATTAAGGATGTGATAATTTTCGGCAATGATAATATTTTATATATATATATATATATATATTATCATTATTTAAATCAATCTATTACATAAATCAATTATATAAATTCAAATATATTATTAAAATTATGTTTTATATTTGTAAAATAATATTATCAGTAAAAATACTCTTCGAAATTTTTTACAGAAATTAATTTTAAATTTGCAGCCGAAAAGAGGAACATTATTTTTTAATCAAAATATTATGAAAAAAATTCAAACCATGAAATATCATATGGGATTTACTAAAAGCTCAAAATTCAAAATGAATTATTTAATTAACATTTTAATAAATTTCAAACGGATATTTAAATAAAATATACTTTAAAATTAAAAAAATAAATTACATTTATTGAGCTGTGCACAAAACCTAGTTCTTTCATACTTATCAAAATACTTTTGAGTATTTTTATTATCACACACACACACATACATAATTTCTTTATGTATATATTTGCATATAAAATATTTTTGAATTCTTTTAATATATTTGTATGTGTATATATATATGTATTGCTTACAGTTTAATATATATATGTATTATAAATATTTATAATAATTTCTTCATTTTCAAATAAGTTTATTGTATATGTATATTCCGTATTAAAATTTTATTCATATGATTATATATATGTGCTTATGTACTTATATAAAATTGTTTAGACAAAACTATAATATATATGTATGCATGTATGTATAAATAATAGTTACATACATATATTTGGACAATATATTTGCATATTGAATGAGCTAACATGTCCTTTGTGATGTAAATTCCAACATCTATACATAAGCGTGTTATACCTTATACAGATTGATATGTTACACTTACACACATATATGCATGTATATGATATGCACATACATATATATATATATATATATATATATATATATATATATATATATATTATGACATAAATTAAATAAAATTATAAGTCACATATCACAGTAGAAAAATATGTACTCGGTATGAACACAAAGCGATAAACATGTAGGTTAAACCAATAAAATACAACATATACAAATGAACATAAAGTCACATATCGCAATAGAAAAATATAATACATAACAAACTATAAGTTTGTCTCACTACTACAATATATACTAAGTCAAGTATACTGATAGCCATAAAACCACAACTACACAAGGATACAACCAAAAAAAAGATATATAGTCATCGACCGATTATTATATAATATACATACAAATATATATACATACACACACACACGTATAGTTTCCTTCAAAGCCCAATCATCCAAAGTGGCTAATGTCCTTATACCTAAAAAGTTTTCAACCGACCTAAGAATTATAGAAATAATAAACGAGTCGGACTATATCAAAATCCAAGGTGAGCATATAAAAATAAGCATGATATTAAATGGCAAAGTACGGATACAGTCGTTGCTGAGATTTTTCATCTCACAACCACCCAAGTTTTTCTTACATTCGTGACGCTGAATGCTTCCGCGATTGTGAATGAACAAAACTTAGTCATATTAAGCTTGCCTTGAAGAGGAATAATTATATTACTTTTAGGCGCATAATACTGCAAAGTGTTAATGTTGAAAGTATACAAAATCAATTTAGTTATCAATACATTCGTGTTGAAGAAATATAATTAAGCTCTAAAATTAAGTACTGGAAATTATAAATGAACATAGTGAATTTACATGGTTCAGATGTAAGGAATCCTATGTCCACTAGAAAAATATCACTTTCTTCCTTTTATATTCTTAGCATAAAGAAATAGTGGTAGAGAGTACAGAGTTTCTTGTTTTGTGTGCCCAAAAAAAGTAAAAGGAAAAAGAACCCCCCTCCTACCATCCATCCATCTCATTATTTAATGTGAATGGATGTTGACATATCTTTGGCGGAAAACCATAATTTGAGCGGTTGAATTCTTGACATTAGTGAGAAACCTGAAATCGTAGTGGGAATGTTTGAAATCGAGGTAGAGAACTCGATGTTTTGAATTTCTTGCATACTATTGATTCTGCATAGCGCCATGCCTATGTTTCTGCATCTACGGGTGGATGATGTTATTATGCGGTGCTGCTCTTCTTTAAAGGGAGAGGTCATGCCTTCATTGGTACTTTAGGATTTTGCCCGACTTCATTGAACATTGTGGCGCCACATAGCCTTAGTTCTGCATCTACATTTCTGATGGTGTGCTACACCTTCCATTCCGCTGTGTTAACATATCATGATGTAAGAACGGTTGGAGTTAGGCTACACTTCTTGGCAGGAGAGATCAAGTTGCTATCTTTAGAGATGGTTGCCCTATGTGATCCTATTCTATCATGCTCTCGGTCATTGGAGGATCGCGCCATCGCCTTCATCCTTGGGTCAGAACTAATGATCTTGGAATGAATTTGGGTCACTGGTTTGCCTTTGTGGTATTAAACTTAGTTCCTGGTTATGTGGCAATCTTTTCCCCTATCTCATTTTCAGAGCTTTTGGGTTTAGGGTCAGAGTTTGCAGGATTGCAGCCCCATCTTTATCAATTTGGTATAGACGTATAAGATTATAGCACTATCCTATCACGTCAGGGTGGCGGCGCCTCCTTATTGTGTTTCAGTACTAAGTTGCAGCGCATACTTATGGATACTTTGATTCTTCTGGCACAACCTCATAATGTCGAAGTGTTTAGTGAAAGGCGTAGCAGTGCTTCTGTTTCGGGCACTTCGACGCCGCATTGCTCGAGTTTTGTCATCACGTCCTTTTCATATCTTGACTTATATTATGGGTGCATTTTCCTTTATCCTGCCGCAGTTTCATATTATCTTGGTGTAGCACCACCGAGACTTAATTTTTGTTCTCTTTCTCCCTCTTAGCTCTTGCTATTGAGAGGAGAGTTCTTTCGACTCGGTATTTGTACCGATCTTCCCTTGACTATGTTCAGGAAATGTGGTTGTAACAACGACACAATGTAACATCCATCATAACATCATACTAATATACCATACCCCATATCTCAATAATCACCCATGGAATACATATAAGCAAATAAGGACCATGACGTCTACAAATTGGGCGAAGATGATCAAACTCGTCAAAATCTCAAAATGCTATGAACAAGACACAATATGTCCCCAGAAGCCACAAATAAAGGAATGAATCACAAGTCATGGTGAAACATAAATAAGCAATCTTAATCAACTTTCCCGTCAATATTTGTCATACCCAATCAATAAGGATATGCAATGGAGATATAGGCAAGAACATAGATACGTAAGTTAAGAAGTAGCTCACTGCCTCATCGTTTTCACATAATATTTTAAACCTTGTGCAATGTCTCAAACTTCACAATGATATGCAGTTGCTATTCTAATCAGTTGATTCTCACATCTATGCCTTTATTATTAATTAAACGTTCATCCTTGCTTATGCATTAACCTATTACCAGATGCTGAGTTCCTCGCTTGAGGTATTCAATGCCCCTACTCTAAAAATGTGAGCATCCCTACAAAGTCCATTTGCTGCACAAATAATCATCACCTCATTGGTAATCCTCGCTTTCATCATCCTCGTCACAATAATCATCCTTGCTAAAATATTCATTCTCGTTAAAATATTCATCACGTAGCTATTGGGACCACGCAACGGACAGTTCGACCAGTGATAGTAAAGCCAAATTATCATGACTCGGGGCGCTAATTCGACATCTGTCTGCAAGGACAGATAACAAGCACATACGGTGTCTACCGTAATAGCTATCATACTATTATTTTCCTTATATAATACTTGCTTTGTGGTAAACCCCTTTGGTTACTGTTCTCATTCCAAATGTTATTTATATGTGAGCAAAACATTTAACGCAAGCCTAAAATAACATAATAAATTTTGTCACATAAGTATAACGCCCAAATATCACCCAATTAGTCGATTATTGATTCAAAAGCTTACAATCCATATAACACATCAACAAATCACAAACAATCAATTTTCAACCCGATTATTTGATGAATAAGATAAATTATTGCATACATTTATATTTCATCCGGTTCACTCTCACACACATAATGTTTATCAAAATCTACAAATGGAGTGTAAGTTAAACATACTTATTACAGACATACAATATTCAATATGATGAGTCAAATGAATAAACGGAAAAATATTAGCAAATTTCTCATACCACTCGTATTATTGATCTGTTTGTTTGAAATACTCATTATAAAGAATTACACTTTTAAATCTCATTATTAATAGTAAATTCTCTAAAATTTCATTTAATTCCAATAGTATATATTTTTAAACCACTTATTTGATTTCAAAATAACCTTTGTTTGAACCCATTAATGAATTCAAAACTACTAAAATCCTTTCATTACGAATTTCTACTTTAATGATATCATGGAAATACTATAAAGAAGTTTAAAGTTTCCAAACACCTTTTATACATCAATTAGAAGTAGTTAGTGCAGAAATTTGTCTACACCAACAACCCGTGGTCCAAAAGCCTAGCTCCAAATGTTGGTTTGACTATAGCCTCCAGATATAAGAATACTGAGACGAGATGTTGTATTATTGGAACTACTACACGTTGAACTACTGAATTAGGACGAGAAATGGGAAGGAAGTAAAGTAAAGAAAGTAAACGACGTCGAGACTTTTATAATGATTCGAGTCGAGAGTCCCAATGTGCGTTGTCCTTTTCTTATTTAGTTACTCTTATATAACTGAGAGGCTTATTACATTGAATCTAAGCGTTTTCGCCATTAACAAGTTTTTGATTAAAGCTCTAATATATGAAACTACCATCTATTTTTTTATTCGTTATGTGCTGGAAGATCGTTTATGCCTTCGGATTACGACCTATTTATAGCCAGCATACTATGACGCCATTGGTTGAGCTCCTTCTCTTTGGATCAATGATCTGGAAAACTATGAGTGGCCTTGATTAGAACACACGTCATTATCAGGCTAAGTCATTGATTATTATTGTTTGTTCAGTTGTTTGAAGCTTCGTCAACTGATGCTCTCGGTCGGGCTTCTTACCTCGGTAGAACTATAATCTCGGCCTTGGTTGACACATTGGTTCAAGCTATCGAATTGCATATTTTCATTAGAAACCGAATGATGAGTCTTGGAATTACAAGCCAATGAGCTTTCTTTTCGAATATTAGCAGTACTTTGTAGAAATTATAGTGTAACGCATGCCCTCCAAAGTTCACCTCATATGATCGATATGGGACAGACTTTGGAAAGAGTAGTGTCGTATCAAGTTTAATCCTTGGCTTATTTATTCCATTCCCATCAAGAAGTTGATTTCGAGTTTTCAAAAATATTACTCCACTTATGCAACTTATAAAGATCTAGCCTTACCGAGAGGGTTTCGAAAACAATTTAAAATCAGTGCCTAAAGGCAAAGGCTTGGCTGGTTAACGGTTTTGAAAACTAAAGGGGTGAAATTTTAACTTAGACCATGAGGTCAAAAAACTTTTGAAATCATATTTGCCAATTGAAGCTATCTAGACTAGATGATAGATGAAATTGCTTGGACACTGAAAGGTAAAATCTAAATCGGGACCATAAGGTCAAAACTTCCAAAAGTATGCACTTTCCATTTGAAGTTTCTCAGGCAAAATGGTAGGTGAAACTGTTTTGCTGCCGAAAGACAAAATGTATTTTGGGGCTTTGAGGCCAGAATGCTAGAAATTTTGCTTACTGTCTGATGCTATTTTGGCTAAGTGATAAACAAAACTATTTTGTTTTAGTACCAAAACTCAAGATCTAACTTGAGACCGAGAGGTTAAACTTCTTTCAAAACTTGGTTTGTCACTTGAAGCCATCAAGGCTAAGTGGTAAGCGAAACAGTTATGATGCCAAAAGGAAACATCTAATTTAGAAAAGTGAGGTCAAAACTTTTTAGAAAACGATGCTTGTTACTTAGATCCATTTAGGCTAAGTATTAAGCGAAAATGTTACGATGTCGAAGGAAGGTCAAAACTTTTTTGAAAGTTATGCTTGTCACTTGAAGCCTTCTAGGCTTAGTGGTAAGCAAAATAGTTTCGGTACCAAAAGCTAAAATCTAATTTTGGACCGTCAAGTCAAAACCTTTTTGAAAATTTTTCTTGTCACTTGAAGCATCTAGGCTAAGTGGTAAGTGAAGCTATTACATTGCCGAAAGGCAAAATCTAATTTGGGACCGTGAGGTCAAAACTTTTTCAAAAATGATGCTTGTCACTTAAAGTCGTCTAGGCTAAGTGGTAAGCGTAACTATTACGGTGCCGAAAAAGAAAAATCTAGTTTGGGACCGTGAGGTAAAAAAAATTCGAAAATTATGTTTGTCACTTGAAGCCATCTAGGCTACATGGTAAGCGAAACTGTTGTGGTACCGAAAGAAAAAATCACTTCAAATTCCATTTAAATTTGAATTTAAAATTCTTCAAATATAGCTAGCTTACTGATAGGTATCATAGCTCTCAAAATATACCAAAAACATCATCAAAACCGAAGAGAATGAAGCAAAACGAGAAAATACAATTCTAAGGTAAACGATTGTTGTTGCTGTCAATTTGCTCTCAGGACAGCAACATACAACCATAATTACGACCAAGCAAACTTCAAAATTCCAGAAAATACAATGATCAAAACTTGTAGCACATGACCTAAGCTTTCCTGGACATCTAAAATTATCAAATTCGGTTAAGAAACGAAGAAGTTATGGTCAAATTCGTTTCGGTTTCAAACACAGAGCAAATATTGGTTTTGCTCTCGGGTTAGCAGTAGAAAAAATAGATTTTGACATAGCTAACCTGAAAATTTCAGAAAACCCGATGAATAAAAGTTGCATTACATGAATTGTCCTTTTTGGAACATTAAAAATTATTGAATTCCGATAAAAAAGGAGAAAAATATAGCTCAAACAATATCAGATTCAAACTCAGAAAATTCTGTCAAACACATAACTATACTTCTGCTTTCATATCTGTTTTAGGTCAATCAAATGGTAAAACATCAAAATGCAACCTGAAGAGAAATTTTTCCTTATTGAGTGTAGTTTCTAGAAAAAAATTGACCTAAATTGGATAAGAAACGAATAACTTATGGCTAAAACACTTCTCTGGCCTGTGATTGTTGTTGCTGTCAATTTGCTCTCGGGATAGCAACAAACAAGCAAGTTTTGATCAAGAAAACATCAAAATTTTACAAAACTAAAAATATGAAACTTGTAGATCTATGTCTTCAATTTTCAGAACATCCAAGATTATTGAATTTTGTTAAGAAACGAAAGAGTTATGGCTAAAACAATGTGGCTAACAGAAATCAGGAAACGAAGAGAATAAGAACCAGAAAGAATAACATATACAGTAAACAATTTTACAAATTTTCTCGTAGGAACTTTAATTTTTAGATAATAATTCATGAGCTTGTACTAACCTTAGCGATTTAGCAAAGATTTTGCAGCAAGCTTTGGAGGAGAATTGGAGCCTCAAAACCTATAAAAGCTAAAACAAAGACATGCACATCAAAAGAAATTGGTACTGACAATTCATACCTAATTCTAAGATTTTTGATGAAATCTTTGGGTATTGGTGGAGATTACCTTCTCTAATCTCTCTATTTGATTGATTTAATTCCTCACTTTGCAGAGATTTTGAGTGAAAATTGATTTATAAGAAGGAGACCATTGATTTTCTCTGTTAATGGAGGCCATTATTTAGAATATTGAAGTTTTTAGAAGAAAAGTGTTTTACTGAAAAAATAGTCAGAAAGAGATGAATGTAAATATCTTTGAACATTCTAGAAATTGGGTTTGTGGGAAAAAATAACCCTATAAGCCCAATTCTCACACTTAGAAAATATTTAAAGTAAATATGCATATGTGTTTTAGTGATTTACACATAACTTTTGCATAAAATTTTCAAATCACGTGAAACAAGTTGCATTGTTCATGTTTTAATAAAGAGAACATGTTAGTGACATCAAAAATTAATTTTCCAATCAAAAATATTATTTTCCCCATATAACATAAATTTTTAACAATATTTACCAATATTCTTATTTTTAGTAAGAAATAACTACTTTCATCCATTTCAACCAAATAAAATTTATTTTTAAGTCTAATGAAATGTATTAAAATGTTTTCACATTTTTATAACATTAATACATCATTCCAAGCCTAATTACACTTCTAAATTTTATTTTCTTCATAATATTCCTTTTATTTTACAATAAAAGGCTAACAATGCAATAAATTTCCAATATTAATAATTAACTTAAATTAAACTAGCATAATTATTTATTTTCAATCCAAATCCATTAAAAAAAGTTTTTTAAACTTTATTTCGTTCATTTACACTTTTTCAACCATCAAATGTTGAAATAGCCTTCAAAAATAATAATATGACTTATTTAAATTTTAAATCCCAAATTATATTCATCAAGATATTGTTTATATAAAATAAACAATATAATCCCTCATTTTATTATCCAATTCATTTTTAAACACAATATCAAATTATAATTTGCATTATAATTTAATATTAACAGTAATCTCTAAAATCCCAGATTGTTACAGCCTCCGAGAGAGTATCAAGGTAAAAGGGAAGTTACATCTTTCTAAATGGTAGGGAAATTCTATGTCCTTCAACATGGGTGGTTGATGATAAAGAAACAATGGCTGCAGTAGAAGCGACAGAAAAGGAGTTCGCGAGGTTCAGGCTAAGGTTCAAGTGGCGACTACTCAAGTTAAGGAATCAGGTAGGACCGTGGGAGAGAATAGTCATAGGATCGAGACCTCTGAGATAGCCCTGAAGAGAAAGGAGGAGAGGCGAAAGAAAACCGAGGTTGGGGTGATTGACAAAGAACGTTACATTGTTAGAGAAGAGCATGAGAGGGAAGCTAGTAGGCAAGCCTTTCTAGTTTTATCTGATGCCTATGCTCACCACCGAGATCAGGACATGCCTTTCTCTCTCTCTTATCTCAAAAACAATGCCACCATAGTTGAGGCAAATCTTGCTGGGAAATATAAGGAACGCTAGGGAGAGAAAGATACCGAGGCCTTTGAAGTCGAGATCCCCATATCGTGGAAGGAGGAAGCCGTCTGCTCAGTAGGGGAGGAAGAAGAAACTGCTGCCAATGAGGAGGTGGAAGAAGATACCCCTGATAACACTTTTAATAGAGGAGACATGTTAAAACTTGTCTCTGTAATGACCTTTGTAACTCATGTCTTGTATAATTTCTCTTTTTTTGAGTGAAACCCTTCCCGACGACTTGAGTATATTTGAATTTTCATTCAATCGTGATGTTATTATTATATGCTATCTCAAACTAGGGTAACTGATATGGAATCCTTCCTTAGTTTCCATCTTTTATCCCTGCTAATCTTAAGCCGACGTTTCATAGGGAGTATCCTGCCTAAACTGTTCAAGGATCCAGCGAGACAATTCTTGTCTTTAACAATCTTATGAGGACAAAGTAGCCGAGCTTCGAAAGTTGAAAGTAACCCTTACGACTTTTGATGTTAAGAGCAGTTTTCTTGAGTCGAAGCTAGGTCTAAAAACTAAGAGCTTGATTATCATGGAGAAGAGTAAACCTCGAACCAATATTTCAAGAGATGACATGACAATACCTATTAAACGAAGGGAGGAAAGGAGGTTGAGAATAATAGTGCTATAGGTTCCTTCCAAAGCCATAAATATCCAGATTGTTCAGTGTGTCCTGATTTATCATCTTGATTTTCCTAGTTGGGGGAGGATCTCTCCTTTTTCCTTTATCCTTGCCTACTGATGTTTTTGATTTTGTAATACAGACTTTGCAGTACTATTTCTTTAGGCATTTCTTTTGGCCTATCCTTGTAACATTTTTCTAAATAAATATATGTAAAGAATCTCTATCCCCTTCGACATTGTTTCTTATGCTGTCGCTTTGCTTGAGTGAGCTTTTATTTTTCTGATTTTCCTTTTATGGGTTATCTTTTTCCCCCGGGCATGTTTCTAGTAATATAAGGTTTCAAACCTAAAAATCTTTTATGGTCTGATCCTTGTCCGAAGCCAACCTAGTAACACAATTAAGAGTTTCGTCTTATTCTAATTCTATGTTCACCCTTTTTTCCGGTTTACCAAGAATCTACTTGATGTCTTGATTTAGGAACTTCTCTAAACATTCTTTCTATATCGGGAATCTACTCATCCTTTTAATCTAATTGGGAATCTACGCAACATTCTAATCTGACTAGGAATTTCTCCACCAATGTGATCTAATTGGAAATCTACCCAACTCTAATCCATATGTGACTCTACTCATTTTTAATCTATACGGAAATCTACCCATTTCTAATCTATACAGGAATCTACCCCTTTCTCTATTCTAGTTGGGAATCTACCCAACTATAATCTATAGAGAATTCTATCTGTTTCTCTATTTCAGTTAGGAATCTACCCAACTATAATCTATAGAGGATTATAGCCATTTCTCTATTCTAGTTGGGAATCAACCCAACTCTAATCTATACGGCTGTTTCTAAACCTATATGGGAATCTAATCATTTCTAATCTATATGGGAATTTGCCCGTTTTTCTACTCTAGTTAGGAATCTACACAACTCTAAATTGGGAATCTACCCAATGCACGATTACACCGACCATGACTCATTATTAGCATGCATTATACTTTTCGACGTCATTTTAAACCCAGGTGATATGGCTTCACCCTTTGTGGCGCAACTCTCTTATGGCAAGGTCTACCAATTTTATCATTGGGTCCAAAATCTTTAGCTATTTTTGGCTGGCATTAGCCATCTACAATCACGTTTCAGCTGGCATCGACTATCTACAACTACTTTTGATTGATATCGACCATTTACAACTACTTTTGGTTGGTATCGACCATCTAAAATACATTTTTGAGTTGATAGTGATACTGCTTATCACTTAATAGAAAGAAACACGTGTTCTTCAAAAAGGAGTAGTTTTGGAATATATATTTTTAAGAAGGTCCTTAAAATTGCATAATTTACAAATTACCTCGTTTGCCAAAGAGTTTGAAGGAAAATACTAAACATGATATGTGGTAGATGATTAGTAGAAATTTTTTAATTTGATTTTGAGAAAAGAGATTAGACTTAGTAAAGTGAAAACTTTCCATTAATCTCTTCAGATTAGAGGGAGGGCTTCACTTAAACCAAGTAAAGTGAAACTCTATATTCACCCCGTCGGCTCAATAACAGAGTTTCAAATTCTAAATTTTAGATATAAATATTATATGTAGTGGTTCTTAACAAGAGAGAACATACCGATAGAGATACCATGAACGTTGGGATATGGGTGCACTTCTTGGGAGAAGACTTAGTGAATTAGATTGTACTGAAGAAGAATTTCACCGAAAAGGGATGGCTGAGACCTGATAATCAGATCTTCAAGACTTTCGAGACCATAAAGTGCTCCTTAGAGTTTAAACATTTTGCAGGAGAGGATATAATCAAGAGGTATGTTTCCATCTTTTGAGGAAAAGTGCCATATGCATTCATTTGGAAGAGTATGAACTTATCTTGGGGTTATGGAAACATAAAAGTTCTGAAATGAGATATCTAACTTAATGTTTAAAAAAACTCAGTCAACTTCCCTTTCTTTATAAATTTCTCAACTACGTAAGAGTGCTTTCAACACTTATCTGTTTCGGGTCCATTTACTCGATGATAGACGCAGTATTTCTTTCCTTTAGGATCTTCTTTGGTGGAAGAGGGATAGTTAGGATAACGGATCTCACCACGAGTTCTTAGAAAGATCAGAGATAGATTCTGGTTGTAGGAAGAAGAACCTAATCCTGTTTTAATTTCTTTCCAGACTCAACACCTTGAGTGTCCGAGATGGTCCTCTTATTAGAGGGAACCAAGACTTCATATTTTAGCAACTCAGTGGAAAGATCTTTAATTTTGTTATGAAGTGCTTTAACGATTCCAGAGTTAGGCAAATTCACGGAGGGTTTCCCGAAGATATCCCAAAAGTTTTTTGATCTGAGAATCTTGGAGTTCATAGATAAGATCATATTCTTGACCATTTTCCTTCTCCAAATGAGGATGACTAAACTTTCATTGTTGATTTCTTCAACAAGATGAACGCGAAGGTTGAGGGGTAGTTCCAAGATAGCTCTTTTGTTTCCAGGACTAGACATAATTAGTTGAAAGGCTTTGTTGCATCTCCGAAAGACCAAAAATGAGGAGGTTCATGGCCCTCCTTCTAGCACCAAAAACGTTGGTGCAGAATTTCATGTACACCAACATCCCATGATTTGAAGGCCTAGCTCTGAACGTTGGTTTGATTATAGCCTTATAGGTCCCGGATATAAGAAAACCGAGAGGAGATGTCGTATTTTTGGAACTACTGCACATTGAACTACTAAATTAGGACGAGGAATGAGACGGAAGTAAAGTGTAGAAAGTTAATAACACCGAGACTTTTATAGTGGTTCAGACTGAAAGTCCCTACATCCATTGTCATATCATTATTTATTTACTTTTATATAGCAACATCGAATATTTAATTTCAAAATTAATATTTAAAATCCTTATTTATTTCGAATCCTCTTAAAATACGTTTGGAAAACAATTTATTAAACCTAAATTTCTTTTGATAAAATCTTTTGTATATTAAAATTTCAATTTATAAAATTTAATTTTATAATAACCTTAATTTGCTTCGTAATACTTTTAAATGCTTTAGGACAATAACTTATTGAACTATACACCACTTTTTCCAAAAACTATCCCAACTATTTACATTGAAAAATATATAGATCCACATATAAAATTCACTTGAATAACCGAATTTTGAAATCTCCTTTCTGGAAATGTTATTAAAACTCCCCATTCATACTCATAAAAATATTCCATACATCCTAATACTCTTGAACATCTCTATTTTCATTTTTAAAAGAACCTTTTACATCCAAAACAATGTTCAATAAATCGTTTTATTTTCCAACAACTTGTTTTATTTGTAAATATACATCAACTTCATTCAAAAACACCATAAATTTTCCAAAGCTATTCAAAATCTTTGAAAGCATGATAGTAAATAAATCCCAAAGATACAAACCGTGGAGCAAATTTTCTCCAAAATATCAACCGATTATCACTATAAATTTTATCATGCGGCCCGAGTTGACTCATATCAAACTCCCGGCATCCACACAATGCACACACAACATATAAATAAGCTACACAAATCAAAATGCATTTGGACAACATCTTCTTTGCATTTCGATAATCCAACATACCCAAAACCTCAACCATCTATTCCAAATTCACATCTAATATCACAACAATCAATCAAATATCCCAAACAAACTCTTCAACCAAGGAATTCAATATGTATACATATATATATATATATATATATAACTTGCAAAGGGAAATAGATATAGATGTGAGTATAAAACTCATCTCAAGCGATTGCTTGAACTTTCCAAACAACGACCACTCTTGGCCCTAGCAAAAATGTTGTCGTCAGTACCACACTAGCCACCATCGTAGGAATTCTTGTCAACCCAGGTCTGCTTCTCCCTTTGCTGCCAAAACCACATGCAACACTACATGCCTCCACTGGCCACGCGAAGTCGCGTCAATCACCCAGCGTCTATCAGCCATGCTGCCATGCCCCGCTTGCATTGCTTTCACCCACCTTGCACACATGACCCTCCAAAATTGCGACACCTAGCTCAGCCGAGCTTCACACGCTTCCTCTCCTTGCATCTACCTTAGCTACGCAACCTTCCAATCGCCACGACGTCGCGACTCTCCCCATGGACGTTGCCTAGCGCAAGCGCCTCCGTGCACGACTTTATTATTATTATTATTATTATTTATGCGTGAATAGGTTTTGGGAATTTAGGGAAAACTAACGCAAGTTAGAAGGATGGAGTCTGGTCTAGAAGGATGAGATCTGATCAAAGGAAGAGGTGAGATATTTTGTTTTAAACAGGCTTGTGCCCAAAGAAATTTAGGCACTTTTATTTTAATTAATTTTCTTTACTTCACTTCTATTTTTAATAATTCTTTTTATTTCTTTTGCAAGTCAATTTAAATATAGTTTAATTTAATTTACACTACATTGCATAAACTATGTTTTAATAATATGACAAATCAAATTTATTCAATTCAATACTCATTTATATTTATTTAATTTTTCGTTGTCCCAACGTAATTTGAAATTACTTTTCAACTATTTCAATGATATAAAAATTATACGTGATTTAAAAATATTTTATATTTATTAAAACATTCAAATTTATTACCTTTTCTTGAGAAAAATTTATTAATTAATTTTAGTTTATTAAAAGAATATTTTATTAAAAAGACTTTAATTATGTAAAAAAAATTCCAAATAATAATTATCAAAAATCAAATTCAAATATTTTTATTTAAATTTAATTTAGTTACTTATACAGTATAGAAAACAGAGCTGTTATAATTTTTCTAAGTGATGGTTGAGAATTTCATAAAGATGAAATAGCTATAGGGAATGATAAGTTAAAATGAAATAAGTTTAAGTATTTTCCAAATAAAAGCTATTTTGAAATTCCGTTGTGTAAATAGAAATTTATAACCGGTTAAGTTTTCATGTCGGCATCCACATTTGTAAGACATGACACTATGTTTATATTTTATTATATATTAACCCCTACGTGAGAACGAGATGGTTAATGATGATCTAATAATTTTTGTAAAATATTTTGATGTAATGAAATTATTTAGCTACTTTGTTTACTTAATGTTGTGAAAATTGTATACCGATCTCACTTTGTTACTTGAAAATAATTTTGATGATGACTGCAACATTGACGTTCATTTTCGCGTCTCGAAGCAAGAGACATTACATTCTTCGTAGATGCGACAGGAGAAGTTGAGGATGATACCAACAGATGTGAGTTTTGATGTAGAGCGGACTCGCAATGAACATAGGCGATGGTTGTTGTGGTGAAGACAAAATCCAATCCAAATTGGAATTGAAAATGGAATGAGCTAGGTTATGGGACAAATATTTCATATTTTTCACCGTTTATTACGTGCTTTGTTTATATTATAAATTTATGTATTGCATAATAACACTCGTATATTCTGTAGTACAAGTATTTTGCTTAAATTTTTGGTCCAACATGACGAAAAGTAACCGCACTATAATTTTTTTGTGTGACAGATAATCATCGGGCAAGTATTATGCATCACACAACTATTACCGTGCACGAAAAATATTTTCCTTATGTAAATTTTTTTTTAGACGCATGACTAAGAGATATTAAATACTTTTGATTCGAAGCTGACATTTACAAAACATTCAAAATATTTGATTCGATAACGATTAAGAAAATAAACATGCAACTTCGATTTTAATATCGTTTCGATCAACAAATTTATAAATACAAACGAGGGTCTCAAATTGAATTGTTTTATTTAGGGGGATGTAAGGCTAATATTTTTCCAAGCAACGACTTGATTCAAAATCCTTACCTTTAACAGTTAATTATTAAAAAAAAAAATTCAAAGTTTGATTTCATTTCAAATTGTCTAACACACTATATATATATAAATAGACGCGCGTGCACGTGCGTGCACATACGTACACACGCGCACTCTAATAGGTGTGCTTCATTAATTTTCACTATTTTTTATTTTAAGAAAATATATACACCGGTATCATTTTTCTTAGTTTGGAACCGCATTGGAAGGAAAGTATAACCTAATTGGTTTACGTGGAATTTACTTCATATATAATATTCTTTTACTCCTTTTACTTTCAAAGTTGTAATTTAGCTTTTTTTTAAGAAAAAAGGAAATTTTTAATTTTTTAGCTGTAAGCTAATTTGCCAAATATCTTACAACCAAGCCTTTCCATTCCCGTTGCAAAGTCAGAGATCATTTAAAAAAAAAACATATCATATTCATATTTCATCATATAAACAAGAAAAGGCAAGGAAAAGGGCGAGGGAGAGATCTTACATCTCATCATCGAAAAAAGTTGGGTTCATTTTAGTGCGACAGTCCTCAAAATTAAATTCTTTATAAAACCAGTCATAAATTCTTATTTTCAAATAATGAATTGAGAGCTAGCTCTGTACAGCGCCGCACCACCGAAAGCGACTCCTCCTCTTTTTATTATTTCTTCTCTCTCCTCTGCGAACAATCTTATTATTCCTCTCGCAAGCAATATAGAGATAGAGAAACAAACAAAGCCCACTAAATTCATTAGGAAAAAACAGAGCATTTATGATCTTCCCTTCACAAGACCCCATCTTTTCCAGTTCTTTACATTTTTTGTTTTGGGCTTTCTAGAAGAGTGACGAGAGCTTGAAGTTTGATAAGACAGAGATAGAAAAATGAAGTTTATGAAGCTGGGTTCGAAGCCTGATGCATTTCAAACTGACGAGAATAATGTTAGGTGAGATTTTATTTCATCTTTCACTATTATGTGCCGGCGAGAAATGGGTAATCGTTAAAATCTCATCTTGTGCAAATATTAAAATGTTCTATTTTGTATTTTCATGATGATTCTATTATCTTTGTTTTTACAAATGTTGGTGTTTCATGAAAAATTGTTCTCTTGTAGTCGAATCTGCGTTGGCAATCGAATTTTTTGTGTTTTATGAATTATTTTTTCTATGATATTGCTTTTAAAAAAAATATTTTTCTATGAGAATGGTTGTAAGTGGTAACTTCTTCTCCGTGGATTTTTTTTTTTTCATAAATTTTATTAGCATATTCCTACTAAACTTTGAATTCCTAAGACATATGTTTCCTTGTTCCATCTTTACATGTGTGCATGATGCTGATGTTTGTCCTGAAAAAAGTATTTATTTTTGGTTGGAACAAGAAATAAAAAATTTAGTACCAAAAATATTGTTAGGAAGAATTGTATGGTCTGCTATTAGCAAACAGATAGAGATGGGTCTGCGCAGTTATGTCTTGTCGCTTTTGACCATTACTTTCTCTATTGTATTTCATCAAGTGGGTACAACATAAGATCATGATTTCTTTTAAAACATAATATTGTATATGTATTTTTCGATTTTTGCTCCAAGTAATATGCGTATATGCTTTGATGCTGTGGAAAGCAGTTGAAACGATTTACATTAAAAAGCTTTTTTTTTTCTTTGCCTTGATAAAATGATATAACTTGTAGCCATCAACGTGACATTGACATTTTTTAAAAGCTATGGTTTGTTGCATCTCCAGAAGCAATTTTTTTTTGGTGAGTAAAACCTTTAAAAGTTATAAAAGAATGAAGTGAGAGCAATTTAATTACTTACATTGAGCTACTATTAACTGTATGTTTATCTTTTCCGGAGCAAGAACTGCTTGCATGTTGAACATTTAAAGATTTTTTGGCCTCCTCTTTTGAATTTATTTCAAACGAATGGGTAGAGCTAGCAATCTTAATACCCAACTATTTTTTTTTTCCAAGAAGGAAAAGTTCTTGAGTTAACTAAGTGCAATACATGCGTTGTGCTCTGGTTTAGTGCCAACCAGCTTAGAGGCTAACAAGAATAATTAGCAAATATATTTGACGTATAGTCATGAATTTAATTTATATCAATACATGTATATTATATGTAGTGCAGTGTATGCAAGTATTTCAGATTTTTTTGTTCTGATTACGCATTCATGTGTAACCTCTTGATGGTTTTTATTTCTAAACATGATGATGCCATTGTAGTCTATGGGTGCCTATGCTTTATTTATTTTCTTAGCTGTTTATTTTATTGTTAATTTTCATGCCTTTGAGCAAAAAATAAATGCTGTCCGTGACTCTGTTGCCTGCTATGCCGAGTTAATCTCTATCATAATGTTGACCTGCGTTCAATTTTCTATATATTACATATGTCTATTTGATAAAGTAATCATAGTTTTATGTAGAGATGGCATTTTCTGTTCAGTAAACATGACTTGGTATGAGTTGCTTTTCTTATACGACAAAATTTTGTATTTGGCTTGAAAGAAAAACTTAGTCCAACTTTAGACTTGCACAAAACTTTATCATAAAAGTAAGCCTGGTTTCACCATGTTATATGCTCTGCTTGCACACTTGAAAGTGCACAAACACAAAATTTATGGTTTGTGCTTGCGTGCAGACCTAGTGAAAATCATGTTTATTTATATAATAAGATTTCGAGGATGTCTAAAGTTGAAATAAGTTTTTCATTGAAGCATAATACTAAAATTTATCATTTCTTATATTCGGGCCATTTCAATTTTAGAAAAGTAAAATGATGGTTTATCAGTGGCCAATCCTCGTTGAACCCTCTAATCTACCATGTATATTCAAAAAAATTGTCAACTTTACACACTTCATTGTTCAAACATGTCATTCTTTTTAATCTTAGATCTTATTGTGTAAAGATCGTGGGGAAACATAACTTGAACGTATAGCTACTTCAAAATGAAAAGCATGATAGTTATAATCACAATGAACCTTACATTTCTTTTTGTTATTTCTTAATCTACAGATTTGTCGCGTCTGAACTTCCAACTGATGTCATTGTACATGTGGATGATGTGAAATTTCACCTGCACAAGGTATTTCTATCAGATGTTTCCTAACAATAGAAATAAGTAACAATTGAACCAATTTCCATGTAGATGATATAATTATTAGAACATACAAATTACATACATGATTGTGGTCTTTGATAAGTTTATGCTTATTTTATAGTTATATCAGACCATGCTAATGATATCAAATTATAATTTGTCAGCGTATATCAATGATATCCACTCAATAAACATCCCAAAGTTTATTATCATAACCAAATATTTATTAGTTTTCTAAATATTGTTTTCTTCGCAGTTCCCACTGTTATCAAAAAGCAATAAACTGCACAAGTTTGTTCAAAAAGCTAATGAAGAAGGCACAAATGAAATATACCTCGATGACTTTCCTGGTGGCCCAAACACATTCGAAATATGCTCTAAATTTTGCTATGGAATGACAGTCACCGTCAACCCATACAATGTTGTAGCAGTCAGATGTGCATCTGAATACCTAGAAATGACTGAAGATGTTGAAAAAGGCAATTTAATTTATAAAATCGAAATATTTCTAAACACAAGCATTTTCAGATGCTGGAAAGACTCGATAATAGTCTTACAAACAACAAAGTACTTGTTACCTTGGTCAGAAGAGCTGAAAATTGTGGGTAGATGCATAGACTGCATTGCTTCTAAAACATCAGTTGACCCTTCACTAGTAAACTGGTCTTATAGTTACAGTAAAAGGTCAAATGGTCAAATAGTCGAAATATATAAGCAAAACAATCACATTGTTCCTAATGATTGGTGGGTCGAAGATATATGCGAGTTGGATGTTGATCTCTATAAAAGAGTAATGTCTGCTATAAAATCTAAAGGACGAATGTCTTCAGAGTTAATAGGAGAAGGGCTTAGAGCTTACGCAGTTAGATGGTTACCCGATTCATACGATGCATTGATATCTGAAGGATGTTTGAAATCAAATAGGTTATTGGTAGAAACGTTGGTTTCACTTTTGCCAAACGATAAGATTTCGGCTTGTTCATGTAAATTCCTGTTGAAGCTACTGAAAATTGTAGTATTGATCGAAGCAGGAGAGGCGTTAAAAGAGGAGCTGATGAATAGGATAAGCTTGAATTTGCACAAGGCTTCTGTGAAGGATTTACTGATTCCAGGTAGTGACATGATGTATGATGTAGAATTGGTGAAAAGTCTTGTTAGTAGATTTATGGTTCAAGAGGGAATGATGATGAATGATTGCGATATAGTTGATAGTGAGGAAAGGAAAGGAAAATTTATGTTAGGGAATGGAAGTTTATTGAGTTTGGGTAAGTTGATAGATGGATATCTTGTGGAGATAGCCAGTGATTGCAATCTTTCTATTTCTAGTTTTATCGATCTTTCAAATTTGCTTCCTGAGTCCGCTCGACCGATTCATGATGGAATTTATATGGCAGTTGATACTTATTTAAAGGTATGATTTTCATAGCTTGGTTATTTTATACTTCTCCCATTTTTGCTATAAGTTGCAGGCAAGTTCTAGGTACGAGTATGTCAGGCATGTCCATTGGATGTGTACAAATAAAACCATCAACAAATTCTTTTTATTACAAAATAATAGTTGCATGCATAGACAAAAATAATCATTCCATGTAGTAAAAATAGTGTTATAGGAATGCAGGGAAGACGATGACAAAAATAATCACTTCATGTAATAAAAATTGTAAAGTGCATTTTGGACAATTCAAAAGCTTCAAACTTAGGGTTTCCTAGGTATATGTAGATATATAGATATATTGTTATTGAAACTTGCCTTTTGCTTAGATGTTTTGGACCCCCTCCTTAAGTTGTTACTGAATAAGTTTGCATCTATCTTTACTTTAAGAAGTATGGATCTGCACTAAAAAGGCATACTACTCTAGTGCTGACTCATTTTAACATCACATATGTTACTCTTATTTTTATTTTATTTTTCCTTTTTTTTGTCTTGTATATCAATGAATTTCATGTTTCATGTTAATTAGGAGCACCCTAACATATCAAAAGCCGAGAAGAAGAAAATATGCAGTCCGATCAATGTCAAGAAACTATCACGCGAGGCATCAATTCACGCAGCGCAAAATGACCGTTTACCCCTCCGCCTCATAGTTCAAGTGCTCTTCTTTGAGCAGCTAAGAGCTTCATCCGAAACCAATATTAAAAACTCACTAGGAAGCGCTCGAACCACTTGCTCATTAGAAGAAAGCTGGGAGAAGCCGACCTCTAAGCATTTCGATTCTTTGAAGAAAGACCTGAAAAGCATGCAACTAGAAGACAACAAAATCACAAAGAGTACTATGAAGAGCAAGGGTAGTAATGGAGTTTTGCTGCCTTCTAGGTCAAGGAGAATTTTTGATAAATTATGGGCTTCGACGAAAGGAGAGAACAATAAAAGTTCAGACACATCAGGAAGTTCTCATAGCCCACCATTGTCCTCGGTTAACCCTTTAGAAGTGAGTAAATCTTCAGGCTCTTCTTCGAGGAATAATAGGAGGCATTCCGTTTCTTGAAATATCTGATTGGTGTATAGGGAAGATGGAAATTGAATATGTTGTTTTTCTATGCTAATGCTGTAGTTTGATTAGTTGTATTATGTGTTCTAGTTGGTAAATGTTGTTCTAACCTTGTAATTCAGGTAAAACAAAGTACTACTTTTTTCCCTATCAACTAATTCAATGTTAGATTTAGAAACATTTCTTGATGTGTTTTGTTTGTTTACTTAGGTTACACGCTCTTCTTTCTCGTTGTGCAAAGGTATTGTTGAAAGTTTTAGAAACATTTCATTACACAGTGCCATGGGATAGGAAACAGTATATGTTAGTGCTATTCATAGCCTCTGATATAATCACTGATTGTAAAAATCAAGCAAAATTACACATAAAAGAGAAGACAGTCGGAACAAAGAATAACAATTCATCAGAAGCAACACTGTATTTGTACTTAAAAAAAAAAACCGTATGTTTATTTGTTGATTTTGTATTGACAAATTTTATAGTGTTTTCTCAAAAGAAGTTAACCAAATCTTTACGCAAAACTATTATTTTGAATCACCGAACGATCATCAGACATTAAAACCTTCAGCGCGTAGACATTGCTTGTGGGCTTCGATGAATTTAGTGCAGTTGTCCTCTCCATGCTGAACTAAGCATTCGTCTCTCAGCTTCTTTGTTTCAGGGCATGCACAGCATATCTTCTTCTTTGGCTTTCCTTCAGCTTCTGGTACCACAACAGTAGCCACATTTTCTCGAGGCTTCTGCTCCAGTTGATTAGAACTGCTTCTGTTGCCCATTTCAGTTGAATTGTGCCGTCTGCAGAGGATAAAATTTGAATGTTATATTTGATATGAGAGAGGTTTATAAATGCCTATCAGGCAAGAAAATAAGACATGCTTCTTCTATAGCTATAATAATCTTTAGAAACATATAAAATGAATAGGTAGAGATAATGCAAAACCTGATTGATTAACATATTTAACAAAATCTCAAGTAGTCAAAGTATAATGCTTGGATACAATCTTAAATAATAAAGTATGATTTTAGTCTGCAAAGTATAATTTTGGATTGGAAAATTTAGCTAACGTATAAAGTGAATATAAGTAGGGATAATCGAGCAATTTATTCTAGAAGGGGAACTCTAAATAAGCAAGGATATATGCATACAAACTAACAAGGAATGTAATTTCAAGTCAAACGTTTGTAGGAAGAAACAGGGCTTGGTACAAGTTGCGTACAGATATAGTACCCCTGATATTGACTGGCAGTAAAACAACTAATCCATTCGTGTGAACACTAGCACTCGGCAGATGGAGATGAAATGAAATTTGTTCAACAAAATGGCGTTATAAGAAGCAAACATATGATATCAGTAAGGCAAATTTGGATTTGGAGTCTAGTTTCATTACCTCCATGGACGGTCAAGGAAAAATAAAAGTATCAGTAAGACATGTTTAGAGATCATAACAAAGTGAAGCGAATTTTTATGCCGAAGATAGGTGATTTGCAAACTTTAATTTAAAAAATTCTGCCAATATTTTGTATTTACTCTATGGAGCAATGATACGTCCCTAGATTATTGATCTAAAAGTGTTGGAATCGAATCTCGTTGGCATATATTAACCAAAATGTATTGAAATACAACACGTAAACTTTATTCAAATTCAAAAATAAAAAAACAAGTACTGCAAATATATTTTACTTCTGAACTGGGAGATATATAACTCTCATCTCCCTCGTGCAGTTCTTATGAAAACTTTGGTAATACTTGATTTTGATGACAACCACCACATAAATATTAGCACTAACATTTCTCTGAGTTGTATACAGAGATAAACAACAAGTGAAAGTAAATGAATTATATATATAGAGACTAATCAGAGCAGAACTGACTCAAGACGAATGTAACACAATTGCTTTCTCGATAGAGATATTTGAAGTGTTCAATAAATCTGACCGAGTCTTAGAATTTTTGTTAACGACCTTATAGCAAGTATCTTTAAATTATCTCTTTTACTAAACCATATTTTCATCTCTAATATCTTTTATAAAAATACAAATATTAGTTTTAAAAGTTATAAAGATCAAAACTATTCGTATGAATTGTTCTTCAAAATCAACATCGATATATTGACATACCCATCGACTATATGTCGACATACTAGTCATTAAATAGATTTTCAAATATTGAACAAACACATCTTTTCCTCTTTTCGTCAAAAGTCGCGTCTTTTCATTCTCCGTGTAAAGGTTTTGTAGAACGAATTTTTGAATACAGTTCTCTCATTTTCCATTAATCTTTCATTTTCTATATTTTGTAAGAAAGGATCTATTAAATATTCTTTCACTCACTTTGCAAATTCATACTCTTTCAATTCTATTCTTCAAGGATTTGCAAATCACACAAGAGCCGAGAGTTTGTACTTGAATTCTCAATCATCCTCTCTACCTCATCGTATTCCTCAAAGTTTTCAAGATTATATTGCTATTGCAGATCTACAGGATCATTGTAATGAATCTACAAGAATCTATATTGAAGATACAATCACTTTCATACTCTATTGTTGATTGTAAAGAGAAAGATGGTCTAACCATCCAAGAAAAGTCAAGAGGAAATGTGCATTTAGGTGTATCTTGCCATTCGAGAAAAGTCAAGATTGTAAAGGTGTATTTATCACCCATGACAAGTTGTGATAGTGAAAATTCTGTACGGGGAGTGCATGACCGAATGTAGGATTGAAAATCCGAACCAATATAAAAATTTCTAGTATCGTGTACTTTACTGTTTTTACTTTTCTTTACCTTTTTTGATTATCTATTTTTTTATGATTTGATTATGGCCCTGAATAGATAAACTTCAATTTCACATATTAACTTTTAAATAGTTCATAAACAATATTCATCCCTTTTAATGTTATTAACAGCCTTAGGATCCACTCCGCATAAGTATGTTAAGATAACTCACACTAAGGGACTTCACAAACTTGCTATGTACAAATAGAATTAAGATAAAAATATGAATAACAGGAGAAGTGATCAGTTGAAGTTAGGAGGTGAGAGTACAACAACAAATGGGATGCAACAATAGCAACTAATGCCGAAGCAGCTGCTACTGGTAAATACATGAATGAGTCGAACGTACATATGCTTGTGCCATCAGACTAGTTGGTAGGTCTAACTTGGGCTCATCAGTCTAATTTTTTGAACCTTTGAAACTGTATTTTCTTTTTTCTTTTTTGTAATTTTTATATCTTATCGTACAAAAAGAAGTACAAAATACTATTGGGATCTGATCCTGAGTTTTTTTTCATCAGAGTAGTCGTATTTGGCAGTCTTTTTTTTTTTTGAGTTGCCGAGGGAATCCCTGCTTCCGAGTTTCTTATACATTGGTTCTGACTAGTTATAAAACAAAACAAAATCGTGATAATGTAATTTTGATTGTATTTTCTAATCCCTCAAATCGGTGGCTTTTTAGAGTTCATCACATTTTATTACAATTTACCCACATAGATATATATTTTTTGGATTGTATTTTATTCACTTTAATTTTTTTTTAATCAAATGACAATTTCAACATTATATAAGTTATATTATGTTACTCAATAATTTATTTTAACATTATCTTAATCCTCCTAATATATCTCAACAACAATCATCTATTTACACATATTTCTCCTCACAAATCAAGCTAATAAAAAACAAAAAATAGTTCTTTTATATGTTAACTGGTGATTTCAGTTATTTTAATAACATAATAATTAGTTAGAATCTTTTTGATTGTGTTTTCATTTTGATAAATTATTCTAAAACCGAGCTTGTACCATTTTTGTTAATGCTTCTAAGTTTTTTCAATGCATTTTGGTCTCTTTTAATTCTATGGATATATAAATATTTTTATTTGTAATTTAAATTCTAAAGCCGATGTATAATGAGCATGCATTGACTGGTTATAGTAAGCATACCTTGTAAAAACCTGTTAAAACCAGTGTCCCATTTACAATCGTTGCCACTAGTACAAAACTGCCTCGTAACCGCTAGTACAAAACTCAGGCGCGAAGCCTAAGGAAATAAACTTATTCATAAAAAACATATTAGAAGTGGTCAAGTTGGAAGTAAGATCGAGTGTAAGCTTCCGTAGAACATAACTGATGTAGCAACAAAAGCATCAATTAAGGAATCTCTTAGAATATCTAATGAACCAAATTTTGATCCACATACGATCCAGACTCACAATTGACAGTCATAAACCGATTAAGACTTCATTTGTATTTGTAATCTGTTCAAGAAATGAATCCTTTTTTCCATTTAGTTAATGGATCAGACAGATCAAGCCTAACCTGATCCATTTATAATTTTTATATATTAGTAAAATACGCAACTAAAAACATCTGCATTAAAATATTGATAATAATATTGTTAATAAATAATTTATCTTCTAGAATATTTACATAATAAATGAATATGACTATAAAACATGCTACTAAACTTTCAAGTGAAGTCGAAAATAAAATATAATTATAATAAAGTATTTAGGTAATTTTATTTATTATTTGACACATTAGCACTATTTTGTTAATACAGTTAATATAAAGATTTTTCTGTGAGTATGTATTATTTAAATGGATAATAACAGATCAAGATATACATTAATTCGTTAAGAGTCTAGGAATTTTAATTAATAGCTCAAAACCTATAGCACAAACGGATCTAGTACCATCAAAAACTTCAAACTGATACAGAACAAGGCAATTTGATCTGAATCAGACATAGGTGTGAGATTGGTAAGCCATCTTGAAAGACTGCTGTTATATACAGCTCAATTCCCTTTTCAAAAACCCCTAACAATTATATTATATTTTCCTCTCAACCATACAGTTCAAATCCTAATTGATGTTGTTAAATTGTTCTAGAAGTTCTACTCTCCAACTCACTAGTGAAGTGTAGACTCATATTCTTATTGAATGCAAATTAATCATAATCTCATACACTTACCAATAAGTTGTAGTATATAACAGCATTCTCCTTAAAGGAGAGCAAGTTAGCATTTTTTTTCTTCTATGCATCCAAATAGCTAACATTAACAGGGGCGTAGCAACTAATTGAAGGAAGTGTGAGCCTACTATGTTATTTTTTAGTTGCAATATTATCGCAATTACTACTTCAAAAATTAATGAAAATACGAAGATACTTTGCTGCATAATTTTGAATAATATAAAAGTGCTAAACATACAATTTATTCTGACAGAGTGTACCCATGATTTTAAATTCAAACACAACCAAGCTAACCAAACATAATTTATCAGACACAATCATACTTGATCAAGTGCAATTAAACTGATCAGACATCATCAAGTACAATTAAACACACATGATCAGATCAAACTAATCGAGTATGATCATATACAGTTAAACTAGTCAAACTGATTGCTAGTTATGTTTAATTGATTAATACTAATTACTAATTATTACTAATCAATCAAACTTTAACTACTATTACACTTTAATTATCAGATCAATTATTAGAGCGCACGTATTACTTTTGTGAAACAATCCGTCTCCGTCTCTAACTAGTAGAACCAGAAACAAGCTCTAGAAACCTTGTCTCCCCATAATTTCAACCCCAATAACCATTATTACTATCATTCAATCAAAAGAATAAATCATTCAAAACAATTATCATTTATCAAAACAAACTTTAATCAATAAAACAACAAAACTTACCGAAGCCGGAAGAGGGACTACGAATGCAGAGTGTCGGAGCAAGCGGCAAAGATTCAGGCGGTTGGATGAACGATTTGAGAGACTCAAGAGTCGAGAAGCAGGAGCAAAAACAACCCTAATCGGATTGGAGGCGGGACTCAGTTGGCTGGGTTACAAATGAATACATACTGGGCTTCAGATGATTAAATTTACTTGCTTAATGTTTTACGCTCTTTCTAGGCTGCATCCCATGAGCCCAGGACTGACCACCTGCTAATTAATGGTTAAGATACTTTGACCCGCTATTTGGAAGATTTGGGACTACGGAAAGGTCTCATCATTAATGATTGTATAATTGATTTATTTGAAATTTATTGTTGTGGGGAACTCTGAGACGTCTTATTGAACTTGATCTCATGTATGTGTGCTTATTAAAAAAAAGAAAGGTGGCTATATTTATTTTCAAATTTACTGATGAATGCGAATTTTTTTCATTTTTAATATGATTGCTGCTTATTAGAGTACAACCGAAGGAAGAAAAAAAAAACACAACTCCTCGAACAATCTAATTTGATGGGTTAAGAATTATTATCAAAATTACACTACACCGGTTTTATAACCGATAAAAATCGGTGGGAAAACTTACATACATGGATTAGACGATCCTGAAATACAAAGTCTTTCAAAACCGGTAGCAAACGGTTACCAAATGAACCCGAAGGCTTTTACGGTGCAAATTTTTTAAGGAAATTAAAGGTACTTGAAAGTTTAAAACATTGAAAAATAAATGTATTTTGTATTATGAAATAGTTGAGATATAAGTAAGTGAAAGATGTAGTAATGTGTGTGTGCACATGATGTGCACGTAAATTTGCATATATTTACATCCATATTTTATCTCTTTTTATTTAAATAAATATCATATTTAGGCATTTTACATATTTAAAGCCATGATTCAATTATTTTCAAATCATCATATATTTATCTTCATTCAGGGGTAAAATGGTCATGTTTGTGCATAAGTCAATTTGAGAATGTTTACTTGAACATTTTGATGATTTTTGTAGAAATTTGAGTGCATATGGAAGAGGCTTTATGAACATGTATGCATGCACAAAGGAATGAAGAAATAATTCAAGTTCAAGATCATGGAGGACCCACTCACTTACCTAAATCTACAATTAGAAACTAATGAACAACTAAGTGGAGCTTAAACCTTCGTGCACATTAAACGATAGATTAATTAGGGGCTAATGGTTATTTGATGGCCACACTTCCTAAATGGCATTTTAGGAAGCACCCTAAAAATGAAATTAGGATTTTATGCATGTATAATAGCCCTCTTATGTTCATGTAAATATCTTCTACTTTTTCACATTAGTTAGGAAATTAAGAAAGCAAGTTGTAATGGCAATGTTTCATGAAATAAAAATGGCTTCCAAATCTCTTTCTCTTTTCTTTTCTACATGTTTTTTTTTGCTTTTATGTTAATGTTTATTTTTATGCTCTCTTTCTTTTAATGTTCATAGATCAGATTTACATTAATGCAAGCAGTGTAGCTTTAATTTTTATGCAAATAGTTAGTAATTAATCTCTCTTTCTTCCTTTACTTAGTTTTCATTTCTTTGCTTTTTAATGTTGAAATTACAAGTGTTGATTTGGTAACACAAATGAGTAGCTAAACCCCTTCAATTTAGGGGTAATGAAGCTCCCTAACTTTATATAGTTTCAACATATATTTATGATTTATGATCCTTTTTGGTTTGTGTTCATGAGAGTGAATTTTGATGTAAGTTTATACAAGTGGGTTTGATGGATTATGTTACTTTTGCAAATGAGCTATTCTTATTCAATATAAACACAATTTACATCATCATTTGCTAATCGATTTTTGATTGTGAAATGAAAGTAAAAATGAAATTTGATGATCTATGTTACTAGTTTCAATAGTAAATGTCATACTTAAAATAGTTTTTGCTTTCGTTTTATTTTAATGGGAATTGATAAGTGGTTTATTTATTGTATTATAGTTTGATGGTTTGAATTATGTTAACTAATAGCATAAACAAACCATACTTATGATAAATACAACAATTATTTCACTTAATATCAAAGATAGAGATCATAAATTATTTGTTTGTTGATTTACAAAAATATAAGAGTGAATTTGCCTCTAAATTGTTCTCTAGTCTAATAGTTTTTAAATCATATTTCAATTCTAGCTTTAGCTTTTTTTTGTAGTTAACAATTTCCTCTCACTTTGGTCTAATTTAATTGAATCAAAATTTTTAAAATCTTAACATTTCCCCGCGGATCGATCTGTACTCGCCACGTACTAAAATTGTACGTCGTGCGCTTGCGGTTAAAATTAATTTGAAATTTTACGACAATTTTCTAAACCGATAGAAAACTAGTCGTCAAACAAGTTTTTGGCGCTGTTGCCGGAGTATTTGTTTTGATTCTAATTTTCTATTCTTCGGATTATTTTTCTTTTGATTTTTGTGTATTTTTGTTGTTGTGTGTATTTGCGTTTAAAAAAAAACTTGCGTGTGTATGTTTTTGGTGTGATTTGAATCGCGTGCATATTTTCCCTTTTATTTGTTTTACGTTTGCATTTCATATTAAGAAGAAGAAAAAGACAACATACACAATTTCAAATAAAACTAGTTTATTGCATTGCCACTTTTATATTTACATTTCAATTTTCTTCCCTTGTTTACGTTTTTCAAAATATTTTTAAAAAAAAAGAGATACCGTTACTGTTACTGTTCTGTACACTGTGCACAAACTTCCCCTGTTCACTGCCTCTTCCTCTGTTCATTGCCCGTCACCTTCACAACAAGCCGTTCCATCTGCAAACAACAAAACTATCACCAGTAACAAAACAAGTCACCACAAACCTCACTTCCACATCACGACACAAACAGCACCCCTGAACCAACACTCTACTCGACCATCTTCCTCCACTTATCTCACTGATCATCCAAACTCCTCACAAAAACCCCAAACTTCCATCATACAATTGCACATACATCCCAAATACACTGCTCATATACAAGCCCACAAACTTCTCAACCACTTGCATACATTTTAGTTCTGCCTTCATATCAACCATCAACCACAACGTCTCTGCATACTACCTATCATCACATTACAGTCCAACAAACTTCCGTCACCACTAAGCTACATCATCTCCAACCATTCCGAAACTGCCAAACATTCCACAGTCTCTTCACCTCCAGCCAAAGCTCCTCTCATCAAACTCTGCCATATTGAACTCCTCTGACATACACCTATACATCAACATCCCCTATTACTACCATACAAACCATCCATCAACATACAACAAGACTCAATGTCCATACTACGACCCAGAAATCTTGCCGCACCCTTCCACCACCTCTACAACAGTCAGAACCCCAAATCCCCTGAAAGCATTACCAACGGTCAGATATATCGTGCCCGTCGGCTGCTGTGCACTGTGCACCAAAAAAAAAAACTTCCTCACTGCACCACAAATCCAATCCCGTCACTACCTTACACCCCACCATACTTCTTCACAGCCTCTCCATACATCTTTGCTCAACCGAGTCGACAAACTACCCAAACCATACATATTGACAACACACATATCATCTATAATATATACTTATATCTGCCTCTGTTCATAACCAAACCCAAATACTGACCATTGCCACTGCTTCCACAACCATTCTACTGACCACCAGAGAATCAGTCCTCTAACAAACAACCATCAAACTTCATACTGCCATCATCCACTTTCATTTCACCTTACTGCCTGAACCACCAGACACACTTCCCTACCTCTGCCTTGACGATCATCACACCATCATTTCATTCTACCTAACTACATCACTTCACAAAAACCATCCCACCTTTAAAGACCTTCACATAACCACCCAGACTTCACTACACACAACACTCCGCTACCATACAAAATCAACTACCGCTGCCAACATAATTCTTCAACACTTCAACCTATCATAGTGTACAACCTTCAACCGCCTTCAATTGCCAACATTCCTCACCTCACCCACATATATATACTTTTCAACATCACATCCTTCACTCACCCTACATACAACCATTTTCAGCCAGTACAGCAGCCACTGCCACTTTGCCCGAAGCCTACACTGCAATTCACAAATCCTCCTCTAACCTGAAGCAACCCAAACTCGAACCGCCTCGAACATCGACGAAGCCAAATCGTAATCGACGAAGCCAAACCAAATCAACCACTCGCGAAATCCCCAAATCCACTCCTCAATTGCCTCGCTAAAGCAGTCTCCTCGATCAAATCGCGAGTCCCATAACGCGATTACATGATCACAAATCAAGCCAAAAAAAAAAATCGTTTTCAATTGATTTTTGTTTCAGAAGAAAAAAATAATGTATTTTAGACAGAGAGAAGTAGGATTTGGGTTTTATGTCTTCTTTTGATTAAAATAAAAAGCAGAGTATCGTTGTGGGCTTGTGAACGTTCTTTTTGGGCCGGAGATAGCTTTTTTTAGCTTGTATAATTTTTTTATTTTTCTTAATCCCTAAGTTTCTCTTGATTTCAATCAGAAAAAAAAACAAGTTTCAACTAGTTTTCATTTTTTTGTTTCGTTTCCATTCTTTTATTGTTTTCACTTATTTTGATTTTTCTTTGTTTAGTTTCTTCTTTGATATACAAAAGATAATAAAAAACTGTATATATCCTGCTTTTAGTTTCAGGTTGCAGAAATAGAAAATCAAAAGGAGGAGATTAGCTTGCTAAATTTTTTTTGGCTGGCTTGACAAAAAAACTGTCGCTTTAAAATAATTGCTAAATAATATCTACACTTCTGGTATCGTGCTCCTTTTTTCTTGTTTTTATTTGAATTGCATTGTTGGTTGCTTGCATTTGCATTTATATATACAATCATTTATAAATATTACGGCGATTCATAAATATTATAGTGGTTGTTCCTTTGAAGGTACTTAAAACTTCAGCTGTATTGCTACGATGATTCGTGGTGCACCGATAACTCATGCCCGTTACCTGGCCGATAAATATTTTTGTTGATTTAAGACAAAGTGTGATTATACAATTTTGGATTAGGAGCTATTAAGGACAGAAAATTGTAATTAAATCCTTTGCATTCATTTAGTTGCATTAATTCATGCATTTTTTTTAAAAAAAATCTAAAAAAAAAATCACAAATTTTACATAACTTGGTTTTTAATTCTATTTTTTTCCTTTTTCCTTTCCTTTGAAAATTTCCAATCAAAAAATAAAAATCCAAAAAAAATCTTTTCAAAAAAAATAATAATCAAATTTCCAGTTTCTTAAAGCAAAAACAAAAAATCATTTTGGTAAATATTTAAAAATTCAAAAAATACAAAAAAAGTACAAAAACATATAAAAAAAATTTGAAAAACAAAAATCAAACTTCTCTTTTGAAAATAAATTTCACTTGGTAAATATTTTTCTTCCTTGTATAAAAAACAACAAAATTTTCTCTTCGTTTTTCAAATCTTCATTCGTTCTCTAAACTTGATTTTAACTTCTTTCTCTTCTCGACTTTCATTTGTGCATGAGTATTTGGACTCGTGACACAACAACAAATCGTTGGATTCGCGACTCAACAACTAATCGTTTAATTCGAACAGACGATCCTCTCGAAATGGCGAACGAGAACGCCCCTCGAACTCTTAAGGATAGAATTGTTCCCGATAGAGTTTCTATTCTATCTTACATCACGTTACCTGCCCCTACGAGTAACCATTTTGAAATTCACTCGAACTATATTGCCACGCTTCCAAAATTTGGCAATTTCGAGCACGATGACCTCTACATTTTCTTGAAAAAATTCGAATAAGTTTGCGCAACCATTAAACTCCAACGACTTTTCAATGACAGAATCAAACTTCGATTAATCTCGTTCGCTCTTACGGATTATGCTGAATGGTTGTACAGCTTACTATCGAACTTGGTTAAAACTTAGGAAGAATTCTTAAAAGCTTTCTTAAAAAAATTCTACCCCTTGGAAAAAAACAAGTAGAATCCGAAAAGAAATTGAAAATTTTCATCAATTCAAAGGAGAACCATTTGAAAAATATTTTGAAAGATTCAAAGAGCTTTTGATAGAATGTCCACATCATGACTTCGAAAAATGGACGATTTGCCAAATTTATACGATAGACTCGAAAAAAACTCGAGAACCATGCTCGAATCAACGTGCAGAGGCAATTTTCTTGCCCAACATCACGTCGATGCTTGGCAATTTCTCGAAAACCTCGCTGAAAAATCATCCCAATGGGAACGTTCGAACGAAAAATCAATTTACTCACGATCGAGTGCACACTAAATAGGATCTTCTTTTCCTTTGGAAGCTAACATCGACGCAATGATTAAAAAATTTGATAACGTTTTCTGATCAAATCAAATGAACCAAGCTTCCCAACCGATGTGTTATAAATGCAACGATCCTAATTATATAGCCAATCAGTGTTTCAATTTTATCGAACAAATCAATACTTTCAATAAAGCCAAAAACGGCCCGTTTTCTCCAACGTACAATCCTGGTTGGAGAAATCATCCCAATTTTGCTTGGAACCAAAACAATCCCAACACGAATACGATTCATCCCTATTTTCAAGCATTCCCAAATAATGCTTCGAATCCCCCCTTTTAGCCCAACAATTTTCAACCAAACTTTGCAGGTCCGTCTCATATTCAACTGCAACAATCAAATTTTCATCCAAATTCTACTCATCCTCCTCAAGACGACAAACGTTTAATTTTGCTTGAGAAAACTCTTGAAAGTAGGCTAAAGCAACTACTTAAAGCCATCAATCACAATTTGCAAAATTTATGGACCTCATATGTGCAAAACAAAAACCAATCGATTGCAAAACTTGATATGCAAATAAGTCAATTAGCTACATTTATAAGTGTACGCGAACAAGGCACATTCCCAAGCCAGCCCTTTCCATATTCCAAAAATCAAAACACAAATTCAAATCAAGCCCATGTTTTTCAAGATAGCAACGCCACCCAATTGAATGCCAATCAAAATTCTTCTACTTATGCTCGAGTAGACCCGCTTACCGAGTATCGTGTTCCATTTCCACATGTCCTCGACCAAAGAAACACTCAGACCAAATGGAAAAAATGTTGGAAATTTTTAAACAAGTCATAGTTAACATTCCGCTTCTTGACATTGTTCAGCAAGTCCCCACGTACGTGAAATTTCTTAAGGACTTCTGTACCCAAAAGCGACACATTCAAGTGCCTAAAAAAGTCTTCTTAGCCACCAATTTTGAGTGATGTCTTGTCCCAATCCATGTCCGTTAAATACAAAGATCCTTGCTGCCCTACGATTTCGTGTACAATTGGAGAGAAGACGATTAACAAATGTTTTGTTGACATAGGTGCGAGTGTCAATTTGATTCCATACTCCGTTTATGAACAATTAGGCTTAAGCGAGCTCAAACCCACAAAGGTTACGCTTTAATTCGCCAATCGTTCGATTAAGAAGCCCATGGGAGAAATCGAGGACGTGCTCATTTGAGTAGGGCAATTCATATTCCTCGTTTATTTTATCATTCTCGAAACACAAGCCGTGACAAATCCCGCGAGTCAAATTCCATTGACTTTAGGCCGTCCATTTAGCCACCTCAAATGCCTTAATCAATTGTCGTAATGGATCGATGAAAATCTTTTTTGGAAACATGACTTTAGATCTCAACATTTTCAATCTTGAAAGCCAATCAAATGAACCTCGTGACCAAACGTTGGAAGTTAGCGCCATACACGAAAACTTCGAAAATAAGACGCTTGATCCTAACGATGAACGCGAGGCCAAGTACGAAAAATTGTTTCATGAAATTCTCAACGAGATTGAGTACACTTTTCCTTTTGAATCACTTCCAGTTGAGTTTGAATCTCAACCCCGTCCATTAATCGAGCAACTCCCGAAGTTGGAACTCAAACCACTTCCCAATCACCTTAAGTACGCATACTTAGGTGATAACGAAACCTTACCCGTTATAATTTCCGCAACTCTCTCTCTCTCTCTTGATCATGAAACCTCATTACTCTCTATTCTTTTGAAAAACAAAGAAGCAATTGGATGGTCGATCTCCGATTAGCCCTACTATTGTTCAACATCGCATCCATTTAATCGACGATGTCAAGCCTGTTCGTGATGCGTAACGAAGGATTAATCCAAAAATGAAAGATGCGGTGCTGATGAAATTCTTAAACTTCTCGACAACGGAATCATTTACCCAATCTCTAAAATGGGTTAGCCCAATTCACGTTGTATCCAAAAAGTCTGGCTTAACTATTGTCAAGAACGATTCAAATGAACTTATTCCAACTTGTACTCAAACGGATTGGCGTGTTTGCATTGACTATCAAAAACTAAATGCCGCAACACGAAAAGATCACTTCTCTCTTCCTTTTATTGACCAAATGCTCGAACGGTTAGCCGGCCACGAACTCTACTGCTTCCTTGAAGGTTATTTCGACTATAACCAAATTTCAATCGCTCTCGAAGATTAAGAAAAAACAACTTTCATGTGTCCATTTGGTACTTTCGCTTATCGACGTACGCCATTCGGATTTTGTAACGCTCATGCGACATTCCAACGATGCATGGTTGGCATATTTTCTGACATGATTGAGCGCTTTCTAGAAGTTTTTATGGATAATTTCTCTATCTTTGGCGATTCTTCTTCCCAATGTTTACACCATCTCGAATTGGTTCTAAATCGATGTAAAGAAAAACATTTGACTTTGAATTGGGAAAAATGCCACTTTATGGTCAAACAAGACATAGTCCTTGGACATATCATCTCAAATAAAGGCATTGAGGTAGATAAAGCGAAAATCGATGTAATTGCAAACCTGCCCATTCCAAAATCTGTTAAGGACATTCGATCATTTCTAGGATATACTGGCTTTTACCACGCTTTGTGAAAGACTTTAGCAAAATTGCTTGTTCTTTAATGACTCTTCTTGGAAAAGACGTTCCGTCAACTTTGAGTGTATCTCTTCTTTTGAACGTCTCAAAAACGAACTCATTTCTGCTCCAATCATTTGTGCACCCAATTGAATCTTCCTTTCGAAATAATGTATGATGCTTCGAACTTTGCAGTTGGTGTGCAGTTGGTGTTGTCCAAGGACAACGCATCAACAAGATCCTTCATGTTATCTACTATGCTAGCATGACTTTGGAGAACACTTAACTCAAATACACAACAACCGAAAAAGATCTTCTAGCTGTCGTCTCTGCACTCGAAAAGTTTCAACCTTACTTGATAGGTTCACAGACTACCGTGTACACGGGCCACTCTGCCCTTTGATACCAATTCGCAAAAAAAGATGCTAAATCCCATTTGATTCGTTGGATTCTTTTACTTCAAGAATTTTACCTTATAATTAAAGACAAAAAAGGATCCGATAACGTCATAGCAGGTCACTTGTCTCATCTTTCGAACGCACCATCTTCTTTGCCGATCAATGAAAACTTCCCCGATTAACAACTTCTCTCAATTTCTATCGATCCATGGTACGTTGATATAGTGAACTACTTAGTCACTAAAGAAACTCCCTCATCTTGGTCCAAACAGGACAAACGCAACAAGTGAAATATTTCTATTGGGACGATCCATACTTGTTCAAATATTGTTCCAACCAAATTATCCGATGTTGCATTCCGGATAATGAGATCAGAAATGTTCTTTCATTTTGTCATGATCAAGCGTGTGGAGGACATTCCGGTCCTTGAAAAACTACGGAAAAGGTGCTTCACTGTGGTTTCTATTGGCTTTCTCTCTTCAAAGACTCGTTTGAATTTTGTAAAACTTGCGATCGATGTCAAATGCTTGGACGAATTTCTCGACGAGATATGGTGCATCTAAACCTTAATCTTACGATCGAAATCTTTGATATTTGGAGTATCGACTTTGTGGGATCTTTTTTGAATTCTTTTGGAAACTTGTATATGCTTCTCGCTGTCGATTACGTCTCAAAATGGGTCAAAGCCGTTCCGTGCAAAATCGATGACCATAGAATCATTGTGAAATTTCTCAAAGAAAACACCTTTTCAAGGTTCGACACACCTCTTATAATAATCAATGATAACAGAACCCATTTTTGTAACCGTTCTTTCGAAACTTTATTGAAGAAATACTCGATATCCCAAAATTTATCCACTCCATAACATCCTCAAACTTTGGGAAAGTTGAAGTTTCGAATCGTCAAATAAAACAAATCTTGGAAAAAACTGTCAACAAAAATTGAAAATATTGATCTCAGAAATTGACTGATGCGCTTTGGGTTTACCATACTGCTTTTGAAACTAACATTGGGACGTCCCTATTTTGTTTAGTTTACGGTAAATCTTGCCATTTACCCGTTGAAATCAAACAAAAGCGTTGTGGGAAATAAAGAACTTAAACTTTGATCTTGAAAAAGCTGGCGAAAACCGAAACTACAACTCAACAAACTAGAAGAACTTAAGAACGACGCATATGAAAACGAGAAAATTTACAAAGAAAGAACAAAAGTTTTTCATGATAAGTCAATCCTAAGGAAAACGTTTTCGCCTAACCAGAAAGTTCTTTTATATGAATTAAGACTTTATTTATTCCCTGGGAAACTTAAATCAAGATGGACCAGACCATTTGTGGTACGAATTGTTTTTCCATATGGTGCCATTGAAATAGAAAACCCCGGTGATGGATCGATTTTCAAAGTCAACAGTCATCGTTTGAAGCCTTTCTTGGAATTGCCCAGTAACCAAGAGGAGGAGCTCATGATCCTTCACGAGCCAAGCTACATCTAGTAAGAATGTTAACCCTCTTTTGTAAATATGTACATAGTTTTCCCCGTTACATTCATTATATCATACATTGACTGTGGGGACACAGTCAAAATTAAGCATGAGGGAGTCTCATTTTCATTTTTTATTTTTTCATGGAATTTTTGAAATTTTATTTTCTTTTAACAAAAAAAATTCTCAAAACTTCTAAATCTCTAAAACATTTTCTTTTTAGCATTTTGATTTATTTTTGAAGAAACACTATGGGGCAAGTATAAGTTTTGGTCAATAAATTAAAATTTTTGAAAATTTATTTGTCTTAATAAAAATAAAAATGAAGTTTAATTACAAATAATAATGGTTTAACTAGTATATAAGAAGTTCATTTGTGTTAATTATGAAGTATGTTCTAATTGAAAATATTTGTTTAAAAAAGTGGTAAATTTAAAGTAAAGGGTATAACAATTTTATCTTCTACGTTAAATGGTGCTAAGATGATTTTGCAAAACTCTCCCTTTCTAAAAAAATATAGAAAACCAAAAAGTAAAAAAAACATTTGTATATATGTATATATATATATATCTTTAACACCTAGAGTCATGTGTTCGCACTCGTGTGTTCACTCGCTATGCTTTGTACCCTTCTCACGTAAGCCCGAAAGGTAGTGCACGATCAGTGTATCTGGCCTCAGTTTATCTGAATTAGGTGTATGTATAAAAAATTCTTTTTAATAACGCCTGCAGTCGATAAGTGTCCACACTTGTGTGTTCACTCGCGACGCTCTGTATTCCTCTCACATTAGTCCGCAAGGCAGTGCATGGGTAATATATCCGGCCTCAGTTTACCTAAGTTAGGCATATGCAAATATTATTAATATCAACAAAATATTCAAATAAGAGAGAGTAAGCAATTGAAATTCGAGCACCACTTTAACTTGTTTAATTTGACTTGTTATTGGAAAGAAATGAAAATACCACTTTGATAAACTTTGATAATCAACGAAGGATCTATTTCATAGTTACACTATATCATCGACCGAAACAACGAGTCAAACTATAGCCCATTTGTTTCGATAACCTCGTTTTTATTGGAAATTTTGACAAGTAAATAACTTAAATTTTCAAGATTATGACCAAAACCTATATTTAACTTATGAGTGTGGATTTGAAAGTGAATCCTTTGTTTTAAAATATTTTCAAAAACTTGCATTCATTCCATGGTAAATACATCTTGCACTTTGTAAATATTTTCAATTTGCATTTGGATTTTGTGGGTAGTATCCGCTGAAAACCCTCACGACACAACACTCGTCCTACTGGGGACATCCAGAGGTTTAACGACTTATTGTATATGCTTAATGCAATGTGCTCCCTATAAAAACAGATTTATCTTAGTTTTTCTTTATTCGAGGACGAATAAAAAGATAAGTGTGAGGGTATTTGATGTGTACTAAATGTGCATATATTTACGTCTATATTTTATCTCTTTTTATTTAAATAAATATCATATTTAGGCATTTTAACATGTTTAAAACCATAATTCGGTTATTTTCAAATCATCATATATTCATCTTCATTCAGGGGCAAAGTGGTCATTTCTGTGCATGTGTCAATTTGAGAATTTTTACTTGGACATTTTTTGATGATTTTTATAGGAATTTGAATGCATATGGAAGAGGATTCAAGAACGTATGTGCATGCACAAAGGAATAAAAAGGAACGAAGAGGAAATAATTCAAGTTCAAGATCATGGAGGACCCCACCCACTTACCTAAATCTACAATTAGAAGCTAATGGACAACTAAGTGAAGGTTAAAGCTTCATGCACATTAAATGATGGATTAATTAGTGGCTAGTGGTTACTTGGTGGCCACACTTCATAAAGGGCATTTTTTGGAATCGCCCTTAAAATGAAATTAGGATTTTATGCATGTATAAATAACCCTCTTATGTACATGTAAATATCTTCTACCTTTTCACATTAGTTAGGAAATTAAGAAAGCAAGTTGTAATAGTAATGTTTCATGCAATAAAAATGGCTTTCAAACCTCTTCCTCTTTTCTTTTCTACATGCTTTTCTTTTCTTTGCTTTTATGTTAATGTTAATTTTTATGCTCTCTTTCTTTTAATGTTCATAGCTTAGATTTACATTGATGCAAGTAGTGTAGCTTTAATTGTTATGCAAATAGTTAGGAGTTATTCTCTCTTTCTTCCTTTACTTAGTTTTTATTTCTTTGCTTTTTAATGTTGAAATTTACAAGTGTTGATTTGATAACACAAATGAGTGGCTAAACCTCTTCAATTTAGGGGTATTGAAGCTCTCTAACTTTATGTAATTTCAACATATTTATGATTTGTGATCTCTTTTGGTTTGTGCTTCATGAGAGTGAATTTTGATGCAAGTTTATACAAGTGGGTTTGATAGCTTATGTTGTTTTAGCAAATGAGCAATTCTTATTCAACGTAGACATAATTTACATTATCATTTGCTAATCGATTTTTGATTGTGAAATGAAAGTAAAAATGAAATTTGATGATCTATATTACTAGTTACAATAGTAAACAGATCGTACTTAAAATTGTTTTTTCTTTGGCTTTATTTTCATTCGAATTAATAAGTGGTTTATTTGTAATATTATAGTTTGATGTTTCAGTTATTTTAATTAATAACATAAACAAACCATACTAATGATAAATACAATAATTATTTCACTTAATATCAAAGCTAAAGATCATAAATTTTTTGTTTGTTAATTTACAAAAATATGAGAGTGGATTTGCCTCTAAATTGTTCTCCAGTCTAATAGTTTTTAAATCACATTTCAATTCTAGCTTTAGCTTCTTTTTTGTAGTTAACAATTTTCTCTCATTTCGGTCTAATTCGATTGAATCGAAAATTTTAAAATCTTAAAAATTCCCTATGGATCGATTCGTACTCGCCACGTACTAAAATTATACGCCGTGTGCTTACGGTTAAAATTAATTGTATTTTTTGACTATTTTTGAAACCGATAGAAAACTAGTCGTCAAACAACACACACATATACACATATGAAAATTCTATTGGGATATAATTTAGTGACACAATTGGTGGCACAATGAATCTCAACCATTTATGATGCCCATTGATTTTAACCTCAAATGTGAACATAATAAGATCTAACTTTCAATATATATTGTATCACATTTTGTTTTATTTAATATTAGAATAGTCGTATGTATGTGTATGCGCAAAGAAAATAAGGTTAATAGGATCCACATTCCTTGTAACGACCCGGATTTTTCGTCATTGAGTTTGGAATATTTAAATGGGTTTAAATATTTAATTTGGATTATAAATTGATTTTGGATACGAAAAGTTTAGTTTTTATTAAATAAAATAGATTCAGCATTCAATATAGCGGTTTGTTGAATGATATAACTATTTAATTTAATAATTAGGAATTGGGTGAAATATAAAAATCTGGAGTTTCGAGCTTGTTAAAAATATTTAAAGGCTTGTAAAATTTATATTGATAATACTGAAGATAGTAAAGGTATTGAAATTGAATTTGGAAATGTTTTGTTAAGTTTTGAAATTTTATCGTTTAAATTAAATTTAAAAATAGCCTTCTGAGGCACAGTCTCGAATTTCGACGAAACAAGTTCCATTTGATCTGTAATATTGTATTATTATTGGATTTCAATTTTCGTAGTGTTTGGAGTTGTTGTGTGAGCGTACGATATATAAATGCGTTGGAATTTATATCGGAAATTTAATATAATAACTAAGTCCAAAGGCTATCTTCTCCATACAATCGAATTAGGACTCGAAACCTTTTCCAGTAGTTCGGAATATGGGTATAACATTAGGATCGCCTAGCGGCATGCCTCGATAGGAATTCGAAATTATAAGTTGAATTTTCAAGACAATTTGAATTTGAATTTAAAAATTAAAAATAAGTAAATACTTTACTTGACTAATCAAATTAATTTCACATCAGATTTTTTTCCTGTCCTTTCCAAAGAACGCCACCCTTATCTTCAATCTCATGCTTCCCTTTCCTTTTTAATTTATCCGTTCATTCCTCACTTAGCTTCCGAGGTTCGAATTTAGATCGAAAAGAAAAAAACGTAAACGATGAAGCAAAGGATAATAAACGACTCGTTCAATCGAAAATGGCCAAAGCCTATTCAAATCAAATCCCTCTTCAATTCAATTCACAAATCCAATTTCGAAAATAAATCGGCCATCGTTCTTTATCCGATCGAAGCCCTCAAGTATATCCTTCCCTTTTCAATTCGAGTCGCCGTGGGTTGCTCGGGATTTCTATTTTGGGTTTCTCGTGCTTCGTGAAGCAAGGCGGCAGGACAGTGGCAAGGGAAGAGTGGCTAAGGGTCGCATGCGCTCGCGTAGAGGGCGGCGGAGCTAGGGTCACGATGGTCGCAAGGTGGATTAGGCTAGTTGGGGATGGCGCCGGTCTAGGTTGACGGTCGCGATTTGGGAATGTGGACATGTGCGATTTGGGCAAACGCGCATTCTCGTGTGTGCGAGGGTGAAAGAGCTCACGTGCAACTCGAGGCGTGCAGCAATAGGCTGGCAGCGACGTTAGGAGGAGTGGTGGGTGAGGCGACGTTCGCAGTGAGGTTTTCTTGTAGTTCTTTCCTTTTTAATTTGGTATATCTACAAGAAGCAGAAGTGTATTGCAGTATAAAATAAAACCGTTTATGTTATTAATACAATATATATATATATATATATATATATATATATATATGGAACAGAAGAATTATGTTATGCAGCTAAAGTTTTTGATAATATAAAGATTTAAATAAAGATTGGATTTTTTTTAAATCTGTGTAGATTTTTTTTACGACTATATATACATACATATTTAATTTACCATAATTGGTAAGTAATGGATTATGGGATTTTACTCGTTTAAATTAACTTGTTTAATTATCTAAATTTCTAAAGATTTTCAAAGGAAGGTTTTTGAGTTTAAAATTAAAGGTGTAAATAGAATATATATATACACATTTTAAATCTACCAATTGTTTTAAAATATTGTATATTAGTGATAAATTAATTTAATTTATTTTTGTCACAAAATGGTTTCAAAAAGGGAATTTTTGATTTAAATAAAATTATTAGCTAACTTATTGTAACTACTAAAAGATTCTAAGAAAGAATAAATTATTTAGTTAGAATTGAATTGTTAGCTAACTAATTTATTTAAAGGAATTTAGTTTTAAATTAAATGATTAATTACATCTATGAGGGTCAATTAATTGATTCAAATATTAATAGACCGTATAAATGTTTATACAAGGTCTTAAATCTGGAAGAAATAAAGCCGGTTTGGATTGGATTGCAAAACAAAAAGATCAAAGGTGAGTTAATCTCACTCATCTGGTTATAATTTAAATCTAAATGGTTAAATTTAAACAATTGGTTGATTGATTGATTTGATTGGATGTGCTATATTATATATATAGTAGTATATAGTATATATTGGAATGATTGATTTCCCGCAATATATAGGGGATGAGACCCTATGCGCCGCATAATAGCGGATGATATTATATCTAAAACCCATATACCATGATATTCCACCTCGAAGTGGAATTGGTATTTTATATTGTGCTAACGTCAGTGGATGCAGGGAAACAGGTTGGAGGGATCCAACTGGATTCCTCAACATTTATTCATATTATTTAATAATTCTCTGTTATGATTATTTGATATTCCGTGATGAATTATATTTGGAATATTGAATGCTATGGTTTGCTTGAATATATTTCGGTACGCTGAGTTATCAAAATATATAGAATTGAATTTTTAAAAGAAAATAAAAGAGTAAATTTTTAAGAAAAATAATCATAGAGAATTTGAATAAATTTAAGAATGAACCAAAAAAGAATAAGAGTGATTTTAAAATTCTAATAAATAATCCCGAGTATGGAAAAAAGGGATTTTGAATAAACAGAAAATAATGAATTGTAAAACTTAAGTGATATTATTTAAAGGAATAAAGAATTTACTTTAAAAATTTAAGGTTTATTTAAAAGGGTAAATAAGGAATTTGGGAAATCTGAAATCGGTATTTTCAGTTAAAAGATTTTAAATCATAATTAAGGAATAAAATCTGAAGCCAATGAGTTTTTGAAAAAAGTATGTTTACATGCTAGTGTACGAGTGCACGTACTAATATAGTACACACGGATCGTGTAATATGGAATATAATATATATGCGGAAATAGATGATAGTAGCAAAGTAAATAAAAATAGAAAAATCACACCAGAGATTTTTATACTGGTTCGGAGCACCGTCCTACGTCCAGTCCCAGACTTTTATCTGGATTTTCACTATTAACTACCTCGCTTCACCCGGAGGAACAGGTTTACAACACCCGAGCAAACGAACGGGATTTCACGCCTCTAATACACTGAGGACTTCAACACTTGCCTCTTACAACACCGAGGACTTCAACAACGATGAATATAATTGTTTGTTGACGGTATGTGTTCTTGCTAACACAGTTTTGTCACTTGTAGTACAAACTTCCTATAATCTTATCCTTAAAATATGTGAATGATGTTTTGTGAAGATTAAGGGAAGTATATTACTTATTGAATCAAAAGATATGAAATAATTTCAATGATTCAATAAGCAATTAAAATAATTGAGAGCTTTTAGAATGCAGGAGTATTTAGAAAGTAAGATCAGAAATTAGAGTAAAAAAATATGTTTTCATGTGTCTTGAATCAATGATTTAGATGAGTTTATATAGAGAAAAATGGTTGTAACTCTTTGTGAACAGTAGCCATTAATAGATATGATCATTGATGAAAGGTAAGAGATGCAACCATTAGAGAAAGAAGTGTCTTTTGGAAAAGGTTGCTCTCTGTTTAAAAAACGGTCGACAGGTCAAAAAATGGCAAGTAGATAGGATTTCAAATATATAGTCGTCATGTGCATGTGTGCACGTTCATTGTGCATTTTACACAGAAACGGTCGACCGCCTGATTTATTACCGGTCGACCGGTCCCTGTTAATTTGCTCAATGAATGTGCAATGCTATTCAAACGTATATATATATATCGATTATATTGAGGTGCAAGATTATTTGAGGATAGATTTTAACAAGTTTATCACTATTACAATATCAAATAATCAACCTATAATCTAAAGTACCATATGTAGCTCTTTTGTGCCTCTTTATAGCCATGATGCCTGTGTTTTGTCGATCACCTTTATTTCTTTGTCAGAAATCAAAAACTTCATAGAACCTGTGACTCAACATTCTCCCCCTTTTTGATTGATGACAACATATATCTGAAGTTCTGAATCTCCCCCTGAATATGTGATCTCCCCCTGAGATTTTGTTTGTATTCTTTATATATATATATTCCTGCAAATAATTGTTAGCACTTTCTCCCCCTTTGTCATCGACAAAAAGGAATAATACATAATGGAATAATATAGGAGTATATCAACCAGAATATTCATGCATAGCAAAAAATATAACATATCCAAACATACCAGAATATCATACACACCATAATATCATACGAATAAAAGTAACGACACTATTTAGTACAAGTGTCGAATGATGTTTTAAATTACTAAACCAAAATATAGAGATAGAAAACAGAATCTAGGATGAGTCAGATGCTGTCTCCTCTCGATCATCTTCTTCCTCATCATCATCATCATCATCATCTTCCTCATCATCGTCCTCTCTAGATGATTCTCCACGACCATGTCCACTAGTACCAGCAGACTCCTCAGTTGATGACCAGTTGAAAACAGGAGAAGCAGGACGTTTGCCTGGGTCCTGATCTTGAGCAGAGATGGATGTGCTACATGAAATAGCATCCCATAAAATACCAAAGAATGACTTGACTTTGTTGAAGCGTTTATTAATTTTTGTGTCCATGCGCTTGAGTCTTGATTCAAGCAAGAATTGATTACGCGCAATAGTTTCAAGTGATTCTTTTGTGGTGGATTTTGATTTCAACATTTTAACTTCTTCGGAACGAGGTCGAGAGGAAGTAGCTTTTTGTTTTGTTGGACCTCTTTGTTGCCATTGTTCAAACGGAATAATCTGAAGGTAAGGAGGAGGAAGCTTCATGCGTTTGATGGTTACGAAATCAATACATTTTGGTTTCAAGGTGGCAGAGTCAGGAGGTCTTACGCCACAAGCTAGCAAAATACGCATGATATATTCATTGAAGAAAAAGTGAGGCCGCGTAGAGTTGTTCACCTTGAGAATCCCGTCAAACAGCATATGAACCCAATTGATTTGGATATCTCCATAAATAGCATAAAGGGCCTTGAAGTTTTCTTTGTATACAGCGTCGTAGTTTCCTAGTCTAGGAAACAAAGAAAACATCAAGACGCGATGTAGTAGTCTAGCGGTGGGTCGAAGTCCAATTGATTTTGTGCCATCACTGTTGTCCTCCATGAATTGATGGCTGATGCTGTTGCGAGTGAAGACTTCACAGAAATGTGATGAAAACTCATCGCCTTGATTTGGAATACCCAGTATAGAAGCTATCCTATCATGAGTGATAAAAATTTGTTTGCCACATACGACAGACCAAATGACTCTGTTCGGATCATCAGGTTTGTACTCGTCCAGGTTCATGTTGGCATAGAACAATTTTATCATCAAGTGATTTATTTCCACATTGTTATCTGAAAAATCGATCAATGGAGTAAGATTGGAGTTATTTTCTAACCTACGGATTCCATAAGATGTGAAATCATCAAATTTGATGTAAGAACCCGAATGAAATTTGTAGTTAGTCATTTGATTCCATCTTGTGATAGCTACCGGATTTTTGAGCCATTTCTTAGCGGAGATATTGAGTGATGAAGTTCCGGAGGATGACCCTCTCTTGGGTTTCTTTTGCGGAGGAGCCATTTTTAGAAAATTTTGAAGAATTGGAATTTGAAATTGAGAGAGTAGGGTTTTTGGAATTTGGGGATAAATAACCGGTTGAACAAATGAGGAGGAGGAAGGAAAAAAATGACGCAATGTATATATAAAAACTGAATCTACGTATACCGGTCGACCGCGTATAATATGCCGGTCGACCGTTTTCATCCAGAGGCTAAACGGTCGACCGGTTCTATTATAGGTGGTCGACCGGTTTTGTTGCCTGATGAAAAACAGTCTGTTTTGCAGGTTTTTGAGAATATGTCGAGCTATATAATTCATATTTCACTCTTATTATAAAATACAAACGTTATTACATGAGTGATAGAGAGAAAACGTTACAACATGTATATATATATAAATCTAATGAGGAGTGGAAGAATCGTCATTAGAATTTTCTTTATTATCTTTAATATGATGTGTCCATGGACTCCAGTTTTTCTGAGCACCTTCATTCCTGTTATAATTCTGATCCCAAGAGTTAGGACTCATAGATGTTGACGGCCTAGACGGCATTGGTTCATGCACATCATGCTTGTTTGAACCACAAAAGAATGATGCCATTTTTTCTAAAACAGATAAACGTGCCAATGTCCGTTGTTGTTCATGATAAAGCTGGCTTTGCCCATAATGGAGCTGTCTTTGAAGATCTATTTGATGTTTTTGATAGTGGTGAATCTCGTCGATCTGTGCTTTGGTACGAGGAGAACAAAACAGCGCCTTCTTTACTCGTTTTGAGGTTGGTGTACTGCCAGGAGTACGAATGCATTGGTAATGATACTTCGGTTTTTGTTTTGGTGTTTCAGGAGAATAATACTCCTCTGGTTCAGAACTTGTAACGGAAATGTGTGATTTTTGAGCACACTCATCACAAATGTGGGCCACAGAAAATTATGTATAGAGCCTTATGCTCAGATAAGAAAAGATGAATAAAGAGAGAAATTTTGACAAGCTTATAAAGAAATTCCTTATACATAAGCCTGTGGATGAGAGTGAATAAAGAAAATTGACCGTGAAAGCAAGCAGAGGCTCTTATTCAAAGAAATAAATAGTTTTAAAAAAATGCTATAGTTAAAATATAACCAAAGGAAAAGACAATCATTAGTAATTACTAGTCAAGATCTTTTCTTGAAATTAAACCAAGCTCTCTTCGTAATCTAATAAAACTAGATTCGAGCATAGGCTTAGTAAAAATGTCCGCTAATTGATTATCAGTTTGGACATATTCAAGACACATATATCATTTTTCAATATTATCTCTAAGGAAATGATGACGGATATCAGTGTGTTTGGTTCTAGAATGATTCACTGGATTTTTAGAGAGATTTATAACACTTGTGTTATCACAGTATATAATAGATTTTGATAAATGAATATCAAAATCTTGGAGTGTTTGTTGCATATATAGTACTTGAGTACAAGCGAGAGCTGCTGATATATATTCAGCTTCACATGTTGATAGTGAAACACAATTTTGTTTCTTACTAAACCAAGAGACAAGTGATTTTCCGATAAAATGGCACGTACCACTTGTACTTTTTCTATCCGTTCGCGAGCCGCCAAAATCAGCATCACTATATGATACTAATTCAAATGGACATTCTTTTGGATAAAAAAGACCGAAATCTTTGGTATTATTAAGATAACGAATTATACGTTTCACTGCTCGTAGATGTGATTCCTTTGGATCTGCTTGAAAGCGTGCACATAGACAAACACTCATCATTATATCTGGACGACTAGCTGTAAGATAAAGAAGAGAACCAATCATGCTTCGATATAATTTCTGGTCAACACTCTTACCATTTTCATCTTTTTCAAGATGTGTAGTTGTACTCATAGAAGTTGGTTTACCTGATGTATTTTCTAATCCGAAGCGTTTGATAAGATTTCCGCAATATTTTTCTTGATTGATAAAGATACCACTCGGAAGTTGTTTGATTTGAAGTCCAAGAAAATATGACAGTTCTCCCATATGAGACATTTCGAACTCTTTGGTCATAATACTTGCAAATTCCTTGCAGAGTTTATCGTTTGTTGAACCAAAGATGATGTCGTCTACATATATCTGGATAATTAGAATATCCTTTTGAGAATGTTTAATAAACAAAGTTTGATCGACTTTGCCTATTTGAAATCCTGAGTTAATAAGATAGCTACGTAATCGTTCATACCAAGCACGAGGTGCTTGTTTTAAACCATACAGAGCTTTCTTAAGTTTGAACACATGGTCAGGATATTTTTCATGTACGAACAAAGGAGGTTGTTCGACATAGACATTCTCTTTGATAAATCCATTGAGAAAAGCACTTTTGACATCCATCTGATAAATTTTGAAATTATGGTGACAAGCAAAAGACAATAGGATTCTAATAGCTTCTAGTCGAGCAACTGGTGCATAAGTTTCTTCATAATCGATACCTTCTTCCTGATTATACCCTTGTGCTACTAATCTTGCTTTATTTTTGGTGATATTTCCTTGTTCGTCAGCCTTATTTTTATAGACCCATTTAGTACCAATAACTGACTGATCAGTTGGTCTTGGAACAAGTTCCCAAACGTCATTGCGCTCGAACTGATTTAGTTCTTCCTGCATGGCAATGATCCAGTAATCGTCTGTAGCAGCTTCTTTTGGATTCTTAGGTTCGATATTTGAGAGAAAAGCGACATGACCCATTTGATTGAGTTGACTCCTTGTTCTGACATGTGATGTTACTTCACCTATTATATTTTGTGACGGATGGTCTCTTAATATCCTTGGTGGTGATTGTAACTCACATATTTGAGGAATATTCTCAATAATTATTTCCAAGTCAGAATCAATATTCGTGATAATTGGATTGTCAGTGACTATTGATTCGTCATCATCTGATATAGTGTGAGGATGCTGATAGAATTCATCAAAAGAGACATGAAGTGATTCTTCAATAATTTTGGTTCGTTTATTAAATATACGATAGGCCTTACTTCGTTCCGAATAACCGACAAATATTCCTTCATCGGCTTTTGGATCAAATTTGCCAAGCTGGTCTTTCGTATTTAAAATAAAACACTTGGAACCAAAAACTTTGAAGTATGAGATTTTAGGCTTTCTTTTGTTAAATAATTCATAAGGAGTATTCTTGGTAAGAGGTCTTATGGACACATGATTTAAAATATAACAGGCAGTTGCGACGGCTTCTGCCCAGAAATGTTTTGGTAAGGTGGTTCCATTCATTAATGTTCTTGCACATTCTTGTAAAGTTCGGTTCTTCCGTTCTACAACTCCGTTCTGTTGTGGAGTTTTGGAAAACGAAAAATTATGATATATACCTTTCTTTGTACAAAAACGTTCAAATTCATTATTTTCAAACTCTCCGCCATGATCACTTCTTATATTTTTAACTTTAATCCCTTTTGATTTTTGAATTCTTTTGACGAAAGATTTGAAATGATCGAAAGTGTCACTTTTATTTTTTAAGAAAATTGTCCATGTGTAACGAGAGAAATCATCAACAATTACAAGCACATATCGACTATGATTTATTGACTGAACCCTAGTAGGTCCAAATAAATCCATGTGTAGTAACTCAAGTGGTTGTAATGTTGATATGACTTTCTTGGATTTAAAAGATGATTTGGTCAATTTTCCTAATTGACATGCATCACAAATGTTGTTAACCTTAAAAATCATTTTGGGTAGCCCTCTAACTAGATTGTTTTTGGCTAGCTTGTCAATAGTTCTGAAGTTTATATGACAGAAGCGTTTGTGCCATAGCCATGGATCATTATCATTAGCCACAGGACACATATCTGAATTATGATTAATATTCATATTCAGAATATATATATTTCTGTCTCTATAACCTTCGAAAACTAAATTATGGTCTTTATCTAAAATACTACACTTATTATTTGAAAAGGAAATTGTAAAACCCTTGTCACATAACTGACTAATACTAAGTAAATTGTGTTTTAAATTTCTAACTAGCATGACATTAGTAATAAGAGGTAAGTTAGATGTACTGCAATTGCTCACATCGCCTTTGCCGATGATATAGCCTTTTGAATTATCTCCAAAAGTGACGGAGCCACCATCTGAGTATGTAATATTTGTTAATAAGCTCTTGTCTCCAGTCATGTGCTTCGAGCAACCACTGTCCAATATCCACTTTCCTCTTTTCTTAAGTGGGACCTGCAAAAAATAAAATTAAGTCCGTGGTACCCACTTTTTATAGGGTCCTAAGAGTTAGGTCTTAGGAGTCCAAACCCATATGGGTCCGGTATCCCCTTTATATATATAATTAGTATTAAGATGTACAGTATTCATGAATTGCTAAATGTATTTGTTCCTAATCAAATTGTTATTTGTTTTAGGAACCCATATTTTGATAGTCTTTGTATTTTTCTTTTGAAATTTCACAACTGGCTTTGATTTGGAATATAATAAACTAAGATTTTTCTTAGCTTCAGTTTTTTGTACTTTCTTCTTCCTTTTATTTCCAAGATGTTTCTTGGTTTCTTGTTTCTTATATCCCAAACCTTGTTTATTCGAAATAGATTGTGAACTTTCAATGATTTTTGTCAAATTTTCTCGACCTTTGTTATAGTTAGAAACATTTTGAGTAATGTTATCTAACTTAGTTTGTAAACTAGCATTTTCTAGGTCCAGAATTTTGACTTTTGCCTCAAGCTCATGATTTTCAGTAGTGAGAGCATCATTTTTCTCTTTTTGAGTTTCAATTTCTTGACTCAAAAGAACTAGTTGAGAGTCAACATTAGATGATGATTCTTGAAAATTTTCAAGTTCTTCTTCTAATATTTTCTTCTCGTCTTTTAACATATCTTGTTCAAATTCTGCTCTACTCAAATCTGCTTTGGCTTCTTTTAGCTGTCGTTTTATGTCTTTATATTTGACTATCAATTCAGCATTAATATCAAGCATTTCATCGAATGTAGGAATTTGTACCTCATCTTCTGTTGCCATGAAACATACATTTGCTTGTTCATCTTCCGTATCACTATCACTTTCTGATGAGTCTGTATCATCCCATGTTACCGAGAATGCTCGTTTCTTTGATTTGTCCTTCTTATATCTTAATTTGTCATTTTCTGACTTCTTCTTTTGCTCCGGACAATCCTTGTGCATGTTCCCCTTTTTGTGATAGTTGAAGCATTTTATAGAGGATGATGTTGGTTTACTTGATCCAGATTTCTTTCTGTTATAACGACTGGCTTTTTGCTGTTTTAGGAATTTTTTGAAACCTTTTGCTATGAATGCCAGATCTTCGTCTTCAGACTCTGATTCATTTTCGTCTTTTTCAGCATGAAATGCCACGTTTTTCTTTTCTTCTTTTTGTTCATTTCTAGTCTGCAAGTTAGCTTCGTAGGACATTAGATTTCCTATCAATTCATCTGGCTTCATGACAGAAAGTCATTAGCTTCTTCAATTGCTAATACTTTTCCTTCTCATCCACTAGTCAGAGAATGTAGGACTGTTGAAACAACATCAAAATCAGAATACTTTTGTCCTAAGCCAATAAGTGCATGGTGGATAGTTTGAAACCGTGAATACATATCATTGATTGTCTCATTTGGTTCCATTTTGAAATTTTGAAATTGACTTTTCAGCATGGCCATTTTGGCTTGTTTAACCTTGTTAGTACCTTCATGAGTGATTTTTAGCGTTTGCCAAATTTGATATGCAGTAGTGCAGATACTAATACGGTTATATTCATTTTGATCTAATGCACAAAACAACATATTTATTGCTTTTGCATTTACGGCTGCTGCCGTTTTCTCAACCGCAGTCCATTATGAATAATCAGTTGTTGGATTCACTATTTCTTTTTGAGTTGCATTCCAAGCATCATAACTATTTGATTGCATAAAGAATGACATACGTGTTGCCCAATAACTATAGTTAAGACCATTGAAAAATGGAGGTCTTTGTGTCGATTGACCTTCCTTGTAAGTGGTGTTTTGAGTGCTAGTACTTGCGTTATTTTCCATATTACAAGAATATATCAAATAACTGTGTTACGGTTATATGATGGCCGTGCTCTGATACCAATTGAAAAAAGTATGTTTACATGCTAGTGTACGAGTGCACGTACTAATATAGTACACACGGATCGTGTATTATGGAATATAATATAAATGCGGAAATAGATGATGGTAGCAAAGTAAATAAAAATAGAAAAATCATACCAGAGATTTTTATACTGGTTCGGAGCACCGTCCTACGTCCAGTCCCAGACTTTTATCTGGATTTTCACTATTAACTACCTCGCTTCACCCGGAGGAACAGGTTTACAACACCCGAGCAAACGAACGGGATTTCACGCCTCTAATACACTGAGGACTTCAACACTTGCCTCTTACAACACCGAGGACTTCAACACTTGCCTCTTACAACACCGAGGACTTCAACAACGATGAATATAATTGTTTGTTGACGGTATGTGTTCTTGCTAACACAGTTTTGTCACTTGTAGTACAAACTTCCTATAATCTTATCCTCAAAATATGTGAATGATGTTTTGTGAAGATTAAGGGAAGTATATTACTTATTGAATCAAAAGATATGAAATAATTTCAATGATTCAATAAGCAATTAAAATAATTGAGAGCTTTTAGAATGCAGGAGTATTTAGAAAGTAAGATCAGAAATTAGAGTAAAAAAATATGTTTTCATGTGTCTTGAATCAATGATTTAGATGAGTTTATATAGAGAAAAATGGTTGTAACTCTTTGTGAACAGTAGCCATTAATATATATGATCATTGATGAAAGGTAAGAGATGCAACCATTGGAGAAAGAAGTGTCTTTTGGAAAAGGTTGCTCTCTGTTTAAAAAACGGTCGACATGTCAAAAAATGGCCAGTAGACAGGATTTCAAATATATAGTCGTTATGTGCATGTGTGCACGTTCATTGTGCATTTTACACAGAAACGGTCGACCGCCTGATTTATTACCGGTCGACCGGTCCCTGTTAATTTGCTCAATGAATGTGCAATGCTATTCAAACGTATATATATCGATTATATTGAGGTGCAAGATTATTTGAGGATAGATTTTAACAACTTTATCACTATTACAATATCAAATAATCAACCTATAATCTAGAGTACCATATGTAGCTCTTTTGTGCCTCTTTATAGCCATGATGCCTGTGTTTTGTCGATCGCCTTTATTTCTTTGTCAGAAATCAAAAACTTCATAGAACCTGTGACTCAACAGTTTTGAAATAAATTGAGTAAGTAAAGAAATTTATTTCAAATGGGGTAAATTGGGAAATCAATTTGGTAATTGATTTAGTGTTTGAAATTGAAAATTTAAAGGAGAATGAGACTATGGAATTTATAAACTGGGTTTATAAAAATTAAAGTAATATATACCAGTGGATATTTGGAAGAATAAATTCACGATGGGAATTTATTAAAGGAATGAGTAAATTTGTTTAAAAATAAATAGTGATTTATTTTTAAAGATAGAAAGGGAAGAGTATTTCCCAGGATAGCCAAATACGTTTCAACGTAAATTTTTAAATATAAGTTATGTTGTTTTAAAAAGCATGTTTTAGAAAATTTATTATTCTTAAATGTTTAAATTCTGAAGTAAATATTTTTCAAATCTATTATCGTAGTAATTATTTAAAGGCGACTTGGTATCTTGTTTTAAAGGAGAAAATCTAGTTTTATATTTTATAAAATAACCTCATTTTAAATATTCTTAATATATATATTTTTAATAAAGTATTAAAGTAGTTTTTCTAAATTTAAATGTTAAAATATGTTTTATAATAAAGTGATTTAAATTACTTTAAAATCTAAGATGTTTGTGCTTGGTGACTTCAGTGGTAATCGAAAATATTTGGGAAATTTACTCCGTGAGAGAAAATGGTTTGAAACTGTTTTCAAAAAGGGATTGAAAAGTGTAAATATATCTTGCGAAGATATTTTGAGAACAATAAATAATTTGGAGAAATTATTTATGTTGATGGATATTTGTGAATGTTATTTAGTAGTTAAATAATCGACTTTCAATATTGGACAATGCGCTGATCGTTTCGAAGAGACCGGGATCGAGATTAATTTCTCGAGCACCACTTCGATCCGGTTTGTACGTTTTCGTGAGGAAGAATAGTTTGGATTCAAAGATGGAGCAGTGAAGTGCAAGGGCTAGTCGCTACTAATCCTGAGGTGATTCCAAAATGGATGTAGTAGGAGAAGTGCCTACGGTTCCGTTCGAAAACAGGACGGACTTGTATGGATGAATGCTTTCAGAACATTGTCAGGTGGGCGATGACCATTCTAAGGGATACGTTCTAAAAAGGTAAGCCTAGCCTCAAGCCTCATCAACCAGGAATGACTGAAAATCAGGGATTATGCAGCAAGGCTAGGTGGGTAGCGCCCATTAGGGTGAGGTCATCCCTGTCTAGATGTCCCTTTATTTCAGCTTAGTGGTGCTGTTGCTGATCCCAACCGTGGGGTGATCTTACTCGGGATTATCCGGTAAGGGAAAATCTGGGTCTTGTGTTGCAGGGGATTGGGAGTAATCCTCGGTACGGTGATCTAGGCCACGTACTGTGACAGGTGGTACCATAGTGCTTAGTCATTAGTTGGAAATCCATTCTCCTTATGCGCCTCTTACGAGTTTTGTTTGTATTACCCACTTTGTGGCTAGTAGCTGGAATTTAATAAATGTAACAATTTCAACTATTTGAATAAGTATTTGTATATAGACACTATTATAATATCAAAGGATTTTAATAAAAAGTGTTTCAACTATCGTAAGGTAATAACCCGACATGTTTATTTGTGGTGTCGTCTTATGAGATGCTTTTGTTTTCAAAAGAATTTTGAAACTTTAATAATCAATTTGAGTGTGATTTCTCATGCTGGTATTCCAGACTGACTCGGGTGTTATTTAACTGTAATTCTTGGGTCCGACCGAATATTATAGGATACAGGAAAGGATGCTGTGGAGCTCAGAAGATGAGTTGGATGGCGATACGTACTTCCGTATTTGTGTTAAATATTCCGCTGTGTATTCAGATTGTGAGGACAGGTTATGATTACTGTCCAGATGTGTGATATGTATACTCTGATGATGTAATGTATAAGCAAATGTTTTTGTTCTTGTGTAAAGATCATTGATTATCTATTATATTTTATTCCGCCGCGATGGTTAGAATCCGATGTAATTTTTTATTTTCTTCTTATACCTCTTCTTTTTTAACCCAAATGGTTCGTATTTCCGTACATCTTGAGTTGATTGATGGAGAATAGTGTCAACTGAAGGGGTACGAATTTGCGGGTCATTACATTCCTTTTATTAAACAAAAACCAATAAAAACAAGGCAAAATTGCCTTGACAAAGCCAAAGAAAAGAGATAACACAACACAACCAAATCCCAGTTAAACACATAGGGAAATACTCAAGAACAAACACCAAAATTGAAATCCCAAAATAAACCATCAATCATCATGCTTGAACATTAATTCCTCATGCAAGGAGTGGATCGACATCATCAACTTCCTCACATAAGCTAACTTCTTTTCTGTTCAAATTTTCATCCCCAACCAATGCAAGCATGCACTTTTTCTTTACTGGTTCTTCTGATGTTGTTAAATAAATGATTATTTGTTCCTCTCAAATTTCTACCACTACTTTCTTCAACATAAACAAAATGACAAAAGACACAAGTCCTCTCCATCCAGTGCTTTGATGGATAGGCTGGTTAGGTTTAGCCAATAAGAGAAGATTGCCACATAAGTACATTCAAAGAAAGATGAGAATTAGTTTCGTTCATGGACTAATAGAAGAAGTGGGATGAGGAGGACAAGAATCCTATGAAATACAACTAGCTTGAGTCAGGATTGCATACTTTAGAACCCTCCACAACATGAACTTATCCCAAAGGTTACTTCTTTTATCACATGGAAGACTACGCCAAACACAACTAGGCATGCTCACAATGTTCATTAAGTAATTATAAATATTTTCAACTTCGAACACCTTATCACTATCTGCCTGCACACAAGAGTTGTCAACATTTGAACTTCTTGTATCGGGATATAATAAGTTCCGGTGCTAGGATACTAGGAAAGAAGATAAGGTTGTGACGTATGATAGAGTTAGCTAGAGCTTGATCAACTATGCCTGCCTGGATCTTTGAGAGTAAGAAATCTCCTTGAAGTTAATATACCTTGGTTATAGCCAATATGTATGCCAAAAGTTACATCTATAGTTTTCATTAACTCTAATTTGAAAAAGAGAAAGAAGGATAGACTCGGCCTTTAGGATTCCTCTCGAACTCATGCTAAATCAACAACCGCAAATTTGACACATTTATTATCAATTAATCATCAACATCCACTTAAAATTAAATCGATGATAAAAGACAATTTTGAGAAAATCGTCTATTGAAATTTTTGATATTTCCATTACGTTCGGAATATTTGAGAAGCGAATTTTGATATATAATGTGACAAGGCTAGGACATGTTAGTTGAAATGGGTATTTCTAGGCCCAGAATTGCTTTAGATCTAAAATAACTAAATATTTGCTATAAAATGAGTCTTCCATAATTCAAACTGCCGCCAATTCAGTTTCTCCTCTCTATTCCTGAAATTCGCTGTAACACCCCTAATTTTTAATAACATTATTCAGAAGATGTAATTAGGTAAATTAAATAGAATAATGTACAGTGATAAGAAGATTGAGATTTGATAATAACCTAGAGGCCATGCTTAATTAACTCTAATAGGCTTATTAATGGTTAAATAATATTTCAATTAACATAAGGGCATTAGGGTCACTTTCACCCATATTTCCTACCCTTGTATTATTATCCCTATACCATTCACGTTCATTTTATCAGAAGCAAAAATAAATGTAAGAAAGAAAAAGGAAAGACGACAATTAAGGAGTAAGAAGAGAAGAGAAATTCAAGTGTAAAGCTTAAGATCAAGCTAGAAGAATCAATTTCAAATCAATCTCTAATTTCCTTATCCAATCTAAGGTGAATAATAATCACTACATCTCTTTTTTGGTTATTATATGATCATTGATTTTTAATTTAAGATTAAATCTAATATGATGATTTTTGATGATATGTTTGGATTCATAATATGTTTGATTTAATCCAATGGTTTAAATATGAGTATACATAGTTTTAGGGCAAAACTAAGAGTAAATGATTTTAAATGCCATGAAAAACTTATACGTTATGAGAAACATGATTTTAGAGTTGGGTTTCAATTTTTAGAATTTTCCAAGCCGTGGAGAATTAGTTATAAATATTTGAAGGGAAACATGTATTATTGGGTTTAAATTTTATTTTCAGTTGTTATATGAGGAATTTGGGTATAAATTTATATATATTAGATAAGATATTTAAAATGGATTTATGTGATTTTTGGGGATTTTTACTAAGTGATTTAGTATGAAAATTAAATTACTTTGAAATGGGTTCCTAAATGATTTAATTGCTATGTTAATTGGAAGGGCTTATTGTTAATATTATTCAGCTTTTAGATCTGAGAAAATGCGATAATTATTTGTAAAATAATTTGAATGTTAAAGGTAACCAATCAAGTATTTACATATAGGCAAGTTAGTTACAAAAAGATTACTTTTTTTGATAAAAACAGCCATTTTACTAACAAAAATAGGTTCCGCCACTTTCGAAAGGACCCTTTCGACTCAGACCTTCTGCTACCAATCAGGTCAAAACCTATCTAGTCGAAACCAATGGAGCTAAAACAATACACATGGTATCACTTAGTTGGTACAAAGTAGATTGGAAAAAGGCTAAAGGTAGGGTGTCGAAACATAGCTTCCGAAGGGGTCGAGATCTTTGATTTGTTTTCTAAAGAAAAGCGCTTGCCTGTTTACAAAGAGATTTCGAAGGACTCGAAAACAATTCTAGCAAGAAGGTATTTTAAAAAACTTTCGAAGGAGAGCTACCGCCTTTTTAAAGTAGTAGCTTCCGAAGGGGTTACTGTGATTTTAAATTAATACTTCGGAAGGGGTAGTTTTGACCAAGTCGAAACCCTTCTGTAATTTTAAGCTTTTCCATGGTATTGAAGATATCAATGCTGTAAAAAGGTACCTTTTGTTTTTATAGATATAAGCCACTTCCCATAGCTTTCGAAAGAGGGTTAATGGATTTGAAGGCATGGTTTTGAAAGTGGTTTCGAAGCCAATCCTCAAACATTTTTATTTATATAGCATAAGCTTTCGAAAGGATGGTTTCAACACCATCATGTTTTCCTTAAATAGTTTAATATGATAAAGAGAGGTTTCGAAAGGGGTACTTTTGCTTATGTTCACTTTGACCCAAAGGATATATTAAATATAAACCTAATGGCTACGGAAGAGATACTTCTAATGGTTTCGAAAAAGGGTCTTTCAATGTGTTCGAAAACGGCAATTTCAATTGGTTTTGAAGCTATGCTTCTAAAGTTAAATGTTGGCACTGTAATACATTTGCAATGTTTCGAAAGAAAGGTTTTAAAGTGTTCAAACGGCATGAGCCTAATGTTTTGAAGATAGATCTATATGCTATCTAAGGAGGGTATTCAATGAGGTCGAAAGCAGGGTTTCGAATGGCTTTGTAACCCAAACTCATTTTTAAAGGAAAAACCCATGGCTAAATTAAAGTAGCTTTGGAATGATTTTAAGAAGAAGCTTTCCTTGATAAAATTTTAATATTTGAAGAAGAAGCTTTCCTTTGATTTTACTGAAAAGATCTATAAGTGATGAATTTGGCCAAATTTTTACACTATTATCAAATATGACGTGTTAACGCTAATATTTGAATTGTTTAATATTGATTGCCGACTAAATTTACACATTTGGGTCTCACGACTGCATTTGTGAATTCTTCGAAAAATCACATGATTTAATTGGTTTATAAAGTATTATAAATTAATTAAATTGAGTTATATTGAAGGATCCAAAGTACAAGAATTAAATTGAGATTTGTTCCGCTGTTGATGTTATCTTTTCTGTCCGCCGTTATTGTCTTGTATCATATCTCTGATGTATATTGATATTCATCGTATCATCATTGTACCAGGATATTGTATCAATGTTGTATATTGATGTATTCTTTTTCTTCCGATGTGTTGTACTTAATGTGTTATAAGCTCCGGCACGACTCGAATTTCAACGTTTGAATCTGCGGCATTCAGGTACAAGTGGAGTACGGATGTCGATTTTCGAACGCTGAAATTTGGACCGTGACGGATTCAATACTACTTTATTACTATTTTGGTAACATCTCTCTCGGTTCAAAGATCGAAGAGTTATTCAAGTCTGAAGATGCTATAGGATCCATCGTATCCAAAGTACAAGAATTTATCTTGAGATACGATGGATCCTATAGCATTCAAGTCCAAAGTACAAGAATTTATCTTGAGATACGATGGATCCAAAGTACAAGAATTCCTATAGCATTCAAGTCTCAAGATAAATTCTTGTACTTTGGATACGATGGATCCTATAGCATCTTGAGACTTGAATAACTCTTCGATCTTTGAACCGAGAGAGATGTTTCCAAAATAGTAATAAAGTAGTATTGAATCCGTCACGGTCCAAATTTCAGCGTTCGAAAATCGACATCCGTACTCCACTTGTACCTGAATGCCGCAGATTCAAACGTTGAAATTCGAGTCATGCCGGAGCTTATAACACATTAAGTACAACACAGCGGAAGAAAAAGAATATATCAATATACAACATTGATACAATATCCATGTACAATGATGATACGATGAATATCAATATACATCAGAGATATGATACAAGACAATAACGGCGGAAAGAAAAGATAACATCAACAGCGGAACAAATCTCTAATATGGAAAGTAGTCTTCAAAAGAGAACGACAGCACCGGTAATCTCCATCTCCAAGGCACCAATCCAGAAGTAGCTCGAACTCCCAATAACGATGCACTAAGCTAAGCAAGGTCAGTCCTGATCCAAAGACTGAACTAGCTCCGGATAATCTACTAAACATGACTATCTGAAAAACCCAACTCTAGACTGCCCGTGTGGGAAAATTATGGACACCCAGAGTTTAGGAAAGGAACAATAAACTCCAGATCAGTCCTGGGACTGGTATGACCAAACAAAAACATTTGGTCTTCAAAAACAAACAAAAGAATTTAAATTTGAAATCCGCAATGCTTTTTAGAAAATGAAACTACCATAAGGCTCCCTCCACACACACAATGCAAACGCAGAATTGGAGGAGATTTCTTCTTATGATAGTCAAATATGCTTGATACGAGAAAATTTCTTTGATATTATTACTAGTGCGTAGTGCATAAAAACCATTTCGAAAGTATAATATAAATCCTAGCCAGCATAGACATTCCGAACTATGCCTACTATAGCTACCATCTAAACAGTGGTGACCACCATAAGTAAATGGTAGGTTCTACAACTAAAACCGTACAAGGCGCGTATTGAAGATTGGGTTTCCAATGAATGGTCAGGCTAAGGAACTTCCTACTTCCACATGGGTACGCCTCTGGCGGGACGTCCCGAGAACCTAACTGAATCTCTGCCAACACAAGGCCGGGTTACCTCTGTAACTAGGTAACTACTACACGAGCGTGCCATCCCCGGTCCTTTGGGACCTTTATCCGAGGTACCTCTAATCCAACAACCACAAAGCAATCACAAAGTAGATCTGCAGTATCTACATGAGTAAGCATCTGGGCTCCATACCATGATACCATCCTTTCCCAGAAGGGAATGACAAACCCTAAAGGGCACGACCCTCATAACCTTGCCGCATCTTTCCTGTTTCGACCATTTCCAGGGTGTGAGGTCCTGACGCAGTCTCGTCCACAAAGCTACGCTTTATACAAAAGCCATACTTCGATCAAAAAATGATACACAGCAGCACTCAACATGCCACATTACCAAATTTGGGAGTATATCGCTGATAAATATCAACTACATAACATCTGAGCTCGTACGTCTCAGAGAAGAGTGTTAAGCTAAGAGAATAAATTCTCCGCCACCAAGCAGAAATGTATTTGATAGAGTTCAGTTTAATATCTCAATGTGTAATGTCGGACATACAACCATACAAGTCTATCCCGGGTTTGAACAAAATCGAAGGCACTTTCGAAGAAGCCCTTGCAATCCGAGTATCCACAATCCCGATCAGACTTCCCATCACTTAGGGAATCTCTATACCGTAGCTACTCGGTGTAGAGATAATCGATAGGTTATCCTAACGTTCTCGAAGATATCCGATCTTCATCACCGGTCTTCAAATTCAACCCATAACGTCGTATAACTATTCGGAATGGGTTATATGACACAAGGTCCTTTCCCGACTAAACTGAATATTGAGCGCAATATTTAAAAATATATGGATATGGGATTTCAGTTAAGTCACAACTTATAAAATCCAAAACTTCCCTTTCAAATGGTTTAAACTAATTACCATTTCAAATCTTTTAACAAAAAGATTCATTTCACAAAGTTCACCCAGTTTCATAAAGATCTATCCATAGATTTCAAAACAATTTCCATTTCAATTGGATTAACTCATTAAATCTTTAAATTAAAGATTAATCTTATAGCTTTCAAACCCGTTTCCAAAGATTTATTCATAACTTGGAAAACTATTTTCATTTTAGACTTGACACCCTTTTTACACAAATTGGAAGTTCATTTCTTATGTGAAAGCTTTTATTATTTGAAAACACATAGGTTTCGTTTTGGGAAAAACTGATTTCATTTATACAAGTTAAAATCTTTGGGTTAAATTCAAATTCCCAAAACAACACTTTTAAAATGGTTTAAAAACCCATATAAGCATATTTATAAGTTGAATAACCTTTTTAAACCCTAGTTTCCAAATCATAGAATTCAATTTCAAATATTGAATTCAAATTTAAATAAAATTATCTAAATTTCAAAACTCAATCAAGTTATTCAAAATAACTTTTATTTTTTGAAATTCATTTTCAAAAGCTTTCAATTCTAATTCCAAAACTATTTTGGATTCAAAAATTCCATCTTTAAAACTAGTTCAAAATCTGTGACTTTACCCATTTCCACGCTCAATCCATATTTGTGTGTGTATAAGTGTGGTCCAGGGGTTTTACACAATAAAAGTGCCACATCATCAATCAGCACAGATTCAAATACAGCAATATATTTGATAAGTGGTATAAACTATAATGCTTATATTTGATAAGCGGTGTAAACCATAACGCTTATCTTTTATTCACAGATCACAAATATATATCACAGATAATAAATTACATTAAACACAACTTCAATCATATCAAAGCACATCATATATCAGGGATATCACACAATTAAAAGCATCCAATTCAATCCATACACTCATAAGTAAGATCAGTTAATTGTTTGATTAATTCAAATCAGATTTAATTACTTATGAAAAATTTACTAATCCTGATTAATTAATATAAATAAATCACAAATCATTTTGATTAATTATTCTTTAATCATTTATTAATTAACCATTAACAATAAATTAATTAAACTGTAATTATTAATTAAACAACCTTTAATCATTAAATGATTATCCTTTAAATTAATTTATTATTCTTTAATTAATTATTCTTAATTAACCACATTAATTAATTAATCATATTAATTAGTTATCCTTAAATTAATTATTGTTTGATCACTTGGTTAATCAATCTTTAATCATAAATTAGTTACTTTTAATTAAGTAGTTATCTCTAAGCAATTAATTACCCTTAATTACTTAATTAATTTTTATTAACTATCTTTATTAATAAATCATCCCCTAAATACTTTCATTTATTTATCTTTAAGTCCTTATTTAATTAATCCAAATCATGTAATTATTTTACCTTAATTCTTAATGGATTAATAAAATTTAATAAATCACCTTGATTAAAACAAATAACCCTTTAATTTAAACATATTGCTAATTAATCTCCTATCTTAATAATTAACTATTAAATTCTATTTGAAAGCATTAAAATAAAATACACAATATATATTATTTTAAAAACAAATCAATTTTTTTTATGTTTAACTTAAAAATTAAAATTTTGAAACTTTGTTAAAAACTCATTTAATTTTCATTTTAACTTCTAAATTATGCTTAATAAATTTGAAAACTTTATTAAATTCATCATTAGTACACCCTCCTATATTGGTCAAAACTTGCTTCAACATTTAAATAGTTTAAACTTTGTTAGATATTTAACTAAAATAAAAAAAACTTGTTGTATTATCACTCCCCAAGCCACACATTCATTTACCCGAGCAAAACCCACAAATTCACGAACTCGACTTCGAGTTCTTCCTAGAACAACCTGAGTAGAATCAATTTTTTCAAAACTTAAGTCTTCTAACTATTTACTTGGTATATCAAAAACTTACTCGAGTTGAAACTCGATCTGTCTCGCTACTCTCTCGGAGCTTTCTTCGAGTTTACGCGATTAAAATCTCGAGACCGTCCCCAGTTCTGCTCTTCTTCTTCCTCCTTAATTTCCTGATACACAAAACACACGTGTACACGATGCACACCAATCTGGCCATCACCGATCATCACCAATCCCTTCGACATGTCATTTACGACCATCTCCACCCACTAGACCACCCATCACCGTGAGATCATTAGAGAACATGAAAACAAGCTTCTCAACTCGAAGCCTCCATAAAAAAAGTTCAACAGAATCGCCTACCCACAACGAATCCTAACACTAGACGATCTGCTGCCTTAACCAAAGATGCGTATCGAACACTCGAAACCGTTCCTCCACATGCGATTCGTTCCGATGCAAAGTCGACGCCGCGATCACCTCAGAAACGACCCAGAAAAAATTAAGCTTCGAAACCCTACTTCGCCTGTACACAGTCACCACGGCCAGCATTGATATCTCCACTAATTTTTCAGTGTTCCTTGATACCATGACCATCACCACGCCAAACCCCGGTCATCCAAGCGTCACCGAACAACAGCAATTGACCGATAACCCAATTTCGAACAACACAGAAATTCACAACCCATACTTAGTTAAAAATAATTAAATTCATACCTAAATTCGTGATTTTCTCATACAAATCAGATTATATAATCTGGAGATGAATTTTTAGACATTGATTTTTCGCTTATTATTTTTATTTTTACTGTAACCTTAAATTTACAGACTATTTGGTAAATAAAATTTCATAAAACTATTTTAAAAATAAGATTACATAGTTACAAACCATTTCCTTTCAAAAATCAAAGTCTAAAAGTGATTCTTTTGGGAAGATAGGAAATTTCTAGTTGTTCTTGCCAGAAATTTTAAACTTGAATTTAAAAAACTGTAACTCTAACAGGGACCTATATATGTATATCTGAACACACATATATCATCATAACATGCATACATCGCATAATCATGCAAGCACATCTGGATTTAAAGTTTTAAATAAAGGAGGTTTGCTCACTTGGAATGTGAAGATAGAGTTTTGCCAGTATAATTTTTCTTTAATTTTTTTTGAAGCTTAGATCTGCAAGTTGTAAACAAAACTCTTTGCTTATTCACTGATTAACAGTCTTCAGATTAAAACTTTTTAAAAGAATTTTACTTGCCTTAGACTATTTCCAGAAATTTTGCACTGTCTCTGGCCAACTGCAGCTGCGTTTTCATTTATAAATCTGCAGTTTTGAATTTGTTTTACGTTAAAAATTTGATTTTGAAATTACAAATTCATTAAACTTTAGAGTTAAAAATTTACCTGAGATTGATCTTGCTTGAAGTTGGATTAGTTATGTTGCTCTTGATTCCCAGGTTGAGAACTTTTGCATTGATCTTCATTTTTCTTTTAAATTTCCAGCTTTGAGTTGATATTGCACAAATTTTTGATTGCTTCAGGAAATCTTAGAGTTGAAAGAAAAACTGAAGCTTTTCATTGCTTGATAATGTTGACTTTAATTTGCATATTTGATTCAGATTTTGATTTGGTTAATATTTGAGATATGAAGATGATGATCAACCTTTTATTATTTTTTTTAGTTTTAAACATTGTTTCAGATTTGAGATCTCAATCTAATGTTACTGTATTTTCAGATTGGCTGAAAAGTTATATGATTGCATATGGGGGAGCTCAAGAGTTTCTATAATTTTAAATTCCATTATTTTGTTCAATTAAATATGGTGAATGCCATTTGTAAAAATCATCATGATTATGAAATCTAAACACTTGTAAATTTTATACTTACATATGTATGTTTGATATTTATAATTTTACAAAGACAAAAGAATTTTAAAAATAAATTTTATATCATATCACTTAAGTCTTTTATGTACATAAGTTTGCGTTTTACATTTTCATGTTAATAACACATAAATACGACTTTATATTATTTTCACATTTACATAAATATAATTTTTTCTCTTTTATTTATGTATGTGTTGTGTTTTCTTTTATATCTATATTTACACAAACAAAATTTTACCCTAATTAATTTTCACATTGCAACCTTTAATTTTGTTCAACATATTTATACACTAATATATTTATATAATTTACATTCATACATTTTTAATTGTTTATTTTTGTACAACTTTTAAAAGAAAAGAAGGATTTAAAAATTTGTTTTCATATTAACAAATAGTTACATTTATTTATATAAGAGAATTAAATCCTAAAAATAAATCTTTTGAAATTTATTACTTCTTCCAAATATTAATATAATTAAAAAATTTAGGAAACAACTATCGTTAACATTTTATTAATCTCAAAGCTTTTAATTGCTATTTTATTTTTAATACATTTTATTTTGAAATTCAATATTTGTTTATAAGATACTTATCCATAAATTTCAAATTAAATTCCTATTTATAATCAAAAATTATTTATTTATTCTAGAAATCTCTAATTAATTCACAATTTATTCTCAAAAATTAATTTAATTGCCAAATTGAACTTGGTGAATTTTTAGGAATGTTACAGAATCAGTACAATGAAGTATGAACCGATTCTATATAATTGTGAATAAAATAGAATATAATTTTCATGATAATTTTCAAGAGAGTGAGGAGTGGGAAGAAAGTAAGTAATTAATTATCAAAAATTTATTTGCACTCTTCTTTATATAGTAAATTAACAGATGTTTCAATTCATGAAAGGTTGTGTCACATAGACACTTCTATTCAAAATTGAAAAACCATTTGGTGGCATGTATGTCGACATATCTCATATACTTATGTCGGCACATGCTAGTTAAAAATAAATTTTGTTTTCTTTAAAATGTTTTGAAAATTCCTATACTTTAAAATATTTTGAATGTAGATTTAAAAAAATCTGAGCTTAAAAAAACATTTATAATGTATTTAAAATATATTTTGAAATTAAAATAATTTAAAAATATTGAAGATCAGGAATTAGTATAGAGATCAGAAATTGCTATCCAGGACTTTAACAATATTTATTAACGACTCTATACAGTAAGTTATAACTTTGAGATCTTCATTTCTTTGACTTTGAACCCATGAGACTTCATATCTTTACCTTGAGTCTTCATACTGCATAGATTTCGATTACTACCTGTATAATATTACGCACTACATACTATATAATTGGTCAAAATATTAGTATCTATATTTTCTATGGTTATATATGGTTATTGTCATCCAAACCAATTGTCGAAGTATTAATAATCTCTTCCGTTTTGATGATGACAACTATTAAATACTCATGTATAAAATATGCTATAACTCCTTCTGAGTTACATGACTCCCCCTGAATATAAGCATGTGTATATTTTATATTTTTGCCTCCTTTGTCATCAACATAAATTTGGGAAATTTTTTTAAGTGAAATACTTATAAACTGTAGGGTCAAAATAAATGATTTTGGACTAAAGTATAATATATGATTATGATGCAATATGATATGATGATTAATACATGAAGACTTTAAATAAATAAGATAAGATAAGATAATTTTTATTTATTCAAATCAAACTATACAAGTCAAACTAACAATCCAGACATATATATCTAAACAAACCCAATTAGTTCAAAACCTAATAATACTAGCAATCCAATCATACATATCTAAACAAAACAAGTAATTCAAAATCTGATAATACCAACAATCCAAACCTAGACAAGCCAAACTTAAACGTGTGAATTAATGCGTTTTGATTATGGGAGAGTTATGGATAGGGTAATAGGGATAGTGGAGACAGAAGTTTCCTTTTTGTTCCATAAGATTTCCATCACGATCAAAGAAAACTTTGCCTACACACTTGACTTTATCATCATCTTCAACATTATCCTCATCTTCCTCATCATCCATGAGATTGTGAATGATAGGATTAGGAGTTTCCTCTTCGATCACTATTGGATTTGCTTCACCATTCAATAGATGCTTTTGAAAGTTGCAAATGATTTTCCCTTGCTTTTCTCGTTCCTTTAAGAGACGTATTTGGATGACCTCTATTTTTGAAAGCATGTTATGGACATACTTTAATTCATCCTCTACTTTAATTACTTTGGTCATGGTGGTATTTTAGAAGGGGCCTAGAGTGGAGGTATTGTAGTCTAAGGGGGTGGTTTCTTCTCTTTACCTTTCGGAAATTGACCTTTTTTTAGAGTTTTCAAAAAGAAGAAGACGGGGAAATGAGAAAGAATTCAAAATTTGGTGGTTATATAATTATATTTCGATTTTGATTTTTTGAGGGAAAAACAGTTTTCAAAAATTTGTAGTGTATGTCGACATATACGTAGTGAGTACATCAACATACGTAGGTAAATTTTAATATTTTTATTTTCTTATAAATTTAGAATTTAAAGGCTATTATACTTATATATTTTAGAGAAAGAACATATTCCTAATTCTCTGCTAAGTTTAATAAAAAATATTTGAGTTAAAGATTCTGTTAATATATCGACTATTTGATTTTTAGTATTTATAAATTCAAGTGAAATGACTCCTTTGTTTACATTATCTCTCGGAAAATGGTGTCTTATGTCTATATGTTTGGTTCGAGCGTGATGCGTTGGGTTTTTAGATAGATTTATTACACTAGTGTTATCACAATACATTGGAGACTTAGTGAAATTTAAACTTTTAAAGTTTGTTGCATGTGGATAACCCATTGACATGCTAATGCAGTAAAGATATATTTGGATTCTGTTGTAGATAGAGATATAGAATTTTGTTTTTTGCTAAACCAAGAAACAAGAGAGTGTCGTAAAAACTGACTAGTTCCACTTGTAATTTTTCGGTCTGATTTACATCCGGCATAATCGGCATCACTATATTAAATTAAATCGAAGGAATCTTCCTTTGGATAGAAGAATCCATAGTATAGTGTGTTGTCTACATATCTTATTATTCGTTTTATGGATTTTAAGTGAGTTTCCTTAGGTTGAGATTGATATCTTGCACAGAGACAGAGAGTATGCATTAAATCTGGTCGACTGGTAGTCATATAGAGTAAGAATCCTAACATTTCTCTATACAGTTTTTGTTCTACATCTTTTGAGTTTTCTTTCTTATTTAATTTCTCATTAGTTACCATGGGAGTTAGCTTACCAATAGTATTTTACATACCAAATTCTTAACTAAATCCTTAACATATTTTTCTTGACTTATAAAAATACCATTATTAATTGTCTTATTTGTAATCCTAAAAAGAAAGTTAGTTTTCTCATATGGCTTATTTCAAATTCCTTGGTCATTATATCTGAAAATTCTTTGTTTGATTGTTCATTTATTGATCTAAAAGTAATATATATATATATGTGTGTGTGTGTGTGTAGGTATATATTTGTGTAAGCTAAATATCATTATTATTTCTTTTCTAGATAAAGTACTATCTATTTATCCTATTTCAAAGTTAAATTATAATAAATAGGATTTAAGTCTATCGTATCATCTATAGGAGCTTGTTTTAAACTATATAAGGCTCTTTTTAATTTATAAACATGATTTGAAAGTTTTCATATTTAAAAGTGGAGGTTTTTCAACATAGACATCTTCCTCAATAAAGCTATTTAAAAAGGAACTTTTTACATCCATTTGAAATAGTTTAAAATTATTTTGATTTGCAAAAGTGAGTAGAATTCTAATGGCTTCTAATCTAGCTATAGAAGCAAAAGTTTCATCAAAATCTATACCTTCATTCTGACTATAACCTTAGCAACTAAATGTCCTTTATTTCTAATAACTTCGCTTTGTTCATTCATTTTATTTCTATAAACCCATTTAGTTTCTATTAGAGACCTATTTTCAGGTCTTGGGACTAATTCCTAAACATTATTTCTGGCAAACCAATTCAGTTCTTCTTGCATAGCAAGAATCGATGAATTATCTAATGATGCTTCATTTGAATTTTTAGGTTCATTAGTTGAGATAAAAGCTACATTACTCATTTTATGTAATTGATTTCTTATAAAACAAGCTCTATATTTCCTAGAATAGTTTCTATAAGATGATCTTTCAAATATTTTGTTCTTTTATTTGGATGCGAATTTTCAGAGTTATTATCACTTTCATCATTAGTGATTTCACTATTTGTAATTTCATTAATTTTGTTAATATTTTTTTTCTTCATCAAACTAGAGTTATTGGTTTTAAAATTTTGATTAAATGAAATATTTAATGTTTCTTCAATGGTGTTAGTTCTGCTATTAAAAACTCTATAAGTTTAATCCTATTATAATAACCAGTAAAAATTCCTTTATTTGATTTAACTTCAAACTTATCTAAATTATCTTTTTTATTTAATATAAAACATTTACTGCCAGTAGCTCTAAAATAACATACTTTAGGCTTCTTATCATAAAATAATTCATAAGGAGTTTTCTTTGCCAAAGGTCTTATTGATATTCTATTTAAAATATAGCATGCTGTAGAACTGCTTTAGCCCAATACTTTTAGGTAAATCACTGTCCTTTAGCACTGTCCTAACGTATTCTTATATAGTTATATTTTTACGTTCTACCACTTCATTTTGTTAGGATGTTCTTAGAAATGAAAAGCTATATGTAAATCCTTTTCTTATTGTAAAAGTTTTCAAAATTTTCATTTATCGAACTCTCCTTCACGATCACTCCTAATCGTTCTAATTTTAGTTGACATTTGATTCTGAATTCTTTTAGTAAAATTTTTAAACATTTCAAATGCTTCACTTTTATGTTTTAAGAAAATTGTCCATGTAAATCTAGAAAAATCATCTACAATTACAAAAACATATCTATTATGATTTATTGTTTGTATTGCAAGAGTCTAAAAAGATTTACATATATTGTTTTATAAATGAAATTCAAAATTATATACATACATACATACATACATACATATATATATCTATAATGAATTTTTTTTCATTTTGTGTTGACTCATGTTAGTCATGTAAATCACGTAATACAAATTATATTATATTTGATGTTAAATTTTAATTGTACACATATGTAAATAATTAATTGTTCATTTTAGATATGATTCAAATTATGGAAATTTTGTATGTTTTTTTATCAAAGCTAGCCGGTTTTTTAAGTGGACCATCCAGTTTATATTAATAAATAATATAAAAATAGGTGAGAGGCAAAGGCACCCTATTAGCTACAAGAACTCACACTACACTTACAAACCACATAAGGGAGAAGTTGCAAATAGAGTTACAAAGATAAGAAATTGCCAAAAGGTGTAACTAAAAGAAACCTAAGCAGGAAAAGGATCCGCTAAACCAAACTCAATACCATCGTCCAAATCAACATGCTCTAAAGATTTGGAAGGAGAAGCTGGCATAACAGGACTCACATCTTTAGACACAGAGACAACCGCATCAATAACTGGAGCATAAAACTGAACGGGAGCGGAGGCAATATAGGACTTTAGCCTAGAGAGAGCATCCGGGTCTGGGGAATAGTCTGAGAAAAAGGGGGAATTTCCGAAGGAGGAGCAATCGGGTTAGGAATTGAGTGTTTAACTTGCCAAATGCGAGGATAAGGTTTCTGAATGAGAGCTTTGGGAGGTGGGGAGTTGGCTACACCATCAACATGATGATGTTTACAAGGAGGAGAAGTATGACCAAAGTAGTGGCTGAAGGTATAGATCGGAGGAGACCATTGATATTCAATGTCAACTCGTCCAATAAGACTCCTAGAAAGGGCAACCGTAAGGCGAGAAGGTAGGAGCCGCATGGGGGTAATTTCAATCATTATTCTTGCAAACCTGAGCCTATCACGACACTTGGTATTTTCGTCAAAATAAATCAACTCACTTATATTACACGCTAACTAGTCTAGGCCTACCAAAGACTGAAGAGAAGACGGAACATTTGGGAACTTATCTAAAACTGGGATGGACAATACATGCTTTCTAGCAGAGTCAACAGAAGGACTCCATGCAGTGATTATAAACACTTTCCCATCAATCATACAAGGATCTACCTCTAACACTTTACGCCTCTCATTTGGACCGAGAAATCAAAAATGAACATGTATTTGTCAAATCTAACCTTAAGCGACCCCTTAATTTCCATTTATTCTTAAGGTAATTCTTGACAATGGAATACTTGAGACCATTGTCAAGGAAAAAACCTACAAAAGAGTCCTTCCAAAACAAAACACCCACAGCAACGACCAGAATACTTAAGATAATTTTGTATGCTTTTAACTCATTAAAAAGGAAATTTTGTTTATTATAATGATTTTGGCCATTTATAAATTTTTTATACAAAATAATACATATACATATGTTATTTTATAATGTAAAATTGATTTTGAATGCATACTCAGTTTGCTTAATTTTTATTATCTTTTATGTATAAACATTCCTTTATTTCAACTACGATTTAAATATGTAATTTTATATAATATACATCAAATTTTGATATAAGATACACGTATGAAATATAAAATAGATCTAAATGTGGTTTAAGATTATTTGATTAGGCATTTAAAAAGAAATGAGAGTTTTCTCTCTTAATAACTCATCTACATATTTTACACATTTATATATTGATATATTAATATATTACTTGCATATGCATAGGTTTTTAAGCAAACTCAAGCTAGAATTGTTATTTATAGTGCTATTAATGGATGTTAGGATGAGATAAGACACATGCATGTATTTGTTGAGCAAACTCAAGATACATGCATTATAATTAGGCTATCGAGAAATGATATGTTAGATTGAACAGTCTCTATTGATTAGTTAAGAAAACTCAAAGTCAAGGTCGAGTTTATGTCAAAGACCACAATTCGAAGTTGTATTTAAGACAACTCACAAATTGTTAATCATCGCTCGTGGCCCTATAATTTGTGAAGCAAACTCAAGGTTAGAATCCCAAGGCAAACAAGTTCTAACACTCACTAAATAAATTAAAAGGTTTTTACATTCTTTTTAGGGTTTTGAGAAACATAAAAATATAGTGAGAGGTTTATTACAAAAATGAAATTATTACATTTAACCATTCTAATATTGTTAGAATATGTGCTATACAAAGTTAAATGATACACTTCAAAAAATTTGTGCAAATAATGAAACAGTTAAAGTTATTTATTTGTTAAAATATACAAATGAATCGAATTACGATCGACAAAGATATATAATATATATACTTAGTAAACATCCTGTTGGCATGTTTTCACTTCAAGTTACATGCAAGATCCAAATTAGAAACTACTAAATACATTCATACAGTTTACCACTTAGGTATTTATTTATCCGGGACTATGTATTGTCTTCTATGAGTTTTGAACTCTAAAGCAATATAAGAATATGGGTATTTGATTCACATTCAAACATATACAAATGTTATATGGTGAAGAGTCATATTATATGAAATCTCAATGAAATTGGTTCATTTTAAATAAGTAAGTAAACCATAGAGTGATATCATGTATTCAATATAATTGAATACGATGAGGATCTTATTATGCTAGAAGCAACACAGACCAAGAACTACTAAACAAACCTAGAAATTTGATCATTGTGATGTCGGATTGATCATTTTACTTTTGTACAAATTATACGATATCCTTAGATATTAAGGATTTTCGAATACACTTTTGTAAAGAGTTCATTGCAGTCTCGTAGTAAGGGTTTCCTTTCAAATGGTTCGACTATTTGGAAATGAAAGAGCATGTCCAATAGTGGATGTATTATACATGCATTTGGGATGAAGAGAGTGAATGTTCTTCTCTGCTTCATGAAGAGACATCAGAAATAAGAACTGTATACTAATAGATATTTAATATGGAATGATAGATGCGATTTCTATTCCAAATATATTTTTCTTATAGAAAATTATTTTCTATAAGAGTTATTTCTTTGAAAATAAGTTTTGATATAAAACTATCGACTATAGATGTAACGACGCATATTTTTGGTTATTTTAAATTATTAAATTCAATGTAATTATCGGATAAATAAGGGTAGAAATAAACTTTAATGATTTATTAACAGTGGTTTATTACATATTGGAAATTATTTGAATAATTTAATTCTGGATATAAGGTGATTTAAAATGATATCAGAAATTGTTTTAAGTTTTATTTAAATATAAACAAGATGGGTAACATCTAAATTTGGATTTTTATGTAAAAAAAAATTATATTAAAAATTGAATTTTATATTTTAAATTAACGAGTAAAATAGCCATTTTGGCCACTATCTCGGATTTCGACTAAACCAGTTTCATCGAATCCGTAATGGTGAATTACTGTAGGATTTCAAATTTCGTAGCGATCAGACTTGTCGTTTGACCGTGTGAGCTTGAAACGCATAGAAATTTAATTTTGAATTTAATTAAAATAATCGACATTGAAAAGCCATCTTCCACATACGATCGAATTAGACTTCGGGACTAGTTCTATTGTGTTTGGTATGGGGGTAAAACATTATGAATTCTTGGCGGCACGTTTCATTTGGAGTTCGGAATTTCAGACGATTATAAGCGAGATATTTTATAATTTAAATAATCATATATATATTAATCAACCGATACTATAATCACGTTTCCCAAATGCATATCTATCTACGTCATTCCTCTTTTCTTTAAATTCAAAAAAAAATCAGCCTCCATCAGAAAAATAAAGAAAATCAAATTTCCATCATCTCGTTCAAAGCACGTCGCGTTCCTTACGCCTACCCGTACTCCTTTTCCCCTCTTTTATTTCAAATCACGTGTCAGGAAATCAGAAAAAAAACAACTTCAAATAAAAAAACAAACGACCGCATATCGCGTTCGATTTGCGAACTGCCTAGAGATGAAGGCCGTAGTCTTGAGGGGAAGGCAGCGAACAATATTGGGGAGCTCGATTTCGTTTGATTCGAGATTTTGGTTTTAGGGTTTTGGAGTTTCGCTTGCTCGCCCATGCGGCTATAGGGAGGAGATCGACGATCTGGTTGAGCAAGCGGCATGCATGGGGAGGTGCGATGGTGAGGGGCGATGTGAAGTGGACTTGGCAAGCGGCAGTGGAGTTCAGCGTCCATTCGATGGTAAAAAAAATATAGGAGCAGAGAATCGGAATTGAGCAGAGGTAGATGAAATCTTTCATGCGTGTTTAGGTTTGTTTTTTTTCTTTCTGTTAATTAGTATGTAAATTAATCGATAGTAACCAAATTTTTAATATTTCATACGAGGTCTGTTACGGATGAAATGAGTTGCAGTGCATTCTCATCGACGCCATCTACGATTTGGGACCGAGTTGGAGTTTATTTGGAGCTGATTTTTTTTTTCCGTTTCAAATAGGAAGGTGAGTGTTTTATACACTCACGTTCGACTATTTTATTTTAATGTTAGTTAAATTATACCGTGAAGTGATTTTAATTTATAGATAGTTGTGGATAAATTTAGTTAACATCCAATTGACCTCTGAATTAATTAATAGGATTTGAATTGATAATTAAAGTCGAATAGAATTAAACTGCTAGAAAAATCCTTAATTTTTGATAATTGATCAATTTTTCTGCTTATTGACTTTATAAATGATTGGTTGTGATGGATGTTATTGGTTGTTAATTTGGATGTTTATTTATTATGATATATCAATTTATCACTCTGTACATTATGTGCAGTATATTAAATTGTAAACTGAATTAATTCGAATAAATTAAGAAATAGGTCGACATGATATATACCTATGACATCTATTTGGATTGAAATGATATATACCTATAATCGAAATTAAGTTGAAATAATTTATCCACTTGGCCATAGGTTAGAAAATTATATACGGACACCGGGTTGGTTAAACTAAATGATTTTTTTGAAGTTGTTTGAAATTATTTAAATGAATTGATTTTTAAGAATAAAATCAAATTTATGGAAATTGAATTATTTTGAATTGAAGCCAAAATATCGGAATTTAAACTTGGTAAACGAAATTGTTTAATTAATTGAAGTTCAGTTTTTTAAGTTTAAAAATTGAAATACGGCGTAAATTTTCGAAAGTCAATTTGTTTTACAAGATTTGGTCTTTTATTCGAACTTTGAATATTTCTATGAAAAGTGGATATGAGATGATATTTAAATTTGAGTTTAAAATTGAAAACTTGGATTTAAAATTTGGTGTTGGAAGTAAATTTGATTCAAGTGTTTAAATCGATATTTTGAAATTGAATTTGGAATTGAAACTGAAATGGGAAATTTTTTGAAACTGAAATGTAAATTAATTGAAATTGGAAGTGGAAATTAATTTGAATTTGGAAATTTACATTAATTTGGAATTGGAAATTATTGAGAAAGTGGGATTTAAATTAGTTTGGAAATATAAATTGAAAGTGAAAGGAATTTGTGAATTAAAATCGAAATTTATATGGAATCGAAATTTATTCGAATTGAAATCGGAATTGAATCGATTAAATCAAAATGGAATTTGGAATTGATTTGGGTACGAAATTGGGAAGTTAACTGGTTTGACTTTGGAATTAATTTTAAAATGAATATTTTAGTATAAATGATTTGAAATCTATATTCTTTAAATATTCAAATTATTTTGATTTTCAAAACTATTTTACTATGTAAACCATTTTTATATTCAAATTATTTCGATTAAACTATTTAAATATTTTCTATCAAACTATTTTTTTACTATTTGACTATTTTAAACTATTTTCTAAAATTCAAACTGGTTAAAGGGTAAATTGCTTATATTTATACCTTGGATTTAAATATGAACTAGGTTAAAGTGGAGATTATAACCTAAATTGAATTCGAATCAAATTTTGGATGTGAAATCGATTTATTGGACAAAATTTGATAATTTTGAATATACGTTAAATTTCGAAATGGATTTGATTTAAAAGAGAATATACGTTAAATTTCGAAATGGATTTGATTTAAAAGAGCATATATGATAATTTCAAAATGGTTTTGGTTTTAAAACGAATATGTGATGATTTCGAAATGGATTTGATTTCGAAACGAATATGATATTTTGATATCAAGTGCAAATTGTTTTCGAAATGTAAAAGCATTAACCGGTGTGTAAAATGACGATTGGTTGTTAAAGAGACCAGAGCCTCTTATTGAAATACTCTCTTTCAATATTGAAACCACTTTGACAACCGTGTACGCGGTGGATGATATCCAGATTATAGTGGTTGAATTGGCGACGTTTAGTGGAATGAAGTAAGAGAATGATGATGGATAGCTTTGGCCATTGAGGTTAGCTACCTCTAGCGACGTTGATCCCTCGTATTACTATTGTGGTTTCGGATTCGATGGGTGCAACTTATTTGTTGTTTGGATTGATTGTCGCGGTCGGCCACAGATGGGTTGCGACCAGCCAGAAAGGGTAAATTGGTAGAATCCTACCTTGAACATTGCCTCACGTGCCTTGTCATATTTATCCCTATACGAGCCCATTAAAATTTTGGTTTAAAATTGTAAAAATGTGTTAAGGTGGATCAATGTAAAGTCTTAACGCTATTTTGATATTTATTTTACTGATTGACACTATCAATTATAGCGTATACTATTATATATAAGTAGTTTAACCGATCCTTAGGAGATGGAAAATCCCGTAACATCTCTTAAGTTATTGTACTCATATTGTGATATTGATTTGACTGACATAAGAGTATTTTAGTCCTGACTCGAGTGTTTTGTTTTCCATTACGCTCGAGTCAGTCCTGAGTTTTTTACCAGTGTAATCGAAGACTATTCTTTGGAGGACGAAGACGGAGTTTTGGTATATTACTATTATTACTATACCCTGTATCATGCAAAGTTACTGTATCGATTATTTCTCCTTGCTGTATATTTATAACTCTGATAAATGTGTATAGATTAAAAACAAATGTATAGTAAACAGCTTCATGAATTGTTATTTGATTATTATATTTATCATTTCTGCTGTGAGATTCTGTGTTTTGCTTTCTTCTTCTCTTCTTAGTTTTCTTATTTAATCTCATTGATTATCTACGTCCCGGATTGTTTAAGTCATACATGTGTGGATTATTGTCGATTTAAACCTTTCGAAATGTGAGTCGTCACACTAGACAAGTTACAGTGGAGAAAATAAATTGCATATGATAAGTGATTGAATAAAGCTTCATATCTTACGCATTGTTATTATAATATAATATATAAATAATAGGGTTATACCAAATGACACTTATTAGTGGACGAAATAAGTTATGAAATATTGTTTTCGTATATATACCAAATATTATTTATGAAATAGTAACTATTTTTAACATGGTCTGAAAATAGATTTAGTTTCATTTCAATATAAATATTATGAATATTCATTATAAGATAAATTTGTTATAATAATGGTATTTGTTTTCATAACAATAGTGATGTATTAACCATAGAATATATAGAAGTATCTAAAAATATTTACAATTATTTTGTAATTATGGACTAAGCTATATCATTGAGAAATAATCCTTTAATCATATGATTGTGAATCTTATAGCGCTAGTGAATTGTATTTCAAACGATTAGGGGCAAAACACCAATTTAGTGGAGGTAATAAAAGAGCTAATTAACTCTTTGGGTTTACACATATAGATGTATGTAGTCCATGGTTTAACAATACGAAGTGGATCCACTTACTTCTTTAAATTTGTCATTGAATTATCATAGACATGAACTTGTGTACTTTGTACACAAGTAGTGTATCTACTATATGATCATAGAATATAAAATGGAAGTAGATAATATAACATGCAAAATAAAAGAGAGTTGGGGGAATGCTTAAGGGTAATTATGCATTTTGTTACTTATGTCTAATTCTATAACCAATATTGTTTATAATAAAGGTGTTTAATTAATTTTTTAATACTTGTTATATTATTATATATTAATTAGGTAATTATTTTAAGTGTATTAATATAGAAAATATTTTAATGATGTGTTATGTGATAATAATTACAAGGAGCTGTAATCACAAGAAAATTACCACAATAATAATTAACACAATATTTTAAATATTCCCGGTCCAGATGTTTCAGGAGAGGATATTGATACATCCATTGAGATCAAACACCAGAGTATGTAACGCTCTCTAAATGTTGGACAATGTATTACTCATGGCTGCTAGGGATACAAAGAGGTTACGTACTAAAAGTTATTAGATAACTATGGAATGACTCACTCGAGAGTTTCCTATTGGTTAATAATAACTAAGGTCAAACAGGAAATCTCAAAGTGACGATATTACCAGTTCTCTCGCCTTGAATACTACTAAATTTCAATGTAGATACTTTGATTTGATTATAGTTAAATCATAGCGTGTCATCCATCGAATGACTATAGTTAGGTCTAAGTTGAAGCATGTATGTTGATACTTTTTACTGTAGTCAACTCGAAGTCTCTATCAAGAGCAGTATAGTTAATAATAAATGTTATTATTAAACAAATGACTTTGCTTAAGCACTAACTAAGTTGAATGTGGATGATATTAAAAAACCATATTCCATAAGTCCTAGAGCAATATTGTATTGCCCAAGAGAAATGGTGTACATAATCGTTACTAAAAGATACCACTTAAAATTTTAATATTGGATATTATCGGTAAAGATGTATAAGCGATAAATTCAATAAACTATCATACCACTAGCTAATGTGAAGTGTGAATATTAATATTCGAATTGTTCAATATTGGTCACTGACTGAATTCATACCTACAAGGCGCACAACCGCATTAATAGATTCTCCAAAATACCACACAATTTAATTGATTTTTAAATTATTATAAATTGATTAAATTAATTAATATTTATAAACTATTAATTAATTACTTATTTGTTGTATTGGGTGCAACCAGTATTTTCTGGAAGCTGTTGGTAATTAGCTAGGTGCCCATGTGAAAGTTATATATGCACTAATTGATAGACATCGATACACATTTGAGTATAATTTAAAAATAATTAATTACTAAATGTTTTGTAACATTTGAAGAGTTTATATAGCTTTATCATGGCATGGAACGAGCAAAAAGAGTTTGAAAATCCAATGTTTGGATCTAGAATATGAAATAAAGGGGTTAAGGTATTTAAGGGGGCAAGTAATATTTTATTCCCTCTATAAATTACTTAACTCCTTATTTCCTTGCTTAATCACTCTCTCTCTCTCTCAAACACTAGCCTCCATCTTCCTTTGGCATCATTCATGGCCAAAATATCAAAGAAAAATAAATAAAAATAATATTTTTAATGGCATCCATTGATTCAAACAAATAAAAAGCAGTTTTCCTTCTCTTGCAAAGCAAGGAGCTATGATTTTAGATCTATGAATAACTCTTTCAATCAAGGTGCATTTGATGGCGGCGTTAATAAGGTTTAAATTATTTTATTTTGTATATTTTCATCATGATGTTGTAGATCTAACAATAAATTTCTTTAAAATGTATATCTATTTATTATCCACCTTTAATTTATACATGTGTAAATCTAAATTTTTAATGAGTTTTTGATTTGGATTGAATTTGAAATTAATGATAATGATTTTGATTGTTAATTCTTACTGTTAATTTCTATTATTGTTAGTGTTGTTTTAGATCTAGGTCTAATAGATAATTTATTATTTTATATGTATATATTTAATAAGTTAAATACCAATGTTAATTGCTATTGATTCATAATTAGTTTTTTGTTTCGAAGCACATATAAATGTGTGTGTATAAATATATTAGAATTAACTTGAAAAACTATTTTACAATAAATGGTGTTATATATATATATAATCAAAAGAGATTTATTTTGATGTATAAACCCTTAACATCCTAGTTTTGTGTAACAATGTTTTTCTTTTTGATTAAAAAATAATCCATCATATCAATGTTAATTTAAAATTATATTCACATTTGGTTTTGCTAACTAATTTTGTTGCAAAACAAAACGTATCAATTGAACAGAAAAAGGAAAATCGAAAGGTTGTATTTTTTTGGCAAATAAAATTATACACACACACGTGCTATATTTAACAAATATGTTTATTTTATTTTTGTTTTAAATTATTAATATATAATATACATTTGAATTTGTAAACACTAATATAATTTTGTTGTCTTACCAAATTAAATAACAAGATGCTATAAAAGCAAAAATTTGAATTTAGATTTATTGATTTGGTCAAAATCAACTTAGATTTATTAAGGGATTTGATAGTTTTTTTTTGAAATATACATATACATACATACATATATATACACATGGATATATGTAAATAATGTTATAGGCAACTAATGTGTATATAAAGGGCGAATATCTCCGTTGTGCATGAACCCTAGCACGTGCACATTAACTATGTACAGAATACAAAAAGTTGCACTTGCACTATGTACGCTTGGGTATATTTTGATATACCGACAAGCATACCAAATACAAATGTGGTCAAACCTATCATTTAATTAATTTAAAAAGTTAAGTAATTTTTGTTTTTATTTGAACATGTTAGATTAGATATAATAATCTATTTAGATTTCATAAGCCCGATAAAGATCTAAAAAATGAGATTTTTTTTGAAATTTACCCAATTTACCTTTTGTAAATTGGGTCGGTTCCAACGATATATTAGAGCCTGTTACCCGACACCTTGGTCCGGCTACAAAACGAAGGTTGCGGAAGTTATAATTGAACGTAGGTGAGCATAACATCAAGGATTGGTCCACTTCGAGTTATAATGGCGATTATTCTAAGTCGGCCTCGATGAATAGGGGTCAATGTGTGATGGATGATGGGTTGGTGCTTGGAGTGTGGTTTGGCTGTTCTCGATCGGTTATTCTTGATTGTCTATATGCACTAGGTCGAGTCAGCAACAATGATTGGTCGAAGGAGGTCGGCTATAATGAAATACTACATTGGGACCGATCTTGAAGTGGTCGGCATCTTTAGGAGATTCGGTTTTGATGGTTCGGCCTTGGCGGGTCGGCCAAGGTGCATGAAGAAGAAGTGGTTCGGCTATAGCTGTCAAGTCAAGGAAATACGATCGGCATCCTTTCACTTCGGCTCAAACCATCACTTATCCCAAATCACTCACAAGAAAACCCGAGCTCAACCAAAGTGGGTCGACGACAACCGTTCGGCCTTGGAGATTCAGCATATCTAGAACGGCATGGGTGGTTCGGTAGACATGGGTCGGCATGGCTCGTTTGGTCCACCTCACCTCCAACTATGGCCCGAGCTACCATGGTCTTGGGCCTGCGCATGGAGTCCACCCTACCTTCATCTATAAATAGAGAGGCAGAGTACAGTTGAAGTGACCTTTTTCCAGAACTCTAAGGAGACTCTTCCATTCTCTGTACTCGCTTCTTCTCTGTTCAAACTTGTATTCAAGTTGTTTGTTTATGGATTGTATGTGTACTCAAGTGATTGGAAAATTAATGAAGATCATATTCAAAATGGACGTAGGCAATTATGACGAACCATTATAAATCTGGTGTTCTCGTTTTTTGTTGTTATTTTCGCAGTCAATTGCATTACTTCTCTGTTTAAATTTATTTTCTTCATTAATCTCTCTACATAACTCTATTCAAGAATGTTAGTGACCAATTTTGGTGCTTTCACTAAGAATTGAATTCTCAGCTTGATTGGACATCATCATCTACAGGTGGATTTCCATATTCACGAGATAGATCCAGTTGTTTACCAGCGAACTTCCTATTCTACTCAGATTTGAAAGAGATTTAATGGAATCTATTAGCCATGGGATTGGATTCACTGATGTACACAAGTTTTTGGGATTGAATGTTGAAGTTTGAACTGGAGTTATATAAAGGCCGACTCCCCACTCAATGTAGATAACCAATCCCCCATTCAAAAGCTGAAAGAAAATCGCTCTAGCATATATACTGAGCAAATGCCAACCCATGTATATCGACCCCTATGACCGAACCGGTAGTCACCGAGCTAGCCTGTTCGAACAATGAATCCCTCGTACATGACTCAAAGCGAAATCTCCTATAACTCAGAGCAGCTAGGGATGTAACTCGAAGTGATGGAAAGTCAACCTTGTTGCCCTACTGGTAATCTGCTAACGTCCACGCACGAACGATGAATGGCCGACCCACCTTAGCCTTCTCTCCATGATCGAGCGATATACAAGGAGCAATCCGGACCGGGTCAACGAGAATAGACTCAAGCTGCCGAACTGCACACATCGAACCACTTAGGCCGATCCATCTTGGCCGAACCGCCTTAACTAAGCCACTCTTGGCCGATCCACCATGTCTACACTCCAACACCGAAACGCCTTGTCCGAGCCACTCAGGCCGATCCACCTTGATCGAACTGCCTTGGCCGAGCCACTCAGGTCGATCCACCTTGGCTGAGCCGCTCTTGGCCGATCCACCATATCTATACTCCAACACCGAACAGCCTTGGCCGATCCACTCAGGCCAATCTACCTTGGCCGAACCTCCTTGGCCGAGCCACTCTTGGCCGATACACCATGTCTGCACTCCAACACCAAACCTCCTTGGCCGAGCCACTCTTGGCCGATCCACCATGTCTACACTCCAACACCAAACTGCCTTGGCCGAGCCATTCGGGCCGATCCACTTTGGCCGATCCACCATGTGTACACCCCAACAATGAACTGCCTTGGCCGAGCCACTCTTGGCCGATCCACCATGTCTGCACTCCAACACCGAATTTCCTTGGCCGATCCACCATGTCTGCACTCCAAAACCGAACCACCTTGGTCGTGCCACTCCTTGCCGATCCACCATGTCTGCACTCCAACACTGAACCACCTTCTATTCTTGTGCTTTGCGAGCATGCTGACCCAGTATCAAATATACCGAACCATGTGCAGAGGCCGACCCAAACTTAAGTTACACCGGTCTCTTATACGACCCCTATTTTCAAAAAAAAACTTTTTCGGGTACGTTCCAAATTAGTAAAGTAACATTATATCCACTTCCCTTAGATCCGACGACCGACCAGGGCATAGAGGATCAAGCGGCAGCCTCTGAATGGTAACAAGGGAATGGACAAACAACCGCTACTCAAACGATACTCCCAAAGGTTGGAGAACATAGATGATATGACTCTAGGTAAACGACAAGATGACTCCAAGCACCATTCTCCACTGATCCAGTGCTTCGAATTTAGTGACTCCAAGCAATTTGTTCCAAATGCTAACAAGGATATCATACTGATGGCATTTGAGGGGAGTTGACCTTCAGATATATTTTGGCAGCTAGTTAGCTGGAGAGACACTTAAAACCATGGATCTTTTCTATTACAAAATGAATCAAAACCAAAGTGAGCAGGAGTAGAGCAGACTATGAAAAATAACAATGCAGGCCAATTGGCTAAGGACTCTGATTCTAGTAAACAAAACAAGATCTCAAAATTTGACTCATATGCTCTTGAAAGATTCAATAGATAGCCTTTACTTGGAGACTTGTGACTCAGAGTGGTATTGAAAACCAACCTCGAGAGAGTCCACTGAAGTCCAGAGAAAATCAGGGGAATGTTGTATATTCTAAGATACACACTAATCCTAACACTGACGATTACAAACACCTCCGATGTGTGATCGAAAAGCTGATTCAAAAAGAAAAGCTTCAATAGTACATGCAAGCCTTACAAAATGGTGAGCCAGGAACTTAGATGCCCATTAAACTCTAATTATCAATTGGACTATTGGTAGTCGATATCCCGCTGGAAAGGGCTAGGGGAAAAGTTGAATAGCGAGCACATGACACTACTCCGATTATTAATGAGATTTACATCAATCTTCTTTAGATTATTTTAATTTCAACTGTGCTTTGAATTATGACCGACTTGAACTAAACTTCTTCCAAAATGATGCAGGTGACCAAGCACTCAGAGTTGGCCAACAACCAATCCATGTAGACCTTGATGGAGTTTCATCAATACGAGCATGATTCAGTTGCTCATCATCAACCATGTTCCTTCGATTTGGGGCCAAGGACTAGAGATTGAAAAGCTCGTCACGGTTAGAGCTCAATACAAAGCGAACATGAGCGATCGTCGATTCATCGACCTTCACATTTGACTTGGAGACCTAAGAAAGGCTTGGAATTACTATGGCCCGATCATCCACTCAAATCGAGTCACAAAAAAAAATTCAAAAAAATAAAAATGTCTCTCTTGAAGCTCAGTCGCCGGAATCTATCTAGAGTGGACGTGATTTGATCATCTACACATCAAATTCTACCCTGAAAACAAAAAGTAGTTCGAAAGCCCGACTTGGAGTAGCTGTGATGGGCTACCTTCTCGTTAACCATCGCTCTCAATACATGGACACGACTTCACCTTGAAACATATGCAACTTACTTTGTCTACTCAATAATCCATTATCCTTATTTTCTAGAAAGAGATATAAAGAAAATTGTACGAGACTAGATTTTCCAACCCCAACATGGATGCGATCCAATTATCTACATATACCTCCTTTCATGACTTGATTGGAAGAGCTACAATCACCACGTGGACAAGAATCGACCATCCATTTTTCAAGTTTCGTCCTTGACGCTGGGGGCAAAGTCCAATTATATGAGCAAATATGGTTCGACCGTTCATTTGACAACATTATCCTCGATACAATAAATGAAATACAAATCAAATGGGTGGAAATACGACTTCTCTAAACAAAAATCCCTAAGTCCCTGAAGCGGACTAGGGTACTCTGAGTCCCCAAAGTACGGATTAGAATATAAACGACTTGAGAAAAATCTCTAAGTCCCTGATGCGGACAACAGTACTCTAAGTCCCCAAAGCGTGGACTAGAGTATAAAAGAATTGAGAAAAATCTCTTAAGTTCCTAAAGCGGACAAGAGTACTCTGAGTCCTCAGAGTGCGGACTAGAGTATAAACGACTTGAGAAAAATCTCTATGTCACTGAAGCAGACTAGAGTACTCTTGAGTCCCTAGAGCGCGGACTAGAGTTTGAATGACTTGAGAAAAATCGCTAAGCCTCTGAAGTGGACTAGAATACTCTGAGTCCCCTGAGCGTAGAATAAAGTATATACGACTTGTGAAAAATCTCTAAGTCCCTGAAGCGGACTAGAGTACTCTGAGTTCCTAGAGCGTAGACTAGAGTATAAACGACTTGATGAAAATCTCTAAGTTCCTGAAGAGGACTAGAGTAACTGAGTCCGCAGAGCATGGACTTGAGTATAAACGACTTGAGAAAAATCTCTAAGTCCCTGAAGCTGACTAGAGTACTCTGATTTCTCAGAGTGCGGACTAGAGTATAAATGACTTGACGATAATCTCTAAGTCCCTGAAGTGGAGTAGAGTACTCTGAGTCCCCAGAGCATGGACTAGATTTTAAATGACTTGAAAAAATCTCTAAGCCCCTGAAGCGGAGTGCTCTAGAGCGCGGACTAGAGTATAAATGACTTGAGAATAATCTCTATGTCCCTAAAGCGGATTAGAGTACTTTGAGTCCCTAAAGCGCGGGCTAGAGTATAAATGACTTGAGAAAAATCTCTAAGTCCCCAAGATGGACTAGAGTACTCTGAGTCCCCAGAACGTGGATTAGGGTATAAATGACTTGAAGAAAATCTCTACATCCCAAACTGTGGACTAGAGCATAATCCATTCGAAAAATCTCTAAGTCCCTAGAGCGTGGACCGAAGCATGAACACAAACTGGGCTTGAGTTGACGGGGGAAGAATAACTCTAAGATACCAGAATGTAGAGTGGCATATAAACATCGATAAATAGATGAGTGGATTCCGACCGTTCTATATTCCGCAATATTCGGCCTGAAATCGACAGGAGGAGCATTAACTCGCTAAGGATGCAGTCCGACCATCCGACTTGTGACCTGGATAAATCAATGCTAGGAGCAGGAGTACAAATTACTAATAGCTAAATACGACAGCTCATTATAGCTCTAGCTTGACATTCTTTACAACTTAGGCCAACGACTGCAAGGAGACCTTATTATAGAGCATCCAAAGCTACCGATGACCAACTATATCATACCTCAAATCGAGGGTTAATATCGATCCACACCAAGCACATATGAATGTGACCCGAATGTCCCTTAAAAAACTATAACCACTAGAGTGTGGAAAGGAAAGTAAACCACGATGACTTGGCCATTAATTCTCCAGCACCCTCCTTCGATCCATCAGGAGGAGTATGAAACTGGATGAGCATGACCCGACTGCACTTGAGCCAACTTTACTGTAAGATCCGATTATAGAATATAGCGGATGTGGTTGACCGTCCATTACCCAACTTATGCCCAGAAACTAACGAGACATCGAAGTATTCCTCTTGGAATGAAGTACCACAATACAATCCAGGATACTCGGCCTCCCATCAACTGCCCTGATCCCAGGATTCAATGGGAAAGAAAGTAAAGCTAAAGTGGGCATGGCTGGCCTTCCTACTTATCAGTATATGCCTCAAACTTGGGGGCATGAGTGAGAAGCAGGATGAATGTGAACCAGCTATTCATCGATCAACTCTATGTATTTGGAGTTTAGGTGGGAGTATAAACATAGCTAGGACGAGACTTAACCATTCCCATAGTACATTTATCAACTCGAGAGTGGGAGCAGAAGCGTGATCATCCAAAGACTGGCTATAATTGCTCAATATTGAAACTTATATATAGTGTTTACAAACTACTCAAGGCTACGACCGAAAGAATGCCTAGAGATAGAATCATTAAATCGATGCCTGATCTCGTAGGCCACTAACTATCACTCCAACCCAAAGGACAGGTAAAAGATCATGAATGCATTGAATGGAAAGCACATTACTCGAATGTACAAGCAAATTCAAACTCAAAGCAGGATCTAGCTATACAGCTTCATGCAACTCAAGGCTGACCCTTACTCGACATTTCCTTCAACGTGCTTCTCAGCCTAATCTTTGGCTATTTGTGGATAATCGATTAGAGCATTCAAAGCCCTTCACTATCAAACTTAATAACTCATGACAAGACTCTAGGATTCGACCAGAGTAACCATCAACATTGATCGTCCCAACCATATTTCACATTGAATATTACATGAAATAGTTACATCTGAATTCAAAGAATCCGAGATTGCACCCATTGAGCTGACAGTCGACATTGTAGTCAGCCATGGCAACCCTTCACGGGTGCTGAAGATTGGATCACAACTCAGTGCAATGGTGATAAAAGAATTAGATGGATTTCTATGAATAAACGATGATGTGTGATTTCACCGACTATCGCGAGCGATGCATTGAATATTGACCCGAAGGTATAAATGCTAGTGTTATACAACGACCTGAGACATTTGAAAGACTACTTAAATAGAATATCGAACTAAGCCAATTCGATATCACTTATTTCCCTCGAAGATCTATCCAAGAACGGAAATTAGCAGACGTCATTTCTAAATTGTGAAGAACCGTAATCCGTACTCCTTTGAGCTGGCAACATTCCACAACAACCCAGCCAAAGAGGAACAAATTTACGAGTCTTTAGGGTTAAAGAAGAAGAAAAGAAAAAGAAAGAGGTAGAAGAAGAGAGAAAAGATAGAATAGAACATAAAGAAAACAGCAGAACAATATCAGAATCTCACAATCACAGCGGAACAACATATAATAGATAAATGAAAAATCTTTAAACAAAGAACTATATCAGTTATTACATTACATCGCATTACATTATATCATCAGAGTGTACAACAATCAAACAACAACAAACAGCGGAAAAGGAATACTATATACTAGTAATACGCCATGCCATCCATCTTGCCTCCAGCAACTCTTGAATTCCAGAATATCCTGATAAACCTGACTCTCGACTGCCCGTGTGGAAATTGGCGGGCACCCAGAGCTTAGGAAGGAAAACAATAAACTCCGAGTCAGTCATGTGACTGGAGTGAGAGCTAAAACAGTTTATTTTTAAAACAAAGAATAGGATAATTTTAAAATAGATTCGCAATGCTTTTAAAAATGAGACTACCATAAGGTCTCCCGCACACACACACAATGCAAACGCAGAATCGAAGGAGATTTCTCCTTATGACAGTCAAAGATGCTTGATACGCATTAAAAAGAAACATTTGATATTTTTACTAGTTCATAGTGTAGGAAAAATCATTTTGAAAGTAAAGATATAAATCTTAGCCAGCATAGGCATTTCGCACTTATGCCTACTATAGCTACCATGTTCAATAGTAGGTTACCGCCACATTCCATGGCAGGTTATACAACTAAAACCGTACAAGATCGTATTGTTTCTTTGGATTTCCAACAAATGGTCAGGCCAAGGAACTTACCATTGCCACATGGAAACGCCTCTGGAATAACGTCTCGAGAACCAAACCGGATCTCTGCCAACACAAGGCCAGGTTACCCCTAACTGGGTAACTACTGACACGAATATGCCATCCCCCGGTCGTAACCGATCTACATCCGAGGATCCTCGATCTCCAACAACCACAAAGTAATAAGTTTGCAGCAACAACATAGGTTAAGTATCTGGGCTCATAACATGATACCACCTCTATCTAGAAGGAATGAAATACACTAAAGGGCGCTACCCCTAATAACCTTGCCGCATCCTTCCTGTTTTGACCATTTTCGTGGTGTGAGGCCCGACGAAGTCTCGTCCACAAAGCCACGCTTTGGTACAAAGCCATGCTTTGGGTCAACAAATGATCAAAGTAATGATCACAAAGATAAATGATCAAACAAATGATCATATCACAAATGATCAAACAATAATCATTTCACAGCAACACTCAGCATGTCACATTACCAAATTGGGAATATATCGCTGATAACCATCACTACATAACCTCTGAGCTCGTACGTCTCAGAGAAGGGTGTTAAGCTAAGAGAATAAATTCTCCGCCACCAACAAAAATATATTTGAAAGAAATCAGCTTTATATCTCAATTTGTAATGTCAGACATACTATCCATACAAGTCTGTTCCGGGATCGAACAGAACCGAAGGCACTTACAAAGAAGTCCTTGCAATCCGGATATTCAGTAATCACGTCCGGACTTCTCATCACATATGGAGTCTCTATAACGGGGACCAGTCGATGCAAAGACATTCGACGAGTTGTCCTTTCGCTTTTGAAAATATCCGGTCTTCAACATCGGTCTTCAAATGCAATTCATAACGACGTATCACATATTCGGAATGGGTTATACGACCCCAAGGTCCTTTTCCGGCTAACCCGAATAGTGAGCGCTTATTTAAAAATAAGTGTGGCACTCAAATTCAAGCAAATCACAACAAATACCCATTCAAAGGTAAATATTGATAGTCGGTTATTGAACTATCAATGGATATGCACAACATCACCAGATTCCAAATAATTTTCCAAATTATTTATTTTCCAAAAATATCTTTACAAGATATATAATTTTCACACTTCAACCATTTGAAAACAATTTTCATACACTTTTCACCTTTACCACTTTTGAAAATAAATTTCAAACATTTTCCTTACACGGAAATATTTTCATTTCAACATGGTTCATTTAAACCAATTAAATAAATCCTTAACGATTTACTTTATATTTACGTTCCAAATCCGTAAATTAATTCCCGCACTTCAAAAATAAATCAACGTTTATTTTTAAACAAATTCCCCTTTTCATTTATAAATTTCATAGTGAATTTATATTTCAAAATATCTATGAATACACGATTTCAATTATTCATTTTCAATTTATCTTCAAAAAGATAAATTCTCAAAACGTTTCATTTCTCATTGGAAAAACATTTCCATACTTATTTATTAATAAGTAATTCACAAATCTTTTTATTTTCTACACTTGGAAAAATATTCAATATACTTAAATTGAAATTAAGTATATATTTCATTCTTTAAGGAAATCATTCTCTTAAACATATTTATTTGGGCCAAAACGAATGTTACGTAAAACATCGTTACGACAACCCAAAATCACTAGTATAGGGAATCGAAATTAAAATAGATATATAAATCCCAATACTATACAAAACATTTCCTTTCGGAAATCATTTACTCTAACAACAGTGTTATAGTCTACCATTTCCTTCTATTTTCTCGAAAACGTCTATTTCAACAATGAATGTTGAAATCTATGGTTTCGAATCTTAACACACTTCAAAAACATCGTTAGATTTTTTAATTCTATTTAAAACATCAAATCCAAAACATTTTCTTTAACATATTATTCACTATCCAAAAACTTGAATATACTTCGTTAACCAATTTCATCATTTCTATACGTTTTATTTTAAAGGATTATTCACTGTCTAAAACGTGAATATAACTCCATTAATAAGCTATAACAATTTACTTATCAAAATAAGTCGTTTGCGGATTTATAAAACAATGTTTATAAATTCCATTTCTATTTATTTTATAACACCTTCCTTTTATAAATCTCCTTTATTAAGCTATTTCAATTTATAACTCAATTATATACCAAAAGTTCATATTATAAGTTAAATACTTATAATTTATTTGTTTACACAATCGTTCTTTTTTAAGACTTCCCAAATTATAAATCTTATAACTTATAAGATTCATTTATTTACCCAAATCTATTCTTTCAATAACTTTACAAATTTTGTAAACCTACTGCTTATAAAATTCCTTTTATAACTTCACCGTTTATAATTCTATAAATTTCATTTATTTATGAAATTCATTTACAATTTATTCTAACACTTATAAAAACTCGTTTTATAATTCAAATATTTTTAATTTATAAATATCAATTTCATAAATCATTTATATAAATCAATTGGTATTATTATTTAAAAACATCTTCAAACTCCTTTATAATTTCACCATTTTCTTTGATTTATAAAATAATTAAATCTTATAAATCCTATATTTAAAATTTTTACAATATATTCAAAAATCCTAATTAAACTATTTTATAAACTCATTTACCCCATATTTTCAAAAATCAACTTTTAACTATACTTCTCAAAAATCATAATTTTTATAACATTAAAATTATAACGTTTATTTATTTACAATGAATCAATTCCAAAAATATTCTATAAATGTATACTTTCAAAAATCACTTTAAAAATCCTTTTGAAATTCCAAAATTGGCCCAATGATGCTACACACCAAATAGTCAATCACGACAACAACGACATCATATATCGATATGATAATCATCAAATATCAAAATATCTGAAATCAAATAAATACTGGTGAGGAATCCAGTTAGATCCCTCCAACCTGTTTCCCTGCATCTAAAGATGTTAGCACAATACCAATTCCGTTCCAGTACGGAATTATCGCGGTATATGGGATTTAAAATATTATCTGCTTAATAGACGGCGCAATAGGGTCTCATCCGCTATATAATGCGGGAAATCAACTCCAAGTACATAAATAATACCAATTTCACTGTACTGTGAAATATTCGCGGTATATGTTTTTAATAAATAACGTCCGCTTACAAACGGCATATAATGTCTATTTTAACAATCAATAGATAACAATCATCATTCAAACATACAATCATGAATTTAAATATCGAAACCGATTCGATTGAGTGAGAAGTTCTCGCCTTGATTTCAATTTCGTTTTCAGCTTTTATTTCGAATAAAATTAAACGGACGTTTAATTTTACCCGAAATTTTCGATAGCTCCAAACGACTCCAATCCAATTATAAAGCGTAGTGTTCGTCCATACGAACCTAACGCAACTTGTTTCGTGCGTTTTCGACCTCGTATGAAAAGGATATGATATTAAGAAATTTACACGAATTTATAATTATAAATTTTACAATTTCTTTTTATATTTTCTAACCCTCACTTAATCTCAGTCGTCCATCCTTCAACCTGCAGATCACCACTGTCCCCTACGTCTTCTTCCCAGGCCGAAGACACGCACGCGTGAAACCCAACATCGATTCTTCCCATCACGTGCCGCACCCACCACGAACACCGAGAACTCGATCGAACACCACAGACGCGCGCGCCTACAGAGCTACACCTCCGGCCAGAGAGCGGCGAAGTCCGGTCATCACCATTGCCGTGAAAATGAGCACGAACCCACGTGCTTTGAACCCAAATCGCCATCGATTTGCTTGGCTATATAACATCTCAGCTGTATGGATTCAAAGCCCTTCCAATGCTCTTCGATTTGCTAGTTGAAAGTTTTCAAAAATACTGAATGGATTGAAAGAGATTAAAGGGAGAAGGTTGGCCATTTTCGGCCCTTGATTTTGAAGTGGCGGCTAGGGTTTGAGCTGAAACCCTAATCTCTTGTTTGCAAATGTGAAGAGTTGAGGTGCTTTTATAGAAAAAACGACGAACACTATTCATCCCGAAATTTCCGAACTCCAAACGAAGCGTGCTGGTTGGCATTCCTAAGGTTTACCCCGTGTTCCGAACACAATGGAACGTGTTTCGGGATCTAATTCGATTATCTGTGCGAGTTATGGCAATAAACATTCGGTTTAAAATTAAATCGGTAAATCAAATTTCAAGGCGTTTTAGCTTGCCCCGGACAAACGGTAAATCCGATTGACATGAAATTTGAAACCATACAATATTATCACATTACGAATCCGATGAAACTGGATTCGTCGAAATCCGAGACTGTTTGAAAAATGGCTATTTTAACTCGCCAAATAAATATTAAAACAATTTCGATGTGTTTCGAGCTGCCACGGTCAAACCAAAACTCCGATTGCTACGAAAATTAAAATCCGATAATAACAAACTATTACGGATCCAATGGAAGTAGTTCGTCCAATTCTGAGACTGTTCGAAAATTGACTAATTTCACTAGTCGCTTAAATATTAAAATATTCAATTTTCACAATTTAACTCTAAATTCAATTTTAAAAGTTCTATAATATCATTCTAACTCCAGTATGATAAAATAAAATTTTACAAATCATTTTCAATCATATTTAACCCAATTTCACTTATTTCTGAAATTTAACATATTAAATTATCGATTTAATTATCCAATTAAATCTAATTATTCGAAATAAAATTTATTCGACTTATAAATTTCACTTATTAATATTTAAAATCAATTAAATATACAAATTTTAATTAACAAAAATTCTGGATCGTTACAATTTTCCCCCCTAAAAGAATTTCGTCCTCGAAATTACCAAGTAAGAAAAGTTACAGAATCTATTAACTTTCCCAAAATCCATAGTTAAACTTCTTATAATAACTTTACTAAGTTTCCAAATCATACATAGTTTTCCTTTCAAACAAAACTATTGTTTAACTTTCAACTCCAAATCAAAGTTATAGTTTTCACAATTTTCCAATTTATTTCTCAAAAATATTCTAACGCCTTAAATTTTCGGAAAAATTCGCCATAGTCTCGTTTGCGCGGCTCGATCCGAAAAAAATGATAGTATATATATCACAAATATACATCTCATCAAGTGATGAGGCATCCCGCGGGGAAAAAAGTGTAAAAGTACGATATTTAATCCGAGATATGTACCTTATATTTTATTAGCGAGCATATACGGCTAATATAGTGCGAAAGCGAGCTCCAAATGCGAAGCAAACGCAATCCGCACCTACTAAACACTCAACAAACAGATGAGAAACATGTATATAGACAATAGTATCGATATACAACATATAGCAACATAATAACTATATATGCCAACATAGAAAATGCAGTAAAAGCAATATATTCTACCATCAACCAACTATCATTCAACTAACATCCATAACCAATAAATATTCATTCATATTCTCATTAATATTTAATGAATTGGGTTTTCAATTTAATCACATTCGATTCATTAACAGTGGACGTTTTTACTAACATTTATTTTCAATTAGTTTATATTCACTAATTCATATTCAAGTTGGTTCACTTCCAAATCAAATTCAATTCTATTTAAAATTTACTTAATTTCCAATTGGATTTCAATTACTTTAGCTTTCAATTTCATTAACTCAATTTCATTAATACTTAATGAATTATACACAATCAACTAACAATCATATAACAACCAATGTATATTAATTACAACCAAATTCCTTTGCTTTTCATTCAATTTGGTTTAACACCTTTACTTTCAATTGGTTTAATTAAATTGATTTTCATTCAATTATTCAACTTCCAATAACATTAGACTTTAATGAATTACACTTACATTCATTATTTCATATCAATTATTTACATTTAATTGATTTACATTAAATCCATTAATTCAATTCAATTACAAAAGTTGAATTTCATTTATATAACTCAAGCTCACATCCATCACTTAACTTTATTAATTTACTTTGATACCAAAATCAACTTCATTCAACATCTCTTAAGTTATATTCCATTTTATAAACATCACTTGGTTTTATTTAACTTAAATCGCACTTATAAATCAATTCAGATTCCAACTCTAAAGTAAAATTTTATTTAACCTTTACCAAAGTCAAATTTCATCACTTATTCAAACTCATTCTTTATTTACAACTCATATTCATAAATATATTCGTATAGTTTCACTTCTTATATATATAAGATTATTTCACAATTGTAAATCACTTTAATTATAATTTCATACTTATAATTCATTTGCTTATACAATTATTCTTTTATTACATGTTTTATTTAACTTATTCAAACATCTTCTAATTAACTTATATATATTCTTACATTTTCAATCAACCAAACAATCTACTTATATATACTTTAATAATTCTGAAAAATTATTCCTTTATATATAAAATGTACTCAAGGTAAAATTATTTCATTTACCCGATTTAAAACAATATCGTGTCGGTTTATCTTGTTTAAGAGTTTAGAAACCCCTATCTACGATAGTTAGCTAGACTACATTGACCGGAATCCGTAACAATCAACCGATAAGTCAACACAATACAAAACAATTTATATTCACTAACAAATACGCTCTCATAGCTATTATTACACCCAAACTCATTCTAGAGTACTACTGACTCTATCTCTAATGAGTAATACCCAATAGAGCCATGGTTGTCGCTTAACCATATGCTCTGATACCAGATGTGAAGAACCGTAAATCCGTACTCCTTTGAGCTGGCAACATTCCACAAGAACCCAGCCAAAGAGGAACAAATTTACGAGTCTTTAGGTTTAAAGAAGAAGAAAAGAAAAAGAAAGAGGTATAAGAAGAGAGAAAAGATAGATCAGAACAGAAAGAAAACAGCAGAACAATATCAGAATCTCACAATCGCAGCGGAACAACATATAATAGATAAATGAAAAACCTTTAAACAAAGAACTATATCAGTTATTACATTACATCACATTACATTATATCATCAGAGTGTACAACAATCAAACAACAACAAACAGCGGAAAAGGAATACTATATACTAGTAATATGCCATGCCATCCATCTTGCCTCCAACAACTCTTGAATTCTAGAATATCCTGATAAACCTGACTCTTGACTTCCCGTGTGGAAATTGGTGGGCACCCAGAGTCTAGGAAGGAAAACAATAAATTCCGAGTCAGTCATGTGACTGGTGTGAGAGCTAAAACAGTTTATTTTTAAAACAAAGAATAGGATAATTTTAAATAGATTCGCAATGCTTTTAAAAATGAGACTACAATAAGGTCTCCCGCACACACACACACAATGCAAACGCAGAATCGGAGGAGATTTCTCCTTATGATAGTCAAAGATGCTTGATACGCATTAAAAAGAAACATTTGATATCATTACTAGTGCATAGTGTAGGAAAAATCATTTCGAAAATAAAGATATAAATCTTAGCCAGCATAGGCATTTCGCACTTATGCCTACTATAGCTACCATGTTCAATAGCAGGTTACCGCCACATTCCATGGCAGGTTATACAACTAAAACCGTACAAGATCGTACTGTTTCTTTGGCTTTCCAACAAATGGTCAGGCCAAGGAACTTCCTATTGCCACATGAAAACACCTCTGGAATGACGTCCCGAGAGCCAAACCGGATCTCTGCCAACACAAAGCCGGGTTACCCCTAACTGGGTAACTACTGACACGAATATGCCATCCCCCGATCGTAACCGATCTACATCCGAGGATCCTCGATTTCCAACAACCATAAAGGAATAAGTTTGCAGCAACAACATAGGTTAAGTATCTGAGCTCATAACATGATACCACCTCTATCCAGAAGGAATGACATACACTAAAGGGTGCTACCCCTAATAACCTTGCCGCATCCTTCCTGTTTTGACCATTTCCGGGGTGTGAGGTCCGACGAAGTCTCGTCCACAAAGCCACGCTTTGGTACAAAGCCATGCTTTGGGTCAACAAATGATCAAAGTAATGATCACAAAAATAAATGATCAAACAAATGACCATATCACAAATGATCAAACAATGATCATTTCACAGCAACACTCAGCATGTCACATTACCAAATTGGGAATATATCGCTGATAACCATCAACTACATAACCTCTGAGCTCGTACATCTCAGAGAAGGGTGTTAAGCTAAGAGAACAAATTCTCCGCCACCAACAGAAATATATTTGAAAGAAATCAACTTTATATCTCAATTTGTAATGTCAGACATACTATCCATACAAGTCTGTTCCGGGATCGAACAGAACCGAAGGCACTTACAAAGAAGTCCTTGCAATTCGGATATTCACTAATCACGTCCGGACTTCTCATCACATATGGAGTCTCTATACCGGGGACCAGTCGATGCAAAGACATTCGACGAGTTGTCCTTTCGCTTTTGAAAATATCCGGTCTTCAACACCGCTCTTCAAATGCAATTCATAACGACGTATCACATATTCGGAATGGGTTATACTACCCCAAGGTCCTTTCCCGGCTAACCCGAATAGTGAGCGCTTATTTAAAAATAAGTGTGGCACTCAAATTCAAGCAAATCACAACAAATACCCATTCAAAGGTAAATATTGATAGTCGGTTATTGAACTATCAATGGATATGCACAACATCACCAGATTCCAAATAAATTTCCAAAATTATCTTTTCAAGATATATAATTTTCACACTTCAACCATACACGGAAATATTTTCATTTCAACATGGTTCATTTAAACCAATTAAATAAATCCTTAACGATTTACTTTATATTTACGTTCCAAATCCGTAAATTAATTCCCACACTTCAAAAATAAATCAACGTTTATTTTTAAACAAATTCCCCTTATCATTTATAAATTCCATAGTGAATTTATATTTCAAAATATCTATGAATACACAATTTCAATTATTCATTTTCAATTTATCTTCAAAAATATAAATTCTCAAAATGTTTCATTTCTCATTGGAAAAACATTTCCATACTTATTTATTAATAAGAGCTACTAGCTGACTTCATGTATTACATTATTACACACATTCTTAACGAACGAACTGAAAAGAGTCAAGTCACTAGCCAAGATGGCCAGTTTCGAGGATGGGCAACGTAAATAATTTGTTTCGGTTGAAATACTTAATACAAGCATTGACGGATGGAGATCGGCTAGTTCTTAGAGGCAGAGCCAGAATAGGGGCCACGGTTGACTCCTATTAAAGGCTATCTATAATTAGGAATTCTTATTGAATGGAGGAATGGAAAACGATAAATCCCCCTCAAAGCATCACGCTGAATCATCTAAGAAGAAGTCATGTGTAGAAAGGAGTTTATCCATTCACATGCTTAGGTGTATCACCTATGATGATATCAAATGAGTCTTGGGCAAAGTCTATGAAGAAGAATGCGATGATTACATTAGGGGGCAAAACCCGACAAAGAAAATACTCTGCTACGAGTATTACATGCCAACTATCAATCAAGATGTGGTTGATCATGCTACACAATGCGATAAGTGCAAGATGTTTGCAAAAAATACGAGAGCCCTGCCAATGGAAATTACTCAAATGACTAGTCCATAACCGTTTTCCACTTGGGAGCATTGACATCATCATCTTCTTACCGATCCTAAAAGTGCTGCGAGATATGCCATCGTAGCAGTTGATTACTTCACCAAATGGGCAGAAGCAGAAATTTTAACCACGACCAAAACGAAGAAAATAATCAAATTCATTATCTGGAATGTCATCTATTATTATGACCTTCCATTAACCATTATAAGTGGTAATGACGCCCAATTCGACAACGCTAAATTTCAAAACTTCTACTGCTGGCATCATATTGAAAAGAAATTTGCGGTATTTTCTCACCCTCAAGCAAATGGATAGGTTAATGTCACGTCCCATTTTTCCATACCGACTTTAAACCACACTTGTCAGCCAAATCGCACAGAAAGACGGATTGTGAAAAAAAGAAGGTAGAAATAGAAAGAAGTTATAAGAAAAGAGAACAATCAGAATCTCACAGCGGATCGAATAAATTATAATATAAACAAATCTATACACGAAACCAAAATTGTTACTTTAATAACATATACAGATTTTACATCAGAGTTACAATAACACAACTCGGACAGTTGTATCAATCCCATCCTTACAACAATGACCACATGACCACAAACAGACTGAATATAAGCATCTACGAAAATACGTCTCCTGATTGAGCTCCTTCTCCTGAAGCTTCCACTCTTCCAGCTAAACCTGGAAATATGCTCGGTCTGACCCGAGCATATAGGAAAAACACTAAGCTCGGGTCAGTCTGGTGAACCAGCATGAGAAACACACTCAACTTGATTTACTAAAGTGGAAAATCCATTGAAATCAAAAGCATCTCGTAAGACCACGCCACAAATAAACATGTCGGGTTTTTACCTTACGATAGCTAAAACATTTATTATAAAATCCTCTAATATTATAATAGGATCTATATACAAATACTTATTCAAAATAGCTGAAATTTTAACATGATTAAATTCCAGCTTACTAGCCACAAAGTGGGTTATACAATCAAAACAGTAAAAGGCACGTAGGAAGAATGGATTTCCAACGAATGACAAGGCACTGGGGTACCACCTATCACAATATATGGCCTAGATAACCGTACCGAGGATCCACCTTAAATCCCCTGCAACACAAGTTCGGACTAGCCCTTACTGGATAGCCCGAGCAAGATCACCCCGCGGTTAGGATCAGCAACCGCCCACATGGCCGAGATAAAATTGGACTCTAGACAGGGACGACCCCACCCTACTTGGGCGCTACCCACTTAGCCTTGCTGTATAACCCCTAATTTTCAGTCATTCCCAGTTGATGAGGCCCGAGGCTAAGCATTACCTTTTAAAACATATCACTTAGAATGCTCATTGTCCACCTGACGATGTTCTGAAAGCATTCATCCATACAAGTCCACTCCGGGTTCGAACGGAACCGAAGGCACTATTCCTACTACATCCATTTTGGAATCACCGTTAGGATTAGTAGCGAGTAGCCCTTGTACTTCACCGCTCCATCTTCGACTCCAAGCTCTTGTCTTCATCACGGAAACATTCTCGTTTGATTGTAGTGGTTTTCGGATGTCAAATCCGATCCCGGTCTCTTTGAAACAACGTTCGCTGTTTCCCGGTAACCTCAACCCTAGTTCTTTAGGAAATACACCGATGAAATACAAGATCGGAAGTCCACCTCCTAACCGTTAGTGTACGGATCTCCTTATAATTCATCCTAGAGAACAAACGAGCTTATACGTACGGTATAGAACCACGATCGGTAACCGTACCATATAATTCTCGTGTTTCCTCTAGATATTTCCAAAGTTAAGTTTTTGTCCAATTTTGATAGTTGGTTGTTTAACTATCAAATAATAAATCAATTCAATCAAGTTATCTCCGTTGCAACCCTTAAGCCTTGTTCACATTTACAATCCAAACGGATTAAAATTTACTAAGAAAGCTTATTTCATTTGATATATATATATATATATGACCATTTCCTTCCAAATCATACTTATGAAATTTCCAAATATTATTTCCAAGTTTATTAGATAAATACTCTTTATAAAGTTATTATAAAATATTACTTAAAACAAAATTTATATTAAATTGATTATATTAATGAAAATATACTTAAATACTAACTCATTCAAAATTAACATTCAAATGATTAAATTGTTTTATACTTGAAAATAGTTTAAATAATACCTACTTATAAAAATTATACCTTTATAAAGATTTCCAAAAAAATAATAAACAATTTCTGATATTTCAAAAATATTTATCAGTTCTTTTAAAACATTTCTAAAAGTAATATTTTATTATATTTTTTTAAAAACAAAAGTAGTTTCAAAATCAACCCAAAACAGAATAAGGCCCATCAGTCTCAATGACACTTATCAATTTACAATTCACAATTCACAGTCACATATATTCAAATCAATCAACTTCTATAGATCTATTCACATTATATTATCAAATATAATTAAACAGGCAAATAATAGATATATGCATGAACAACAGATCAGAAATCATCATTGCTAGTAACAATGACACAGATAACATAGATAGATAGCTTATACTATCCACAGAATTAAATTTACTATTCAGCGGAATGGTGTCTGTTTCCATAGCCCAGATGTCAAATAACTTGAATAAATCTAAAACAAACAAATCTATTCAGTTTGGGAATGTCTTAACAGATATGCCGTATAAATTTACAACGATTTTATTGTAAAGGGTATTTTAATTCAGCCTGAACAAGCTTGTAAGTTAAACTTATTGAATTTCACAATAGATCATATAATGGTGCAACATCCGTTGATACAACCCTCTTCTTTATAATACTTACTTATGAAACATTTGGAATAAAATATTATTATTATATAAAATTACTTAAGACTTTAAATAAATTTCAAAGTTTAAACATTTATTTCCCTTGGTTATCTGTTTAAACTGTACTTCAATTTCAGATAAAAGTCATAACTAAAATAAAAATTATTTAAAATCCTGACTAATCTATGATAAACAATTCTACTTAATTACCCTAATTAAATAGACTTAAGGCAAAATAATTTTATTATTTTAAATTTCCTTGTCTAAATTAAACATAAGTACACTTTGATATAAAAGGAATTGATTCATCACATATACTTGGATTGCCTCCTTAATTCATGCTTGGAAAACAATTCGTTATAATTCACTTTTGCAATATAACTTATTATTATTATTTTTATTTAAACCCAATTTAAAACATAACCAGACCCAACGGCTGGAGCACAAACCCAAAAGCAAACCCATATCCTTCTTATATATATTACACCATACAAAATGAACGGGCCAAGCCCAAAAACAAAGAAAGAATCCCGCCTATCCCTAACCCTTCTCCTCTTCTACCTCCAAACAAACATCCCAAACTACCTGAAAAAAACGCCATCAATTGGAGAAGATTAATCTCCGATCAACACAATGACTCTCACGAACGAACATCGAAAAGCTCACGAACCCAGACAAAAACCAGATCGAACTCGACCCCCCTGCCGCATCTTCCCGATCGGACAACCTTCGTGCACGCTGTGCACGTACATGCTCTGACCTCCGATCATCCCACCATCGCGACACCACCATCAAGTCGCTCATCGCTATGCGGTCCAAACTTGCCACTTTGCCAAAACAAAATTCACCTCCTATCTAAAATCACCCTACAGCACAACCCAAACACAACCAGAAACCAAACCTCTCACCACTGATCGACCAATCACAACGTCGATCGGCTCCTGCTTCGCTCATCACCGACCTCTGTCGAAAGCTCGGCCATGCATCCACCTTCAAGCCTAACCACATGAATTCCAGTTGCCCATATGCTTCCCAAAAACATCGTAATTCTACCAATGTCGACCACCAAACTTAAACCCTAAAATCCACTCGATCCCTTAATCCAAGTCCAAAACAAGAATTCCGCCACGGTCGTCACCTACCCCATGATCACCAGCCCCCTCCAGACCCGGCCGCATCACCCCAAGATGACTAGATCGTCGGAAAAAGATTTCTGAATGGAAATCCTTCGTCCTTCGATTTCTCGTGATACAAAATACAAGAAATTCTAATTTTTCGTCTGAAATTCATAATTCTATGCAAGAATCCTAATTGCATGCTTGAATACTTGATTTAATTTCATTGAAATTTCACAAAAATATGATATTCACTGTAAATCAAAACTTGAGATAACCATCCAACATAAATTATTCACAAAATTACTTTTAACTTAAACTACACTAGAAGATAAACAGATTCCTAGTTCACATCATCATCAATCATGAATTAGATTAATAGATATTGATTTTTGAAACTGGAATGAACAAAACATTCACTATCAACAGAGGAGCATAATAGTTCTTTGCCATATTAAAAATTTTAGTTTCTCACCTTAAACATCTTGATTCCAGAAGATTTTAAAATTGAAGTTTGAAATCTTTAAACCGAAAACTTGAATTCTTGAAAATCTTGCTTTTGAAATTCCCTGATGGATTGTATTTTAAACAGAGATGCTTCCAGACCGAGAACATAGCACTTGCTTTCTTCTTTTACTTCTTTTTATATTTTCCTTTAAAACTTTGATTTCTAGTTGCTTATAAATTTTGAACAGAAGGCTTTTGTTTTCAAATTTACAGGCTTTAAATTTTCAAAACAACTTAGATCTAAAATGTTTAAATATATATACAAGATAGTAATGACAACTTGGTAGCTGAGAGATGTTTTCTTTTTGCTGAGAAGATTTTTGAAAAGAAAATAGAAATAATTATGTTTGATTTTATTCAGGTTATAGGTGCCAAATGTAAGAACATGTTTACTGATAAAATTTTCTTTTTTACTAACCCATAGTTCTATACTTCGTTAAAACTTGTTTTGCTACTTGTTTATGTTAACCTGTTTTCTGTTATCCTGTTTTATTAACAGCTAAAGGTTTACAAATTGTCTTATTATTATATTCATAATATAAACCATACAATACTTTAAAGTATATGCAAGTACAATTATAAAATTAATCATCCCATAATTAATGTCGACAAAGTAGTATTGCACTTATACATTTTAAAATAAAGGTGAGAAACAAATGAAATAAAATATCACTACCTATATATATATACAAAATGAAATAAATATTATTTTGATGATGTTGGATAGCCTATAGTTGCTTATTGCCTTATAAAATTAATGTTTGCACTTTATACAATTTTAGAAATGAAACTTGTCATTTTAAATTTAAGAATAGAAAATAATACTTCATAAAACATTCTCTAGTCAATATATTTTCCTATACATGTATTACAAAATAAAAGCTACAAAGTGGTTTTAAAAACAACTTAAAATTTTACATTAATTAAAATAATCTTCTTTGTTAATATACTTATACGTATATATGTGTTATTTTAAACAAAATGAAATAAAATAACTGTAACGACCCAGAATTTTTAGAAATTAAAATTTGAATATTTAATTAATTTTAAATATTAATAAGTGAATTTATAAGTCAAATAAATTTTTATTTGAATTATTGAATTTAATTGGATTATTAAATCGATAATTTAATACATTAAATTATGGAAATAATTGGAAATGAGTTAAATATGATTGAAAATGATTTCTAAAACTTTATTTTATCATATGGGAGTTAGAACAATATTTTAGAACTTTTAAAATCGAATTAAAAGTTAATTTGTGAAAATTGAATATTTTAATGTTTAAATCGACTAGTAAAAATAGTCAATTTTTGAACAGTCTCAGAATTGAACGAAACCAGTTCCATTGGATCCGTAATAGTTAGTTATTACCGGATTTTAATTTTTGTGTCAATCGGAGTTATCGTTTGATCGTGGCAGCTCGAAACGCATCGATTTATTTTTAATTTTAATTTAGCGAGTTAAAATAGCCATTTTTCAAAAAGTCTCGGATTTCGACGAAACCAGTTTCATCGGATCTGTAATATGATATTATTGCAAGGTTTCAAATTTCGTGTCAATTGGATTTACCGTTTGTCCGGTACAAATTAAAACGCCTAGAAAATCGCTTAAATCGGTTTAATTCAAATTGAGCGTTTATAGCCATAACTCGCACATACTTCTGAATTAGCTTTCGAAACCTGTTCCATTGTGTCCGGAACGCGGGGTAAACCCTAGAAACGCTGGTTACGGCGCGTGAATCGGAGTTCGGAATTTCCGGGATGAATAGTGTCGATCGATTTTCTTATAAATAGCCCACCCTTCATAAATTAAATAAAAAAAAACACTAAACCCTAATTTCATACTACAGCCGCCAGTAACTCAACCCACGGCCAGAAATTCACGAACTTCCCCCTCCAATTTCTCCATGCATCGATTCGTGAAAGTATCAACTACAAAGATGAAGATCACAACGAGAGCTTCGATGTGAACGGTGGAGATCGTGTTTGGAGCGACGTGGAGGGAGCTAAGGGGGTGCGTGCGTGCCACGTTCATTGACGTGCGCACGAGAGATGATGAGGCCGAGCTCTATGAGCTTAAGGCCGAGCATAGGAGGGGTCGAGAGCTTCGCGATGGTGGTAGTTTGATGAAGTATAGTCGAGAGATGGAGGAGCAAATGCGAACCCTAATTCTATGCTCATGGGTTTGTTTGCGTTTTGATATTCTGGAGTTGTTGCGCGGGTTTGGGAAGGAGAAAGGAGAGGCGTTGGATCTGAATCTCACGGCCATGAATGAATGGGTATAAAATTATAAAGTTATGTTGAAATTTATAAATATAAATTCGTGTAAACTTTGAAATTGCATAACTTTTTCATACGAGGTCGAAAACGCGCGAAACCAGTTGCGTTGGAATCGTATGGACGAGCACTACGCGATGGAGTTGATTTGGAGTCGTTTGGAGTTAGTGAGAATTTTGGGTAAAATTAAACGTCCGTTTAATTTTATTCGAAATAAATCGCTAAAACGGAAAATAAAATCAAGGTGAGAACTTCTCACTCAATCGAATCAGTTTCGATTTTATTTTAAATAGTTAGTTTAAAATATTTGAATGCATGTTTGAATGTTGATTGATATCTATTGATTGTTAAAATAGACATTATACGCCGTTAGTAAGCGGATGTTATTTACTAAAAACATATACCGCGAATATTTCATAAACAGTGAAATTGGTATTATATATAATAGCAATATATATATATTGGCATATGTATATATTGGAGTTATTGATTTCCCGCATTTTTTGTTTAGCGGATGAGACCCTATTGCGCCGTCTATTAAGCGGATAATATTTTAAATCCCATATACCGCGATAATTCCGTACTGGAGCGGAAATGGTATTGTGCTAATGTTTGTGGATGCAGGAAAACAGGTTGGAGGGATCCAACTGGATTCCTCAACAGTATTTATTTGATTTCAGATATTTTGATATTTGATGGATTATCATATCGATATATGATATCGTTGTAGTCGTGATTGACTATTTGGTGTGTAGCATCATTGGACCAAGTTTTGGAATTTTAAAATGATTTATAAAGTGATTTTTGAAAATATACTATATGTTTGGAATTTGATCTATTTTAATAAATAAACGTTATAATTTTTAATGTTATAAAAATTATGATTTTTGAGAAAAATAGTCAAAAACTGATTTTTGAGAATATGATGCTAATGATTTTATAAAATAGTTAAATCGGAATTTTTTGAATTTAGTATTGAAAGTTTAAATATAGGATTTATAAAATTTAATTATTTTATAAATCAAGAGAATGATGAAGTTTTTAAAGGAGTTTAAAGACGTTTTAATAGAATAATATAAATTGATTTATATTAAGAGATTTATAAATGGATATTTATAAATTGAAATATTGACATTATAAAACGAGTTTTTATAAGTGTTTGAATGAAGTGAAAATGAATTTCATAAATAGAATGAAATTTATAGAATTATAAACGGTGAAATTATAAATGGAATTTTATAAACAGTAGGTTTATAAAATTTATAAAGTCATTATGAGAATGGTTTTGGATAAATAATTGAATCTTATAAGTTATAAGATTTATAATTATGAAGTTTAAAAGAACGATTTTGTAAAATAATCGTTTTATAAGCATTTAACTTATAATATGAATCTTTGGTTTATAATTGAGTTATGAAGTGAATAGGTTAGAATTTATAAAAGGAAGTTGTTGTAAAATAAATAGAAATGGAATTTATAAATGTTGTTTTATAAATTCGCAAACAACTTATTTTGATAAGTTAATTGTTGAAACCTATTAATGGAGTTATATTCACGTTTTGACTGTGAATAATCCTTTGAAATAAAATGTATAGAAATGATGAAATTTGTTAACGTAGTATATTCACGTTTTTGAATAGTGAATAATATGTTAAAGAAATTGTTTTGAATGTGATGTTTTAAATAGAATTAAAACGATCTAACGATGTTTTTAAATGTGTTGAGATTCGAAACCATAGATTTCAACATTGCTTGTTGGAATAGACGTTTTCGAGAAATAAAAGGAAATAGTGGACTATAACACTGTTGTTATAGTAAATGATTTCCGAAAGGAAATGTTTTGTATAGTATTGGGATTTATATATATATTTTAATTTCAAATCCCTATACTAGTGATTTTGGGTTGTCGTAACGATGTTTTACACAACATTCGTTTTGGCCCAAATAAATATGTTAAAGAGAATGATTTCCTTAAAGAATGAAATATGTACTTAATTTCGATTTAAGTATATTGAATATTTTCCAAGTGTTGAAAATAAATAAAATTTGTGAATTACTTATGAATAAATAAGTATGGAAATGTTTTCCAATATAAAGCGAATATTTTGAGAATTTATCTTTTTGAAGATAAATTGAAAAGGAAATTGAAATGAATAATCGAAATCGAATATTCATAGATATTTTGGATTATAAATTCACTATGGAATTTATGAATGAAAAAGAGAATTGGGTTTAAAAATAAATGTTGATTTATTTTTGAAGTGTGAAAATTTTATATCTTGTAAAGATATTTTTGGAAAATAAATAATTTGAAGAATTATTTGGAAACTGGTGATGTGTGCATATCCATTGATAGTTCAATAACCGACTATCAATATTTCCCTTTGAATGGGTAATTGATGTGATTTGTTTGAATGTGAATGCCACACTTATTTTTGAATAAGCGCTCACTATTCGGGTTAACCGGGAAAGGACCATGGGGTCGTATAACCCATTCCGAATATGTGATACGTCGTTATAATTGCATTGAAGATCGGTGTTGAAGACCCGGTATTTGCGAGAGCGATAGGATGACCTGTCGATTGACTCTGCACCGAGTTGCTCCGGTATAGAGTTCTCCATATGTGATGGTGAATCCGATCAGGATTGTGAATATCCGGATTGCAAGGACTTCTTTGGAAGTGCCTTCGGTTCTGTTCGAGCCCGGAACAGACTTGTATGGATTGTATGTCTGACATTACAAGTTGAGATATAAAGCCGATTTCTTTCAAATATATTTCTGTTGGTGGCGGAGAATTTATTCTTTTAGCTTAACACCCTTCTCTGAGACGTACGAGCTCAGAGGTTATGTAGTTGAAGGTTATCAGCGATATATTCCCAATTTGGTAATGTGATATGCTGAGTGATGCTGAAATGATCATTGTGTTGATTATTTGTGATAGGATCGTTTATTTGATCGTCTATCTTTGTGATCATTTCTATGATCATTTGTTGACCCAAAGCATGGCTTTTGTATAAAGTATGTTTTTGTGGACGTGACTTCGTCGAGCCTCACACCTCGGGAATGGTCAAAACAGGAAAGATGAGGCAAAGTTATGAGGGGTAGCGCCCTTTAGGATATGTGCATTTCCTTCTGGAAAAGGGTGGTATCATGGTATGGAGCCCAGATACTTACTCATGTTGAAAACACTTTGTTATGATTGTGTGAATTGATTACGAGCGCTCGGTGAAAGGTCCCAAAGGACCGGGGGATGGCATATTCGGTCAGTTGTTACTCAGTTAGGGGTAACCCGGCCTTGTGTTGGTAGAGATCCGGTTTGGTTCTCGGGGATGTCCATCCAGAGGCATTCTCATGTGGCAATGGGAAGTTCCTTAGCCTGATCATTCGTTGGAAATCCAAAGAAACAATACGAAATTTGTACGGTATTAGTTGTAGAACCTATCATTCACTTATGGTGTCGCAACACTGTTTGGATGGTAGCTATAGTAGGCATAGTTCGAAATGTCTATGCTGGCTAAGATTTATGTTCTACTTTCGAAATGAATTTTTCTCTACACTATGCACTAGTAATAATATCAAATGTTATTTTAAATGCGTATCAAGCATCTTTGACTATCATAAGGAGAAATCTCCTCCGATTCTGCGTTTGCATTGTGTGTGTGTGCGGGAGGCCTTATGGTAGTCTCATTTTTAAAAGCATTGCGAATTGACTTTAAAAATATTCTTCTATTTTGATTTTAAAGATAAATAAACTGTTTTGAGTTCTCACACCAGTCACATGACTGACTCGGAGTTTATTGTTTTCCTTCTTAAACTCTGGGTGCCCACCAATTTCCACACGGGCAGTCAAGAGTTAAGGTTTATCAGGATATTCTGGATATTCTGGAGTTGCTGGAGGCAAGATGGATGGCATGACGGATTACTAGTTATATAGTATTTCTTTTTCCGCTGTTTGTTTGATGTTGTATACTCTGATGATATGATGTAATATAATGTGATGTAATGTAATAACTGATATAGTTCTTTGTTTAAAGATTATTCATTTATTATTATATGTTGTTCCGCTGCGAATTGTGAGATTCTGATGTTGTTCTGTTTTCTGTTCCGTTCTATGTTCTCTATTCTCTTTTCCTTCTATTTTAAAAAATTTCTTTTCTTCTTTTCTTTTTCTTCCCTTTCTTCTTTCTTCTTCTTTTCTTTTTCTTAAAACCATAACATTTCGGGTTTTTGGCCTTCGATTTCTCGGCAGTCGATAAAGTGAGTATCGATGTTGAATTTTCGAAAATCGAAAATTTTCGGGGCGTTACATTTGGTATCGGAGCTTATGGTTAAGCGACAACCATGGTTCTGTTGGGTATTACTCATTAGAGATAGAGTCAGTAGTACTCTAGAATGAGTTTGAGTGTAATAATAGCTATGAGAGCATATTTGTTAGTGAATATATAAAATTGTTTTATATTGTGATGATTGGTTTGTTGAGTGGTATATAGATTCTGGTTAATACGAGTAATTAACGTTGTTGATAGGGATCTCTAAACACTTGTATAGAACAATTCGACACAATATTCTTTTAAATTGGGTAAATGAAATAATTTTACTTGATTATATTTTTATATATAAAGGAATAATTTTTCAAAATTATTAAAGTGTATATATGTTGATTGTTTAGTTGTTTGAATAATCTAAATAAAAGAATAATTGTATAAGCAAAAATAATTATAAGAATTGAATTATAATTAAGGTGATTTACAATTGTGAAATAAACTTATATATATATATATAAGAAGTGAGACTATATGAATATATTTATGAATATGAGTTGTAAGAAAAAAAATGAATTTAAAGTAAAATGAAATATAACTTAAGTGATGGATATGAACTTGAGTTATATAAATGAAATTCAACTTTTGTAATAGAATTGAATGAATGGGTTGAATGTTAATCAATTAAATGTAAATAATTGATATGGAATAATGAATGTAAGTGAAATTCATTAAAATCTAATGTTATTGAAAGTTGAATAGTTGAATGAAAATCAATTTAATTTAACCAAAATGAATATATGCAAAGGAATTTGGTTGTAATTAATAAACATTGATTGTTATATGGTTGTTAGTTAATTGATTGAATATAAGTTCATTAAGTGTTAAGGAAAGTGAATTAGCGAAATTGAAAGCTAAAGTAATTAAAATTCAATTGAAAGTAAATAAATTTAAATAGAATTGAATGTGAATTGGATTTAAATTAGTAAATGTTAACTAATTGAATTGAGGATGAATATTGATAAAATCCAATGTAAACAAATCGAATGTGATTAAATTGAAAACCATTTCATTAAATATTAATGAGAATATGAATGAATATTGATTTGGTTATGGATGATAGTTGGTTGATGGTTGAATATATATTGCAGTTGTTGTTTAGTTGCATTTGCTATGTGACATATATAGTTATTATGTTGCTATATGATGTATATCGATACTATTATCTATATGCATGATTCTCATGTTGTTTGTTGAGTGATTAGTAGGTGCGGATCGCGTTTGCTTCGCATTTGGAGCTCGCTTTCGCGCTATATTAGCCGTATATGCTTGCTAATAAAATATAAGGTACATATCTCGGATTACATACCGTACTTTTACACTTTTTTCCCTTCGGGATGCCTCATTACTTGATGAGATGTATATTTGTGATATATATACTGTCATTTTTTTTCGGATCGAGCCGCGCAAAGGAGACTATGGCGAATTTTTCCGAAAATTTAAGGCGTTAGAAAATTTTTGAGAAAATTGGAAAATTTTGAAAACTTAAACTTTGATTTTGGGAGTTGAAAGTTAAACAATAGTGGTTGTTTTTGAAAAGATAACTAAGTATGATTTGAAAACTTAGTAAAGTATTATAAGAAGTTTGACTATGGATTTTGGAAAATTAATAAATTCTGTAACTTTTCTTACTTGTAATTTCGAGGACGAAATTCTTTTAAGTGGGGAAGATTGTAACGACCCAGAATTTTTAGAAATCTAAATTTGAATATTTAATTAATTTTAAATATTAATAAGTGAATTTATAAGTCAAATAAATTTTTATTTGAATTATTGAATTTAATTGGATTATTAAATCGATAATTTAATACGTTAAATTATGGAAATAATTGGAAATGAGTTAAATATGATTGAAAATGATTTGTAAAATTTTATTTTATCATATGGGAGTTAGAACAATATTTTAGAACTTTTAAAATCGAATTAAAAGTTAATTTGTGAAAATTGAATATTTTAATATTTAAATCGACTAGTAAAAATAGTCAATTTTTGAACAGTCTCAGAATTGAACGAAACCAGTTCCATTGGATCCATAATAGTTAGTTATTACCGGATTTCAATTTTCGTGTCAATCGAAGTTAACGTTTGATCGTGGCAGCTCGAAACGCATCGATTTATTTTTAATTTTAATTTAGCGAGTTAAAATAGCCATTTTTAAAAAAGTCTCGGATTTTGACGAAACTAGTTTCATCGGATCCGTAATGTGATATTATTGCAAGGTTTCAAATTTCGTGTCAATTGGATTTACCGTTTGTCCGGTACAAATTAAAACGCCTAGAAAATCGCTTAAATCGGTTTAATTCAAATTGAGCGTTTATAGCCATAACTCGCACATACTTCCGAATTAGCTTTCGAAACCTGTTCCATTGTGTCCGGAACGCGGGGTAAACCCTAGAAACGCTAGTTACGGCGCGTGAATCGGAGTTTGGAATTTCCGGGATGAATAGTGTCGATCGATTTTCTTATAAATAGCCCACCCTTCATAAATTAAATAAAAAAAAACACTAAACCCTAATTTCATACTACAGCCGCCAGTAACTCAACCCACGGCCAGAAATTCACGAACTTCCCCCTCCAATTTCTCCATGCATCGATTCGTGAAAGTATCAACTACAAAGATGAAGATCACAACGAGAGCTTCGATGTGAACGGTGGAGATCGTGTTTGGAGCGACGTGGAGGGAGCTAAGGGGGTGCGTGCGTGCCACGTTCATTGACGTGCGCACGAGAGATGATGAGGCCGAGCTCTATGAGCTTAAGGCCGAGCATGGGGGGGTCGAGAGCTTCGCGATGGTGGTAGTTTGATGAAGTATAGTCGAGAGATGGAGGAGCAAATGCGAACCCTAATTCTATGCTCATGGGTTTGTTTGCGTTTTGATATTCTGGAGTTGTTGCGCGGGTTTGGGAAGGAGAAAGGAGAGGCGTTGGATCTGAATCTCACGGCCAGGAATGAATGGGTATAAAATTATAAAGTTATGTTGAAATTTATAAATATAAATTCGTGTAAACTTTGAAATTGCATAACTTTTTCATACGAGGTCGAAAACGCACGAAACCAGTTGCGTTGGAATCGTATGGACGAGCACTACGCGATGGAGTTGATTTGGAGTCGTTTGGAGTTAGTGAGAATTTTGGGTAAAATTAAACGTCCGTTTAATTTTATTCGAAATAAATCGCTAAAACGGAAAATAAAATCAAGGTGAGAACTTCTCACTCAATCGAATCAGTTTCGATTTTATTTTAAATAGTTAGATTTAAAATATTTGAATGCATGTTTGAATGTTGATTGATATCTATTGATTGTTAAAATAGACATTATACGCCGTTAGTAAGCGGATGTTATTTATTAAAAACATATACCGCGAATATTTCATAAATAGTGAAATTGGTATTATATATAATAGCAATATATATATATATTGGCATATGTATATATTGGAGTTATTGATTTCCCGCATTTTTTGTTTAGCGGATGAGACCCTATTGCGCCGTCTATTAAGCGGATAATATTTTAAATCCCACATACCGCGATAATTCCGTACTGGAGCGGAATTGGTATTGTGCTAATGTTTGTGGATGAAGGAAAACAGGTTGGAGGGATCCAACTGGATTCCTCAACAGTATTTATTTGATTTCAGATATTTTGATATTTGATGGATTATCATATCGATATATGATATCGTTGTAGTCGTGATTGACTATTTGGTGTGTAGCATCATTGGACCAAGTTTTGGAATTTTAAAATGATTTATAAAGTGATTTTTGAAAATATACTATATGTTTGGAATTTGATCTATTTTAATAAATAAACGTTATAATTTTTAATGTTATAAAAATTATGATTTTTGAGAAAAATAGTCAAAAACTGATTTTTGAGAATATGATGCTAATGATTTTATAAAATAGTTAAATCGGAATTTTTTGAATTTGTTATTGAAAGTTTAAATATAGGATTTATAAAATTTAATTATTTTATAAATCAAGAGAATGATGAAGTTTTTAAAGGAGTTTAAAGACGTTTTAATAGAATAATATAAATTGATTTATATTAAGAGATTTATAAATGGATATTTATAAATTGAAATATTGACATTATAAAACGAGTTTTTATAAGTGTTTGAATGAAGTGAAAATGAATTTCATAAATAGAATGAAATTTATAGAATTATAAACGGTGAAATTATAAATGGAATTTTATAAACAGTAGGTTTATAAAATTTGTAAAGTCATTATGAGAATGGTTTTGGATAAATAATTGAATCTTATAAGTTATAAGATTTATAATTATGAAGTTTAAAAGAACGATTTTGTAAAATAATCGTTTTATAAGCATTTAACTTATAATATGAATCTTTGGTTTATAATTGAGTTATGAAGTGAATAGGTTAATAAAGGAATTTATAAAAGGAAGTTGTTGTAAAATAAATAGAAATGGAATTTATAAACGTTGTTTTATAAATTCACAAACAACTTATTTTGATAAGTTAATTGTTGAAACCTATTAATGGAGTTATATTCACGTTTTGACTGTGAATAATCCTTTGAAATAAAATGTATAGAAATGATGAAATTTGTTAACGTAGTATATTCACGTTTTTGAATAGTGAATAATATGTTAAAGAAATTGTTTTGAATGTGATGTTTTAAATAGAATTAAAACGATCTAACGATGTTTTTAAATGTGTTGAGATTCGAAACCATAGATTTCAACATTGCTTGTTGGAATAGACGTTTTCGAGAAATAAAAGGAAATAGTGGACTATAACACTGTTGTTATAGTAAATGATTTCCGAAAGGAAATGTTTTGTATAGTATTGGGATTTATATATCTATTTTAATTTCAAATCCCTATACTAGTGATCTTGGGTTGTCGTAACGATGTTTTACGCAACATTCGTTTTGGCCCAAATAAATATGTTAAAGAGAATGATTTCCTTAAAGAATGAAATATGTACTTAATTTCGATTTAAGTATATTGAATATTTTCCAAGTGTTGAAAATAAATAAAATTTGTGAATTACTTATGAATAAATAAGTATGGAAATGTTTTCCAATATAAAGCGAATATTTTGAGAATTTATCTTTTTGAAGATAAATTGAAAAGGAAATTGAAATGAATAATTGAAATCGAATATTCATAGATATTTTGGATTATAAATTCACTATGGAATTTATGAATGAAAAAGAGAATTGGGTTTAAAAATAAATGTTGATTTATTTTTGAAGTGTGAAAATTTTATATCTTGTAAAGATATTTTTGGAAAATAAATAATTTGAAGAATTATTTGGAAACTGGTGATGTGTGCATATCCATTGATAGTTCAATAACCGACTATCAATATTTCCCTTTGAATGGGTAATTGATGTGATTTGTTTGAATGTGAATGCCACACTTATTTTTGAATAAGCGCTCACTATTCGGGTTAACCGGGAAAGGACCATGGGGTCGTATAACCCATTCCGAATATGTGATACGTCGTTATAATTGCATTGAAGATCGGTGTTGAAGACCCGGTATTTGCGAGAGCGATAGGATGACCTGTCGATTGACTCTGCACCGAGTTGCTCCGGTATAGAGTTCTCCATATGTGATGGTGAATCCGATCAGGATTGTGAATATCCGGATTGCAAGGACTTCTTTGGAAGTGCCTTCGGTTCTGTTCGAGCCCGGAACAGACTTGTATGGATTGTATGTCTGACATTACAAGTTGAGATATAAAGCCGATTTCTTTCAAATATATTTCTGTTGGTGGCGGAGAATTTATTCTTTTAGCTTAACACCCTTCTCTGAGACGTACGAGCTCAGAGGTTATGTAGTTGAAGGTTATCAGCGATATATTCCCAATTTGGTAATGTGATATGCTGAGTGATGCTGAAATGATCATTGTGTTGATTATTTGTGATAGGATCGTTTATTTGATCGTCTATCTTTGTGATCATTTCTATGATTATTTGTTGACCCAAAGCATGGCTTTTGTATAAAGTATGTTTTTGTGGACGTGACTTCGTCGAGCCTCACACCTCGGGAATGGTCAAAACAGGAAAGATGCGGCAAGGTTATGAGGGGTAGCGCCCTTTAGGATATGTGCATTTCCTTCTGGAAAAGGGTGGTATCATGGTATGGAGCCCAGATACTTACTCATGTTGAAAACACTTTGTTATGATTGTGTGAATTGATTACGAGCGCTCGGTGAAAGGTCCCAAAGGACCGGGGGATGGCATATTCGGTCAGTTGTTACTCAGTTAGGGGTAACCCGGCCTTGTGTTGGTAGAGATCCGGTTTGGTTCTCGGGGATGTCCATCCAGAGGCATTCTCATGTGGCAATGGGAAGTTCCTTGGCCTGATCATTCGTTGGAAATCCAAAGAAACAATACGAAATTTGTACGGTATTAGTTGTAGAACCTATCATTCACTTATGGTGTTGTAACACTGTTTGGATGGTAGCTATAGTAGGCATAGTTCGAAATGTCTATGCTGGCTAAGATTTATATTCTACTTTCGAAATGAATTTTTCTCTACACTATGCACTAGTAATAATATCAAATGTTATTTTAAATGCGTATCAAGCATCTTTGACTATCATAAGGAGAAATCTCCTCCGATTCTGCGTTTGCATTGTGTGTGTGTGCGGGAGGCCTTATGGTAGTCTCATTTTTAAAAGCATTGCGAATTGACTTTAAAAATATTCTTCTATTTTGATTTTAAAGATAAATAAACTGTTTTGAGTTCTCACACCAGTCACATGACTGACTCGGAGTTTATTGTTTTCCTTCCTAAACTCTGGGTGCCCACCAATTTCCACACGGGCAGTCAAGAGTTAAGGTTTATCAGGATATTCTGGATATTCTGGAGTTGCTGGAGGCAAGCTGGATGGTATGACGGATTACTAGTTATATAGTATTTCTTTTTCCGCTGTTTGTTTGATGTTGTATACTCTGATGATATGATGTAATATAATGTGATGTAATGTAATAACTGATATAGTTCTTTGTTTAAAGATTATTCATTTATTATTATATGTTGTTCCGCTGCGAATTGTGAGATTCTGATGTTGTTCTGTTTTCTGTTCCGTTCTATGTTCTCTATTCTCTTTTCCTTCTATTTTAAAAAATTTCTTTTCTTCTTTTCTTTTTCTTCCCTTTCTTCTTTCTTCTTCTTTTCTTTTTCTTAAAACCATAACATTTCGGGTTTTTGGCCTTCGATTTCTCGGCAGTCGATAAAGTGAGTATCGATGTTGAATTTTTGAAAGTCGAAAATTTTCGGGGCGTTACAATAACATTTATACTTTCATACAATTTAAACCAAATGAAACATCGTTAAGGATAAAATCTACACTATAAATTAAATCTCAATCTCTATACTAATAACCTTATATACATATGTTACTTTCAAACAAGAACTACAAAGTGATTAAAATTACTTAAGTCTTCATGTATATATGTAACCATATATACAATTTTTATTAATAATAATAAAAAATATTATTTCCAAATAAACCAATTTCATTTCCATCTTTATTAATTTATAATATAAAAATATATTACTTCAAAATTACTAAGTTCATTTATGTGTATGCAGTTTCCTATTTATTCAACTGATTATTATAAACATCAATTTATAACATTTTATTAATTTAAATATTATAAATTTCCCTTTTAACTTATCATTATAGAAGTTTTCTACTTAAACTCATTTTATTTTGTATAAAAAACATTGTTTATATATATAAACCAAAATAAAAAATATCACTTTTGCTTCACTATGAATTTCCATCCAATTTTACTATATATAAATTTATTATCCTATATGTAAAAATATTTGATTTTCAATAAATTTAAGTTTTCTATTATATTTCAACTTTAGAATAAAATATACATATTTATCTTTAAAACAAAGGTACATATTTTTAAATCTAAAACAATATATACATTTTTTCTTTTAAACCAAAACATACATATAAGAAATTCTATTAAATTAAATTTGTAATTTGATATAGATTTGAAAATTCAAGTTACATTAGTTTAGAAAATTGTATACAATCATAAATCATTTATTAATGGGAATATTGTATATTAAAATACAATATTATTTAACATTATAAACTAATATTCACAACTCGGGATGTCCAAAATCCCGGGTCGTTACATTCCTTCCCCCTTAAAAAGAATTTCGTCCCCGAAATTCCATAGTTAAGCTAGTAAAAATTATCCACTCACAATAGAACGAATCAATAACAACTCAAACTACACTGTTAAACACATAGATTCACTTTGTATATCAAAATATATATTACATTAAGCACCATCCAAAATATTCCTACAGATGTTACCATTCAACCATATATATATATATATATATGTTGTCACCCTACCAAACATTTAACATCAAACATACATGACGTCTATGGGTCAGAACACATACAAAAGGAACACACAACCCAAAGAAAGCAGCCCAATAACTATAGACGCTTATTATCAGAGTCCTCCCTTTCGGGTCCTGACAGTTTCCTGGACTCTACATCACTGTTCAGGACCCCAATCGCCTCTGGACTAGGCTCTCCAGGAAGGAGATCTACTTCAGGAATTGGATCCTCCACGGCCTCCCAAATGACAACATTGTCATTCTCAGATCGGGATCCTCCTCCACCTCGAACTCCTCTTCGTCTTCAAACTCCTCTTCCTCTTCTTCTTCGACCTCAAATTCCTCTTTGCTGTCGAAATCCTCCACAGGATCTTCTTGTTGAGGCTGAGGCTGGGGTTGATGTTGCTCAACCAGCTCTAGGTACTTCTGGCTACACTGCATACAAGGACGACTCGTTAAGATCCGCCCTGATCCTTCCGACTCGGTCAAAGTCGCCATCTCTTCTAGCTCTGGCCAAAGCTCCTCCACGATGGATGATATGGGTTCTCTATAATCAAAAACAAAACCCAAAGATGAGATCCTAAGTTTTAGAATTCTAGAGGCTAAGGAGTTCATCAAGGTTTACACTTCAAAATTTATTCTACCATTTAAATTTCTATCATCCAAGATTTTTATAAAACCATCCTTTAAAAATAATTTGAGTACATATATTTGAAAAGTAATTATAGGTAGAGAAAATACACACATATATATAGTAAAAAAAAAATTATTTCTTCAATTTATAAGTCCATATATATATAACAAATAAATTGTTATAAGGTTTTTAAAATTTCAAACATCCTTTTCTAGAAGTCCATAATTCTAAAATTATCTTTATAGGTGGAAATGTTTCCAAAAATACTAGTTTAAGAGCTTTTCAAATATCAGTTTAAGATTTTTTCCAAATTTCCCCAGTAAATAAACTCAATAAAATCCATTTTCCAAAGATTCAAATTCTAAAGGGTTCAGTTCCTAAGGGTATACTCAAGTCAAAAGGGCAACAAATGAATATACTTAAGGTTAACGGCTAAGACCACTCAGAACCCAGATGATAAATTGTTATCATCCCAACCAATCATTTTAGATACCATATATATTTAAAAAACTTATACTTTTTATATAGAAAATATATTTTGGGTAAAATTATTTCATCTACCCTTTAAAATAATATTGTGTCTGTTGGCCTGGTTCAAGTGTTTAGAGATCCCTATCGATAATGTTAGCTACTCGTATTGACCAAAATCCATATGCCACTTAACCAATCAATTAAAACAATATAAAAACCATTGTATACAATTAATAAATAAGCGCTTTCATATATATATATATATATATATATATGTATGTATATACACGCACACACACTCAAACTCAATAGGTTGCTATAGACTCTATTCCTAATGAGCAACCCACTCGAACCTAGGTATTCACTTAACCTAGGCTCCGATACCACAATGTCACGTCCCATTTTCCGTATCGATTTAAACTGACTTTAAACCACACTTGTCAGCCAAATCGCACAAAAAGACGGATTGTGAAAGAAAGAAAGAAGGTAGAAGTAGAAAGAAGATAGAAGAAATGAGAACAATCATAATCTCATAGCGTATCGAATAAATTATAATATAATCAAATCTTTACACAAAACCAAAATTGTTGCTTTAATAACATATACAGATTTTACATCAGAGTTACAACCACACAACTCGGACAGTTATATCAATCCTAACCTTACAACAATGACCACACGACCAAAAACAGACTGAATATAAGCATTTACGAAAATGCGTCTCCTGATCCAGCTTCTTCTCCTGAAGCTTCCACTCTTGCAGCTAAACCTGGAAATATGCTCGGTCTGAACCGAGCATATAGGAAAAACACCAAACCCGGGCCAGTCTGGTAAACCGACGTGAGAAATACACTCAATTTGATTTATTAAAGTGGAAAATCCTTTGAAATCAAAACCATCTCGTAAGATCACGCCACAAATAAACATGTCGGGGTTTTACCTTACGATAACCAAAACATTTCTTATAAAATCCTATGATATTATAATAGGGTCTATATACCAAATACTTATTCTGTAATGACCTGCCATTTCGTACCATTCAAATCGACAATAATCCACACATATCGGACTTGAATGATGCAAAATAACAGATTGTAAATAAATTTGGAGCAAATGAAATCAAATACACAGCATCACAGACACAGAATAATCAGAATAACTCGCAGCGGAATATAAAAATAACACAGTAGTTCATGAAGCTACTATAACAGAGTCTCAACCCGAATACATAATAACAGTCTGAAACAACATAATAGAAATCCCAAATTCATAGAAGTTCACTAATACATGAGATAAATAGAAAGCTGAAACAGATGTAAATATAGATAGGCAGAAACTCCAGCAAAGACCAACTCTAGAAAGGGAATCCAAAGCTGTAAATACTCAAGCTGACCCGAGCGTAAAGCAGAACACAAAACACTCGAGTCAGGACAATATATACTTATATAATGTAAATCAACTCAAGTGAACTGTAATAAGGTACAAGTAACTTAAAGGATGCTTGGGACCTTCCATCCTCCAAGGATCCATCAAACTATTTACTATATAGTAATATTGCGCTATTATAATAATGTCTACAGTAAAATAAACTTACTTTTAAATAGCGTTCCGGGCTACCCATATCACCCTTTACACGTAATAGTCCCAGTAGTCCATCCGGTATCAGCATATCTCCAGATCGGGAGACTGCCCTAAATACTCCATGGGCTACGGGAGAAAAACAAACTCGTAGTAAAGGCTCGGTATGGTAGGTGACACGGCACACAAGGCAATGCCAGGGTAGCTATACCAATTACGCACACGGGCTGGTGGTAACGCAGCAGCCACGTAGCCCACCTCGGAACACACTCCCATATCAAAATCGGAGGATGGCGATCTAATCAATCACAAGTAAGAGTATAGTATCGAAGGAATGTGTCCGACCAGAGGAGCTACCCCTTTTGGCCCGAGATCGCTCCTGTTTTAGCCACCTTATGCCAACTCACGGGAGTCGGGTCTACGTAATATACCTCCAGAACGACGCCACCATCCCACTTCATTCTGGAATCTCCACCGTGTACACAGTTGTTAAAGTGGTTTTCGGTATTGACAGAGAGTATGTCCATATCCGATCCCGGTCTCTTTAACAACCAATCGTTATTATAACCCGTAGTTATAATTTAAAAATCATAGTTTATACTTCAAAATAAAGTATCATTTCAGATTCAAAATATTTATCAAAATAAAGATCTAATCATTTCCAAACCATTTCAATATATCAAAATATCATATCTTTCAAAATTCATTTCAAATCATTATTTGAATTCAAATCAAAATATACACATTTAAATATCCTTTTAATTCAAAGATATCATTCATTTATTCTCATTTCAAATCACTTTTTTTAAATAGTTTATATTTAAATCAAAACAATTCATTTAAACCATTTAAAAGCGAAGATATTATATTTAAAATCAAATATTCAGTTCCTAAAATTTAGACAAATTCTGAGCTTATTTATTTAAACCAAAACCTCAAACATTCATTTCAGCCTACCGCAACACTTATCAAGTGCTACTGTAGCCCTTTATTTAGTTTTAGATTTTAATTATCATTCTGCTATCGCAGCACTTACCAAGTGCTATAATACCACTTAGTTATAATTTATACATAGTTCATTTGTATCAACCACAACACTTATAGAGCGCTGTAATATCATTTACGTTAGAAATAATAGCATTTCAAAATACTGTTAATAACATTTCCAATATTCACATTATTTCATAAACCATTAAATTTTGATTTAAACCATTTCAACCTATGAAATCATATATTTTACACTTTTATAACCATCATTTAATTTTCATTAAATTCATGATTTTATAAGGTTAACTTTCCATTCAAAAATCAATATTTAATAATAATTAACTTTTTAAATTCCGACATTCAAATTTAAATTCATTAAGTTAAATTTTAACTTAACACTTAAGTTTAAATTTTCAAATATAACTTATTTTCATTTTATTTACTTAACTTCAAAATTCACTTTTAAAACAAGATTCATATATTCCAATTTAAGTTATATTTCCTGATTTCAACTTAAATATTCATTCATTTAACATTTTTACTTTATTTAAAAATCATTAATATATTATAAAATCATTTTAAATTCATTTTAATTCAAATATCATAAATTTATCATATTTTCATATTTAATTTAAATTCCATTTATCACCAAATTATAATTTCCAAAATTACTTACATTTCAAATTTTCTAACTTCACCAATTATTTATTTCACCAAAAATCATTTTTAATTAAGTTTTAAATAAAAATATTACAATATTTACATTTCAAACATATTTTAAAAATTTTAGAAAAAATATAATTTAACTACGGGTCTGTATAAAATTTTCTAGCCTAAGTAGAGTGATACGGGTAATATATCATTTCAACCCGTAATTTACAAAAAAAACCCGGGTTTTATCATTTCAAACCCGCAGTCCCAAATAAATGAAAATAATTGAAAATCGTTCAGGCCTATCATTTCAGCCCATAATGATTTCCCCTATTCTAAAGTCCGTTCGAGTATGTATCATTTCAACCCTTAGTGATTCTAATCTAAAGGGAACTTGCAGTGTGATAAACTGATATAGATAACAAAACAACATAATATAACAGTAACAAATGATATAACAGATGTTTAAGCATGGATGAACATCATATGATCATAATATAGCAGATATAATATAGTGATGCATTTTACAGATTCAAATGAAATTAGTTCACAAGTCATATAAGTACAAAACTGTCTGGTGAGAATAACTCACTGGTATAAGCTGGAGACAATGATCAAATGCACAAACTGAGATCTTCAGAGGCACGATAGCACAAATAAGATTCGAGATTGAGAGAGCCAAATATTAATTGCCTTGAACACATTCAAATAAGACAATACAAACAACATAAGTTTCAACCCAAAATACGATTAACAATGGTAGAAATGAATGCATAAATCATCTCCAAACCACTTACACTTGCCTTCTACCACTAATGCTCAGCCATAGATCAGGTTTGCACGGCCAAAGTGTGTGTTAGGGTCCGGTTTGGGTTCATAAGAGGTCGGCCTAGCATGGATGGTGATGGAGCAAAAGTAGTGATGCATGAAATAACACACCAATGCAACAAAACAAGATTTCAAGGCAACATAAGGCTCGACCATATGCAATTATAGACACGGCCAGATCTGCAGTGGAGTGGTGGATGGTGCGGAGTGGGTTTTAGGTCGGCTATGGGTGGTGGAGGTGAAGTAGGTGGCGGCCAAGGGAAGGTTGAAGGCGATGGAAGACATAGGAGTATAGCAATGCATGAATTCAAGTGAATATTGCAAATTTTAGGTGGAGTGGTTTAACAATAGAGCACGGCCAGTGGCTTGGGGCTGGACTGGAGGACATGGTGGGTAGTTCAGGTGGTGGTGGAGGCAGCCATGGTGAAGGAGTGGAGAGGAGCCAAGCTACAAAGGTGAGAAAGCAAGTGAAAAATAACATAAACAAGAAGAAAAACAATGAAAAGAGAAAAGAATTTTACCAAACTTCTTCAAGTTGATGGCTGTGAATTTTGTGAGTTAAAAATGTTTATGATATGCGTGAAAATAAAGAAAAGAAGTCGACTGAAGATAGTATAAGGAACGGCCAAAAATTGAAAGCAAATGTTGGTTCAAAATTGCAATGGTGGAATCCAAAGAGACTAGCATACAAAAGGTTTCGAACTCTTCATATATTCACCATTTCTTTTTAAATTTTATATAACTAAAAAATATATACATACATTCAGATAAAAATACGAAATTTAGTAAATAAACAAAAATAAATAAATAAATATTAATTATATATAATTAAATTAAGAAAATAACAAAGAAAATGTAAACTAGTCTTGAAAATTTGAAAATAAATGGAACAAACTTTGGAAACTTTTTATGTACTTGAAAAATATTTATAAATAAAGATAAGAACACAAAATAAAAATGCATTCACAAAAATAAATAAATAAATTTAATTAAATGAAGAAAATAGCAGAAAAAAGGAAACTAGGCTTTAAAAATAGAAAATAAATTCAATACGCTTTGGAAAAATTCAAACATCACTTTAAAAATATTTAAAAGACAAAAATATATGTAACAAACATATAATACAAATTTGAATATGATATGAAAAATAAAAAATATTATTTATATAATTTAAAATAAACAATATTGTTAAGTAAAACAATTTACAACCAATACTGAAAAAAAATAACTTTCACAATATAACTTCGATTTCAACGAAACGAAAAGCGGTATTCTAAAATTTAATCTATTTTCATAGTAAAATATATAATTTAAATATTTAAATTTAAAAGTCAAAGTTTGACCATATTGACCAAAAATTCAATTTCTAGAAAATATTCAATTCATTCAAGTTTGGAAATATAATTCACATAATAATCAAATTTATATTTAAATAACAAAATTTATTCATCTTAATAAATAAAATAAAGTTTAAAGTTAGGAAATTTAACAGAAATAAAATATACAATAAAATAGTCACAAAATACGGGGTTTTTACACTCTTCCCCACTCAAAATTAACATTCGAATGATTATTACAAAAATAGTTTTATACTTGAAAATAGTTTTAATAATACCTACTTATAAAAATTATACCTTTATAAAGATTTCCAAAAAAATACTTTTGATATTTCAAAAATATTTATCAATTCTTTTAAAACATTTCTAAAAGTAATATTTTATTATATTTTTTTTTAAAATAAATTAGTTTCAAAATCAATCCAAAACAGAATAAGGCCCATCAGTCTCAAGGGTACTTATCAATTTACAATTCATAGTTCACAGTCACAGATATTCAAATCAATCAACTTCCATAGATCTATTCACATTATATTATCACATATAATCAAACAGGCAAATAACAGATATATGCATGAACATCAGATCAGAAATCATCATTGCTAGTAACAATTACACAGATAATATCAGATAGATGGCTTATACTATTCATAGAAGTTAAATTTACTATTCAGCGGAATGGTGTCTGTTTCCGCTGCCCAGATGTCAAATAACTTGAATAAATCTATAATAAACACATCTATTCGGTTTGGGAATGCCTCAACAGATATGTCGTATAAATTTACAATGGCATTTAATCCAAAGTGTATTTTAATTCAGCCTGAACAAGCTTGTAAGTTAAACTTATTGAATTTCACAATAGATCGTATGACGATGCAACATCCGTCGATACGACCCCCTTCTTAATAGTACTTACTTATTTAACATTTGGAATAAAATATTATTTATATAAAATTACTTAAGACTTTAAATAAATTTCAAAGTTTAAACTTTATTTCCCTTGGTTATCTGTTTAAACTGTACTTCAATTTCAGATAAAAGTCACAACTAAAATAAAAATTGTTTAAAATCTTGACTAACCTATGATAAACAATTCTATTTAAATTACCCTAATTAAATAGACATAAGGCAAAATAAATTTATTATTTTAAATTTCCTTGTCTAAATTAAACATAAGAACATTTTGATATAAAAGGAATTGATTCATCACATATACTTAGATTCCCTCCTTAATTCATGCTTGGAAAAAAATTCGTTATAATTCACTTTTGCAATATAACTTATTATTATTATTATTTAAACCCAGTTTAACACATACCTAGACCCAACGGCTGGAGCCCAAACCCAAAAGCAAACCCATATCCTTCTTATATGTATTACACCATACAAAGTGAGCGGACCAAGCCCAAAAACAAAGAAAGAAACCCGCATATCCCTAACCCTTCTCCTCTTCTACCTCCATACAAACATCCCAAACTACCCGAAAAACAACGCCATCAATCGGAGAAGATTAATCTCCAATCAACACAATGACTCTCGTGAAGGAACATCGAAAAGCGCACGAACACACATAAAAAGCAGATCGAACTCGACCCTCCTGCCGCATCTTCCCAATCAAACAACCTTCGTGCACGCTGTGCACGTGCATGCTCTGACCTTCGATCATCCTACCATCGCGACACCTCCATCAAGTCGCTCATCAGCATGCGGTCCAAACTTGCCACTTTGCCGAAACAAAAATCACCTCCTATCGAAAATCACCCTACAGCGCAACCCAAACACAACCAGAAACCAAACCTCTCACCACCGATCGACCTGGCACAATGTCGATCGGCTCCTGCTTCGCCCACCACCGACCTCCGTCGAAAGCTTGGCCATGCATCAACCTTCAAGCCCAATCGCATGAATTTCGCTTGCCTACATGCTTCCCAAAAACATCGCGATTCTACCAATGTCGACCACTAACCTTAAACCCTAAAATCCATTCGATCCCCTAATCCAAGTCCAAAACAAGAATTCGACCATGGTCGTCACCTACCCCATGATCACCAGCCCTCTCCAGACCCAGCGGCACCACCCCACGATAACTAGACCATCGGAAAAAGATTTTCGAACGAAAATCGTTCATCCTTTGATTTCTCATGATATAAAATACTAGAAATTCTAATTTTTACTTGTAAAATTCATATTTCTATGCAAGAAACCTAATTTCATGCTCGAATACTTGACTTAATTTCATTGAAATTTCACAAAAATATGATATTCACTGTAAATCAAAACCTGAGACAATCGTCCAATATAAATTATTCACAAAATTATTTTTAACTTAAACTACACTAGAATATTAACATATTCTTAGTTCACACATCATCAATCATGAATTAGATTAATAGATATTGATTTTTGAAACTGGAATAAACAAAATATTCACTGTCAATAAGAAACGGAATAGTTCTTTGCCATGTTAAAATTTTTAGTTTCTCACCTTAAACATCTTGATTCCAGAAGCCTTTAAAATTGAAGTTTGAAATCTTTAAACGGAAAACTTGAATTCTTGAAAATCTTGCTTTTGAAATTCGCTGATGGTTTGTATTTTAAATAGAGATGCTTCCAGACTGATAACAGAGCACTTGCTTTCTTCTTTTACTTCTTTTTATATTTTCCTTTAAAACTTTGATTTCTAGTTGCTTAAATTTTTTGAGCAGAAGGCTTTTGTTTCCAAATTTACATGCTTTAAATTTTCACAACAACTTAAATCTAAAATGTTCAAATATATATACAGGACAGTAATGACAACTTGGTGGCTGAGAGACGTTTTCTTTTTGTTGAGAAGATTTTTGAAAAGAAAATAGAAATAATTATGTTGGATTTTATTCAGGTTATAGGTGCCAAATTTAAGTACATGTCTACTGATAAAATTTTCTTTTTTACTAACGCATAGTTCTATACTTTGTTCAAACTTATTTTGCTACTTGTTTATGTTAATCTGTTTTCTGTTATCCTGTTTTATTAACAGCTAAAGGTTTACAAATTGTCTTATCATTATATTCATAATATAAACCATACAATACTTTAAAGTATATGTAAGTACAATTATAAAATTAATCATCCCATAATTAATGTCGACAAAGTAGTATTACACTTATACATTTTGAAATAAAGGTGAGAAACAAAAGAATTAAAATAACACTATCTATGTATAAACAAAATGAAATAAATATCATTTTGATGATGTTGGATAGCCCATAGTTGCTTATTGCCTTATAAAATGAATGTTTGCACTTTATAAAATTTTAGAAATGAAACCTATCATTTTAAATTTAAGAATAGAAAATAATACTTCATAAAACATTCTCTAGTCAACATATTTTCCTATACATGTATTATAAAACAAAAGCTACAAAGTGTTTATTAAAAAAAACTTCAAAGTTTACATTAATTAAAATAGTCTTCTTTGTTAATATACTTATACATATATATGTGTTATTTTAAACAAAATGAAATAAAATAACATTTATACTTTCATACAATTTAAACCAAATGAAACTTCGTTAAAGATAAAATCTATACTATAAATTAAATCTTAATCTCTATACTAATAACCTTATATATATATATATGTGTGTGTGTGTGTGACTTTTGAACAAGAACTACAAAGTGATTAAAATTATTTTAAGTCTTCATGTATATATGTAACCATATATATAATTTTTATTATTAATAATAAAAATATTATTTCCAAATAAATCAATTTCATTTCCTTCTTTATTAATTTATAATATAAAAATATATTACTTCAAAATAACTAAGTTCATTTATGTGTATATAGTTTCTTATTTATTCAAGTGATTATTATACACATCAATTTATAACATTTTATTAGTTTAAATATTATAAATTTCCCTTTTAACTTATCATTATAGAAGTTTTCAACTTAAACTCGTCTTATTTTATATAAACAACATTGTTTATATATATAAACCAAAATAAAAAATATCACTTTTGCTTCACTATGAATTTCCATCCAATTTTATTACATATAAATTTATTATCCTATATGTAAAAATATTTGATTTTCAATAAATTTAAATTTTCTATTATATTTCAACTTTAGAATATACATATTTATCTTTAAGACAAAGGTATATATTTTTAAATCTAAAACAATATATACATTTTTGCTTTTAAACCTAAACATTCATATAAGAAATTCTATTAAATTAAATTTGTAATTTGATATAGATATGAAAATTCAAGTTACGCTAGTTTAGAAAATTGTATACAATCATAAATCATTTATTAATGGAAATATTGTATATTAAAATACAATATTATTGAATATTATAAACTAATATTCATAACTCGGGATGTCCAAAATCCCCGGTCATTACAGTTAACGCTGTGAAGAAACCTTAAAGTCTATTCTGCAAAGAGGTTTAGAAAAGGCTAGAAGTCAATGGGTGAATAAGCTCCTGGTAGCAGTATTGGCTTGCAAAACCATTACGAGTCTGCAACTTGCCATACTCCACTCACCCTTACTTATGGCTCCAAGGTCGTCATCCATGAAGAACTTGGAGTCCCGCTCATTGAGTGGCCGATTACAACCCTTACATCACAAAAAAAATATAAACAAGGAATTGCAATCAAATTGCAATCACACTTGAAGAAATATGTAACGACTTATGAGCATGTAAAATGCATCCGAGAACCATCGGAAAAAACATGTACCCAAACGTGCACATGTATATTCAAAAAATTCGATTTCTTGAAATCGATAGAAATCGATTTTTCGCTTGGAGTTATTAACGAAAATGGATCAGACAGCTAAAGCTTGCTAGTCATGTAGAATCAGACACGGATGGCCACTGATGGAATGCAATCCCAGATTTATACTATTGGGAATCGACCAAGCGTCAAGACAATCAATGAGGGATACGACAGTTTGGGAGGATGAAATTAAAGGATAATGACTATTTAGGGGATAAGATGGATTTCTTTATGGAGGCTTTAAATTGCTTCAATTCAAAGCACGTCATGTATGCAACAAGACATACTTTGAGGGGCAAATATCACCTGGCACCTTGGCCAGGCTACAAAACAAAGGTTGCAGAAGTTATAATTGAACACAAGTGAGCGTAACGTCAAGAATTGGTCCACTTCAAGTTATAATGGCGATTATTCTAAGTCGGCCTAGATGAGTTGGGGTCGATGTGTGATGAATGATGGGTTGGTGCTTGGAGTGTGGTTCGGCTGTTCTCGGCCGGTTATTCTCGATCGGCTATATGCACTAGGTCGAGTCAGCAATAATAATTTGGTCGAAGTAGGTTAGCTATAACGAAAGACTACATTAGAGTCGATTTTGATGTGGTCGGTATCTTTAGAAGGTTCGGTTTGGATGGTTCGACCTTGGCGGGTTGGCCAAGGTGCATGAAGAAGAAGTGGTTCGGCCATAGCGGTTAATCAGGGAAATATGATCGAGATCCTTTCACTTCGGCTCAAACCATCACTTACCCTTAATCACTCACAAGAAAACTCGAGCTCAGCCAAAGTGGATCAGCGACCACAGTTCGGCCTTGGAGATTCGGCATATCTGGATCGACATGGGTGGTTTGGTAGACGTGGGTCGGCATTTCGGTCCACCTCTCCTCCAACTTGGACCGAGCTACCTTGGTCTTGGGCCTGCACGGAGAGTCCACCCTACCTTCATCTATAAATAAAGAGGCAGGGGTACAGTTGAATGGACATTTTTTTAGAACTTCAGGGAGACTCTGCCATTTTCTGTACTCGCTTCTTTTCTGTTCAAACTTGTATTCAAGTTGTTTGCCTACGAATTGTATCTGTACTCAAGCGATTGGAAAATTAATGAACATCATATTTAAAGTGGACTAGGTAATTACGCCAAATCGCTACGAATATGGTGTTTTCATTTTTTGTTGTTCTTTTCGCAGTCAATTGCATTATTTCTCTATTTAAATTTATTTTCTTCATTAATCTCTCTACATACTCTATTCTAGGGTGTTAGTGACCAATTTTTGTGCTAACAGAGCCCAATAGCCTATGCGGTTTAAATTAATCAACTTATGAGACAATTAATTAAGCCTATTTATGTAACGAGTTTCTTAGAAAAGTAGTGTCTTGGTTTGGATTTGGATTTGGGTTTGAATAATGAAGTATTCTACTATAATTGGGTCTTTGAACTTGAATATTTAATTTGTTTAAATATTTAGGTTTGAATCTGAATTATAATAAATCAATGTTTCAAATTAAGACCTGATTTTTGATAATGTATTTTGAATTTAATTTATAAGATTTTTCCCTAAATTTTTTGTTTGAAAAATAATCAAATTCCAGTTTGACGTATTTTGCGGTAATTGACTGTATTTTGAAATTTAATAGAATAAATTAACCAACGTATTTTATTATAATTTTGTGATCATGTCGCATTGTTATGCATGACCGTATATTTATTTCTGTCATCTGCAGCTCTTACACAAATGCGTTATTGTGTGATGGTGTACCGCAATCTAGCTAACTTTTTAAAACCAGATATTCGTACACACGCAACACCTTAAATCTTTTCATTATCTTTCCCTTAAACTCTTTGCACATGCTTTTGGTCCTAGCATTTAAAGAATGGTCCTTGCATTTACTTTTCATTCCATAACATTTAAGAAAAAAATTTATATACAGGAACATAACATATTCACTTGGATGTAGACTCAATATATTTTCACAGGCTAGGATGGTTGGACACATTAATTTGGTATACATCTTTATTTTTGGTTCTCTGCAAATGAACAAAGCATCCATTATTTTTATTTTTTTCAAAGAAATCAGTACACATGAAAACACAAAAATGTTGAATTTATGTGATTCAAATATTTTCCAAAGAAGACAAGAAAATAATTAATCGATTCAGTCAATCAATTAATTAGGCTATATATGGAAAGATAAAGGGGAAGGATATATGTGATATCTTTTATAGAAGGAAAACTTATTAATTGCTAACCAATTAATTAGTCAAAGAATTTGTTATATGAATAAAGAAAAGATTGCCGATGGAGATTAATTCAAGAAAGAAAAATTATGGAAACCAAGATCACCATTATCCATTTATATAGAAATTAAATCATGAATATTCGAAAAGGTTTTAAACATAATCTAGAAATTAATTTTCTTCATCTCCAAGCATCCTTCATTTTCATGTCTATTTAAATGAAGGAAGTTTATCTTCATATTTGTGTAAGCGTGCGAGAGAGCATCCACCATTATCCTCTTCTTCAGTAAACCCTAATTTCTACAGTCAATCAATAAGGGGTTTTGAGCGTAAGCAAGTCTTTGGATAAATTGATTATTCAATTGTAATTATAGGCTAGTCTATGCACTACTACCTATAATTTTGTAATCTCTCTCTCTTGTACTCTCTTTCTACAGTGAAATAAAGAATAGTTGTCGAGTCCGTGGATGTAGGCAATCTAGCCGAACCACGTTAAATCTTTGTGTTCTCCGCTCTTCTATTTATCTTTGTTTGGTGATTGTTTTTCATTGAATATGTGGTTGATAATTAGTCGACAAGGTTGATCCTTCTTTTGATTGTTTTCGTGCACTAGCATTCCACTGCATTTTTGGAGTTAGTACAAATCAATTGAAATTTCCACACAACAGCTTGGTATCAGAGCCAGCTGTCTTGTTCTAGATTAGTTATCAACGGAAAATTATTTCGGTAATGGTATGAAAAATTATGGCTTCATCAAATTTGTTAGAAAAGAAGTTTTTGGGACATGGAAGGTGAAGACTAATGACAGTGTTCTTTAGCAACAACTTAATTCGTTTAAAGAAAGAGATAAAACCCAGAAGCACCTTGGAGGTAGAGATATGCATCTGTCCCAGTTCAAGGGTCCTAGAAGGGGTGCTTGCTATTATTGTAAGAAGAAGGGACTTTTCATATGAGATTGCCCAGCTCTTAGAAAGAAGAGAGAGAAGTAGGAGAAAACTTTAGTTTTTCCAGCAGTTAGATTAGATGTAGATAGAAGTGATAGTAATACATCATTACTTTCAGCTAGTATTTCACCTTTAGAGCATACAAGTTGGGTGATTGATTCTAGAGCCTCTTGTCATATGACGCCAGATAGGATCTGTTTTGTCAGTCATAAGAAGATTGATGGCGGAGCCGTTCATTATGGGGAATGACACATCTTGTCATGTTGTGGGTGTTGGAAGTTGAGGTTTAGGATGCATGATGGTGTTGTTAGGACTATCACGGATGTTAGACATGTTCCGATGTTGCGTAGAAGTTTGTTATCAGTTGGAGCTTTAAGTATACTTGGTATGAGGATAATAATAGACGGAGAGAATTTGAGAGTAGCGAAGGGTTCCTTAGTTGTGATGAAAGGGGTGAGAATTAATGATATTTATATGCTTCATGGAGAGACAGTCTTAGAAGAATCCGTAATTCCTATTGATTCTAATATTTCAGATTCTACTCAGTTATGGCATCTTCGTTTAGGTCATGTTGATGAGGAGAGTCTTGAAATATTAAAGAAGCTTGGATTGATTGGTGGTGTTTGTCAGTCGAAGCCTATCTCTTGTGCAGATTATTCTTTTGGCATGTCGTATTTGATGTTAGAAGAGCTAGAGCTACAGAGTTTCTAGAGTATGTTTATTCTTATGTGCGGGAACCCACCCCAGTTGCATCTTTTGGTGGGGCCAGTTACTTCATCTTATTTGTGGATGATTTCTCACATAAGGTATGTGTCTATTTCTTAAAGGCCAAAGATGAAATATTTTTCCAATTTTGTAAGTGGAAGACCTTGGTAGAGAAGCAGTCAAGGAAGCGTTTGAAGATTCTTAAAGTTGGAAATAGTAGTGAATTTATGTCACAAGAATTCACTAACTATTGTGCGTCCGAGCATGTAATTAGATATTTTTCTATTTCTGTTGAGTCACATTGTTATGGAGTGGCAGAGAGCATGTGTGGGATATTTTGGGAGAGAGCTATGAGCTTAAGAACGACTGCTGGTCGAGAAGAAGGATTTTGGGCAGAAGCTATATCTATGGCAGTATTTCTCATCAACCGTACACCTTCTATTGCCATAGATATGAAGATCCCAAAAGAGATATGAAAAAAAGAGCCTGTTAATTATTCATTCCTTAAAGTGTTTGGTTGTTCAACTTATTTAGAAGATGAGAGGCATGATAAGTTGAAGCCTAGGGAAAGCAAGCACATTTTTTTAGGCTATAGAGAAGGAGTGAAGATGTATATGTTGCCGTGTAAAACAACTACGAGAATTGTGACTAGAAGGCATGCGATATTTGATGAGAGGTCTTTGTTGAAGGTGGAGCCTCAATCAAGTGATGACATTGCGAGGACAGAAAATTGCCAAACACATTTGGAGTCATCAAATTGTTTCCATATTCGTAGAGATAATTGTATTTTTGATGATACCATGGTTGATGATAAGATTACAGAGGTTCAGACTCTAGGTGGAGCTCACTTGCTGGAAAGGCCTTTTGGTTCAGTTGGCCCTATTTGTAAGCATACTTATAGTGATAATTCTTCATCTTACACTTTGAATGTTGTGGAGCTTGTTGGTGAGTCTGCTGATGTTGACTTGGGAAAGTCTAGAAAAATTCTTGTGGAGGAGATTGGAGTAGATAATATTGAGTATTTCCTCACTCAATTTGGAATGAAGAAGGTGAAGCGCGCTGTTAAATCTCCATTGGTCTCTCGAAGATTAGTATCTACATGTTTGTCTCCAACATCGGATTTGTTAAAGAATTTTGATACTTTCTCGTATGTATTATGTTTGCTGTTGTGCATACTATCTTTCTTGTGCTTGGGAAAGATTTGAAAACTCTGTTTGGGCAATATTGCCCAAACTAGTTCACATTGAGCTTGTTGACGCTGACCCAACAATTTGTCGAGATGTGGTGATGCAGAGAGATTATTATATTTGAATCAAGGTGGAGTGTTGAATTTATGTGATTCAAATATTTTTCAAAGAAGACAAGAAAATAATTAATTGATTCAGTCAATCAATTAATTAGACTGTATATGGAAAGATAAAGAGTAAGGATATATGTGATATCTTTTGGAGAAGAGAAATTAATTAACTGCTAACCAATTAATTAGTCAAAGAATTTGTTATATGAATAAAGAAAAGATTGCCGATGAAGATTAATTCAAGAAAGGAAAATTATGGAAACCAAGATCACCATTATCCATTTATATAGAAATCAAATCATGAATATTCGAAAAGGTTTCAAACATAATCTAGAAATTAATTTTCTTCATCTCCAAGCATCCTTCATTTTCATGCCTATTTAAATGAAGGAAGTTTATCTTCATATTTGTATAAGCGTGTGAGAGAGCATCCACCATTATCCTCTTCTTCAGTAAACCCTAATTTCTGTAGTCAATCAATTAGGGGTTTTGAGCGTAAGCAAGTCTTTGGATAAATTAATTATTCAATTATAATTATAGGTTAGTCTCCCCACCACTACCTATAATTTTGTAATCTCTTTCTCTTTTATACTCTCCTTCTTTAGTGAAATAAAGAATAGTTGTTGGGTCCGTGGACGTAGGCAATCTAGCCGAACCACGTTAAATCTTTATGTTCACCGCTCTTCTATTTCTCTTTGTTTGGTGATTATTTTTCATTGAATTTGTGGTTGACAATTAGTCGAGAAGGTAGATCCATCTTTTGATTGTTTCCGCGCATTAGCATTCCGCTGCGTTTTTGAAGTTAGTGCAAATCAATTGAAATTTCCGCACAACAAAAAATATACACTTTCATTTTTACACTTTTTTTCCTTTCCATGAAATGCATGCACATTTAAGAAAAGGGGATACACGTTTTTCTCCTCTCTTCTCTGCATATTCAATGAACAGGCATGGAACGTGAAGAAGTTTGATGAAGGATGGCTCGGTTGGAAGCAGGCACATGCGTTTTTGATGAATAGGACGGGAAGATGTACGTGTGCATGTCATTGCGATGTGGAAAAAAGGAATATAAAAAAAAGTGAGCAGCAACTCACGGTGGCTGGGGAAGGCTGGAGCCAGAGGTTGAGCCGTACAGTGGTTCTGGCGATAGTGTAGGGAGGCGGAACTGGAATAACGTGGTGGTTGTCATTGATGTGTGAATGCCATAAAGAAGTGTGTGTACGCATGAATAGTGTGAAAGACGGGATGGATGGGCGATTGGAGTTTCTACGGGTCGGATTGGCATGTGTTCGGGTCTTGCATATTTAGGCGGTGCATAGGCCTATGGGGTGAGAGTAATATTAGTTGGTAATTTAATTTATGAAATAGTCAAGTATATTTTAGTTATTTATTTAGTTATTTTAGTTTATAATTAAATTAGTTAATCAAACTTTGGAAAAAATAAAGGGTTGGGAATGTTGGTGTGTGTTTCTTCTATGCATGTGTATAGTGTTTGGGAGTTGGTTCATGCGTGCATGAAGGGGAAAGTAGAAGAAGAGTGCAGGCATGAAGGAGGAGGATGCTTATGGGTTGGGCTTTTGTATGGTTTGGGTGACGTTTAAAAATAAGAAATTTTGTTAATTGATTAGTGAATTAAAAAGTGTTAAATTTAAAGATGTTTAACATCCCTATACGAAATCCGTTTTATCTGAGGTCTTCATTTAGATTCCTATTAAAAAATAGAACACATTAGTATAATTATTTGACACATTTGAAGAAGTATAAATTGTTGGTAAAATATTAGTGATTAAATCTAATTACAGTTAATCGTGCTTAAATTATTTTACTTTATTGATGACATCAATTGAGCAGAATAAATTACCGTTCTGCTACTTTTAATTTAATAGATTATTACAGACATTTATTTATCAAAATAAAATCACCGTTCTGCTATTATATTATATTTGGACATTTATTGATATGCCATTTTATTTCGATTTGATGTGTTATTGTCCACTTTAATTGTTGATAATAATTTGTTTGCTATCATTGTTTGTTTGGTTGTTTGAATTGTGCTCGGCTAGTTTGTGAGCATTAATTATTGCATATTGATTATTGCTTTTGCTTAACATTTTATAAGCAATTGCCATTTTACATGCATGGGTTGGGCAGACTATACTTAAATATGAATTGAGTATGAAAATCTTTTGAATAGAATCTCATAATTTGGCTATAAGATGTTCAATTATACTATTTGGTTAAGGAATTGATTATAGTAAAAAGATGTTTGTTATAATTTTACAAAGGAATAGATATTTATCTCTTCAATGAAATGTTTTTAAAAGAGATATATAGATATTTTGGAAATACATATTTACAAAAGTGTTTTTCCATATTTTGATATAAATGATATTTTGGAAATAAAAATTAGTTTAAATGTTTTGATCAAAGAAGATTTTAAAAACCTACTATTTTGAGAACTTAGATCTCGGTAGTTTTAAAATGGATTTTGAAATTTTTTGGAAAAATAAACAATATATGTTTTGAAAGTTTTTATGATTATTGGTGCAAAAATAATTTATCACTTCGGGGAACAAAATGATTTATTATGCTACCGATGATTCGGATAACCCATAATTAAAAGGTGGGCAAATGGGGTTATTTTAACCTACATAAAGTCCGCTCTTAGATAGAGAGATATACTTATCTATTGACTTTGTAAAGGCTGGGACCCAGTTGCCTTGCTATTAGGAGAACCCTCCTGATCTGGTTGCATATATTTTGATATGCTTTATAGTAGTATTTTGGGATTTTCAAATAAGTATTTAAAAAGTGATTTGTTCTAAGATCCCATAGTAAAGTATAGTTTGATATAGAGAATATATATTTTTCACAAAGGGATTTGAAATAAAACCAAAAATTTAGTTTCAAGAGATTATTTTTGAGTAAGTATTTTCAAAAATATTATATTTTGGAAATAATAAAGTTAGTTAGATGTAAGAAATATAAATGTGATGATTAAGCCTAAGTGGGTAATTTAGGAATCACATATTTATTTGTGGCCTCGTCGGCTCCTTGAGTCATATTTGCGGTAGGAGAACTACATTGACTTGATCCTATATCTAATTGGGTATTCAATTAGATAAGGGCATGTAGGCAGTCACAAGTGGTAGTGATGCAACCTCGATAATAATATAACCCTCTCGTGTTTATCTATTTATTGATTGCTATTTGACTTGTGTTGTTGTATCTTTCTTGCTTAGTATTTTATTCTGCATTTGACATGTTTATCGAATTTGTAGGAATATGAAATTTTTGTCTTTCTCATCAGAGTTGTGTAGTAATAGATTTAATGTATATTTAGTCTTCTTTATATTTAAGCACACTTGTAAATAAATGATTACTTTGACAACTTGTATAACTGAAAGTTGTATCCTATACATTAAGTAACGTTGAATATTTATCACATAATATTATGTATTAAGTTGGTAGTTTTCATTTGCAGTTTTAGAATAGACCGGTTTTCGACGATTTTGACCGGTTCAAAAATCCGAGTTCTCGCATATGGTATCAGAGCTTAGCTTAGGCGCCTAGCGAAATTTCACTTAGGATTGGTAAATCAACCTATGAATTTTTAAAATGAAACTACCATAGTTTCATAAATAATATGGACAAGATAAGGAACCGTACCTTCGACCGAGAATATGGGTGGTAATATTTTTGGTATTCTAAGCAGTGGAAAAGAGTCTTGAGTTCTGGTAAGAAGACCCATGTTCGATTCCTACCACGTGCTTCCCTATCCTATATAAATTTACCCCGGGGTATGGGGGCTTGGATCAGCGGATGACTTTACTATACCCTCCCAAGGAGTTTACCGGTCCGCCAGGTTCTTCTGGGTTTTCAAAAAAAAAAGTTTGGAATTCGAGCTAATTTGTTAAGATTGTGAAATTTGAGGAAATTATAAATATTGTACTTTATAAATCAGTAAAATACACACACACACACACACACACACTATTTTAATATAAAACTATTTTTAATATAAACTATTTTTAATATACCAATTATTTTAATATAAACTATTTTATTTTATATACTATTATTAAACTGTTTAAGTGGTGGAAGTTATGATTTCAAAGTTATGATTTTCCAAAGAATTATGATTTCAAAGTGTTTCGGGTTTCGAAAGTGTTGTAATTTTGAAAGTACTATAATTTGGAAATAGATATATTTGAAATGGAAATGATATTTTGGTTTTGAAATATAAACTATTTTGAAATGATCACGGTGTTATAATGACGATTGGTTGTTAATAGCGTATATTTCTACATAGTAGATAGTTCCACGGATCCTCAGAGGAGGTTATCCTAAACATCCTTTGAGTTACTTGTATCTCAGTTGATATTCCACCTGAGTTGGATTCATTGATATAAGAATGTTAATCATGACTCGAGTGCTTTGTGTTTTGCTTTACGCTTGGGTCAGACTGAGTGACACAACATTTGAGACTCACCTTTGGAGTTTGGAGCTTCGCTTGGATATCCAACTATCGACTCACCTTTCAGCTTTTCCAGTTGATTTGTTCAGAGATGTCGTCTGTTTGTATTCGAGACTTCATTGTATTTGAGATATTCAACTGTATTTTATTTAACTCTGATGTTTATATAGTAGCTTCATGAAATACTATTTATCTATTCCGCTGCATTATTATTATATTACTTTAACTCTGTGATTTTGTGATTGATTTATTTACTGTATGTGCTGAGTTTTACCAAATATAAATTAACAATATGATATTTTGAGTAATTCAAGTCCGGCATGTGCGGATGCGGATAGTTTTCGTTATATTTTTCCATCCTTGGATTTTTGGGAAGATATTTTTTTGAAGGGAAAGAATGTAACGACCCGCATTTTTGAATCTTCAAATTTGAATATTTAATTTGTTTAAATATTCGAATTTGAATTTAAATTATAATAAAATATGCATTTCAAATTTTAGATCTTATTTTTGGTGATGTATTTTTAATTTAATTTATAGAATTTTTTTCTTAATTTTTAATTTGAAAAATAATTAAATTTCTGTTTGATGTATTTTGCGGTAAATGTCAATATTTTTTGAAATTTAATATAATAAGTTAATCAGTGTATTTTATTGTTGTTTTATAATCATATCACATTATTGCGCATCATCATATTTTTATTTCTGTCACAATCAACTTTTTAAAACCAAATATTTGTTCAGATGCAACACCTCAAATCTTTTCATTTTCTTTCCCTTGTACTCTTTGCACATGCTTTTATTGATCTTAGCATTTAATGAACGGTCCTTGCATTTATTTTTTATTTCTTAGCATTTAAGCAAAATAAGTTTATATATAGGAACATATTCACTTAGATACAGATTCGATATATGTTCACATGCTAGAAGGGTTGGACAAATTAATTTGGTACACATTTTTATTCTGGTTCTCTGCAAATGAATAGGGCATTCATTATTTTTCTTTCTCTCAATGAAATCAGCATGCGTGAAAACACAAAAATGTACACATTCATTTTTACACACTCTCTCTCTATGAGACACACTCACATTTATAAAAAGAAGATACACATTTTTCTTCTCTCTTCTCTGCATACTCAACGGACACACATGGAATGTGAAGAAGTTTGATGGAGGCTGGCTCGGTTGGAGCAGGCGCATGCATTTTTGATGAATGGGGTGGGAAGATATACGTGTGCATATCATTGCAGCGTAAAAAAAAGGAGTATGAAAAAAAAAACCACGAGCAGCAGTTCACGGTGGCTGGGATGGTTGGAGTCAAAGGCCGAGTTGTGCGGTGGTTCTGGCGACGGTATGCTGTTGGAGTTTTTACGGGTCGGCTTGGCATGTTTTTGGGTCTTGCATAGTTGGGCCATGCGTGGGCCTATGGGGTGAGAGTAATATTAGTTGGCAATTTAGTTTATGAAATAGTTAAGTATATTTTGGTTATTTATTTAGTTATATTAGTTTATATCAAAATTAGTTAGCAAAACTTTGGAAATAAAATAGAGGGTTGGGAATGTTCGTATGTGTTTCTTCTATTTGTGTGTATAGTGTATGGGAGTTGGTTTATACATGCATGAATGGGAATGTAGTAGGAGCACGCAGGCATGGAGGAGGTTGCTTATGGGTTGGGCTTTTGCATGGCTTTGGCGTGGTTTCAAAATAAGAAATTTAGTTAATTTGATTAGTAAATTAAAGAGTGTTAAATTTAAAAACGTTTAACCCCCTATATTATATGAAGTCCTTTTAACCTACGGTCTGCGACATTAGATTCGTATTAAAAAGTGAAACACATTAAAATAATTATTTGACACATTTTAAGAAGTATAAAATATTAGTATAGTATTAGTGATTAAATTTAATCACTTTTGATTGTGCTTGAACTATTTTACTTTATTGATGACGTCCATTGAGCAGAATAAATCCTCGTTCTGCTAGTTTAAATTTAATAGATTATTATGGACATTTGTTTAGTAGAATAAAACACCGCTATGTTACTATATTTTATTTGGTCATTTATTAATATGCTAGTTTATTTCGATTTGATGTGTTGTTGTCCACTTAAATTTGTTGATAATAATTTGTTTGTTATTATTGTTTGATTGGTCGTTTGAGTTGTGTTTGGTCAATTTATGTGCATTAATTATTACATATTGATTGTTGTTTTTGGTCAGTTTATGTGCATTAATTATTACATATTTATTGTTGTTTTTGCTCAACCAGTTTATGAGCAATTACCTTTTTACTTGCATGGATTGGGTAGAGTATAATTACATATGAATTGCATACGAACATCTTGTGAATAGATACTCACAATTTGGCTATAAAATGTTCGATTATATTATTTGGTTAAGGAATTGATTATACTAAAAAGGTGTTTATCATAATTTAAAAAGGAAAAGATATTTATCATTTGAATGAAATGTTTTCCAAAGAGATATATAGATATTTACGAAATATATATTTATAAAAGTGTTTTCCCATATTTTGATATAGAAGATATTTTGGGAGTAAAAGTTAGTTTAAATGTTTTGATCAAAGAAGATTTAAAAAGCTATTATTTTGAGAACATAAATCCTAGTGGTTCTAAAATATATTTCGAAAGTTTTTAGGGAAATAAAAATTTATGTTTTGGAAGTTTTTGTGATCATTAGAGAAAAACGATTTATCACAAAAATGATTTATTATGTTACCAATGATTCGGGTAACCCGTAACTAAAAAGTGGCAAAGAGGGATTATATCAACATACAGTATATTCCGATCTTAGATAGAGGGATATACTTATTTATTGATTTTGTGAAGGCTAGGACCACTTGCCTTGTTATTGGGAGAAACCTCCTGATCCGATTGTCTAAATTTTGATCTGCTTTTATTATAGTATTTTGGGATTTTCAAATAAATATTTCAAGGGCGATTTGTTTTAAGATCCCAAAGTAAAGTATAGTTTAATACAAAGGATATACATATGTTTCAGAAAGGATTTGAAATAAAACTGAGAATTTAGTTCAAAGGGATTATTTTCGAATAAGTATTTTCAAGGAGATTATATTTTGAAAATAATAAAGTTAATTAGATTTAAGAACTCTAAATATGAAAATTAAGCCTAAGTAGGTAATTTGGGTATTGCATATTTATTTATTGTATTGTAGGCTCTATGAGTCCTATTTGTGGTAGGAGAACTATATTATCCAATTGGATTTCCAGTTAGATAAGTGTACGTAGGCAGTTGCAAGTGGTAGTGATGTAGTCCCAATAATAATATAACCCTTCCTTGTTTATCTTTTTATTGGTTGCTATTTGACTTGTGTTGTTGTATCTTTCATGTTTACTATTTTATTCCGCATTTGACATGTTTATTGAGTTTGAAGGAATAAGATATTGCTGTCTTTTCAGTAGATTTATTGTATATCGAGTCTTCTTTGTATTTAAGCACACTAGAATAAATAATTACTCTGATAACTTGTATGATCGAAAGTTGTATCCTATATATTTATTAATGTTGATAATTATCAAATAATATTATGTACTAAGTTGGTAGTTTTCATTTGTAGATTTAGAACATATGGGTTTTCGGCGATATTGACCGATCCGAAAATCTGGGTCATTACACGTGGTATCAGAGCTTAGGTTAGATGCCTAAGTAGAATTTCTCCTAGAGTTAGCAAATCAACCTAAGAATTTTTAAAATGAAACTACCTTAATTTGATAAATAATATGGATATGATAAGAAACTGTACCTCCGGCCGAGGTAATGGTGGTAATATTTTTGGTGTTCTTAGCTTTTACTTATCGTTTGAAATTTTCATTATATTTTTCCGTCCTTTGAATTTCGAGAACGAAATTTGTTTAACGAGGGTAAGAATGTAACGTCCCATATTTTTGGGTCTTCAAATTTGAATATTTAATTTGTTTAAATATTCAAATTTGAATTTAAGTTATAATAAAATCTATGTTTCAAATTAAGACTTGATTTTTGATGATGTTTTTTTAGTTTAATTTATAGGGTTTTTCCATAAATTTTAATTGGAAAATAACTAAATTTCTATTTAACGTATTTTGCGGTAAATGTCGGTATTTTGAAAATTTAACAAAATAAGTTAATCAGTGTACTTTATTATTATTTTTTTGATCATGTCGAACATTATCGTGCGGCGGTGAACCGCAATCTAACTTTTTAAAACCAAGTATTTATACACACACAACACCTTAAATCTTTTCAATTATCTTTCCCTTTTACTCTTTGGACTTGCTTTTGGTCTTAGCATTTAATGAATGGTCCATGAATTTACTTTTCATTCGTTAGCATTTAAGCAAAGTAAGTTTATATATACGAACACATTCACTTAGATACAGATTCAATATATACTCAGGCTAGAAGGGTTGGACATATTAATTTGATACACATTTTTATTTTTGGTTCTCTGCAACACAGAGCGTTAATTATTTTTCACTCTCAAAGAAATTAGCATGCATGAAAACACAAAATGTACAAATTCATATTTACACCTTTTCTCTCTCCATGAAACACATGCACATTTATGAAAAGGAGATGCACAATTTTCTCCTCTCTTCTCTTCATATTCAATGGACACACATGGAACGTGTAGAAGTTTGATGGAGGCGGGCTCGGCTGGAAGCAGTCGCATGCATTTTTGATGAATGGGGTGGGAAGATGAATGTTTGCTTGTCATGGCAGTGTAGAAAAAAGAAATATAGAGAACAAGAAAAAAAGAAAACCATGAGAGGCAGCTCACGGTGGCTGGGGAAGGCCGGAGTCGGAGGCCGGGCTGTGCGGTGGTTCTGGCGACGGTGCAAGGAGACAGAACTGGAAGAGCGTGTTGGCTGTGGTCGATGTGTGCATGGTCGTGTAGAAGCATGTGCAGGTATGAGTAGTGTGGAGGAAATGGATGGGCTGTTGGAGTTTTTGGGAGTCGGGTTAGCATATGTCCGGGTCTTGCATAGTTGGGCAGTGCGTGGCCCAGTTTATAGGCATTAGGTTCGTACTGAACACGTTAATATAATTATTCGTGATTAAATTTAATTACATTTAATAGTGCTTAAATTATTTTACTTCATTGATAACATCTATTGAGCATAATAAACCCCGGTTGTACTATTTTAAATTTAATAGAGTATTATAGATATTTGTTTAGTAGAATATAACACTGTTCTACTATTATATTATATTTCGACATTTATTGATATACCGGTTTATTTAAATTTGATGTGTCATTGTCCACTTACAATTGTTGAAAATAATTTGTTTGTTATATTGTTTGTTTGAATTATGCTCGACCAGTTTATGAACATTAATTATTGCATATTGATTATTTCTTTTGCTCAACCAGTTTATAGGAAATTACCTTCTACATGCGTGGATTGGGTAGACTATAATTGCATATGAATATCTTGTGAATAGAATTTCACAATTTGGCTATAAGAGGTTCGATTATATTATTTTGGTTATGGAATTGATTATAGTAAACAGATTTTTATTATAATTTTAAAAAGGAAAAGATATTTATCTTTTGAATTGAAATGCTTTTCAAAGAGATATATAGATATTTTGGAAATACATATTTATAAAATTAATTTCCCATATTTTGATATAAAATATATTTTGGGAATAAAAGTTGGTTTAAATGTTACGATCAAAGAAGATTTAAAAAGCTATTATTTCGAGAACTTAAATCCTTGTGGTTTTAAAACAACTTTGGAAAGGTTTTGGGAAAATAAACAATATATGTTAATTTAACTTGAATTTCAAAAATTAACTATGATTTTGGCAATTTAATTATTGAATTTAATTTATTGAAGTGGGATAAAAGTTTGAATCTTCAGTTTTAAGTTGATTAAAAATATTTCAAAGGCTTAGAAAATTTATATTGATGATACTGAAGATAATAGAAGCTTTAGAATTGAATTTGGAAACGTTTTGTTCAGTTTTGAAATTTTATTGTTTAAATCGATAATTAAAAATAGCCTTCCGAGAAACAGTCTCAGAAGTCGACGAAACCAGTTCCATTGGATCCGTAATAGTGTATTATTATCGAATTTCAATTTTCGTTGCATTCGGAGTTGTCGTTTGGCGGTACGATTGGCAAATGCGCTGAAAATTATGTCGAAATTTAATTTAATAACTGGTTCAAAAGGCTATCTTCTCCATACGATCGAATTAGGACTCGGAACTTTTTTCATTGTATTCGAAATAGGGGTATAACATTATAAACGCCTAGCGGCACGCCTCGATAGGAGGTCAAGTTTTAAGTTGCATTTATCGGTACGGTTTGAATTTGAAATTTAAATTGGATATTTATACTAGTCAACTGCAATTGAAATTATCCCACATCAATCCTTTACCGGTTCTTTCCAAAGCTCCATCGCACGCCATATTCTTTTCAACACATCACGTCTCCTCCCTCTTTATTTTCAGCCGAAGCCTCTTCCTCAGAAAAAAAAACTAAAAATAAGATGAAAGAGCCGAGCTTGTTTAAAACAATTAATCCCTCTTCTTCCCAGAAGCAATTCACAAAAAAACCAAATTGATTCGATTTATTTTCAACTCGAAGTCGACTTGTTTAAATCCTCAAATTGAAATTAAATTCGTTCGATTTGGGATAACTCGCGGCACGATATTGAAGATCGAGCGAGGAGGTTTAGGGCATCGCATCGGCGTGGCAACGATGTTGCCATCGCATCGTGGGAATTCGCGATTGAAGGAAATTGATGCGCGGCTGCAGTAGCTCGTGCATGCATTCGCGATGGTGATGCTCGTGATTGAAGTCAAGGGGATCGCGATCTCGTCCAGCTAAACGGCGAATTGTGCGCAAGTGGTCGGCAGGGCTGTGGCGCTTGTCGAGTGATTGTGGCCGTGAGTGATGTCGTGGTTTGGGGCGACATCGGAGCGCATGGCAAAGGCAAGTGTGATGGTCGAGGCAGCTGTTTGAATTACGGGTTTTGGGCATCTCGTGGTCGACCTGGGCAGTAAGGTATAGCTTATTTCGCTTCTAAATTCATATTTGTTTTTACCAACTTAGATTAAAAAAAAATAAAAAAGAAGAAGAGGATAAAATGTATATATACAGTTTAAAACAGCAAAGGAAAATATTATTATAGTAGGATGTATACAAGATTTAAAACAGTAAGGTATAAATCATTTTGTTTTAATAAAAAAATATATACATATTCATATTTCAACCTACTAATTCTTTTAAAATAACATGGTTGGTGATAAATTTGTTCATTTAACCTATTTAATCATTTTTACCACTGACATAATTTATTAAAGGAAATTTGATTTTTAAATTAACTAATTAATTAATTAAGTCATTAGTTTGAAATTAAAATTCATTGAGTTATTGTTTAGTGAATTCAAATATTAATAAATTTATATAATGTTTATACAAGGTCTAGGATTGTGAAAAAACAATCTTGAATGAAAATGGATTGCATGCAAAGCAAAGGTGAGATCTTCTCACTCAATCAAATATTTTTCTGATTTAAATTTTGAATAGTTAGATTCAAAATTGGTTTACTGTGTGCTTGGATGATTATTTATTATTCATTATATTAGTTTAGACCTTATACGCCACATAATAGCAGATGATATTATATTTAAATCCATATACCGCGATATTCCACCTCAAAGTGGAATTGGTATTATATATATATTTGGAGTTGTTGATTTCCCGTATTATATAGTGGATGAGACCCTATGCGCCACATAATAGTTGGTGATATTATATAAATCCCATACACCGCGATATTCCACCTCGAAGTGGAATTGGTATTTAATTGTTGTGCTAACGTCTGTGGATGTAGGGAAAACAGGTTGGAGCGATCCAACTGGATTCCTCAAACATTTGATTTTGTTTCATATGTTGTGTGTTTATTTATTTATAATCTATGTGTGATTATATTGTGATTTAAATCGTTGAGGGCTATAATTTAGCTGAATATATTTTGGTATCGTAGGATACCGGAAATAAATAAAAATTTGATTTTTGAAATTTAGTAGAAAATTTATAGTAAATTAATTTTAGAAAATTGAATATATTTAAAAGAAGGAATTTGTTTCAAAACATAATAAATTTGGTGCTGAAATAAATTTAGAAATCAATTTTGAAAATTGATTTGGTATTTGTAAATAAATTTGGAAATCAATTTAGAATTTAATTCGGTGCTGAAAATGAATATTTAGAAATCGATTTGAAAATCGTATATCAATGGATATTTAGAAGTTTAAATTCACAATGGGAATTTATAAAGGAAAGAGAAATTTGTTTTAGAAATAAACATTTGGTTATTTTTAAAAGTATGAAAGGAATTTACGAATTCGAAATGTGAATTTAAAATAAATCAAGAAAGATTTATTAATTGATTTGAATGAACCATATTGAAATGAAAAATGTATTTTCCCTGGAAAGCTGAATATGATTTCGAAGTAGCCAATAAATATAAACTGAAAATTTTTAAGGATGGCTTTAGAAAGGATACTTTGGATAAAATATTTTCTTAACTGGTTTCAAATCTTTAAAGTATGGATTTATTTAATTACTTTTAGAAGGGATTATTTTAAAGATTAAAATTGATATTTGTTTAGGAAACAGTTATTTAAATAGTTATACCTTATCTTCTAATTTTATTTTAAAATCTAGTTAGGACTTAAAATCTTACATGTGATAATTAGTATAATGTTTTCATAACCAATATTTTAAGTAAGTATTTAAGATGGTTTTATTTTAAATGTTCCAAGAATATTTTGGATAAGTGATTTGAATTATTTTAACTCGGCAGATTTCCAGTGGAAATGAATAAATATTTGGAAATGTATTCCACGTAAGGAAAAGTGATTTGAAATTTGTTTTCAAAGTACTGAAATATGGAAAGTAATGTGAAATCTGTTTTCAAATGGTTGAAGTGTGAAATATATCTTGCGGAAATATTTTGAAAATAAATAATTTGGGAAATTTATTTAAATCCGACAAATTGTTGTGGATGTTGATTTATAGTTAAATAACCAACTATCAATATTGGCCTTTTAACGGAATTTGAATTTCGATGCGACCGGGGGTCAGATTCCAAGTGGACATCCGAAAACCACATCGAACCTTTGTGATTGGGATAGATCATTTGTTTGAAAGATCAAAGTAAAAATTGTTGTAATTTGTCGAAATCTGAATGTAACACTTATATTTAAAAATAAGCGCTCGTTATTCGGATTAGCCGGGAGAGGACTTTGTGTCATAAAACACATTCCGGATAATGATATGATGAAATAGGATTGCATTTGAAGACGGTGTTGAAGACCAGGTATTTTCGAAAGCGAAAGGATTACCTGTCGAATGTCTCTACGCCGGGTTGCTCCGGTATAGATATTTTATCACCTTTGTAATGGGGATTTCAGACATGATTAGTGAATATTCGGATTTGCAAGGGCTTCTTTGAAGTGCCTTCGATTCCGTTCGATACCGAACCGGACTTGTATGGATGTGTGTATGACGTTACACTTTGAGATGTAAAGATGGTTTCTATCAAATACATTTCCGTTGGTGGCGGTGAATTCATTCTCTTAGCTTAACACCCTTCTCTGAGACGTATGAGCTCAGAGGTTATGTAGTTGATGGTTACTAGTGATACATTCCCAATTTGGTAATGTGGCATACGAAGTACTGTGATCATTTGTTGATCAAAGCATAACTTTGTGAAAAGTGTAGCTTTGTGAACGAGACTTCGTCGGACCTCACACCCTGGAAATGATCAAAACAGGAAAGATGCGGCAAGGTTATGAGGGTCGTGCCCTTTAGGGTATGTCATTTCCTTCTGGAAAAGGGTGGTATCATGGTATGGAGTCCAGATACTTAACCTATGTGGTTGCTGCAAATCTATTACTCTTGTGCTTGTTGCTTTGTGGTCGAGGATTCTCGGATAAAGGTCGCAAATGACCAGGGGATGGCATACTCGAGTAGTAGTTACCTAGTTACAGAGGTGACCCAGCCTTGTGTTGGTAGAGATCCGGGTAGGTTCTTGGGACGTCCCTCCAGAGGCGTACCCATGTGGCAGTAGGAAGTTCCTTAGACTGACCATTTGTTGGAAATCCAAAGAAACAATACGCGTCCTGTACGGTTTTAGTTGTATAACCTGCCATAGAATGTGGCGGTAACCTGCTATTGAACATGGTAGCTATAGTAGGCATACAATAATGGTCGTATGCCGACTAAGATTAATATTATACTTTCGAAATGTTTTCTGCACTATGCACTAATGATAATATTAAAAAGAATTTGCGTATCAAGCATGTTTGACTATCATAAGAAGAAATCTCCTCCAATTCTGCGTTTGCATTGTGTGTGTGGCGGGAGGCCTTATGGTAGTTTCATTTTCCAAAAGCATAGCGGATTTCCTTTTCTTTTCTTTGTGAAAATAACTGTTTTTAAGATCTCACACTAGTCTCATGACTGACCTGAAGTTTATTGTTCCCTTTCTAAACTCTGGGTGCCCACAATTTTCCACACGGGCAGCCTAGAGTCAGGTTATCAGTTATTTGAGAGCAAAGTCAAGAAGTTGCTATGGAGATCTGGAGGCAAGCTGGATGGCGAGGCGTACCACTTATACTATATAGTGTCCATTGCGTATGGGTTAATGCAAGTCAAATTTTATTGTACACAAGTTACTATAACTGTCAGTTTTTGTACTATGTCGCTGTACACTCTGATAATGTAATGTGATGTAATGTAATAACTGATATAGTTCTTTGTTTTAAAGATATTCATTTATCTATTATATTTGTTCCACTACGATATGTGAGATTCTGTTATTGGGTTCTTTTCTTCTTCTTCTACCTCTTTCTTGTTTAACCCAAAGACTTGTACATTTGTTCCACTTTGGGCTGAATTGTTGTGGAATTTTGCCAGCTCAAAAGGGATGCGGGCCTTTACAGTGGTATCAGAGCATTTGGTTAAGCGGCAACCTTGGCTCTGTTGGGTGTTACTCATTTGAGATAGAGTCAGTAGTACTCTAGAATGAGTTTGAGTGTAATAATAGATATGAGCGCGTATTTGTTAGTGAATATAAAATTGTTTTATATTGTGATGATTGGTTTGATGAGTGGTATATGAATTCTGGTCGGTATAGTCCGTACAACTCTATCGATAAGGATCTCTAAATACTCGTACAGAACAATTCAACACGATATTGTTTGAAAATCGGGTAAATGAAATAGTTTTACTCAAAAATATTTTCGTATATAAAGGGAATAATCTTTGTAAATTATTATAGTATATGGTTGCTTGATTTTTAGGAAGCGTTAATATTCTTATCATTTGAATAGGAAATTGAAATCGTAACTCCAAAATTAAGAAATGAATTCACATACAAATGGAATTTGAGAATATAAATTGTAAATGTGGATTGTAGTTTGAAATGGAATTCCAGAGAAGTATTGAAAATGTTTTGAAAAGAATTTGAGAATTTTGGAGATTTGGAAAGTTTAAATCCCTTTTGATTTTGAAGATGATTTTCAAAGGTTTGGAAAGTGTTTTGAAGGGATGAAAGCTTTAAACTCTTTTAGGTCATTGAAAAATAATTTCGATGATGATCGCGACATCATCGGTGTTTATTTTCGAGTTTCCAAGAGAGGAATTGCTGCCAAATTATTTTAGATGGAAGTTGTTTGAAAACTGGGTTGGTTTTAGAAATTTAAAGGGATAATTTGAATTGATTTCAATAATGGTTTTGGAAAAGGTGGAAAGACTCTGGAATCTTATTTAAAGTAATTATGGAATAATAAATAAGTTAGAAAATTTAGAAAAATTCAAATTTAAGCTAAAATTAACTTGAGTTAATTTGAATAAAGGTAAATTAGTCTAATAGGATAAATGATTGGAATACAATTTATTAAGGTGGAAAATAAAATTGAGAATGAATAAATAAATTTGCAATTGGAAATAAATGAGTGGGAAATTAAATGTTGAAATTCATTTCGAATTTGTAAGTAAATATAACTGGAATTGGAATTGAATTTGATTTGTGATAAACAAAGTGAAGTACTAAACTAAATTAGTAAGTGAAACTAATTGATGAATGGCCATATGGATAAGGTTTAAAATGAATTGAATCTAATATTTATAGATGAAAGTAAGTTGAATTCATATAGAATTGGAAATCCAGTTTAATATAAGTGGTTATAAATCAAAATAGTGAACTGAAAATAAATTTTGGAAATGAACAAAAGAACAAAACTGGAATTGAAATAAAATGAAGTTGTAAAATTAGTTCGAAGTGAACTGAAGATAATAAAGGTGGAAATAAAAAAAATGGATTGAGATAAAATGAGTTGGAATTTGTAATGAATTAGTAAATGAAACTGATTTAAAATAGTGATATGAATCAGTTGGGAATGAAAGATGATTGATAAAATTCAATATTCAGAAGTTAAACTGAATCCAAATAAATTGAAATTGTAAATTGAACTCAAATAAAATTAGAAATGTAAGGTTGAATGAAAATGGATATATAACTTCAATAGTGAAGTAAAAATGGTATAAGAAGTATGTATTGAAATTCCGTAAAGGAATGTGCAAAAATGATATCTGAATGTTGTAATTGGATATTATGGCCAGCAGGATCTACAGGTGTATTAAAGGAAATGGAATTGGGATTTTGATTTCGAAGATAAATTTGAATAGCTTGACAAAAGGTATGTATTTAAATTTCTATATGAAATTTGGTGATTTTCTTGACTAGCCACTTGGCCTTTTGTTTTCTTTTTGAATCTAGGGGCCTGTGGTGCTATTTTCTAGTCGTACCGAGATAGCCGCGCAAAGGAGACGTTGGCAAAAAATTTCGAAAATTTAGGGAGTTAGAAAAATTTTGAGAAATTTTTTAAAATTTAAAATTTGAATTTAAATTCGAATGGTTATGAAAAAAAATATTTTTTGGAGTTTATGGTTGAGGTTGGAAAGTTAGTTGAAGTAATAATGGGTCTTTAATAAAAAGATTGGTTTTGACAAGTTGTCAAAACTGTTTATTTTGGGTACATAGTAACGGGTTAAGGTCCATTCTTCTTACAAGTAATTTCGGGACGAAATTCTTTTAAGGGGGGGAAGGATGCGACGACCTAGGATTTTGAACATTTGAAATCGAAATATTTAATTGATTTTAAATATTTGAAAGTTAGTTTCACTTGAATTTCAAAAATTAACTATGATTTTGGCAATTTAATTATTGAATTTAATTTATTGAAGTTGGATAAAAATTTGAATCTTCAGTTTTAAGCTGATTAGAAATATTTCAAAGGCTTAGAAAATTTCTATTGATGATACTGAAGATAATAGAAGCTTCAGAATTGAATATGGAAACGTTTGTCCATTTTTGAAATTTTATTGTTTAAATCGATAACTAAAAATAGCCTTCCGAGGCACAGTCTCGGAATTCGACTAAACCAGTTCCATTAGATCCGTAATAGTGTATTATTATCGGATTTCGACTTTCGTAACATTCGGAGTTGTCGTTTGGCAGTACGATAGGAAAACGCGCTGAAAATTATATCGAAATTTAATTTAATAACTGGTCAAAAAGCTATTTTCTCCGTACGATCGAATTAGGATTCGAAACTTTTTCCATTGTGTTCGGAATAGGGGTATAACATTATAAACGCCTAGCGGCACGTCTCGATAGGAGGTCAAGTTTTAAGTTGCATTTATCGGCATGGTTTGAATTTGAAATTTAAATTGGACATTTATACTAGTCAGTTGCAGTTGAAATTATTTCACATCAATCCTTTACCAGTCCTTTCCAACACATCACGCCATATTCTTTTCAACACATCACGTCTCCTCCCTCTCTGTCTTCAGTCGAAGCCTCTTCCTCAGAAAAAAAAAAACTAAAAATAAGATGAAAGAGCCGAGCTTGTTTAAAACAATTAATCCCTCTTCTTTCTAGGAGCAATTCACGGAAAAAACAAAATTGATTCGATTTATTTTCAATTCGAAGTCGACTTGTTTAAATCCTCAAATTGAAATCAAAATTGTTCGATTTGGGATAACGCGCGACACGATATTGAAGATCGAGCGAGGAGGTTTAGGGCATCATATCGGTGCGGCAATGATGTTGGCATCGCATCATGGGAATTCGCGATTGAAGGAAATCGATGCGCGGCTACAGAAGCTCGCGCAGGCATTCGCGATGGTGATGCTCGCGATTGAAGTCAAGGGGATCGCGATCTCATCCAGCTAAATGGCGAATTGTGCGCAAGTGGCCGGCAAGGCTGTGGCGCTTTTCGAGTAATTGTGGCCGTGAGCGATGTCATGGTTTGGGGCGACATCAGAGCGCATGGCAAAGGCAAGTGTGATGGTCGAGGCAGCTGTTTGAATTAGGGGTTTTGGGCATCTCATGGTCGACCTGGGCAGTAAGGTATAACTTATTTCGCTTCTAAATTCATATTTTTTTTACCAACTTAGATTAAAAAAAGAAAAAAGAAGAAGAGGATAAAATGTATATATACAGTTTAAAACAGCAGAGGAAAATATTATTACAGTAGAATGTATACAAGATTTAAAACAGTAAGGTATAAATCATTTTGTTTTAATAAAAATAATATACATATTCATATTTGAATCTACTAATTCTTTTAAAATAACATGGTTGGTGATAAATTTGTTCATTTAACCTATTTAATCATTTTTACCACTGAAATAATTTATTAAAGGAAATTTGATTTTTAAATTAATTAATTAAGTCATTAGTTTGAAATTAAAATTCATTAAGGTATTGTTTAGTGAATTTAAATATTAATAAATTTATATAATATTTATACAAGGTCTAGGATTGTTAAGAAAACAATCTAGAATGAAAATGGATTGCATGCAAAGCAAATGTGAGATCTTCTCACTCAATCAAATAATTTTCTAATTTAAATTTTGAATAGTTAGATTCATAATTGGGTGACTTTGTGCTTGGATGATTGATTTATTATTCGTTGTATTAGTTTAGAGCCTATACGCCGCATAATAGCGGATGATATTTTATTTAAACCCATATACCGCGATATTCCACCTCGAAGTGGAATTGGTATTATATATGTATTTGGAGTTGTTTATTTCCCGCATTATATAGCGGATGAGACCCTATGCGCCGTATAATAGCAGATGATATTATATAAATCGCATATACCGCGATATTCAACCTCGAAGTGGAATTGGTATTTAATTGTTGTGCTAACGTCTGTGGATGCAGGGAAAACAGGTTGGAGCGATCCAACTGGATTTCTCAAACATTTGATTTTGTTTAATATGTTGTGTGTTTATTTATTTATAATCTGTGTGTGATTATATTGTGATTTAAATCGTTGAGGGCTATAATTTAGCTAAATATATTTTTGGTATAGTAGGATACCAGAAATAAATAAAAATTTGATTTTTGAAATTTAGTAGAAAATTTTTAGTAAATTAATTTTAGAAAATTGAATAAATTTAAAAGAAGGACTTTGTTTCAAAAGATAATAAATTTGGTGTTGAAATAAATTTAGAAATCAATTTTGGAAATTGATGTGGTATTTGTAAATAAATTTGGAAATCAATTTAGAATTTAATTCGGTGCTGAAAATGAATATTTTGAAATCGATTTGAAAATCGTATATCAATGGATATTTAGAAGTTTAAATTCACAATGGGAATTTATAAAGGAAAGGGAAATTTGTTTTAAAAACAAACATTTGGTAATTTTTAAAAGTATGAAAGGAATTTACGAATTTGGAACGTAAATTTAAATAAATCGAAAGATTTATTAATTGATTTGAATGAACCATTTTGAAACGTAAAATGTATTTACCCTGGAAAGCTGAGTAAGATTTCGAAGTAGCTTATATATATAAACTGAAATTTTTTAAGGATGGTTTTAGAAAGGATACTTTGGATAAATTATTTTCTTAACTGGTTTCAAATCTTTAAAGTATGGATTTATTTAATTACTTATAAAAGGGATTATTTTAAAGATTAAAATTGATATTAGTTTAGGAAACGATTATTTAAATAGTTATACCTTATCTACTAATTTTATTTTAAAAATTAGTTGGGACTTAAAATCTTATGTGTGATAATTAGTATGATGTTTTCATAACCAATATTTTAAGTAAATATTTAAGATGGTTTTATTTTAACTGTTCCAAGAATATTTTGGATAAGTGATTTGAATTATTTTAACTCGGCGGATTTCCAGTGGAAATGAATAAATATTTGAAAATGTATTCCGCGTAAGGAAAAGTGATTTGAAATTTGTTTTCAAAGTATTGAAATGTGGAAAGTAATTTGAAATCTGTTTTCAAATGGTTGAAGTGTGAAATATATCTTGCGGAAATATTTTGAAAATAAATAATTTGGGAAATTTATTTAAATTTGAAAATTTGTTGTGGATGTTGATTGATAGTGAAATAACCGAGTATCAATATTGGCCTTTTAATGGCATTTTAATTTCGATGCGACTGGGGGTCGGATTCCAAGTGGACATCCGAAAACCACATCGAACCTTTGTGATTGTGATGGATCTTTTGTTTAAAAGATCAATGTGAAAATTGTTGTAATTTGTTGAAATCTGAATGTAAAACTTATTTTTAAAAATAAGCGCTCGTTATTCGGATTAGCTGAGAGAGGACTTTGTGTCATAAAACCCATTCCGAATAACGATACGACGAAATGGGATTGCATTTGAAGACGGTGTTGAAGACCGGGTATCTTCGAAAGCGAAAGGATTACCTGTCGAATGTCTCTACACCGGGTTGCTCCGGTATAGAGATTTTATCACCTTTGTGATGGGGATTCCGGACGTGATTAGTGAATATTCGGATTTGCAAGGGCTTCTTTGAAGTGCCTTTGGTTCCGTTCGATCCCGGACCGGACTTGTATGGATGTGTGTCTGACGTTACACTTTGAGATGTAAAGCTGGTTTCTATCAAATATTTCTGTTGGTGGCGGAGAATTTATTCTCTTAGCTTAACACCCTTCTCTGAGACGTACGAGCTCAGAGGTTATGAAGTTGTTGATCAAAGCATGACTTTGTGAAAAGTGTAGCTTTGTGAACGAGACTTCGTCGGACCTCACACCCTGAAAATGATCAAAACAGGAAAATGCAGCAAGGTTATGAGGGTCACGCCCTTTAGGGTATGTCATTTCCTTCTGGAAAAGGGTGGTATCATGGTATGGAGTCCAGATACTTAACCTATATGGTTGCTGCAAATCTATTACTCTTGTGCTTGTTTCTTTGTGGATGAGGATCCTCGGATAAAGGTCGCAAATGACTAGGGGATGGCATACTCGAGTAGTAGTTATCTACTTAAAGAGGTAGCCCGGCCTTGTGTTGGCAGAGATCCGAGTAGGTTCTCGGGACATCCCTCCAGAGATGTACCCATGTGGCAGTGGAAGTTCCTTAGCCTGACCATTTATTTGAAATTCAAAGAAACAATACGCGCCCTGTACGGTTTTAGTTGTATAACTTGCCATGGAATGTGGCGGTAACCTGCTATTGAAAATGGTAGCTATAGTGGACATACAATAATGGTTGTATGCTGGCTAAGATTAATATTATACTTTCAAAATGTTTTCTGCACTATGCACTAATGATAATATTAAAAAGAATTTGCGTATCAAGCATGTTTGACTATCATAAGGAGAAATCTCCTCCAATTCTGCGTTTGCATTGTATGTGTGGCGGGAGGCCTTATGGTAGTTTCATTTTCCAAAAGCATAGTGGATTTCTTTTTCTTTTCTTTGTGAAAATAACCGTTTTTAAGATCTCACACCAGTCCCATGACTGACTTAGAGTTTATTATTCCCTTTCTAAACTCTGGGTGCCTACAATTTTCCACACAAGCAGCCTAGAATCAGGTTATTAGTTATTTGAGAGCAAAGTCAAGAAGTTGCTATGGAAATATAGAGGCAAGCTGGATGGCGAGGCGTACCACTTATACTATGTCGTGTCCGTTGCGTCTGGGTTAATGCAAGTCAAATTTTATTGTACACAAGTTACTATAACTGTCAATGTTTGTACTATGTCGTTGTATACTCTGGTAATGTAATGTAATAACTGAAATTGTTCTTTGTTTTAAAGATATTCATTTATCTATTATATTTGTTCCGCTGCGATATGTGAGATTCTGTTATTGGGTTCTTTTCTTCTTCTACCTCTTTCTTCTTTAAACCCAAAGACTCGTACATTTGTTCCACTTTGGGCTGAATTGTTGTGGAATTTTGCCAGCTCAAAAGGGGTACGGATTTGCTGGTCTTTACACCTGTGAAAGCCTGTAACCATTTTATGTCAAAATTTGTAGCATCTTCAAAAAGAGCAACCTGTAATTTTCTCAAACCTGTAATCATCTTCCCTAAAACAAAGTTAAACCAGAAATGGATCAAGCCCTGTAAACCAGAAAACAACTCAAGTTCATGTCCAGTAAACAACTTCCTCTCCTCAATCCTAGATCTTTAAACAAATTCAAGTCTAAAAGCATTTTTTTCAAATCTGCAACCTGGAATCAAGGATGTAATCATCATGTTCCAGTTCAGTCAAGCAATCCAACTTCAAATTTTCAAATATCGAAGCTTTTCCAATTTTAAGGAAATCAAGCAATGCAAATTTTCAAATCTAGTTTTTAAAGCTCTCTGCATTTTATAAGGTGAGTAAACATTTTGAATTAAAATTTAAGTAACTAATTATCTGTTGCATGTGAGTTCTGTGATGATGTTTGTTTTATATGTATGTATACAAGTATGCCTCTGTGTATATATGAATGTGTACATATCTGTTGATTTTAACTCCTCTGTTTTTAGTTTAGAGCCTATAATTTTGATCAAAGTTCAAAATCATTGCATGTGTTCTCTATTAGACTTTGAAATTTAGACAGGATAGTTTAGTTTAAGCTTAATACAGAAGTTAAAAATAGATTCAAATAATTTAGGATTTTAAACTATGTTAAAACTGGAAAGTACAGTACAGATCCTTAAAAACATGTAAAATCAATCATCTTAATTTACCGATTCAAGATTATAACTTGAATCATCTTTAAAAGTTAGGATTTTAAAAACATATATCTCAATTTTTAATATTGATATGAATGAGAATTTGTTGAATGACTGGAATTTGGTTTCTTGTCATTTTCTGATGATCACATGGTTTATGGTGATCGGGATCTCGGGTGGAGGTAGAGGTAGGATCAGGAAGTATGGCAAAAATGATGGAAGCATTGAATGATCGCCGTGGCGATGGAGGTGAGGTGATTTGGGTTTTAAACTTAATTTTGGTCGAATTAGAAATGGGGATCAGTGCTTTTTCTCTGGATGATCGAGTGCAACAAGACTCGAGAGGATGGTAGAGGAGGTGCTGGCGATGGTGTAGCCGGGATTTCAGACCCTCAGATGGTCGGAGATTTGAGAACGAGGCATTTCCAGGTTGTTGTTCCAGGTTTGGATTTGAAGCTCGATTTCGATCTCGAGTTTGGGGTGACGATCTGATGATCGTGATTAGGTGTGAGGGTGATTGGCGACTTGAGGAGATCACCGGAGGTGGCTAGAGTTGATCAGCGTCTGCACAGAGCACTGTTTGATCTCTGATGAGTTTGGGATTGTTGCAGAGGTTTTGTACTAGAGAAATTCTCGAGTAATTCGAGTGTTTAACTCGAAGTGAGGTAGGGTTTTGCTCGAAGTCATTGGAGATGAGCTCAGGTAAATGATGGTTACAGGTTTAAACCTGTAAGTGTTTTAATTTTTTTATAAAAAATGAAATTTTAAAATGTAAAGTAAAGTTTTAAATCAAAGTTAAATCTGGATTCAACTCTAAATTTGTATCCTAGTTTTGGAATAAAAGAAAGTTTTTAAATTTAAATTGTTTTAACGACTTTAAAGTGTTTAAAGTGTATTTTAAATGGTTTGAATTTAAAAATGAATTTGGTTTAAATTCTTTTAAGTTACTTTTATAAAACAAGCATTTCTTTAACATATGATTTAAAAGGTTTTTGAATTTGTTTTAAACTTTGTTTAAAGTTAAATTTGTACTCATTTTGAATCTTAAATTTAAAATGAAATTTGAAAGGTTTATATAAAAACAAGTTTTTAAATTCAAATTTGAATCTAGTTTTCAAAACTACTAATTGATAAATGTTTTAAGTTTTTTTTTAAAATAAAATTATGTTTCGATAACTTTAATTTATCAAGTAAATGATTATTTTAAAACCTAATTAATGATTTAATTAAGTAAAGTTATTTATTAAAATAAAATGGTTTAAATTTGTAAATGGTAATTAAGTTTTTAATAAGATGATGTTTTATCTTAAGATAATTAAAGTTTTAATGCCTTGAGATTTATTAAATTAATTAAAGGAAATTAAGTTTGATTAATTAATTTAATTAATAATGATTAAGGATTAATTAAGGAATTAATTAGGAGTAATTAATTGATTTAATTAATTGATTTAAAATTAATAATTAAGTGTTATAAATTAATTAATTAGAGGTTAATTAATTTATAATTAAGAATTAGTAATTATATGATTAGAGATTATTAATTAATGATTAAAGATTAATTAATCAAGTAACTAAAGTTTATTAATTATAATTAAATGGGTATTTAATTTGTAATTAAGTTTTATTAATTAATAATTAGGCTTTATTAATTAATAATTAAGAGTTAATTAATCTATAATTAAAAATTAATTAAGAACTAATTAACTGTTATTCAGGGTTAATTAATTGTAATTACGGCTTTATTAATTAATTAATTACGGATCGATTAATTAATTAATTAAGGATTAATAAATTGGTTATTAAGTTTTATTAATTGATAATTAAGGTTTATTAATTAATAATTAAAGAATAATTAATCTATAATTAAAGGATAATTAATTGATTAAAAGGGTAATTAAGGGAATGAATTACCCCATTTTAATTAATCAAATGAATGTGATTAATTAATTGATTGATTAATTATAGATAATCTTGATGACTGATTAAGTATGAATACTTAATAAGATTAAATAATGTAATTACTTAGTGAAGTAATTAATGTATAATTATAGGGATGTAATTAATTTAAGGGAAATTACTTAATAGGAAGTAATTAAAGAATAATTACTTAGTAGAAGTAATTAATGGTTAATTTCTTGGTGTAATTAATCAAAGGATTAATATAATTAATTAAGAAGTTAATTAACCAAGGTAAGTGACTACATGAGGGTAATTACTATTTATGATTAATTAAACTTGATTAATGCAAGTAATTAATTAAGGATCATTAATTTATGTAATTAATTAGAGTAATTAAGGATTGATTAATTAAGATTAATTAATAAATAGTAAATGATTATGAGGTAATTAATTAATTGCAATTAGTTAAGTATTAATGTAATTATCTATATGTGTATATGTTAATTATCTATCAGTGTGAATATGGATAATGATTTGAATTGAATTGTTTTAACTTTAAAACAACTTGGACCTAAAAGACGGCGTTTTGGATTTCGATGAGCCCGAGATCGGGTTTTCAGATTTGGATATCCGAAAACCACATCGATCCAAAATAACGGTAGGTCGTGAATCTCAAGTGAAAATGAAGATTCAGAGTGCCAGGGTTATTGTCGTTAACTCTGAGGGTGATTCCAAAATGAGTGTAACGAGATAATGCCTTCGGTTTCATTCGAACCCGGAACGAACTTGTATGGATTGAATGCTTTCAGAACATCGTCAGGTGGACGATGAGCATTCTAAGATAGATGTGTTTGATAAAGGTAATCGCAGTCTCAAGCCTCATCAAACGGGAATGGCTAAAACAGGGGAGGTGCAGCAAGGCTAAGTGGGTCATGCCCGAGTATTACGATATTTACCCCTGTCCAGATGTCCCTTTTTATTCGGCTGTGTGAACGGTTGCTAGCTACAACTGCGGGGTTGTCTTATTCGGAACTATTCAATAAGGAATGGTTCCGGCTTTGTGTTGTAGGGGATTGGGAGTAATCCTCGGTATGGTGATCTAGGCCCCGTAATGTGACGGGCGGTACCTCTGTAGACCTGCCATTGATGGAAACTCATTCTTCCTACGTTCCCTTACAGTTTTGATTGTATTACCCACTTTTGTGGCTAGTAGCTGAAATTTAATGAATGTAAAAATTTCGGCAATTTTCTATTTATTTGAAAACCCTAGACCCTATTATAATACCACTGGATTTCCTATCAAATTTTTTTGTTAGCGTAAGGTAAAAACTTACCAATGTTTATGTGTGGGGAGTCTTACGTGATACCTTTTCTTTCAAATGTTTTTAAAGTTAAGCAACTTTAACCCGTTTACTCATACCGGACCCATGTCTGATCCGGAGTTTATTCTATTTTTCTTAAACTCTTGGGTACTCAAATTTTTACAAGTAGCCAAGGGATTTAGGTTAGGTTTGACGAACTCTGGAGGAGCAAAGGAGCAGGAGGCTTCAGCGTTTGTAGATATATAGGTGGTTCCGCTGTGTTGTTCTCTAAGTCATTGTCTGTATTGTATATTGAGTTGTATAACTGGACAGGTGTTTATAACTATTTAGTATGTGTTGTATAAGCTATGTTACTCTGATGTATATGATACTATGTAATATCTATGTGAATAATATAATTTATTCGTTCCGCTGTTGAGATTCTGATGTTGTCTCTTTCTTCCTTCTCTATCTTTTCTCTTTTCTATCCCTTTCTTTATTAAAAATAATGCGTCTTTCTATAAAGAGAAAGGCAGGTCGTTTCACTTGATATTAGAGCATAGGTTGAGTGAATACCTAGGCTCTGGAGTGGTGTCTTTCTTGAGAGAGCGTACTTGTAATTTTTATATATAACTATGTATATCTATTCTACCTATTTGTTGGATTATCCGTTCGGGTTTTCCAACATAAGTTTTAAAGGTAGATAGGGTAGTGGTGTATGTAGCACGACTACCAATGGTTAGAGTCCGAGTGTTGCGGTTGGAAGAGTATATGTCGAGATGTAAACCTAATACCGTCTCGAGTAAGCTTTCAAGTATGGTGTAAGGATTTCACCAATCTCTGAAGGAACCCTGTTAAGGTTCGGAATCCAGCATTGAAGTATAAGTTAATTGCGCTCGTGTGAGCGGATTTTTAAGCATTTGGATATATCGGTTAGTCAAAAGCAAGTGATGGTATCTTGGCAACCTCAGGAAGTAGTAGCTGTGTAATGAGATGCAGTGACTATGGATGTCTCCGAGGATGTTTTCTTTTAGGAGCAAGTTTAAGGAAGTGTGCCTACATCAGTGATGAGATTGAGTTTGCGTTTGATTTGGGGCCAAGTCTCTTGAGGAGATGTTTGCCCATCTTAAGGTTCTGTGTGGGATTGGTTGATCTAGTTTTGAGGATCAAGAAGTTTTGGATAAGGAGTCTTTGTATCTGTGGCAGCAGTGCAGCTCGGAAGTGTTTTATGTGCCAGCAGGAAGATCTTTTGGCTTAGAAGTTTCCTTGTGGTGGAGTCAGAAGCAACAGAGTGGACCCGTTTCTTCGATGGATTGATCGAGTATAAGATGTTCTGATTTGTAAAGAGAGAATAGTATCTGTGGATATTGGATTGGATAGGATCGTAAAAGCGACTTGCAATAGTTTGAGTGTTCTCTTGAGTTATAGAAGTTGTCAGAGATTTTTTTCCGATGTCTTCAGGGAAGTCAGAGGTTTGTCTGCATTAGAGATTGAGTTCCATACCGACTTGGTTTATGGAGCTACCGGTAATTCAGCTACGTAGAAGGATGTCTCCTAGAGAGAGGTTTTTGGTAAAGCAACTCAGGATTGCATGGAACTTCAAAGTTTTCTCTTTATGGATCTGTTGAACCATATTTTTGGGATGTGTTGTCTAGTCTGTGCCCGTGTTTATCGACGGCATTCTCATCTGCTCCAGATCATAGTTGTGCGACGAAAGCAATGTGGCAGCTATTCTAGGATGAAAGCAACTGGAAGTTGCAGTGTTTTGGATTAGAGAGTTTCTACAGGAAATTTTTCTGGATTTGAATCTAGATTGGTGAGTGCTCCTACTTTATCTTTTCCTGATAGGAGAAGTAAGTTGAAGTCTTCTGATGATTATGGAGTAGAGTTTGTGTTTTTGATTTGGGTAGATCTTGAGAGGATCATTTTTGTTGGGTTGTTTTGGTCCATTTTATTTCTAGAGGCATCAGCGAAGGTTGAGCTGATCAGAAAGGATGAAGGCAGCCCAGGATCATCATAATAGTTTTGTGGGTTAGAGACGGAGGAATCCGAAATTCGAAGTTGGAAATTTCGTTGTTATTTCTCCAGTAAAAAGGAGCAACAAGATTGGGTAAGACTGGGAAGTTAGCTCCGAGTATATTGGATTCTTCTGAATTTTTGTAAGAAATAAGTGCTTGGCTTATAAGGGTTGAATTGCCAGTTTGCAAGACTGGGATTCAATGTATTTCATGCATCTCTGAGGGAGTACGTGTATGATCCATCTCTGGTTGTGGAACCAGCAGTTCAGAAGGATTTAATAGTTGAGTCGGATCTTGACTGTGGTCAGAGCTCTTGTGTAGATGGTATATCTAGATGTATAAGAGCACAGTAGCTTAGTAGTGTAGCTAGTTTGGGTTTAGTAGAGCGAGTATCCCTGTGTCTGTACCTGGGAAACTCGGGGAAATATTAAGAAGCTTATCCGAATATTTATTCGGATAGCTAGTGTTGTTTGTTGGATTGAATTGTTTGTTTGGATGAAATTGAATTGTTGGATTGATTGTGTATGATTGATATGTATACTTGAATTAGTTGAAATAAAATAAAATAAAATTTTGGATTACCTTTTGTTTTAAATTTCGAGGGCGGAATTCTTTTAAGGGGGAGGAATGTGATATCCCAGAATTTCAAGAAATTTGAAATGTGATAATCTCTTAATTAATTATTTAAAGTTGGTAAAAAAATTATTTTAAACAATAATAAATATGATGAGTTGTTTTTAAATATAGTTATAAATAGATTTTTAAATGGAATAATAATTTACAAATTTAAATTGTGTTATTTTATAAATTTGATTTTAAGTAGACTTATTATTTTCAAATTTAGTAAGTGTGTTTAAATATATATGTGTGTATGTATTTAATTGATTTTAAATAGGATAATTATTTAAAATTAATAATGTGTTTGCTTAAAGTTAATATTTGTGTTTATTTGAATTGATTTTAAATTGGGATTTTAAATTGACTTTGAATTTGAAATTAAAAAAAATCGAATTTAAAGGAATATATATCTTAAAATAATAATAATAATATAATTTGGATTTAAAATATATGGATAAGGTTTTTATTTAAAAATAAGATTTGTTTTATATTATTCTCTTTAAAGAAATTTATTTATAGAAACTTGGAATAGTATTTATTTAATAGGAATAAATACAAAAGCTTTTGAATTAGTACTTAAAATTGGATTAAATAATTTTATATGGTTTTATTTAAAATATAATTGGTTTTTATTTTATTTTTATTTAAAATTTTTATTTATATAAAATTGGAAAAGCATTTATAAAATAAGCAACATACTAATTAATTAGGAAATCTATTTCAAAAAGCTTTTAAATTCATTTTAAATAAAAATGAATTATTATAAGTGTTAAATTAAGGAAGCTTGAAATAACATGTGTTAGAATATTAATAATGTAATAGACAAGTGTCACATTTATTTGAATTTTATTTTGATTTTAATAAAATCTAAATTTACTTGAATGAAATTCTATCTTTCCCCTTCATTTTTTTTCTATCTCAGTTCAAAATCAAAGAAAAAAAAAACTGAATTCATTCCTAAAACCAGAAATTTTCATGCAATCCAAAACTCTTCAAACTAGAAATGCAAGAAATCATAATACCTTAGTTCAAAATCAAAGCCTGAATTCATTTTCAAACCAAAACCCTGTGAAAGCCTGCAACCATTTTATATCAAAATTTGTAACATCTTCAAAAAGAGCAACCTGTAATATTCTCAAACCTGTAATCATCTTCCCTAAAAAAAGTTCAACCAGAAATGGATCAAACCCTGTAAACCAGAAAACAACTCAAGTTTATGTCTAATAAACAACTTCCTCTCCTCAATCCTAGATCTGTAAACAAATTCAAGTCTTAAAGCATTTTTTCAGAACTGCAACCTGGAATCAAAGATGGAATCATCATGTTCCAGTCAAGTCAAGCATTCCAACTTCAAATTTTCAAATATCAAACTTTTCCATTTTTAAGGAAATTAAGCAATGCAAATTTTCAAATCCAGTTTTTAATGCTCTCTGCATTTTCTAAGGTGAGTAAACATTTTGAATTAAAACTTAAGTAACTAATTTTCTGTTGCATGTGAGTTCTATGATGATGTCTGTTTTATATGTATGTATATAAGTATGCCTCTGTGTATATATGAATGTGTAAATATCTATTGATTTTAACTCCTCTGTTGTTAGTTCAGAGCCTATGATTTTGATCAAAGTTCAAAATCTTTGCTTGTGTTCTCTGTTAGACTTTGAAATTTAGACATGATAGTCTAGTTTAAGCTTAAGACAGAAGTTAAAAATAGATTCAAATAATTTAGGATTTTAAACTATGTTAAAACTGGAAAGTACAATAGAGATCCTTATAAACATGTAAATCAATCATCTTAATTTACTGATTCAAGGTTATAACTTGAATCATCTTTAAAAGTTAGGATTTTGAAAACATAAATCTCAATTTTAAATATTGATATGAATGAGAGTTTGGTGAATGACTGGAATTTGGTTTCTGGTCGTTTTTTGATGATCACATGGTTTATGGTGATGGGGATCTTGGGTGGAGGTAGAGGTAGGATCAGGAAGTATGGCAAAAATGGTGGAAGCATTGAATGATTGCCGTGGCGACGGAGGTGAGGTGATTTGGGTTTTAAAACTAATTTTGGTCGAATGGGAAATTGGGATAAGTGCTTTTTCTCTGGATGATCGAGTGCAACAAGACTCATGGGGACGGTAGAGAATGTGTTGGCGATGGTGTAGTCGGGATTCAGACCCTCTGATGGTCGGAGATTTGAGAACGAGGCATTTCTAGGTTGAGATGTTGGTTCCAGGTTGTTGTTCCAGGTTTGGTTTTGAAGCTCGATTTCGATCTCGAGTTTGGGGTGACGATCTGATGATCGTGGTTAGGTGTGAGGGTGACTGGCGACTTGAGGAGATCACTGGGGGTGGTCGGAGTTGATCAGCGCCACCGTCCATGTGCACGGAGCACTGTTCGACTTCTGATGAGTTTGGAATTGTTGCAGCGGTTTTGTACTCGAGAAATTCTCGAGTAATTCGAGTGTTTAACTCGAAGTGAGGTAGGGTTCTGCTCGAAGTCATTGGGGATGAGCTCGGGTAAATGATGGTTACCGGTTTAAACCTGTAAGTGTTTTAAAATTTTTTTAAAAAATGATATTTTAAAATGTAAAGTAAAGTTTTAAATGAAAGTTAAATCTGGATTCAAATCTAAATTTGTATCCTGGCTTTGGAATAAAAGGTTGTTTTTAAATTTAAATTGTTTTAACAACTTTAAAGGGTTTAAAGTGTATTTTAAATGGTTTGAATTTAAAAATGAATTTGGTTTAAATTCTTTTAAGTTTCTTTTATAAAACAAGCATTTCTTTACCATATGATTTAAAAGGTTTTTGAGTTTGTTTTAAACTTTGTTTAAAGTGAAATTTGTACTCATTGTAAATCTTAAATTTAAAATGAAGTTTGAAAGGTTTGTAAAAAAGCAAGTTTTTAAATTCAAATTTGAATCTAGCTTTTAAAACTATTAATTGATAAATGTTTTAAGTATTTTTTAAAAAATGCTTTGATAAGTTTAATTTATCAAGTAAATGATTATTTTAAAACTTAATTAATGATTTAATTAAGTAAAGTTATTTATTAAAATAAAATCGTTTAAATTTGTAAATGGTAATTAAGGTATTAATAAGATGATGTTTTATCTTAAGATAATTAAGGTTTTAATTCCTTGAGATTTATTAAATTAATTAAAGGAAATTAAGTTTTATTAATTAATTTAATTAATAATGATTAAGGATTAATTAAGGAATTAATTAAGAGTAATCAATTGATTTTATTAATTGATTCAAAATTAATAATTAAGGGTTATAAGTTAATTAATTAGAGGTTAATTAATTTATAATTAAGAATTATTAATTAGATAATTAGAGATTATTAATTAATGATTAAAGATTAATTGATTACGTAATTAAGGTTAATTAATTGGTAATTAAAAGGGTACTTAATTTGTAATTAAGTTTTATTAATTAATAAGGCTTTATTAATTAATGTAGGATCTAGATTAACCCTAGAGGGGGGGGGGGTGAATAGGGTTATAGCAAATTTTTCCGAATTAAACACAGAAACAAACTACAGAAATAAATATGCTGAAAAATAAATCACACACAAAATTTACCCAGCTTCGGCAACCCCTGCCTACTGTTGCATTCCCAGATTTCTATTAGATTTAAACAGTTTCCCGCTTACAAACACTCTAACAGACTTGCATACCCTGCTACCGCCTATAGAGTTTTGCAAACTCGCAAACCCTGCTAACTGGACTAACTCTAACTAGACAATCTGACAACACCTAAACCCTAGGTGATGATTTACCATGTTTTGTTTTAGAAAAAAAATCAGACAAATAAAACAAATTTTAAAGAAAAAAAAATTAAACAACAAATAACCCCTTAAACCCTAATTAAAAAATAAAGCCCCTTTATAAACAAGCCGGCCCAATTTTTACTCTAGCCCGTTATCTCCTTTTGTTTGTTTTGCTCTGAAAAAAGATCGGCCCGGTTCCTTTCATGACAATGGCGGCTTCCTTCTTTTCTTTACAAATCAGGGATTTGTTCCCTTACGAAAATTAGGGCTTTGAAATAAGCAGCCGATAGTTGATCGTATGATTGATTTGGTTTCTCTCTTTGTCGATCGATTATTCCTCTGAGTTGCTCATTGCTGTTTGATTGAGTTCGTCATTTGTTTTGGTATGTATTTTCTCTTTTTGCTTTTCTGGTTTTGGCTTGTTCGAACTCGATTGTTCTATGTTCTATGATGATTTCTTGGGGTTTATTTATAGGGTTGAAACCCTAATAACCACTGTCAGATTTGATTTTTGCACGTCGTTGATTATTTTTCCTGAAATTGTTCTGGATTTGGAGTATTCCTTTCTTGATTTGATTTCGAATTATTGCTGTCCATATTTGTTTTCGAATTAATTAATTCGAAAATTTCTTCCTATATTTGTTGTCTCGGCCCCTATTTGAATTAATACTGACCATATATGAATTCGAGAAATTTGATGCAGAGATTTCTTTCCAAATTAGATTTCTTTGACTTAATCAAAGACTTAATCAAAAGATACGAATTTGTTCTTTAACTTCGGCTTGATTTCTGCACTGACTTGTACTTGCCACTGTCTTTATATTCCCTACTGCACATTCACCTGTTTACTATATATGTGCATACATACAAATGTATGTGTGTATGCATATATTCTTGGGTTTGTACTTGGATTTGAACTGCTTCATGTTATGTTGATCTTGATTTTGGAGCTGCCACTGACTTCTTTGTTGTAACTTGAAACTGTTTTGACAATTCGAATTCACTTGCATACTCCATGTTGCATTATCACTGTGTTGCATTGTAGTTCCATCTTGACTTGGGCTTTTTCACTGTATCAGATGCTACACTTGTTCATGTATTCAACTGTTGCGCTTGAGTTTGTTTCCACTGCTTCATCATGTTGTATTCATCCCTGTACATGTGCACAGAGTTTGTTGTTGCACTCGATGTTTGTAGCTTCACTGTGTTTGCTGTTGCAGTGGTTTGTCTGACCTTGTATGCTTCAAGTTGCCTTGAGTTGAACCTATCTTGGGTTTGACCTTGTTTGTGATTTTTGTGCATTGTGCTCTGTTGTTGTATTTGCATTGTGTTACTGATTTTGGTCGAGACTTTGTTTGTTGCAGTATGTCACTGCATTTGGTCTGAGTCACTTGTATCCATTCTCGAGTTGCACACTTTGATTTACTACTGCTTCACCTTGTTGAGTACCTGTAATTTCTGTTACATCACTTCACACTGTTGCATTTGTTCATGTAGCTCACTGTGTTGCATTGTACTGCCCTTGTGTTGCTCACCATGTTGCATACATGTTTTTATGCTTTGTGACATTCGGGTTTGTTGTGTACTTGTCTACTGCAGTTTCATTGTGACTTGACTGTGTTGTTTTGTCTCTGCCCAGTTGATGTTCTGTTCATGTGTGTCTGGTCGTGTTCATTCAATTCATTGATCCTTGTACATGCTGTGCTGTTTGGTCTTTGTTTGCTTGGTAGCAGCTATGCAGTTGCTATGCATCAATATATATATACTCTATGTTTTGATTGGCATTGGTGCAGTTTTCATCACTGTTGTGTCTTCGGGAGTTTGCACTGCTTCATGTTGAATTCATTGAAGTATTGATTGCTTTTGTTGATAACGCACACGAGTTGGCGAGGCAGTGCACACGTGTATAGATGTACACGTGTGTATTGCAGCCACTCACGATTATCTGTAAGAACACTGATATGCACAGATATTACACAATCAAAGATGATGACAATAACCCATGTATCTGAGACACAAACAAATTTCTATTTTTGCAAATTCGAATTTGTTTGTTTTCAGATTACTGTTGTAGTTGCTAATTATACAGGTACACAGGAGACATGACAAGAAGTGGAGCTGGATAATGCAGATAGATGCAGATGTGCAGACAGAGTGAAAAACTGAGTGTTGAGTGTTGTAGTGAGAAATGTAAAATGTATGAACTGGTGTATGTATATATAGAGAGAGCTGAAAACTTTGTATTGTTTAAGTGTTGTAATAAAATATTATATTGAATAAAAAATACTGGTTGAATTATATAAATTCTGTGCAATAGTATAATTATTCAGTATGAATATTTCTTCCTTTCTGTATATAGTCCAAACTGCAAACACACATATATATTGATATATATTTTGTTATCATCAAACAAAAAATCACATCAAACAATCTCCCCCTTTTGATGATGACAAACATATATATTAAAGATTTTGAAATGCTAATACATGTGTTTGAGCATGAAATGTTTTAGCTCCCCCTATTTGAATGCTCCCCCTACAACCAAGACCACTCCCTATTTAGAAGATAACAAAAATTACTGATGAATAAACGAACTAAGGAAACTTATCTAACAACATTAAACAAATATTGTTGAAGTATTCCAAAAAATATTTACTTCCTTATCAAAATCTAGTTCTTTTCTCCCCCTTTTGGCATTATCAAAAGACTGACAAAAAACAATGGAACATTAGGAACAAAAAATAATATATCATAACGAGATAACAACTTCCACATTGTAGAGAATGGATCGATGATCGGTTTAAGAAGAGAGATATTTTAACATTAATTTGACATTTAAGCACAAAAAAAATAAGCACTTACTAACCACGCATAACCATAAGGACTTTTAAATGGGATTAGCAGTTACTTATTAGTCTAAGCATCCGGACTTTTAAGTGAGACCAGAATACTTAGTTACCATACTCCATCCATGCATAACCATAAGGACTTTTAAATGAGAATGGAGTAATGATAAAAATAATTCACTCACATGCTCCATCCATGCATAACCATAAGGACGTTTAAAGGAGAATGGATGCATGAGAGTTATTATTATTTATTATTATAATTGTGTATATATATATATATATATATATATTCTTTTTTTTTTCACTCTTCTTATTTTACAAAACCATTATGAACGATAGAAAGATGGTAGAAATAGAAATGATCGTGGAATAAGTTACCAAGTTAATTATATTATGTAATATCCAGTACTGAATACCATATTCGAATCAATCTTTGGATAATATCCAAAACTGGTTTGAATCCTAGAAATTTAAGTTGAAAGTATATATCCAAGAATATTTCAACAAAGAAAATGAAAAATGGTTAGTCAATTTCTATAATCCCCAAATCCAAATGTAATCTGGAAAATCTTTCTTCTGGGAGGGGTTTTGTGAAAATATCAGCAAGTTGAGTCTCAGTTGAAATATATTCAATGCAAATGTCTTCCTTAGCAATGTGATCTCTAAGAAAGTGGTGTCTCACATCAATGTGTTTTGTGCGTGAATGATGAGCAGGATTATTTGATAAGTCTATTGCACTTTTACTGTCACATTTTAATGGAACTTGTTTATAAACTAAGCCAAAATCAGAAAGAGTTTCCATCATCCATAAAATTTGAGCACAACAACTCCCTAAAGCAATATATTCTGCTTCAGTGGTGGATAATGCAACACAGTTTTGTTTTCGACTTGACCATGAAACTAACGAGTGTCCTAGCATAAAGCATGTTCCACTAGTGCTTTTCCTGTCAACCAATGAACCAGCATAATCAGCATCAGAATAGCCAACTAAATCAAAATTTTCACAAGAAGGATACCATAACCCAAGTTTGTTTGTGTGTGAAAGATATCTCAAAATTCGTTTAGTGGCTTTCAAATGAGATTCTTTAGGATTAGATTGAAAACGTGCACACAGACACACAGAAAACATAATATCAGGTCTAGAAGCAGTAAGATAGAGAAGTGAACCAATTATCCCTCGATATTTCTTTTGATCAACAGCACTTCCTTTCTCGACTTTGTCCAACTTTGTTGATGGGCTCATAGGAGTTCTCAATGGTTTGGAGTTCTCAACTCCAAATTTCTTCAACAGTTCCAACACATACTTGGATTGTGAAATGAAAATTCCATCACTGCTTTGCTTGATTTGAAATCCAAGAAAATATTTCAATTCTCCAACCAAGCTCATCTCAAATTTAGCCTGCATGACTTGTTCAAATTTCTCGCACAAGAATTCATTAGTAGCGCCATAAATGATATCATCTACATAAATCTGAACAATCAAAAAATCACTTCCTTTATGTAATAGAAACAGTGTCGTGTCAGCACTCCCCTTTTTAAAGCCATTTTCCAAAAGATATGTACAAAGGCAGTCATACCAAGCTCTAGGAGCTTGCTTAAGACCATATAATGCTTTTTCAAGTTTATACACATGATTTGGAAAATCGTGATTTTCAAAACCGGGGGGTTGTTCAACAAAAACCTCTTCTTTCAAATCACCATTTAGAAAAGCACTTTTTACGTCCATTTGTTTAAGTTCGAAACCTTTATAACAAGCAAAGCTTAGCAAAATCCTAATGGCTTCTAACCTAGCAACTGGAGCAAATGTTTCATCAAAATCTATGCCTTCTATTTGGTTATATCCTTTTGCGACCAACCTAGCTTTGTTTCTAATTACATTTCCTGATTCATCAAGTTTGTTTTTGAACACCCATTTAGTTCCTACAATTGGATAGTCATTTGGCCTAGGAACTAATTTCCAAACTTTATTTCTCTCAAATTGATTAAGTTCATCTTGCATTGCTAGAATCCAACTTTCATCATTAAGAGCCATTTCAACAGAATCAGGTTCAATTTCAGAAATAAAACCACTATGACAACAAAACGCACACAAATTTTTATCAAATGAAGAGCGAGTGCGTTTACCTTCCGTAGGATCTCCTATAACCAATTCAGGAGGATGATTGGTTTTGAACTTCAATCTATCAGCATCAACAGTCCTACTTTCATCTTTCTCACTAGATGTCCCTTCTTTAATGCCTTCATGATCTACCCCATCATCAATCGTTTTTTCAGTCGTCCTTTTCAGATCAGATTCATCAAATTTCACATTGATTGATTCAACAATTGTCTTTGTTCGTTTGTTGTATATCCTGTAAGCCTTGCTCCTGGTTGAATAGCCCATGAAAATTCCCTTATCGGCCTTTGATTCAAATTTTCCAAGTTGATCACCTGTGTTAAGAATGAAACAAGGGCATCCAAAAACACGAAAGTAAGAGATGTTAGGTTTCCTTTCATGCCACACTTCATAAGACGTTTTGCCAAGTATTGGTCTAATCATTACTCTATTCATTACGTAGCATGAAGTATTCACCGCCTCTGCCCAAAAAGTTAGAGGTAGTTTATACTCACTCAACATAGATCTAGCCAATTCTTGCAATGTACGATTTTTCCTTTCAACCACCCCATTTTGTTGAGGTGTTCGTGGAGCAGAAAATTCATGTTTTAAACCATTTTCTTCACAAAAGTTTTCAAATTCCGAATTTTCAAATTCGCCTCCATGATCACTTCTTAAAGTTTTAATTGAAACTCCTTTTTCATTTTGAACAAGTTTAGCAAATTTTGAAAAATAATCAAAAGATTCAGACTTTTTGGCTAAGAAATAAACCCATGTAAATCTAGAATAATCGTCAACCAATACATAACAATAACGTTTTCCATTCAAGCTTGCAATTTCATTTGGTCCAAATAAGTCCATATGAATTAATTCGAGGACCCTTGATGTGCTAACAATGTTTTTAGGGCGAAATGATGATCGACTAAGCTTGCCCAAGGAACATGCTTTACACACTTTGTTATCTTTAAATTTCTGATGTGGTAACCCTCTGACTAATTATTTCATTTCAAGATTTTTTAAGAGACTCATGCTAGCATGTCCAAGTCTCCTATGCCATAAAGATGCCTCTTCGTCAGTGGCTACCAAACATCTGGAAAGATTTAGATTGTCAAACGAAAGCGAGTAAACATTTTCTTTTCTTTTGCCCATAAAAACTATGTTATTAGAAGTTTTATCAATGATCTTGCAAGTATCACTATCAAAAACCACATTCATACCTTTGTCACATAGTTGGCTAATAGAAATGAGACTGTGATGCAAATTATCAACGTATAAAACATTAGTCAATGAAAAAGTACCGTTACTTACTTCACCTTTCCCAATAATCTTACACTTGCTATTGTCTCCCATGATCACATTTCCACCTCTAAAATTCTCTAGGCTAAGGAACTTAGATTTATCACCTGTCATATGTCTAGAACAACCTGAGTCTAGAAACCATTCTTGTTGCTCCTTAGCCCGCCAACAGACCTACATAAAGAGAGAGAAGGATGACCTAGAGAAACTCTTAGGTCCAATGATATTAGTAACTGAAGCATTGTGAATAAACAATCCCTTTGGAACCCAAACTTGTTTTGTTCTTTCATTTTTGTTCCTATAGACATGAAATTTGTTTGTAGAATTCTTAGGAACCCAAACTTGTATAAATTTTGTGTTCTTGTTCCTATGACTACAATTTTCAACACGATGTCCAATTTCACTTCTAACAAAGACACTCTTACCTTTTGCATAATCATCAACCTGTGTTTTCCCAAAACCTAGTCCTTTTCTGTTATTAGCAAAGAGTTGATTTCCCAATAACATGTTAAATGATTTTTCTCCTCTTGAAAAGTTATTCAGAGATTTCTCAAGATTTTGGACTTTGGTTTTTAGTGTTGTGTTTTCAGTTACAAGTGTGGTGCATCTATTTATAAAATCCTTTTTCCTAGTGTCAATGGTTTCCTTAAGACTTGAGTTTTCTTTTTCAAGATTGTCGAAGCTATTCTTAAGTCTTGATATCTCTGAATCTAAAATTTTACATTTTTTACAGTCTAGGTTTTGAATATTTTCAAGTTCAGTTTCTAACCTAGTATTCTCATGAACAAGTTCTCTCCTGTCAGACTTCAATTTTTCAATTTTAGTTTCAAGAGTATCAATTGTATTAGTAAGATCATAACACATCAAAACAAGTTCTTTATAAGAATAGTCACGTACCTCACTGGATTCCTCTGAACATGTTTCTGAATCTGATTTTGCCATAAGGCATAAGTTAGCCTCTTCTGAGCTATTATACGAAACTTCTTCTCCTTCTTCATCATCCCAAGTTGCTGCAAAGGCCTTCTTCTTCTTTTTCTTTCCTTTGTTGTTTATGAGAAGTGGACATTTTTGTTTGAAGTGGCCAGGCTTTTTGCAGTTAAAGCATGTCAATTCATTATCGGAATTGTCAGAATCTTTTGACCTATTACCACTTGTTTTCTTCTTGCGTGGCCTGAATTTTGACCATTTTCTAAGATTATTGACAGCCATCGCAAGCTCTTCAATTGGATCTTCTTCTTCTTCATCGCTTTCTTCTTTGCTCTTCAAGGCAATTGTCTTCTTTTTTGATTCGGAGTTGTTACGTTCCTCCTTTGCCTTTAGCTCAAGCTCATATGTCATCAAGTTTCCGATCAACACCTCCATGCTTAGTTTACTCAGATCTTTCGATTCTTGTATTGCCGTGACTTTTGCCTCAAAGTTCATTGGTAAGACTCGCAGTATCTTCCGCACAAGCTCTACTTCAGTGAAGACCTTCCCAAGCGCTCTAGCATTGTACACCAAAGTTGAAAATCGTCCAAACATATCCTTTATGCTCTCGCCCTTTTCCATCACAAAGTTTTCGTATTCATTGCTAAATAGAGCTAGACGTGACTCCTTGACTTGAGAAGTTCCTTCGTGTGTCACCTCCAAAGTGTGCCAAATTTCCTGTGTTGTTGTACAATGAGAAATTCTATTAAACTCATTTTTATCAAGAGCACAGATCAAAGCGTTCATTGCTTTGGCATTTGTAGTTTTTAGTTTCTTATCGTTAGCATCCCACCTATCCTTAGGTTTAGGAATCTCAGTATCACCAATAACTATAGTGGGAGATTTATAGCCAGTTTCAATAATATCCCAAACATCATAATCGACGGAACTAAGATAAATACTCATCCTAACTTTCCAATAAGCATAATCATTCCCATTAAACATGGGTGGCCTAGCAATAGATTGCCCTTCAGAAAAAGCATTATTTGGTGGATTCATGACTCTAGAGTTAAAGTAAAATACCTAGCTCTGATACCACTTGTAGGATCTAGATTAACCCTAGAGGGGGGGTGAATAGGGTTATAGCAAATTTTTCCGAATTAAACACAGAAACAAACTACAGAAATAAATATGCTGAAAAATAAATCACACACAAAATTTACCCAGCTTCGGCAATCCCTGCCTACTGCTGCATTCCCAGATTTCTATTAGATTTAAACAGTTTCCCGCTTACAAACACTCTAACAGACTTGCAAACCCTGCTACCGCCTATAGAGTTTTGCAAACTCGCAAACCCTGCTAACTGGACTAACTCTAACTAGACAATCTGACAACACCTAAACCCTAGGTGATGATTTACCATGTTTTGTTTTAGAAAAAAAATCAGACAAATAAAACAAATTTTAAAGAAAAAAAAATTAAACAACAAATAACCCCTTAAACCCTAATTAAAAAATAAAGCCCCTTTATAAACAAGCCGGCCCAATTTTTACTCTAGCCCGTTATCTCCTTTTGTTTGTTTTGCTCTGAAAAAAGATCGGCCCGGTTCCTTTCATGACAATGGCGGCTTCCTTCTTTTCTTTACAAATCAGGGATTTGTTCCCTTACGAAAATTAGGGCTTTGAAATAAGCAGCCGATAGTTGATCGTATGATTGATTTGGTTTCTCTCTTTGTCGATCGATTATTCCTCTGAGTTGCTCATTGCTGTTTGATTGAGTTCGTCATTTGTTTTGGTATGTATTTTCTCTTTTTGCTTTTCTGGTTTTGGCTTGTTCGAACTCGATTGTTCTGTGTTCTATGATGATTTCTTGGGGTTTATTTATAGGGTTGAAACCCTAATAACCACTGTCAGATTTGATTTTTGCACGTCGTTGATTATTTTTCCTGAAATTGTTCTGGATTTGGAGTATTCCTTTCTTGATTTGATTTCGAATTATTGCTGTCCATATTTGTTTTCGAATTAATTAATTCGAAAGTTTCTTCCTATATTTGTTGTCTCGGCCCCTATTTGAATTAATACTGACCATATATGAATTCGAGAAATTTGAAGCAGAGATTTCTTTCCAAATTAGATTTCTTTGACTTAATCAAAAGATACGAATTTGTTCTTCAACTTCGGCTTGATTTCTGCACTGACTTGTACTTGCCACTGTCTTTGTATTCCCTACTGCACATTCACCTGTTTACTATATATGTGCATACATACAAATGTATGTGTGTATGCATATATTCTTGGGTTTGTACTTGGATTTGAACTGCTTCATGTTATGTTGATCTTGATTTTGGAGCTGCCACTGACTTCTTTGTTGTAACTTGAAACTGTTTTGACAATTCGAATTCACTTGCATACTCCATGTTGCATTATCACTGTGTTGCATTGTAGTTCCATCTTGACTTGGGCTTTTTCACTGTATCAGATGCTACACTTGTTCATGTATTCAACTGTTGCGCTTGAGTTTGTTTCCACTGCTTCATCATGTTGTATTCATCCCTGTATATGTGCACAGAGTTTGTTGTTGCACTCGATGTTTGTAGCTTCACTGTGTTTGCTGTTGCAGTGGTTTGTCTGACCTTGTATGCTTCAAGTTGCCTTGAGTTGAACCTATCTTGGGTTTGACCTTGTTTGTGACTTTTGTGCATTGTGCTCTGTTGTTGTATTTGCATTGTGTTACTGATTTTGGTCGAGACTTTGTTTGTTGCAGTATGTCACTGCATTTGGTCTGAGTCACTTGTATCCATTCTCGAGTTGCACACTTTGATTTACTACTGCTTCACCTTGTTGAGTACCTGTAATTTCTGTTACATCACTTCACACTGTTGCATTTGTTCATGTAGCTCACTGTGTTGCATTGTACTGCCCTTGTGTTGCTCACCATGTTGCATACATGTTTTTATGCTTTGTGACATTCGGGTTTGTTGTGTACTTGTCTACTGCAGTTTCATTGTGACTTGACTGTGTTGTTTTGTCTCTGCCCAGTTGATGTTCTGTTCATGTGTGTCTGGTCGTGTTCATTCAATTCATTGATCCTTGTACATGCTGTGCTGTTTGGTCTTTGTTTGCTTGGTAGCAGCTATGCAGTTGCTATGCATCAATATATATATACTCTATGTTTTGATTGGCATTGGTGCAGTTTTCATCACTGTTGTGTCTTCGGGAGTTTGCACTGCTTCATGTTGAATTCATTGAAGTATTGATTGCTTTTGTTGATAACGCACACGAGTTGGCGAGGCAGTGCACACGTGTATAGATGTACACGTGTGTATTGCAGCCACTCACGATTATCTGTAAGAACACTGATATGCACAGATATTACACAATCAAAGATGATGACAATAACCCATGTATCTGAGACACAAACAAATTTCTATTTTTGCAAATTCGAATTTGTTTGTTTTCAGATTACTGTTGTAGTTGCTAATTATACAGGTACACAGGAGACATGACAAGAAGTGGAGCTGGATAATGCAGATAGATGCAGATGTGCAGACAGAGTGAAAAACTGAGTGTTGAGTGTTGTAGTGAGAAATGTAAAATGTATGAACTGGTGTATGTATATATAGAGAGAGCTGAAAACTTTGTATTGTTTAAGTGTTGTAATAAAATATTATATTGAATAAAAAATACTGGTTGAATTATATAAATTCTGTGCAATAGTATAATTATTCAATATGAATATTTCTTCCTTTCTGTATATAGTCCAAACTGCAAACACATATATATATTGATATATATTTTGTTATCATCAAACAAAAAATCACATCAAACAATTAATAATTAAGAGATAATTAATATATAATTAAAAACTAATTAACTGTTATTTAGAGTTAATTAATTGCAATTAAGGATTGATTAATTAATTAATTAAGGATTAATAAATTGGTTATTAAGTTTTATTAATTGATAATTAAGGTTTATTAATTAATAATTAAAGAATAATTAATCTATAAGTAAAGGATAATCAATTCATTAAAAGGGTAATTAAGGGAATGAATTACCTAATTTTAATTAATCAAATGAATGTGATTAATTAATTGATTGATTAATTATAGATAATCTTGATGACTGATTAAGTATGAATACTTACTGAGATTAAATAGTGTAATTACTTAGTGAAGTAATTAATGTATAATTACAAGGATGTAATTAATTTAAAGGAAATTACTTAATATGAAGTAATTAAAGAATAATTACTTAATAGAAGTAATTAAGGATTATTTATTTGGTGTAATTAATCAAAGGATTAATATAATTAATTAAGAAGTTAATTAATCAAGGTAAGTGACTACATGAGGGTAATTACTGTTTATGATTAATTAAAGTTATTTAATGGAAGTAATTAATTGAGGATCATTAATTTATGTAATTAATGAAAGTAATTAAGGATTGATTAATTAAGATTAATTAATCAATAATAAATGATTATAAGGTAATTAATTAATTGTAATTAATTAAGGATTAATGTAATTAATTATAGTTAATGAAATAATTAAGGTTAATTACTGTTTGCACCAAAAATGGTCACAAACCCCAGTATCGTGAAAGCACCCGTATACGAATACAAATCAGCAATATTCGACATAAATCTCAGATCTAAGCAATATCAAGCACAGCAATTCAGATATAACAATCACAAACACAGGATTTATAGTGGTTCGGCGATCTTGCCTACGTCCACTCTGAAGCTTATAATTTTATTGATTCTTTTGATGATATCGATCTTTTACTGCAGATTACAGCAAGTTATAGCCTGATGCTTGATTACAATGGTGATAGAAAGATGTGGAATTGAATCCAGCAGAGTCTGGACGTTGAATGGCCAAAAAATCCCTTTTCTGTAGGCTTCAGGGGGCTATTTATAGGCATAGGACGCTGAGATCGCGCTTAAACTTCGGGAGACTTTTCTGGCACGTGAGTGGGCCCACGTAACCAACCCCACCAAGTTTCGACTCAATCTGTGATCGATACGAAATGATTTCATATCCATCAAAAATTGATCCAATCGAGCTGAAACTTGGAAGGAACAATCTTTACCTTGTATGGAAGATGCTGTGAAAATTTCATAGCATTTGGAGTTGTGGTTTGGGAGATATGATCGATACGAGTTGTAATGTTTCGGTTGGCTGTTTGTTTCGAACCCATCAATCCGAAACAATCCCTTCGACTCGATCACCTCACGTGGTCTCGTGATGATGTGGCATGCACACTTCGCCTCGTTCCGGTCTTTACTCCGAGTTAACCGTATCGACTCCATAAATCTCGCCTTGTTCGTATCGAGGGATGACATGTCACCCAGGCTCGTTGACCTGATGGATACGAACAAGCCTCTGCTTATGGATTCGAACATGGTCCCATGATGGAGACGAAGCAGCGAATCTCTGGTGGATGCGAAGTTGACGTTAGGTGATCGTTACGAAATAGACTACTTATTGATGGATTCGAATAAGACTCTCTAGCCGAAGTTTGATCGATACGAAGTTCATCGATGCGAGGACCTGGCCATTTCGATCGATACGAAGTAAGCGAGCTCGATGGATATGAACTATGTATGGTTGATGGATACGAAACGCACCAACCTGATGTATACGAATCGTGGTCCTTCGATGGATTCGAACATCACATCTTCCCTAACTTGCATCGATCATATCTCATTCATATGAACTCTGATTAACCTGAAATTTGAAATGCTAGCTTCCATGGCTTTGCTTGTCATGTCCTACCAATTGTAGCCTGATCCGGGCTCGGACAAAATTCATCGATATCCATAGTGAAGCAAAGTATATCCACTCTTTGAGACGAACTATCTTTTGTTTCCGATCGATCTTTTGGTATCACGGCTTTGCTAAAAAGCGAGATAACATTTGCCCCCCAAAATATGCCTTGTGATAGGAAGGTGTGTTCTGTAATTCCATAAGTTGGATGTTCATATCCTGTCAACAACCTGTAAAGAACTCGATAGTTTCATATGATCTCGAATGGCGATCGCTAGGGATCATATGCCATTTGAGGTGAATCAGGACCGTTCGCGATCGATACCGTTTGCGACAAATGGCAAGATGGGACCGTTCGCGGTCGGATGCTGTTCGTGGAAAATGATGCAATGGGACCGTTCGCGGTCGGATGCCGTTCGTGGCAAAAGACGAAATGGGACCGTTCGCGGTCGGATGCTGTTCGCGGCAAATGATGATACGGGACTGTTCGTGGTCGGATGCCGTTTGTGGCAGATGATGCAATGGGACCGTTCGCGGTCGGATTCCATTCGTGGCAAACTGTGACCGTTCGTGGTCGGGTGCCGTTCGAGGCGAGTTGTGACCGTTCGAGGTCGGGTACCGATCGAGGCAGAGTGTGATCATTCGCGATCGATTGTCATATAAGGTGAGTTGCGACTGTTCGCGGTCGGGTGCCGTGCGAGGAAGAATGTGATCGTTCGCGATAGGATATCATACTAAGTGAATCGTGACCGTTCGCGGTCGGGTGCTGTTCGAGGCAAATTGTGATCGTTCGAGGCGAATTGTGACCGTTCGAGGTCGGGTGCCGTTCAAGGCAAATTGGTATGCCCGGGTTGGGGGGGGGGTACTTAGTATCATCGATGTCAGATTTCATGTTCAGGGGAGTTTTTGAATCAAAGACTTTGGTGGTTCATCGCCATACAGGAGGTGCTCGTGGACCGTTCGTGATCCAACGGGCATACAAGTAAATTCTTTCACATAATTGCAAATAGCAAAGCAATGATCATACGAATTCCACAACATAAATGTCCAAACAAACTAAGTCCATATGTCCAAATCAAAATCAAAGTAAAAAGCAAGACGAAGATGTCAAAGCGTAAACTCTTACTATGGTGCGGTTAGTAGTCATTCAGAGCATGCCTATGGATCGTGCGCAATCTCTTACATGTGTAAATGATTTAACCATGCTAGTGAGAGATTTACGACTTGTTCATCATTATTTCAATCAATCAATCAATTGATAATCAAACGTGTCCCGGTTCAGGGTCACCTCTAGCTGATATAGACGGTGGCCGCTCTGGCTCCACCGTTGGAGTTCGCCTCCTCACATACTGGAGTAGCCTACCGTTCCTGATATGACCTTCCACCTCATCCTTCAGATGTCTACAATCATTAGTGTTATGACCGTTCATTTCATGAAATAAGCAATATTTATCTGATTTCCTCTTGTCAGCAGTTGGAACCCTTCGCATTGGTCTATGATATGGAACCTGCTCTCTAGTATCCTGATAGATTCGCTCCAAACTCTCACTCAGCTCTGAGTATGTGGTGAATCTTGGTTCCTTTCATGGTCGCATTGATCTGTTATATCTATTCTCAGCCTTTCATTTTCCCTTGTTAGTTTCTGTACCTTTCTCAGGCGAATTTCCATCTTTGACCGCATAAACATTAATTTCTTCTGCTTCTTCTCTTTCTGCACTTGCGTCTTCCAATCACAAAAAATTTTCTGCCTCGTGATAGAATTCTCCTAGATCCATAGGTGGATCTTTAGTCAACGAATTTTTGAATTCTGTGCCATCAGCTATTCCGGACACAACAGTCATCATAAGCATAGATGGATCCGGTCGATCCACCGATGTTGCTGCCGCGTTGAATCGCGTCAGAAAACTCCTCAAGGATTCCCTAGCTTTCTGGTTTAAAATCGCCAAACTCATCACATTCTTAGGTCTTGCAATGTGAACCCTAAATTTCCTAATGAATTTCTCTGTTAAATCTGCCCACGTTCCTATGGAGCAACTCTCCAGCTGCCTAAACCATAACGTTGCGATATCCGTCAGATATAATGGAAAGCACCAGGCCATAACTTCCTGTGATGCCCCAACACTTCCATGTGCCTCATATACCTTGTCAGATGGACCGCGGGGTCCGTTCTCCCATCATACATCTCCACCGATGGTAACTTGAACTCTGACGAGTTCCTAGCCATCCTAATTGCAGGAGAAAAGGGACTCCTATTCACGTCTTCAAGATCTCTGTTCACTAATCTGCCTCTCATGGCTCGCCTGACCATCTCCGTCAATCTATCATCATCTCCAAGATGCAATCCTCGTTCATCTCTTTCGACCTGCCCCCCGAGTTCATGAGGGAATTCTAGAATCTTCCCTCTTGACTGAGCGTTCATTCCTCTGCTACCTCCAAGTTGCGTACATGCTCCTCTCTCTCTTTGGGACTGGATCAACATGCTCTAAGCGTATGCCCCCTAATCTAGGTGCTACGCCGGATGGTCCTGCTCCATTCTGAACTCCATCCGCTCCTCGATTCTGTGCTCCAAGTTGCCCAATCTGTTGAAACAAACTCTGAATCAACTTTTTTTGCCTCTTCATCATTGCCTCCATCTCATCCCTGGTGATGAAGATCGATGCCTGATTCGCTCCTGAGGAATCTTCTTGACTTCCTTCGTGTTCATTTCTCTCTGGCCTTTGTCTTCTACTTGTTTGTCTTGTCATAGCTCTTAGATCTGAATTCTTAAATCTTCAAATTCAACTTCTCCGGAATAAGCCTTCTCAGTGAAAGCACCAAAGTGTTTGCACCAAAAATGGTCACAAACCCCAGTATCGCGAAAGCACCCGTATACGAATACAAATCAGCAATATTCAACACAAATCTCAGGTCTAAGCAATATCAAGCATAGCAATTCAGAAATAACAATCACAAACACAGGATTTATAGTGGTTCGGCGATCTTGCCTACGTCCACTCTGAAGCTTATAATTTTATTGATTCTTTTGATGATATCGATCTGTTACAGCAGATTACAGCAAGTTATAGCCCTGATGCTTGATTACAATGGTGACAGAAAGATGTGGAATTGAATCCGGCAGAGTCTGGACGTTGAATGGCCAAAAGATCCCTTTTCTGTAGGCTTCAGGGGGCTATTTATAGGCATAGGAAGCTGAGATCGCGCTCAAACTTCGGGAGACTTCTTTTGGAATGTGAGTGGGACCACGCGACCGACCACACCAAGTTTCGATTCGATCTGTGATCGATACGAAATGATTTCGTATCCATCAAAAATTGATCCAATCGAGCTGAAACTTGGCTGGAACAATCTTTACCTTGTATGGAAGATGCTGTGAAAATTTCATAGCATTTGGACTTGTGATTTGGGAGATATGATCGATACGAGTTGGAATGTTTCGGTTGGCCGTTTGTTTCGAACCCATCAATTTGAAATGATCCCTTCGACTCGATCACCTCATGTGGTCTCGTGATGATGTGGCACACACACTTTGCCTCGATCCAGTCTTTACTCCGAGTTTACCGTATCGACTCCATAAATCTCGCCTTGTTCGTATCGAGGGATGACACGTCACCAAGGCTCGTTGACCTGATGGATACGAACAAGCCTCTGCTTATGGACTCGAACATGGTCCCATGATGGAGATGAAGCAGCGAATCTCTGATGGATGCGAAGTTGACGTTAGGTGATCGTTACGAAGTAGACTACTTACTGATGGATTCGAATAAGACTCTCTAGCCGAAGTTTGATCGATATGAAGTTCATCGATGCGAAAACCTGGCCATTTCGATCGATACGAAATAAGCGAGCTCGATGGATACGAACTATGTATGGTTGATGGATACGAAACGCACCAACCTGATGGATACGAACCGTGGTCCTTCGATGGATTCGAACATCACATCTTCCCTAACTTGCATCGATCATATCTCACTCATACGAACTCCGATTAACCTGAAATTTGAAATGCTAGCTTCCATGGGTTTGCTTGTCATGTCCTACCAATTGTAGCCTGATCCGAGCTCGGATAAAATTCATCGATATACATAGTGAAGCAAAGTATAACCAATCTTTAAGACGAACTGTCTTTTGTTTCCGATCGATCTTTTGGTATCACGGCTTTGCCAAAAAGCGGGATACCAATTACTTAATGGTTTGTAGATTAATTAATTTGTGTAATTAATTAAGGGTTAATTACTTAATGTAATTAAAGGATAATTAGTCAAGGGTGATTAATTAAGATGATGATTAATTAATTGGTTTAATTAGTGGTTAAGTAAGCAAGATTTATTGAGACGAAAGTAATTAATTTAATTTATTTTAAATTAATTAGAGATGAAGTAATTAATTTAATTCATTTTAAATTAATTATAAATGTGTGATTAATAGATCATTGCTTATGGATGGCTGATTGATATTGAATGCCTTGATTGTTTGATATCTCTGATGAGATATGTGTGATGTGAGATGATTTGGTTGAATGGTGATGATATGAATTATCTATCTGTGTGAATATAGATAATGATTTGAATCGAATTGTTTTAACTTTAAAACATCTTGGACCTAAAAGATGGCGTTTTGGATTTCGATGAGACCGGGATCGGGTTTCCAGATTTGGATATCCGAAAATCACATCAATCCAAATTAACGGTAGGTCGTGAATCTCAAGTGAAGATGAAGATTCAGAGTGCAAGGGTTATTGTCGTTAACTCTGAGGGTGATTCCAAAATGAGTGTAACGAGATAATGCCTTCGGTTTCGTTCGAACCCGGAACAAACTTGTATGGATTGAATGCTTTCAGAACATCGCCAGGTGGACGATGAGCATTCTAAGATAGATGTGTTCTATGAAGGTAATCGTAGCCTTAAGCCTCATCAACCGGGAATGGCTAAAATAGGGGAGGTGCAGCAAGGCTAAGTGGGTCATGCCCAAATAGGACAAGATTTACCCCGTCTAGATGTCCCTTTTTATTCCGCTGTGTGGGCGGTTGCTAGCTACAACCGTGGGGCTGTCTTGTTTGGAACTGTTCAGTAAGAAATGGTTCTGGCTTTGTGTTGCAGTGGATTGGGAGTAATCATCGGTACGGTGATCTAGGCCCCTTACTGTGACGGGCGGTACCCCGGTAGCCCTGCCATTGATGGAAACTCATTCTTCCTACGTGCCCTTACAGTTTTGATTGTATTACCCACTTTTATGGCTAGTAGCTGGAATTTAATGAATGTAACAATTTTGGCTATTTTCTATTTATTTGAAAACCCTAGATCCTATTATAATACCACTGGATTTCCTATCAAATATTTTGGTTAGCGTAAGGTAAAAACTTACCCATGTTGTGTGGGTTACGTGATACCTTCTCTTTCAAATGTTTTTAAAGTTAACAACTTTAACCCGTTTACTCACACCAGACCCATGTCTGACCCGGAGTTTATTCTATTTTGCTTAAACTCTTGGGTACTCAAATTTTTACGAGTAGCCAAGGGATTCAGGTTAGGTTTGACGAATTCTGAAGGAGCAAAGGAGAAGGAGGCTTCAGCATTTGTGGATATATATGTGGTTTTGCTGTGTTGTTCTTTGAGTCATTGTCTGTATTATATATTGAGTTGTATAACTAGACAAGTGTTTATAACTGTCTATTATGTGTTATATAAGCTGTGTAACTCTGATGTATATGATACTATGTAATATCTATGTGAATAATATAATTTATTCGTTCCGCGTGTTGAGATTCTGATGTTGTCTCTTTCTTTCTTCTCTATCTTTTCCCTTTTCTATCCCTTTCTTTCTTGAAAATGATGCATCTTTTGATGGAGAGAAAGGTGGTTCATTTCAATAAAGGTTAAAATAATATAATTTGATAAAATTATGGAACTAATATAATTGGTAAAATGTTTATTGATTAAAATATACGAGCGTACTAAATTAAGATTGATATAGAAATATAAAATATACTTACAAATAGATCTTATTGTTGAAATTGATACCAGTTCCAATTGAAGAAGAAGAAGGAGCCGAGAGGAGGAAAAGCAAAAGCAAGCGAAACCCTAACTGAAATCACCGAACGAGAAATAGAGGCAAATGATTTTGCCGAGCAGTGATTTGGAGTAGCAACATAAATTTAGGGGAGAAACATTTTTGTTCGGCAATTTAAAGCGGTAATTTCCGAACGAATTATTTCGTTCGGTAATTTGCCGAACGAGATATTTCATTCGGTATTTTGCCGAATGAAATTTCCATTCGGTATTTTGATGCTGGTCCAAATTTTTTGCTTGGCGTTATGTCGAACCAAACCCCAGGACTTCTATATAGCAGCTATCCCTTATTATTTCTTCACTCTATAAATGGAGGAGCTTTTGGACAACAATGGTAGTCGAACTTGAGAGCTAATTTCAGCCAATTTCAGAGCCATCGTAGAGAGCTGAAATTCTGCAGATTTTTGTCTGTATTGTTAATTCTTCTTATGTATAGCCTCCAAAAGTGAATCAATCTTGTAACTATTATCTTTCAGTGATTAACAAAATCTCCTCTCCCTAAGTGGACGTACACTACCTCACGGCAGTGGAGCTACTATGAATGCCAGTGTTCTTTATTTTTCTTCGCATTGATCTGTGATTGTCTGTTCTGATGTTTACCTCTATTTGTTCCATCCCACTACAATCATGATCCAGTTCATTGGTTTTCCTGCGTTGGGTTTTTATTCTCTTAGATTGATCATTTGAAAGGATTTTCCCCAACAGCTTGGTATCAGAGCGGCAAGATTGATTGAGGAGCGTTAGACGCTATGACACTAGATGAAGCGATTGTAGCTGTTAGAAGACCCTATACTAGAGGGATGTATATCGCCTCAGGTTCATAGTTGACAATTGAGAAATGAAACGGGGATAAAGACTTCGAGAAGTGGCAATGGAGGATGAAGGCTGTTCTAAGGAGGAATGAAGTCCATCCAGTAATGTTTGCCCCCGAGGAGTTGACGGCTGACATCTCAGTCGCAAAAAGGAAGAAGATGGGGAAATGGGCGTTTACTGCTTTACAACTAGCTATGGAAGAGAATGTTTTCTCAGAGTTTAGCAGTGAGACCACTGCTAAGGGCATTTGGACCAAGCCAGAGAATCTCTACTTGAAGAAATCTCTAACTAACCATCTGATATTACCGAAGACATTTTTCACCATACGGATGAGAGAGGGTACTTCGGTGATGGAACATCTTAATTTCTTTGATAATATCGTGATGAATATGAAAATTGTTGACTTGAAGATGGTTGAGGAGCAAATAGCAATGATTTTATTGTGTTCTCTTCTAGAGCGATACAGAGGTTTTGCTAACAACCTTATCTTTGCTAGAGACACATTGATAATGGAAGATGTGAAGTCAGGCCTTCTATCTGAGGGCTTGAGATATCAGATAAAGGAGATAAGTGAAGAATGTAGAGGTGGAAGTAGTAGTCATGGCCTGTTTGTTGAAAGAGGTAGAGAAGATAAGCAGAATTTGCACTCTAGAGGGCATTCCAATTCCAGGAAGCCCGGCAATGGCAGAAGAGGAAAGTCTAAGGACGAGAAGTGCTTTATCTACAAGAAACCCGGTCATTGGAAAAAGGATTGTCCAGATTTAAAGAAAAAGGAAGAATATAGATCTTCATCATTTGCGATGGAGAAGTCTGAATCTAACGATGTGTTGTCTACAGCCGTATCGGATGTCTCAAACCATTGGGTGCTAGACTCAGGGGCGTCTTTCCATTTGACGCCTAATAAGGATTACGTTAGTTCTTTCGTTGGACGAGAGGGAGGCTCTATTTTTATGGGTAATGATGCTAGTTGTAGAGCAATGGGTGAAGGTACAATAATGATTAGGATATTTGACAGGGTGATATGCACTTTGACAGGTGTCTGGTATGTTCCAGGTCTTCGAAAGTCCTTAATTTCTTTAGGACAATTGGCATCTTTTAAATGCAAGGTAACAATCGAGAAGGACTGTTTGAAGGTTTCGTGAGGTGCACTAGTTCTTATGAAGGAAGATGTGTTCTGAAATCTATATTTGCTAAAAGAAATCATTGTTCTGGAGGGTCGTGTGTTGGAGTAGACAGTTCTCATGCTTTAGATGCCATAAAGCTTTGGCATCTCAGGTTTGGTCATATTTCAGAGAAGGACTTAGAGTTGCTTCAGAGACGAAAGCCGATCAATGGAGAAAGCTTCAACAAGATGGACTTTTGCCAGGAGTGTGTGTTAGGCAAGAAAACTAAAGTATCTTTTAGAGTTGAGCTCTATAGATCAAGGCGAGTGCTTGAGTACGTGCATACAGATGTTTGAGGATCAGTTATTGCTCCTTCTCTTGAAGGAGCAAAGTATTTTATCTCTTTCATTAATGAATTTTCTCAGGAAGTATGGGTGTATGTGATGAAGGCCAAATCATAAAGTTTTGAGAAGTTTAAAGATTGGAAAGCAATTACTGAGAATCAATCTGGTTTTGAGCTGATGGTGCTGAGATTTGATAATGGCAGTGAATTTGTCTCTAGGGAGTTCTTTGATTTTTGTAGACAACATGGCATTTAGAGAGATTTCACTACATTCAGAGACCCGCAATCTAATGAGGTTGTAGAAAGGATGAACATGACTCTACTGAAGAAGGCTCGTTGCTTGAGATTGATGGTGGGCATGTCTAGAGGGTTTTGGGCTAAGGCATTATCAACTGTGGCGCATATCATAAATCAAATTCCGTGCTCAGCCATAGATGGAAGATTCCAGAGGAGAAGTGGAGAGGTAAAGCAGTGTATCTTGGTTACTTTCGAATTTTTGATTATCCCGTGTACGTTCACCATACATGTGATGATAAGTTGGAGTCTAGAGCATACAAGCGCATACTAATGGGATACACCGATGGTATAAAAGGATATCGAATTTGGAACCCTGTTGATCGGAAGTTGTTCACTCCATACATGCTACTTTTGATTAGTCTTCTATGTTCAATCCAAAGGAGAAGCTACCTACCACATCAGAAGATATTGATAGGCCTAAGGAAATGGAAGAAATTCCCATGTTCCAACAAAATAGTAGAGTTGTTGTTGACGCTGTCGAGGAAAATGCAGTTGATGAAACATCACAGGATAGTCCATAAGTACCTTCTAGTAGTGCTGGTGATGTGCATGAATCTCTAGGACGTTCAGTTCAAGTGGAGCTGAAAGAAGTTTAAGCGAAATAGTACCTATCTGGGTTAGTCATAAGACTATTAAGCCGTCCGAAAGGTGTGGTGATTGACAATTTGCGAATCTTAACCTTGATGATCAGTTTGACTGTGCCCTACATGTGGTTCATGAGGGGCCGCTTGACCTTGATGAAGCTTTGAAGTCATGTGACAGTTCGAAGTGGATGTGCGCTATGGAAGAGGAGTTAGAGCCGTTGAAGAAGAACAAGACTTGGGATTTGATACCACCTCCTTAAGGAAGCCGAGCCATAGGTTGCAAATGGGTATTCCAGGTAACGGATGACGGGAGATACAAGGCTAAAGGGTTTTCACAGAGAAAGGGATTGGAGTATGATGAGATATTCTCTCCAATAGTGAGGCATATGTCTATCCGCATTTTGCTCGCTATCCTCGCAGCTCATGATTTGGAGTTGGAGCAACTGAATGTGAAAATCGCTTTCTTGCATGAAGACTTGGATGATACCATCTACATGAAGCAGACAAAAGGATTTGTTATAGATGGGAAATTGAAGAAGTTATTATATGGACTTAAGCAGTCCCCAAGACAATGGTACAAGAGATTTGACTCGTTTATGCTTTCACTGGGTCGTAGTATCAAAGACGCTTGTGTGTACTTCACGCATTTAAAGAATGGTAAATGGGTGTACCTACTCTTATACGTGGATGATATATTGATTGCTTTCGAGGATAAGGTTGAAATAAATAGTTTAAAGCGAATTCGAAATGAAGGACTTTGGAGAAGCAAAGAAAATTTTGGGTATGGAAATCCAAAGCGATAGAAAGTTAGGAATTTTGAGCCTCACTCAAAAGGAGTACTTTCGAAAGGTGTTTGCTCGATTTAGCATGGAAGGAATAAAGTTAATCAGCACACCCATTCCTTTGCACATACAGCTTTCTAGTAAAGGCTCTTCGATCTCGAATAGGGACAAGGCTTATATGATGAACGTAACGACCCGCAAATCCGTACCCCTTGAGTCAACACTATTCTACATAAATCAACTCAAGATGAACGGAAATACGAACCATTAGGGTTAAAGAAGAAGAGGTAGAAGTAGAAAATAGAAACAACATCAGAATCTATCCATCGCAGCAGAATAGAATATAATAGATAACAAATGATCTTTATACCAAAACAAATATATCTGTTTATACATTACATCATCAGAGTTCAACATCAATAACATACAACTGGATACACAGCGGAATAATAATAAAATACGGAAGTACGTATCGCCATCTAGCTCGTCCCCTAAGCTCCATAGCATCATATCCTGTATTCTATAATACTCGGTCTGACCCGAGCATTACAGTCAAATAACACCCGAGTCAGTCTGGAATACCAGCGTGAGAAATCACACTCAAATTGATTATTAAAGTTTCAAAAATCCTTTGAAAAAAAAGCATCTCGTAAGACCACGCCACAAATAAACATGTCAGGGTTTTTACCTTACGATAGCTAAAACACTTTTTTATTAAAATTCTCTGATATTATAATAGTGTCTATAGAAAGTAAAATAGAATCTAGCAGAAATGTTTGATCTCACGTTTCAGCAATAGTTGGGCACAATCAAAACCGTACGGGCGCGTAGGGAAAATGGATTTCCAACTAATGACTAGTAACTGGGTACCACCTGTCACGGTACCTGGTCTAGATCAGCGTACCGAGGATCACTCCCGATCCTCTGCAACACAAGACCCAGACCATCCCTTACTGGATAATCCCGAGTAAGATCACCCCACGGGTGGGACCAGCAACCGCACCACCAAGCCGAAATAAAGGGACATCTAGACAGGGATGACCTCACTGGAAATGGGTGCCACCCACCAAGCCTTGCTACATAACCCCTGATTTTCAGTCATTCCCGGTTGATGAGGCTTGAGACTAAGCGTTACTTTTTAGAATGTTTCACTTAGAATGCCCATCGTCCACCTGACGATGTTCCGAAAGAATTCATCCATACAAGTCCATCCTTGGTTCGAACGGAACCGAAGGCACTATTCCTACTACATCCATTTAGGAATTATCGTCAGGATTAGTAGCGACTAGCCCTTGCACTTCATTGCACCATCTTTGACGCTGAACTCGTTTTCCACGAAAACGTACAAACCGGATCGAAGTGGTTTTCGAGAAGTTAATCCCGATCCCGGTCTCTTCGAAACGATCAGCGCATTGGCCAATATTGATAGTCGGTTATTTAACTATCAATTAACATGCACAGCATGCATCAAACATAAATAATTCCTCAAGTTATTAATTTTTCTCAAAATATCTTCACAAGATATATTTCTATTTTCAATCCTTTGAAAACAGTTTCAAATCATACTTTTCTCACAAAATAAATTTCCAACTATTTATTTCCACTGAAAACAACCAAGCACAAAACTTTAGATTTTTAACAATAATTTAAAACTCTTTATTATAAATTATTCTTTAAAACATTTAAGTTAAAAACTACTTCAATACTTTATTAAATATACACACACACACACACACACTTTGGGAATATTTAAATGAGGCCACTTAATAAAATATGAAACTAGATTTCTCTGTTAAACAATACCAAATCACCTTTAAAAAATTACTACGATGATAGATTTGAGAAAAATCCTTACTTTATAATTTAAACATTTTAAAAATAATAAATTTCTAAAACACGCTTTTTAAAACGACATTAAAACTTTTAACTTATATTTCAAAATTTACTTTGAAACGTACTTGGCTATTCAGGGAAATATACTTCTCTTCACATACTTTAAAATAAATCACAATTAATTTTTAAACAAATTTTCCCATTCCTTTAATAAATTCTCACCGTGAATTTATTCTTTCAAATGTCCACTGATATATTGCTTTACTTGTATAAACACAGATCATAAACTTCATAATCACATTCTCCTTTAAATTTCCAATTAAAAATATTTAAATCAATTTCCAAATCGATTTCCAATTTAGTCCATTTGAAATAAATTCCTTTACTTACTCAATTCATTTCAAAATCCATTAATTATAGACTTTATTTTTTTCTTTTTCGTTTTGATTTTAAATCTTTTAACTGAAACATACCAATTTCAAAATTTTCAAATTTCTTCTTCATTCTTAATAATTTAAATCTTAATTATAAAATAAATGCTTTATTCTTTTAAATAAAAACACTGAAGTTTAAAATTCATTATCTTCCTGTTTATTCAAACTCCCCTTTTTATATACAGAATTTATTTATTAGAATTTTAAAACCACTAATATTCTTATCCAGTTCATTCTTAGTTTATTTCAATTCTCTATAATTATTTCCATAAAAATTCATTCTTTTATTTTCTTTTCAAAAATCCAATTCTATATATTTTGATATCTCAGTGTCTCGAAATATATTCAAGTAAACCATAGCATTCAATATTCCAATTATCAATAATATTCATCACAGAATATCGAATATTCATAACAGAGAATATTAAACAATATAAATGATTTTGAGGAATCCAGTTGGATCCCTCCAACCTATTTCCCTGCATCCACAGATGTTAGCACAATATAAAATACTAATTCCACTTCGAGGTGGAATATCACGGTATATGGGTTTTAAATATAAAATCATCCGCTATTATGCGGCGCATAGGGTCTCATCCGCTATATAATGCGGGAAATCAATCATTCCAAGATATATTATATAATACTATATATAATATTGCATATCAAACAATTCAACCAATTACCCAATTGTTTAAATTTAACCATTTAAATTAAAATTATAACCAAATGAGTGAGATTAACTCACCTTTGATTTTGTTTTGCAACCCACTTCAATATTTCCTTCGATTTCCAAATGTTTGACCTTAAATAAACAATTTATTTAATTTATTAATATTCGAAATAATCGAACTATTAATTACCGTTTAATAGTTTTAATTTTGACTAATGATTTATTTTAAACAATTACTACTTCCAATGTAATATCTCCTTTTAAAAAATCCATTTTAGTAACTAATTAAATTAAATAAGCAATTAAACAATTTAACCATCTCAATATTTATTTTAAAATGAAATAGTAGGTTGAAATATATAAATATTTATAATTTATACCTATGCTTTCCTTTTTGAAACCACATATGTATATAATTTATAAATAGCTTATATAGATCCAAAAACCCAATTTTAAATAAATTCTTCACATTTTAAAATCCCATATATTTCAAAATCTTATCTTTGAAACCATATATATACGCTTATAAATAAAATTTATATTACCATTTATAAGTCTTCTATTTTCCTAAATCCTATCTATGTTATTATTATTTTAAATAGTACTTCAAAGTGTAAATATCTGTATATTTTTCTGCATATATATATCTGTATCAAATTAAGATATACATGTGTGCTTATATATATATATATACACACACTTATATCATCATTTTTTTTATTTCTGTAAGCTGATGTAACTTCTAAAGTAAATAAATAAAATAATATTGATTATTTACCTTACTGTGAATATTATTTCTCTAACCTATATATATTTATCTATTAACAGAAATATTTTACTGTAATTTTTTTTTCTTTCGTTCCCTGACTTCTGATCATTCGAATCAAAACTGAAAATGCAAATTGTAAATTAACAAGTTGTAAATTTATACCTTGATGGAAAAACAAACTTAGGAAATCCACCTCTTTCGTACCACGAGACTTCCACCATGTTCAAACACCATAAACCCCGCAGCCTCCAAAGGCGACTTCACGGTTCAGCTCGAGTTCAAGCTCGAGCTTGAAATCCCAAATTTGATTCAACAGCTATGCTTCCCATCGACTCGATCGACCTCTTCGCCGACGCTCTGCCTCCACGGCACCACCTCGCGATACCCTATCGCCGCCCTCCTCGGCCACGTGATAACATCGCGCTCGAGCATGCTGCCCTAGATCGACATCACACGCCCAAAATCGCTTGCGTCCCTCGATTCCTTAGTCCTTCGAATACGATTGCGGCCTGCTCTTCTTTTTATTTATTTTATGAGGAACGAGATGATTACGATATTGGGAAAGGAATGAAACAAATAAAGGGTGAGAGGGGAGGAAAACATTCAGCCATTATTTGCTTTCATGCTTTTCTTATTGAACGAACTCATTTTCGTTTAAAAAGATGAATTTGATTTTTGAATTCGTAAAGTTCAGCCATTTTCCTTGAACGATCAGATTTGCTTAAGAAGATAATTTCGTGAGATATAATTTAAAGGAAATAGGGGAACGCGATTTATGACAAGGATATCGGCTTGCTTCAGACGATAGGTGACTAGGATTTGAACGAAGAGATAGGTAGTACAGGGTTGCTGGCTACAGAGAAGACAAAAAGCGTTGATGGTGAAAGAATTACGGCTGAAGGTGATTAGTATATCTATATATATTATATATTTAAATTTAAATCGTCCCGATTTACGTAGCCTAAAATGACGAACTCCTATCGAGGCGTGTCGCTAGGCGTTTATAATGTTATACCCTTATTACGAACACATTGGAAAATGTTCCGAGTCCTAATTCGATCATATGGAGAAGATAGCTTTTTTGACTCAGTTATTTTATTAAATTTCGATAAAATTTCAGCGCGTTTATATATCGTATGCTCACACAACAACCCCAATCACTACAAAATTTGAAATCCAATAATAATAAAATATTACGGATCCAATGGGACCTGTTTCGTCGAATTCCGAGATTGTGCCTCGGATGGCTATTTTTAAATATCAATTAAAATGATATATTTTCAAAATTTAACAAAACACTTTCAAATTCAATTCAACACTTTTACTATCTTTGGTACTATTAGTATACATTTTACAAGTCTTTAAAATAATTTAATTCAGCTTAAATCTAAGATTTACCACTTAAACCAATTTCAAATGATTTAATTTAATAATTAAATTATCCAATAAATAGTGATATTTGAATTCAAGTTAGAAACTAACTATGAAATATTTAAAATCAATTAAATATTCCGATTTCAAACAACTAAAAATTCCGGGTCGTCACATTGCACCCCCCTTAAAAGAATTTCGTCCCTGAAATTACTAATTAAGAAGAATGGTCCAATACCCATTACTATTTTCCAAAACCAAACAGTTTTATCAACTTGCTATAACATATCTTTTATTAAAGACCCACCATTACTTCTACCAACTTTCCAAAACCTTCCATAGTTTCCAAACAACTTTACTTATTCAACCATTCAAATAATAATTCAAAACCAAGTTTTAAATTTTCAAAATTTCTCAAAAATTTTCTAACACCCTCAATTTTTGAAAAATTTCGCCAGCGTCTCTTTTGCGCGGCTAGCTTGGTACAACTACAAAATGCCTCTACGGGCTCCCAAATTCCAAAAGAAAACAAAATGCCAAATGGCTAGATCAAAACCGAATCAAATTTCATACAGAAATTTAAACACATACCTTTTCGTCGAGCAATTTAAATTTATCTTCTGAAATCAAAATCAATTTTCCTTTCCCTTTATAATACATGCATATCCTATTTAGCAATAATTTCCAATCATAGCATTCAAAAACATTTTATTAAATCTTCACTCCAATGCTTATTCAATATATTCTCCCGTTTCCATATGAATTCAAGTTATCTTCAACTCTGAATATTGAATTTTATCTTCCATTTATAACTGATTCATAGTATTATTTTAAATTAGTTTCATTCACCAATTTACTTCAATTTCCAATTTGAAATCATTTTGTCGCTAACAAAATCTTCCCAAAAATTTTCAAAATTTTTCTAACTTCCAAAATTTCCGAAATTTTTTGGTAGAGTCTCCTTTGTACGGAGGAGCTTTTGCAATTTGACAAAAGATATAAATATATATACATCGACCCACCCGGTCGGAAAACCAAAAACAGTTCATATTTCCTATTTTTATTGCGTAGGCATACCTTTATTTAGCATTTTTAAGCAAGCGGCTTATTTAATTTGCATTTTGTGCAAACAAATCCAGCCCAACGACTTCCCTGAACCTGTACTTACTCAACTAAAACATGTAAGTGTCATATATATGAAGTTTAACAACATTTCACTTATTTGCAATAGTTACACACATGAATTCTAAAAGCAATGCACACTAAACACTTTCCGTAAGCAATTTATATAATTTTAATACTAATTCAACTGTTTTCAATTAATTCATATACCATTTTCATTCAATTTGAATGGTTTACAATCCACTTGCTTATATTCAATTCATTTTTAGTTCTAAACAAACCCATATTATTCCAATTGATTTAAAAATCAATTCTATTCACCTCTGTTAATACATTTACTTTCGTTTACGTTAAAATGACTAATTTTCTATGTAAATTTGATGTTATTCATGCAAATAACAATTACTTAGGCTTATAATCATTTTAAATTGATTCCAGCTCAATTTATTATTTAATTCCTTCTATTTTAATTCATTCACAACCATTTTATTTAGCTTGAACCATTCCATGCTTATATATTAATAACCATTCCCCAATTTAAACTTACCCAAGCTTTTATTTAATGGGCTTTTACCTTTACTCGAAGCCAAGCTTCCACTAATTTTAAACTTAAACTAATTTATTTCAACTTATTCAAATTTCATACTTAAGCTCATTTCTATTTTACAAATAAATTTTTCTTTTCAATTTAACTTGATTCTATTTCAATCAAATCTCATTTCAATCTTCAAATTTATTTGATCAAATGATCTGTTTCGTATAAATTTTAAATTTCCATATTCAATTCATTCTCATTTCATTTAATTAATTACAAGGCCATTTTCAAATTTTATTAACTTCACTAATGATTCAAGTCGAGTTTGATTTATAACTCGAGTTTTATTTCCAAACTTCATTATTAACTTACAATTCAGCTTCCATTTAACTACATTAGGTTCCATTTACATATTTCATTAACTAATTTATTATCTAATTAGTTCTCCCTATTTGTAATTCAATACTCGATTTTTAATCTCAAAAATCATTTCATTTAAATTTTCTTTTATTCCATGGATTTTTAATTCTTTTATGAGTTATTCTGATTATTTTACTCCAATCCAATCCTTATCCAACTTATTTCCATTGATTTAAGTAAGGATCTAATTCCATTCAATATCACCCATAACTAAACTGAATTTTATTCCAATTCAATTCTATTTTAACTCAAATTTATTTAATTCAATTCGATTCAGTTTTCTTTAATCCACTCAATCCACTTGAATTTAAATTAAGCAAGAACTTACTTTCACTTAATATCATCTACATCTCAATTTATTCCTTTTCAATTCAGTTTCAACTTTAAATTTAAATTCCAACATTCAAAGTTCATATTTCCATCCTGATTTGAAAATCATCTCAATTTATAAGCTTATAACCTATCTCATCAGGATTTTTAAACACCCGGCCTTTGGTTTCAAATTATTTGAAATCACCATTATCTCAAAATCACACTTCTCAAAAATTTAAACCAATCCTGGTTTTTATTCCCAACAAATTTCCTTTGAAATTTCAAAAAAAAACTAATTCTTCTGAACAAGTCAATTTGGCAGCAATCCATCACTTAGAAACTCGAAAATGAGCATCGATGATGCTGCAGCCATCACCGAAGTTATTTTCCAGCGACTGAATTAAGTTCAATGCTATATCCATTCCCAAAATTTATTTGAAACAATTTCCTTTTAGAACTACTCCAAAATAACAATGCTATTATTTATCTTCAAAACACTTCGAAAAACACTTCCAAAATCTCTGGGATTTTAAATTTTCAAATTCTGGCTTAAATCAAATTTTAACTATGATTCATTTGTATAATTTATGCTTATACAAATTCCCAATTGATTATATTCCAATTTATAAATCACGTTTACAATTCACGTTTATATGTTTCATTTTATAATTGAATTTATTTCCTTAACCTTTGGTTATATTTTCAGTTTCTAGTTAAATTTTCACACGACAATGATAATAATTTAATATTATCATTCCTAACATCCAAGCAACCATATATTAGCTAAGATAGTTTACAAAAACTTTTCTTTATATCAAAATATAATTTTGGGTAAAATTATTTCATCCACCTACCTTTAAAACGATACCGTGTCAATTTACCGCGTCGGGTGTTTATGAACTCTTCTCGAATAGCGGCCAACCTACTCGATCAGAATTCATATTCCACTAAACCAATAAGTCAACACGATATTAAAGCAATTTATGTTCACTAACAAATACACACTCATATCTATAAATACGCTCAAACTCATTCTAGAGTACCACGGACTCTATTTTCCATGAGTAATTTCCACCAGAGCTAAGGTTATCACCAACCTAAGCTCTGATACCAACTGTAACGACCCGCAAATCCGTATCCCTTGAGTCAACACTATTCTACATCAATCAACTCAAGATGAACGGAAATACGAACCATTAGGGTTGAAGAAGAAAAGGTAGAAGAAGAAAATAGAAAACAACATCAGAATCTAACCATCGCAGCGGAATAAAATATAATACATAATAAATGATCTTTACACAAAAATAAACATATCTGTTTATACATTACATCATCAGAGTACATCATCAGAGTTCAACATCAATAACATACTGTGACTCCCCACCTCTATACCCACGCTAGCATAGGACACTATGGTGTAATGCCATCAACTAGTGCAGAGAATAAGGCTATTGAGGAGCGACCATCCGTGTAATTGCTTTGTGCGAGTACCGATATGCCAGATAAAAGTATAACTTTTCATCTCGAAAGGAAATCCAACATACCGATGCAAACTCAAAGCTACTACACAGTGGCTATAATATCTTCGAAAACAAATATAGAAATAAACATAACACAAATCAGTCATAGATAATTCATATCAAAAAGGCGGAAATAGATATGAATATTACACATAAAAGTGTATATCGGAGTAGTGGTCAAATAAGATCCACAACATCACAAAGGAATAGATACAAGTGCTAGACAAAAAGATGTATACATCAAGGAGTCTATATCTCAATTGTATACAATAAAAACTACTAAACTAAAGTAGTTAGCCAAAAGATCAGATGATGGACCGATAAGAAGTCAAGCAGAAGCACCTGTAAAATTTCAGTCCGACCCGAGTATTATTAAAGAAGAAAATAATAAACGGATCAGTCTAGCTATAATTATCAGATAAAATGAGATATAAGAAGAGATATAATTAAAATGTATGATAACCAAAAATGCCATACCTCGACAAGTATACATTAGAAAACCAACAAAAGAAAATCATACAAATATCTCACGAATCTCATAGCATAAAAAGAATGTCATATTCTTATTCAATTTACCAAGCCACAATAAATGACATACATATCAATTCCAACTGAAAAAGGTGGTGAGAAATCATCAATTAGAAATCCAGAAATCACAATAAAAGGATGGCCAATCCCAAACGGAAAGCTATTCCATAAACCGGACATCGACGCACCTAAATAGATACGCCCCATGCACAGTCAAACATCGTCGCACCTAGAAAGGTACGACCCATTTAAAGGCAAACATCGACGCACCTAAATAGATACGCCCCATGCAATGTCTAGCGTCGATGCACCTAGAAAGATACACCCCAGGCATAAGTAAGCATCGATGTACCTAGAAAGATACGCCCCATGCATAAATCAACATCGACGTATCTAGAAAAATACGCCCCATGTAATGTCTAACATCGATACACCAAGAAAGATACACCCCATGCAAATTCGAACATCGACGCACCAAAAAAGATACGTCCCATGCATAGACGAACATCAACGCACCTAGAAAGATACGCCCCATGCCCCGACTTATTGAGCCGATTGCTCCATGAAGTAAACAAACATCGACGCACCTAAATAGATACGACCCATAGGTAAATAAACATCGACGCACCTAAATAGGTACGACCTATGCGAGAAATGAGCCGAAGCTCAATAAAATGAAGTACAGTCCTCCACATAGACAAAGAGACATCGCACATTGCTAGTCTAAACCATAAAATGATCATCATCGATCATCAAGAAGTGTCAATTACAGTAAGCTAGTAAATATATGAGCCTAGCTTCATGTCCCATAACAACTAGCTTAACTTAAATATTTACGAACAAACTGTAAGTCTCCACTCGAAAATTATCACAAGAAATTCAATCGAACAAGTCCAAAAATTAACCGATGAAGTAAACGCAAGCGTTTCATACCACTTGTTTTACTAAGTCGTTTAATTAGATTTCTCATACGAGTGAGGTAAAGGTTTTTATATACTAGTAGATTGGAAAAACGGTTTAAGAAACGAGCGTTGTAATAAAATAGTATTGAAATCATTTTAATGAAAGGGTTTTGATATTTACTACTAGTATAGAAAACCTTTATATTTTGAAGTGACAAATCACAAAAATGATTGTAAAGCAATCAATCACCGAAATTCACATTCGAAGACGTGAATAAAATCCAAAGAAATCGATATGAAATCCATCAAAATGGATATTTCGAAAATTCCCAAAGAAAATGTCATCAAAGTCGATAATAAATGATAACAACAAAAGGGAAACAACACGAATCGATTAAAGTTGGAAATTCAACAAAATAGGCAATATAGGCAAAAGTGGCAAATAGGAGCTGGTCGGTCGACCGGACTCACTTAGTCGGTTGACCGAACCAAAGATGGAAGTGCTCGGGTAGCAGGTCGGTCGACCGGACCCTGAGCTCGGTCGACCGGAGCCTGTAACCTACACTCCCAAACTAGAGGCAGGAAGTGCACGGGTAGCAGGTCGGTCAACCGGACCCTGAGCTCGGTCGACCGGAGCCTGTTGCCAGCACTCCCATGCCTATCAAATAAATGCCATTCCCTTCTGAATTGCAATCGGTCGAGCAACGGCACTAAGGATTTACGCCCATCGACTACCCGGCCATATAAGCTCTTCGATTCATCACCAAAAACATGATCAAGACATCAAAGCTATGATTTTTAAAGAATTGAACCCAAAACACCAAAAATTGGAATATTCACCAAATCAATCCAAACCAAAAGCAATTGTACAAAAATAAGCGTTAGGAATTCATACCTAACAATCGAAGATAAATATAGGCATAGATGTGAGATAAAAATCTCACCTTTTTACAAAATCAAAGAAGAAGAAGCTATAGAGCAATGGCAAGAACAATCACTCTTCAATTACAACCCAACAAGCTTGAATCTAAGCTTAAAGGAGAAGCATTCCCAAAGTTAGGTTTAGGAATTTCTGAAATTCAAGAGAGAAGGAGTTGGAGAAGATGAAGAGAAGGCTTACCAATGGGTTCTCTTGAATTTGGAGCTAGAAGTTGGATTTGCTAATGAAGACTAGGGCTTGGAGTTTTAATTTCCTCTTCTTTCCCCCATTTTTGCTTTAGCTTGAGTATAAGGAATTAAAATAAAGTAATGAAGAGTTGGAGTGGAGTTGGGTTCATATGTTAGGTCAATGGGCTGAAAGCCAAACCAAAGCCCTAAGTGAAAAAGTAGCAAAATTCTACTATCTCCAAACATATCAAAGCTTATACTCAAAAAGGTCGCAAATAGCATTTTAAACTCAATGGAAGTGGTCTCGAGTCCTAATTCGGCTGTTTGCAAAAAGTAGTTTCTCGGACTAAAATCCGACGAACGATGAAATATTTAAATATACAATCGATAAATATGCGGGTTGTTACAGACTCCCCTCCTTAAAGAAATTGCGTCCTCGCAATACTTAAGAAGAAAGTAAAGAGTAACAACCATAAAAGCATATCAACACGAAAGGAATTTGAAATAGGAAGTTCACCATAAAGAGCGTGAAAGGGTAAGCCTGAATGGGATCGCTCGATAAATTCCTAGGATTCCCAAGAGAAATCCTTAGGATCTGAGAACCAATGAATTTTCACAAGAAGTACATTTTATTTCAAAGGCACTCACCCTCCGAAGCAATGATGCGAAAAGAATGTTGCTCAAAAGTCAAATCTGGTGAAACTTCAATCCCTACTATAACACTAGGCTCAAGAATTAAAATCGGAAACCTAAAAGCATTTCCATAGTCGAAAGACGTGGAAAACGTCATGAATAACAGAAAATTGAGCCGGTGCAACGACGTAGTACAAAAACGGTACACTCGAGAAACGGGAAACTCGAATAATTTGGAACAATGGCGTAGTACAATAACGGTACGCCAGGTGAACCAAAGATCGAATAATTTCGGAACACCGACGTAGTACAAAAGCGGTACGTCAAATGAACCGAACACCATAAAAGAACATTGGAAACTAGGCCATAAAAGGAATGAGATAAAGCTCAATAAGACGAAGTATATCAAAACGTCCGATGAACTTGGTAAAAAGATAATTCCATTCAGACATCATCAAAGAATCAACCACTTGTTGCTTATGACTAAACACATTGGCAACACGATTTCCCCTCCGGGAATAAAAGAATATCAAGATCATTAGATGCCAGGAACTCGAGTCAACATAAAGTTCCTTATGAGAAAATAAATATTCCACAGATTTATGATCGGGTAGAGAACAGATTTCTCATCCAAAAATGATGATGCCAAACTCTAAAAGTGAAATCAATAGCCGCGAGCACTAGATCATGAATGGCATACCTAGTCTCGATAGGCTTTAATGATTTAGAAACATAAATGATAGCACGTTCTCTTTCGCAAGAGAACGACATCCAAACCAATACGACTAACATTAGTACAAAAGATAAAGTTGATCTTTATGTAATAATCTTCTTTCCCGAAAAGCACAAAATTTTCAAAATTACATTTATCTTTATGTAATAATCTTTCCAAAAAAAATTTATTTTTATTTTTACAAGTCACTATATTGTGTCTGATTGTCACATCTAAGCGTTTATAAAATTCCTATCGATAACGTTGATCAAGCGCATCGACTAGAACTCTTAAAACACTAAATGAGCAATACAATCACAAAATCATCTTTTATAGGATAAATAAGTCTCTTAAAAAGTTTTTAGAATATTCTTTGCTCGTTTTAAGAACAAAATCCAATTATACTTATAGATAAATCTTTACGAAAAAGATTTGTAAAAAAGTTTAAATTGCTATTTTCATCCAAAATCAATAAATAAAAGAATGGAATTATCGAGATATTCGTAGAATACTCGATTTATAAAATGGATGAAACAAGATGGACAAACTGAATGATATAATAAGTCATCCATAAGAATCATAACGAGTGCGGAATGCGGTAAGTGGAATGCTAACTGCCGCAACTTGTAGCAAATGAAAACCGGTGGCAAGGTCGAGCTGAAAAGACCTTAACACCACACAAGATATTGCTTAGGTGGTGATCCTAAGGCAAACTCCAAAAATACCCAAAAATTCTCAAATTACATGAATGAGAGAAATAACACTTTCCTCATTATGTGGGCTTAAAGAATAAAATGATGCCATCAAGTTGGAATCGAAATCACAAAGAAAAATAGAAATCTGCTTAACAGATTAAAGATGTCGAGGATGAATAGTCCACACGGAAAATAGGATATGAGCTTCATAATAATTAAGCCAATCCTTTCACCCAAATCAATTCCGAAGTCTAAGTAACGCATAAAATGCAAATCGGTTCAGAAGGAAAAATCACATAAAATAATATCGACGTCAAAACAAAGAAAATTGAGCGTTGCGGATCCACCAACCGGATTCCCAATTCTCAAAGAAGTCATCAAGCCCAAAATATTCAAAGAAAAAGAATTGACAAGTTCTTTTGATATAAAAATAATGAGAAGAACCCATATCAAAAAGAATTCAAATAGAAAGATCACGAAATAAAACAATAGCATCAAGGATTGAATGTAGTATACCATGACCAAGAGAAGAGTTGTTAGGAGCTTGCACTACATTAGATTTCCCTCCTTCCTACTTTGAAGTATGGGACATGAAGTTATATGGTGACCTGAATTTTTACAATAACGACAATAAAGAGGTTTCGGACACTCCCTTGCATAATGGTCAGTGGAACCACAATTGTAGCATTGACCACGACTAGAGGTAGGAGTCTTTGCTACCGGAATTTGTTGCTTCCCGTTCTTTTTGGGAGTGGGGCCTTTGAATTTGATAGGCATTTTCATGTTGTCATTGAAGTTCTGTTTGGTAACCACAACTTCAACGTTACTCTCTTATCGGCCTCTTCAAGAAGAAGAGCGATATCAATAAGCTGATCAAATGAAACCTCAAGTTTCAGGAGTAATGACTTCTTAAGATTCTTATTCAAGCCATAGACAAATCTCTGATTTTTCTTCAATGGGGTATTAATATACTCAACCCCATACTTAGAGAGAGATTCGAAAGGTGCGACGTAATCCATCACAGAAGATTCACCTTGAACAAGGTCAATAAAACGCCGGTCCAAAGTCACTTTTTCGGCCTCCGGCACAAATTTCAATTCGAATCTTCTCCGGAATTGCTCCCATGTAAGATCTGCTTCAACGATTTCAGAAACCAAGAGCTCATACCAATCTAATGCTCTTTCTTGGAGCATGCTAGAATCCACTTCGACTCGATGTAGATCAATAAGGTTCATGCGAGAAAAGATGCGATCGCATGATTTGAGCCAAGCTTGAATTTCAATAACACTCTCGGATCCCTTGAATGGCCTTCCACCCAAATCGGTATAGTCTCTGCACAACGTGCAAAACTGGATCTAGGATGAGTAGGCTCTGGATTGGGTCCGGCAGCTTGAGCATTCTTCACGTGATCTAAAAGCTGCTGAGTAGACATGAATACTCCATCCTGGGGAGTAGCACTAAATTAACCGGCGCTGGGACGACCAGGTCTAACCATTTCTCTTCTTTAAGAAAGAAAGAAAGAAGAAGAAAAAGGTTATTCACAAAATGGATATCAAGCAATCTTGATAGATAAAACAAGGAATCATAAAGAAAATAGGATGAATCGGTACGAAGACTAGAATTAAATCCTAAAGCACGACTCCTAAGATGGACTTAGGACGATGATCCTTGTTAAATTATTCTACATCGTTCCGAAGTTTGGCTCCGATACCAAGTTGTGACGCCCCACCTCTATACCCACACTAGCATAGGACACTACGGTGTAATGCTGTCAACTAGCACGGAGAATAAGGCTGTTGAGGAGCGACCATCCGTGTAATTGCTTTGTGCGAGTATCGATATGCCAGATAAAAGTATAACTTTTCATCTCGAAAGGAAATCCGACATACTGATGCAAACTCAAAGCTACTATACAGTGGCTATAATATCTTCGGAAACAAATATAGAAATAAACATAACACAAATCAGTCACAGATAATTCATATCACTAGGGCGGAAATAGATATGAATATTACACATAAAAATGTATATCAGAGTAGTGGTCAAATAAGATCCACAACATCACAAAGGAATAGATGCAAGTACTAGACAAAAATATGTATACATCAAGGAGTCTATATCTCAATTGTATATAACAAAAACTACTAAACTAAAGTAGTTAGCCAAAAGATCAGATGATGGACCGATAAGGAGTCAAGCAGAAGCACCTGTAATATCTCAGTTTGACCCGAGTATTATTTAAGAAGAAAATAATAAACGGATCAGTCTAGCTATAATTACCAGATAAAATGAGATATAAGAAGAGATATAACTAAAACGTATGATAACCAAAAATGTCATATCTCGACAAGTATACATTAGAAAACCAACAAAAGAAAATCATACAAATATCTCACGAATCTCATAGCATAAAAAGAATGTCATATTCTTTATTTAATTCACCAAGCCACAATAAATGACATACATATCAATGCTAACTGAAAAAGGTGGTGAGAAATCATCAATTAGAAATCCAGAAATCACTAGAAAAGGATGGCCAATCCCAAACGGAATGCTATTCCAAAAACCGGACATCGACGCACCTAAATAGATACGCCCCATGCACAGTCAAACATCGTCACACCTAGAAAGGTACGACCCATGCAAAGGCAAACATCGACGCACCTAAATAGATACGCCCCATGTAATGTCTAGCGTCGATGCACCTAGAAAGATACACCCCATGCATAAATAAGCATCGACGTACCTAGAAAGATACGCCCCATGCATAAATCAACATCGACGTATCTAGAAAAATACGCCCCATGTAATGTATAACATCGATACACCTAGAAAGATACACCCCATGCAAAGTCGAACATCGACGCACCTAGAAAGATACGTCCCATGCATAGACGAACATCGACGCACCTAGAAAGATACTCCCCATGCCCCGACTTATTGAGCCGATTGCTCCACGAAGTAAACAAACATCAACGCACCTAAATAGATACGACCCATGTGTAAATAAACATCGACGCACCTAAATATGTACGACCCATGTGAGAAATGAGACAAAGCTCAATAAAATGAAGTACAGTCCTCCACATAGACAAAGAGACATCCCCACATTGCTAGTCTAAACCATAAAATGATCATCATCGATCATCAAGAAGTGTCAATTACAGTAAGCTAGTAAATGTATGAGCCTAGCTTCATGTCACATAACCACTAGCTTAACTTAAATATTTACGAACAAACTGTAAGTCTCCACTCGAAAATTGTCACAAGAAATTCAATCGAACAAGTCCAAAAATTAACGGATGAAGTAAACGCAAGCGTTTGATACCACTTGTTTTACTAAGTCGTTTAATTAGATTTCTCATACGAGTGAAGTAAAGGTTTGTATATACTAGTAGATTGGAAAAACGGTTTAAGAAACGAGCGTTGTAATAAAATAGTGTTGAAATCGTTTTAATGAAAGGGTTTTGATATTTACTACTAGTATAGAAAACCTTTATATTTTGAAGTGACAAATCACAAAAATGATTGTAAAACAATCAATCACCGAAATTCACATTCGAAGACGTGAATAAAATCCAAAGAAATTGATATGAAATCCATCAAAATGGATATTTCGAAAATTCCCAAAGAAAATGTTGTCAAAGTCGATAATAAATGATAACAACAAAAGGGAAACAACACGAATCGATTAAAGTTGGAAATTCAACAAAATAGGCAATATAGGCCAAAGTGGCAAATAGGAGCAGGTCGGGCGACCGGACTCCCTGAGTCGGTTGACCGAACCAAAGATGGAAGTGCTCGGGTAGCAGGTCGGTCGACCGGACCCTGAGCTCGGTCGACCGGAGCCTGTAACCTACACTCCCAAACCAGAGGCAGGAAGTGCACGGGTAGCAGGTCGGTCGACCGGACCCTGAGCTCGGTCGACCAGAGCCTGTTGCCAGCACTCCCATGTCTATCTAATAAATGCCATTCCCTTCTGAATTGCAATCGGTCGAGCAACGACACTAAGGATTTACGCCCATCGACTACCCGGCCATATAAGCTCTTCGATTCATCACCAAAAACATGATCAAGACATCAAAGCTATGATTTTTAAAGAATTGAACCCAAAACACCAAAAATTGGAATATTCACCAAATCAATCCAAACCAAAAGCAATTGTACAAAAATAAGCGTTAGGAATTCATACCTAACAATCGAAGATAAATATAAGCATAGATGTGAGACAAAAATCTCACCTTTTTACAAAATCAATGAAGAAGAAGTTATAGAGCAATGGCAAGAACAATCACTCTTCAATTCCCACCCAACAAGCTTGAATCTAAGCTTAAAGGAGAAACATTCCCAAAGTTAGGTTTAGGAATTTCTGAAATTCAAGAGAAAAGGAGTTGGAGAAGATGAAGAGAAAGCTTACCAATGGGTTCTCTTGAATTTGGAGCTAGAAGTTGGATTTGCTAATGAAGACTAGGGATTGGAGTTTTAATTTCCTCTTCTTTCCCCCATTTTTGCTTTAGCTTGAGTATTAGGAATTAAAATGAAGTAATGAAGAATAGGAGTGGAGTTGGGTTCATATGTTAGGTTAACGGGCTGAAACCCAAACCAAAGCCCTAAGTGAAAAAGTAGCAAAATTCTACTATCTCCAAACATATCAAAGCTTATAGTCAAAAAGGTCACAAACGGCATTTTGAACTCAATGAAAGTGGTCTCGAGTCCTAATTCGGCTGTTTGCAAAAAGTAGCTTCTCGGACTAAAATCCGACGAACGATGAAATATTTAAATAAAATATTTAAATATACAATCGATAAATATGCGGGTACACATACAAATGTATACACAGCAGAATAATAATCAAATACGGAAGTACATATCGCCATCCAGCTTGTCCCCTGAGCTCGACAGCATCATATCCTGTATTATATAATACTCGATCTGACCCGAGCATTACGGTTAAATAACACCCGAGTCAGTTTGGAATACCAGCATGAGAAATCACACTCAAATTGATTATTAAAGTTTCAAAAATCCTTTGAAAACAAAAGCATCTCGTAAGACCACGCCACAAATAAACATGTCGGGTTTTTACCTTACGATAGCTAAAACACTTTTTTACTAAATTTCTCTGATATTATAATAGTGTCTATAGAAAGTAAAATAGAATCTAGCTGAAGTGCTAGCATCTCACGTTTCAGCAATAGTTGGGCACAATCAAAATCGTACGAGCGCGTAGGAAAATGGATTTCCAACTAATGACTAGGCACTGGGGTACCACCTGTCATGGTACCTGGTCTAGATCAGCGTACCGAGGATCACTCCCGACCCCCTACAACACAACACCTGGACTACCCCTTACTGGATAATCCCGAGTAAGATCACCTCACGGTTGGGATCAGCAACCTCACCATTAAGCCGAAATAAAGGGACATCTAGACAGGGATGACCTTACCGGAAATGGGTGCTAGCCACCAAGCCTTGCTGCATAACCCCTGATTTTCAGTCATTCCTGGTTGATGAGGCTTGAGGCTAAGCAATACTTTTTAGAACGTTTCACTTAGAATGCCCATCGCCCACCTGACGATGTTCCAAAAGCATTCATCCATACAAGTCCGTCCCGGGTTCGAACGGAACCGAAGGCACTATTCCTACTACATCTATTTTGGAATTATCCTCAGGATTAGTAGCGACTAGCCCTTGCACTTCATTGCACCATCTTCGACTCTGAACTCGTTTTCTACGAAAACGTACGAACCAGATCGAAGTGGTTTTCGAGAAGTTAATCCCGATCCCGGTCTCTTCGAAACGATCAACGTATTTGCCAATATTAATAGTCGGTTATTTAACTATCAAATTAACATTCACAACATCCATCAAACATAAATAATTTCTCAAGTTATTCATTTATCTCAAAATATCTTCACGAGATATATTTCTATTTTCAATCCGTTGAAAACGGTTTCAAATCATACTTTTCTCATAAAATAAATTTCCAACTATTTATTTCCACTGAAAACAACCAAGCACAAAACTTTAGATTTTTAACAATAATTTAAAACTCTTTATTATAAATTATCCTTTAAAACATTTAAGTTAAAAACTACTTCAATACTTTATTAAATATAAATATACTCTGGGAATTTTTAAATGAGGCTACTTAATAAAATATGAAACTAGATTTCCCTGTTAAACAATACCAAATCACCATTAAATAATTACTACGATAATAGATTTGAGAAAAATCCTTACTTTAGAATTTAAACATTTTAAAAATAATAAATTTCTAAAACACGTTTTTAAAACGTCATTAAAACTTTTAACTTATATTTAAAAATTTACTTTGAAATGTACTCGGCTATTCAGGGAAATATACTTCTCTTCACATACTTTAAAATAAATCACTATTTATTTTAAATAAATTTTCTCATTCCTTTAATAAATTCTCACCGTGAATTCATTCTTTCAAATATCCACTAATATATTGCTTTACTTGTATAAACACAGTTTATAAACTTCATAGTCACATTCTCCTTTAAATTTTCAATTTCAAATATTTAAATCAATTTCCAAATTGATTTTCAATTTACTCCATTTGAAATAAATTCCTTTACTTACTCAATTCGTTTCAAAATCCATTGATTATAGACTTTTTTTTTCTTTTTCGTTTTAATTTTAAATATTTTAACTGAAACATACCAATTTCAAATTTTTGAAATTTCTTCTTTATTCTTAATAATTTAAATCTTAAATCAAAAATAAATCCTTTATTCTTTTAAATAAAAAAACTGAAGTTTAAAATTCATTATCTTCCTGTTTATTCAAACTCCCCTTTTTATATACGGAATTTATTTATTAGAATTTTAAAACCACTAATATTCTTATCCAGTTCATTCCTAGTTTATTTAAATTCTCTATAATTATTTCCTTAAAAATTCATTCTTTTATTTTCTTTTCAAAAATCAAATTCTATATATTTTGATATCTCAGTGTCCCGAAATATATTCAAGTAAACCATAGCATTCAATATTCCAATTATTAATAATATTCATCACAGAATATCGAATATTCATAACAGAGAATACTAAACAATATAAATGATTTTGAGGAATCCAGTTGGATCCCTCCAACCTGTTTCCCTGCATCCACAGATGTTAGCACAATATAAAATTCTAATTCCACTTTGAGGTGGAATATCGTGATATATGGGTTTTAAATATAAAATCATCCGCTATTATGCGGCGCATAGGGTCTTATCCGCTATATAATGTGGGAAATCAATCATTCCAAGATATATTATATACTACTATATATAATATTGCACATCAAACAATTCAATCAATCACCCAATTGTTTAAATTTAACCATTTAAATTTAAATTATAACCAGATGATTGAGATTGACACACCTTTGATTTTGTTTTGCAATCCACTTCAATATTGCCTTGGATTTCCAGATGTTTGACCTTAAATAAACAATTCATATAATTTATTAATATTTTAAATAATCGAACTATTAATTACCATTTGATAGTTTTAATTTTGACTAATGATTTATTTTAAACGATAACTACTTCCAAACTAATATCTCCTTTTAAAAAAACCCTTTTAGTAACTAATTAAATTAAATAAGCAATTAAATAATTTAACCATCTCAATATTTATTTTAAAATGAAATAGTAGGTTGAAATATATAAATATTTATAATTTATACCTATGCTTTCCTTTTTGAAACCACATATGTATATGCACTTATAAAATAGCTTATATAGATCCAAAAATCCAATTTTTAAATAAATTCTTCATATTTTAAAATCCCATATATTTCAAAATCTTATCTTTGAAACCATAGATATACGCTTATAAATAAAATTTATATTACCATTTATAAGTATTTTATTTTCCTAAATCCTATCTATGTTATTATTATTTTAAATAGTACTTCAAAGTGTAAATATTTGTATGTTTTTCTGCATATATATATATATATATATCTGTATCAAATTAAAATATACATGTGTGCTTATATATATATACTTATATCATCATTTTTTCCTTTCTGTAAGCTGATGTAACTCCTAAAATAAATAAATAAAATAAAATTGACTATTTACCTTACAGTGAATATTATTTCTCTAACATATATATATTTATCTATTAACAGAAATATTTTACTGTAATTTTTTTTCTTTTGTTTCCTGACTTCTGATCATTCAAATCTAAACTGAAATGCAAATTATAAATTAACAAGTTGTAAATTTATACCTTGATGGAAAAACAAACTCAGGAAACCACCACGTTCGAACCACGAGACTTCCACCATGTTCGAACACCACGAAACCCCGCAGCCTCCAAAGGCGACCTCACGGTTGCAGCTCGAGTTCGAACTCGAGCTCGAAATCCCAAATTTGATTCAACGACTATGCTTCCCATCGACCTCTTCACCGACGCTCTGCCTCCACGAAGCCACCTCGCGATATCCTATCCCCGCCCTCCTTGGCCACGTGATAACATCGCACTCGAGCCTGCTGCCCTAGATCGACGTCTCACTCCCAAAATCGCTCGCGTCCCTCGATTCCTTAGTCCTTCGAATACGCGCGCGGCCTGCTTTTCTTTTTATTTATTTTATGAGGAACAGATGATTACAACATTGGGAAAGGAATGAAACAAATAAAAGGTGAGAGGGGAGGAAAACATTCGGCCATTATTTGCTTTCTTGCTTTTCTTATTGAACGAACTGATTTTCGTTTAAAAAGATGAATTTGATTTTTGAATTCGTATAGTTTGGCCATTTTCCTTAAACGACTAGATTTGCTTAAGAAGATGATTTCGTGAGATAGAATTTGAAGGAGATAGGGGAACGCGATTTATGACAAGGATAGCGGCTTGCATCGGACGATAGATGGCTACGATTTGAACGAAGAGATAGGTAGTATAGGGTTGCTGGCAACAGAGAAGACAAAAAGCGTTGATGGTGAAAGAATTACGGCTGAAGGTGATTAGTATATCTATATATATTATATATTTAAACTTAAATCGTCCCGATTTACATAGCCTAAAATCACGAACTCCTATCGAGGCATGCCGCTAGGCGTTTATAACATTATACCCCTATTACGAGCACAATGGAAAAGGTTCGGCGCGTTTATATATCGTATGCTCACACAACAACCCCAATCACTATGAAATTTGAAATACGATAATAATACAATATTACGGATCCGGTGTGACCTGTTTTGTCAAATTCCGAGACTGTGCGTCGGAAGGCTATTTTTAAATATCAATTTAAACGATATATTTTAAAATTTTAACAATACACTTCCAAATTCAATTCAACACTTTTACTAGCTTCAGTACTTACAAGTCTTTAAAATAATTTAATTCAGCTTAAATCCAAGATTTACCACTTAAACCAATTTCAAATGATTTAATTTAATAATTAAATTATCCAATAAATAGTGAGATTGGAATTCAAGTTAGAAACTAACTATGAGATATTTAAAGTGAATTAAATATTCCAATTTCAAACAACGAAAAACTCCGGGTCGTCGCAATGAAGGTCCCATATGCAAGTGCAGTTGGCAACTTGATGTATGCCCTGGTCTACACTAGGCCTAACATTGCACAGGCTATTGGATTGGTGAGTAGATTCATGGCGAATCCAGCAAAGACGCGTTGGGAAGCAGTGAAGTGTATTTTCAAATACCTTAGAGGAACTCCAAACCATGAACTTATCTTTGGAGGCAGAGGAAGAGATTTCAGCTTGGTTGGATTTTGTGAATCTGACTATACGGTGATAGAGATCGAAGGAAATCAACATCTTGATATGCGTTCACCATTGGTGGATGGCAATCAGTTGGAGAGCGAGGTTGTAGATGATTCTGGCTTTGTCAACTATAGAGGCAGAGCTCATAGCTGCGGTTGAAGCGGCTAAGGAGGCGCTTTTATTTGAAGCGATTGTTGCGTGATTTGGGCTTCATATATGAAGGCGTTGTTGTGTACTGTGATAGTCATAGTGCAATTCATTTGGCTGAAAATCTGGCATTCAGCTTGAGAACGAAGCACATTGAGGTAAGAGAGTCATTCCTTGCCTCGATGAGTGAAGAGAAGTTAGTTCATCTTTAGAAGGTACACATAAAAGAGAATGCAACAGACATGTTTACCAAGTCGTTTCCTGTTGCTAAGTTCGAGCATTGCACGGACTTGAATTGCTTAATGAAGTGCTAGGTGCCATGGGGTAACACGGGAGAGAGTTGAGGAGACGTTTGTTTTCGTGTTGGAGATTGATAGGTTCTGCATAGACTGGGTACTTCGAACACTTTGTTGATGGGCGGTGGCCTTGCCGGAGTTCATTGACAAAGTGTAATGGGTGATGGCATCGCCGAAGCTCATTAGATAAGTGTTCATTGCTTGGAGCATGAAGGTATAGATGAAGTTGGAAGGCTTGTTTGGAATCCAGTATCAAGGTAGAGGTTGTTGAAATTGATACCGATTCCAATTGAAGAAGAAGAAGGAGCCGGGAGGAGGAAAAGCAAAAGCAAGCGATGCCTTAACTGAAATCACCGAACGAGAAATAGGGACAAATGATTTTTTCGAGCAGTGATTTGGAGCGGCGACATAAATTTGGGGGAGAAACATTTCCGTTCGCAAATTTAAAGCGGTAATTTGCCGAACGAATTATTTCGTTCGGTAATTTGTTGAACGAGATATTTCGTTTGGTATTTTGACGCCGATCCGAATTTTTTGCTCGACGTTTTGCCAAACCTACCAGACGCATGCCGAACCAAACTCCAGGGATGCTATATAGCAACTACCCTTCATTATTTCTTCACTCTATAAATAGAGGAACTTCTGGACAACAATGGTAGCTGAAGCTGAGAGCTAATTTCAGCCAATTTCAAAGCCATCCTAGAGAGCTGAAACTCTGTAGAATTTTGTCTGCATTGTTAATTCTTCTTATGTATAGCCTTCAAAAGTGAATCAACTTGTAGCTCTAATATTTCTGTTATTGACAAATTCTCCTCTCTCCAAGTGGACGTACACTGCCTCGCAGAAGTGGAACAACTATAAATACCGGTGTTATTTGTTTTTCTACATTGCATTGATCTGTGATTGTCTATTCTGATGTTTATCTCCATTTGTTCTATCTCTCTATAATCACGATCCAGTTTGTTGTTTTTCCGCTGCATTGGGTTTTTTATTTTCTTAGACTGATCATCTGAAGGGATTTTCCCCAACACTTTTGGCACACTTCAAGACCCATGCAAGAGCTATTTTATACAATCATTGAGTTTTTATTTGTATGTGATTGTGTATTGTTTTCTACTAGTCTTAAACTTTATAGGCAATGCAAAAATATGGATATTTGATCCATATTTGACTACATATAAATGATATATGGTGAACAATCATGATTCATAATGTACGAAACTTCAATGAAATAAGTTTGTTTAAAATAAGCAAGTAAACGGTAACGCAAGATTGTGTATTCAATACGATTGATTATAGTAAGGCACTAAACCAAAGCTAAAAGATGTACCTACAAATTCGATCACTGAAATTTTAGTTTGATCAGTTTATGTAATGTGCAAGCTATTCGATATCTTTAAATGTTAAGAATGATCAAATGCATCTTTGTAAAAATTCAATTACGAACTTGTTCTAAGGGTTTCTTTTTGAATGGTTCGGCTATTTGGAAAGGAAAGTGAATATTTGAGAGTGACTATAATTTAGGAACAACTGGGATGAAAAGAGTGAGTGGTCATCTCTGCTTCATGAAGAGAGACTAGAAAAAAAAATTGTATAAACTACTAAAAGGATACCTAATATGGAATGAGAAATGTGAATTCTATTCCAAATGTATTTTCATATAGAAATTTTTTTCTAAGAAATTTATTTCTTCGATTTCAAGGTCTTTGATCTGAAACACTCAGCTGCAAACTAATTACATTGTATGAAATAAAATTCCATAATATTTCATATGCAATTATAATGCGAAAATAACAGGTGCATACCATATAATACTTCTTAGTGAATGCATCAAGTTATGAAAAATCATTTTTTATAAGCATACCAAATATTGTTTATGAAAATTTACAATTATTTTGGAATAATGGACTAAGCCATAGTTTTGAGAGATGTTCATTAATCATATGATTATGAATGATATGGTACTGGTGAATTGTCTCTCAGACGATTAAGGGTGAAGCACCTATTAAATAAGAATGACGTAAGAATTTGTGAACTCTTTAGAGTAATACATATAGAAGCATGTAATCATAAGTCTAATGATGCCAAAATGGTTCCACATACCTCGTTAAATTCATGATGATCTATCACAACCATGAATATGAGTATATGATACACATGCAGTATGTCTATGTCAAGCTCAGAATATAAAACCAAAGTAAATAACATAATGTGCAAAAGAAAATAAGACAATTTGATTTGATTGAATAAACGAGTATATTGAAAAGGGTTCCAAAAGTACTTAAAAAGGAATAATTTTAAATCTAAAAGTCACTTATTTTTGTGATACATAATGATATCTTGATAAGGATTAATTAGACTTTGTTGGACAACGTGCGATTAATAAAGGGTGAAATTGAGTTAATCATAAAAGATAAGAATTGATAAGAAAATCATACATATCCAATGTCAAGGAGTTGATAAGTTTTGTGAGTCGAGGCCACACGTAGTATTTGCTTGTGAGGGATCTTGTGTAGATCACCCCAAAGAAGTTTGTAAACTGAAACCAAATTGTTTATATACATACATACATACATACATACATACATAGATATATATATATATATATATATATATATATATAGGTAGACCATAAAATATTTATGAGTGCTTATTCCATTGTATGGAGAAACTATTATTATTTCAAGAAATGCAAACTTCGTGATGAAGAAATATCTTTTAGGAATTACTAGTAATAAAATGGATTTGGATAAGATCCAAAGACAAAACCTACTACAAATGGTGAAATGAAATTAATCAAGCCTAAATGGACACACTACTTAGAACGTCTAAGAAGAATTCTGGTACATTAAGGAGAAACTATGGTTTTCCTATAGATGTCGAGAAAATAATTTTCTCAGCTGTTAATAAGCATTAAGAGTATTAACTTTACCATATGGCATGATGTGCAAATCCAGTACATTATAAAAATATGATTTTGATATTTGTATGCAAAGCGATATGATCCATCGGCCGTAAATGTATCTTCGAGAAGAAGGCCAATGTAGTTGGAATATAATAAGCGACATTGATAGGAATAACATCATAAATTTTAATTGTTGAAATTAATGTAATAGATTCTTTATTCACCATGCTTAAGTTAATTCGAATTTTACTCATAAAATTATTGCCAACATGGCCTTGAATTTTAGTATATTAATTTGAAACAAAATTCTAAATAATGATTTAGAATAGACAGTTTACACATAAAAATCAAAACATCTCTAAGTTAATGGGAGCAATATTGTGTTTGTGGGTTTCAGATATGATCCAAATTCTAATGCAAAAGTATAGTTCGACGAGCATGACAGTTAAGCAAATATTTTGATGAAGAAATCGAATAGTTTGATGTTCAGTCAAAATATAGAGGAAGTGCGTGTCTATGAGAAAGAACATTAAAGGTACAATAATATTTTTAAAACTGTAAGTAAACGACAAGCTTATGATTATTAATGATGTATCCTGTTAAAATCATTTTACTTTGGTTATTTAATACTCGACATTGGATTTGAAAATGATATCTTTTATAATCAGTAAAAAAATATGTTGGGAATGTCCCAAACTATACACAAACCATATTAAAATGTTTAATATAAAAAATATAAGATGGATTCCTTATGCATTGGCAGTATCATACATGTTGTATAATTTATAACATCGCATTTCACTTATGTATTTGGTACTCAAAGCAAGTGTCAAATCCGAATTAAGATCACTAAATGAACTAATATAGAACTTTTATAGAAACATCGAACTCTTTTTGAAGGACTATTCTAGCTTGAACTTCATAAGTGATATCGGGTATAGTATGTCAATCCTAAATCCATATTCAACCTTAATTAAGTAGCTTTTAGTTGGAATATTTTGAAATGAAAGGTTAGGGCCAATTTAACTAGAGGGCTAAGTATGAACGACCAGGAATTTCAAACACTTTATATTTAAATATCTGAGTTATTTAAATATTTGAATCTTGAATTTAATGTGATCAAATTGATTTAATAACCATGTTAACCCCCTTTTAAATAATAACTAATGATAAAAATTTTGCTTTTGATATTTGTTTACAAAAATAAATAGCTCGAATAACATCGATAATGTGGCCAAAAAAATCATTTTATCGATAATCGACATCAAAACACCTGAAATTATCGTTTCGAGTCACTGTCTTGGATTTTGACAAAACTAATGTCATTAGAATTTCAATAACGAGACAATGTTTGTTGATGAGTTTTGTAGCGATCCGACACCTTATGTGATCGTACGGGCTTGGAACATATAATGATTAATTCGAGAAATTAAACTATATATATATATATATATATATTATATTATATAAACACCATCCCATTCCTTATTCTTTTAATTATTTTCCTCTTCCTTCTTCTATAAACAAAAAACTCACCCGCCACCCTTCAACCAATTAAATTCAAAGCTTTAGGCATCATTAGAGGTCATGGTTGGATCCTTTGGACTCCTATGAAGGCGAGCTTCAAATACATAGTGTCAAAGTTGGGTGCCACGGTACTTATCATGCTCGACATTTGCTGGCCGACACTAGGGTTCTGATTTGGTGGTGATTGAAGCAAAGTTAAGCGAAATGGATTGCCTCGTTGATCTTATCATGTGAAGATGAGTGGGTGGTGTAGCTGCAAAAGGTGGATTGCGGCATGAGGGTTGTTGCTATTGGAGTTGGTTGACGCTGGTTGGAAGTGGTTCGAAGCTCCATGGCAAGATGCAATTGGTGAAGGCAAGGAGGTGTGGCAGGTTGGATTTCAGCTAGAGGTTTCGAGCTTGAAAATTTTGGGTCCTTGCTATCGGAGTTTGTCAGAGGTGGCGGTGCATGATTTCATTGAGCGAGGAGAGAGAAAAAAGGAGAGAAGCACACAGTAATTGTGGGTTATGCATATCTCATGCACGACTTGAATGAGAAAGGGGGAAGGAGGTATAATTAGTTAACTAATAAATAAATTTAGTTAATTAATTAATATTCCATGTAATTCACAATCTTATAAAATTAATAACCTTTGCATACAAGGTCCAATCGAGACGTTGTCTTCACCTTGCACTCGTAATGAGATTTTCTACATCTTGGTTAGGCTTAGGTGAGTTTACTCACCATTTAATTTGTATATGTTGTGTGTATAATTATTGTTGTGTTAAATATAAGTTCAAATAGAAAAAATTCAAGCCTTGCTTTGGAAAGCAAGCGACAAAATAATATGTAGTTTAATCTCTATTATAATCCTCTAAAATATGTAACGTAGCCAAGAATATGTGCGAAGTTGAAGTGTGTTGTGAATGTTTGAAGCGAAATAGTTGCTAAAACGCACTTTAGTATCCCTTATAACTGACATATGCTAAATTTTTTAAAATGTGATTATATTATGAGATGATATATTTGGTTGTTCTCTACACATTTTTTGGTGTGTGACATAAAGGAATTCGTTTAGGAAGTTATAGAAATTGTGAAACAATGTGTGATAGTTAGAAGTGAAAAGATCGCTATAGATACACTTTGAAAATGCTCGGGTTCGACAATTTTCAAAGTTAACTTTAAATGACATCCTAAGGGCTTCATTGCATTTTTAATAAATAATATAAGTGTATTTATTACTGGATAAATATCAAAGTTTAAATATACTTTTAATAATTATTTTTATAATTTTAATGTAAAGGGTTTTAAGTTATAAAATATGTTATATTGTTTTTAAATAAATTATAAAATAAATGTTGTTAAGTAATATTTAAAGTAAATGTTTTAACCATAGTTACAGTGTTTTTGAAGCAATTTTAAATATATATAGTTCCGTAAAAATTAGTTAAAGTGTTTTAAAAGTATTTTTAAATATATATAGTTTTATAAAAATTAGTTAAAGTGCATCTAAAGTGTTTTTAAATAAATATATATTTTTATAAAAATTAGTCAAAGTGTTTTAAAAAGTGTTTTTGAATATATACAGTTTTGAGGGGATAACCATTACAACGGTCTCAAAATGTGTTGTTATATGCTGTATACATATTTCTTGAGTTCTCACGCCAGACTTATGTCTGACGGGTGGCTTTTGTTTTCTCTAAATTCCTCGTGTGCTCTTTCGCGTGGTCTGGGAAATGCATGTTTTCATTGATGTTCGTTGAGCTCTTAGAGAGGAGATGGATGTTTACCTACCATAGTATCGTTATGTCCATTGCGTTACTTTGTGCTCATTGTTTTAATTCAATTTAACTGTCAATGTCTACTGTACCTCATGAAGAACCTTCATCCCTTTTGTTTGTCTACTGTACCTCTAAAGACCCTTCATCGCTTCAGTCGACGGAAGCTAACTTTATGTCAGAGGGATCCAATACCGTTGGTAACCTTAGTTCCTTTAAATCCTATCAGTCGAGGAAAGGTAACTTAACTCCAGAGATCACCACCTTTCAGTCCCATCAGTTTTCTTCTAATTTAAGGGAGGCGATAACTACCAAGGAAGGATGTCTTAGAGCTACTCCATTCCAAGTATGACTGTTTATTCCCAGGCAGAGCAAAGGCACTTAATTGGGTTCTTACTTGGGAGCAGGGCCAATAGGATGAACCAACTAAGAGCCTAGATTAATATACTTATGTCCAGTATATTGAAAGCATTAAAGAATTATCCAGTGGTGTAACAAATAGGAAAGAGTCCCACACACCTTTGGTACTATAACCTCTTTGCAAAGAAGGTGGTGACCCGGTGGGAGGAAAAGTGTTATAATTTTAAGGACTGACTGTTATAACTATCCAAGCTGATGATGGTAACCATATTAGTAACTCTTAAGTTTTAAGAACATCTTAGTAGCTTGTGTACTCGCTTTTAATATATATATTATCATTCCGCTGTGAGGTGCTAATGTTTTTATTCTCCGCTTTCTTGTTTTTATGCTTTTCTTCATTTTCTTTTACCCTAACATTCTGCCTTCTTGGCACTTGGGTTATCGACACGTGAATACCATAGATGTGTCAACATTTGAGGGATTGAAATGGCAGTCGATGCAATGTTCATCGCCTTGAATAGTGCCATAGGAATAGATGTTTGTATATATAATGCATAAATTTATAATTTAGGTATGTGTGATTCCAAATGTTGAGAATCTCACTACTTTGTTTTATGAAAACAATGTCATAATATGGACAGTGAAAGGAGCTATAGCTCACCTATAGTTAAGAAATCACTACAAGAAAACCAATTTTTAGTTGCATATATTGCCAGCATTTTTAACTAAATGCAACCGTGCATACTTGGGTTTGTTTTTATTTATGCTAAAAATGCAACGACTAATATATTGTTAACCCGCCAAAACTGTTCGCTAAAAATTTCTAAGTCCCTCCCTGCCAAAAAATTATATGTCCTCGTCTCTTAAATTTTCTTATTCTCGTTATACTTCTCTCAAAACTACAAATATATATTCCAATTAAAACCCTAGATCCATAACTAAAAAATTCATCTCTCTTTGCCTACAATCACATCGCACAACTCACCGATGTCGCTCAGCTCTAGTGTAGCCTATCACCATGTCTCCAATAAATCTCGCTCTCGCATCTATGCAATTGAAACTTATTTGGTTGGAAAGCTGAAGCAGCTGATTTTATTCAAATTGAAAGGAAATACTTTTAATTATTAGTGTTTGTTTAAATTCAAGCTAAAGCATTAATAGTATAACGTGAGTACCGAGTAGGAATCTTGTTGTGGTGCCCGGGAAGAGTATGATTATTGAGTTTCATCTTTATTTTGTATATGGTTATGACTGTTGTGTTGGGATTCTAATTTAGATTATTGTTCCATTTAGGCTGATGAAAAGAGTTTCCACTTTGCATCCGTGCTTCAATCATTTTTTGTAGTTCAGTATCTATTTATTATGCAGTATAGCTCACGAGTACTGTATGCATATGATTATTGATTAAATGATGAAAATAATGCAGTAAGTCTTATATTTTACCTACTATCTTTTTGAAACTTTGTAGAATTTGGTTAGTTCTATTGAATCAAATATTAATGAAATAGAGAAGTAATATGAAGAAAGAGCTAGAGTCGGCGAAGTAAGGTTGAAGAAAGCTTTGAGGCCGAATCAAAGATATCAAAACTGAATGATTCCATTTGAAGGTTGAAGAATGCAGGTTTACTTTCATAGTTTGTTGTTTGTAATATTTTTAGTGATTTTTAGGATGACAAATAAAATTATATAGATTGTTTTTACTTGATTTGTAAAATCCAAAATATGATTTGTGCTTTACGGATCATAGAAAAACATTATTCAATTTGCGAAGATAGAAAGAAATTTTCTAAGATATTACATGACTCAATTCAGATTGAAACTACAAACTGTTACATGGAAAGTTAAAAAAATTGCTATAGGGAAAAATAATAACAAAATTAGTCTGATGGTGACGGTAGCAAAATAATGGTTTGATCTTTCTTCTTCTTCTTCTTTGTTTGTAGCTGGTATAGGTGTGTAGAGTGGTGGGAACTAGTGATGTTGCAAGCAAATACTCAGGCGCAGTAATTTAACCATCTTGATAAAGAATATGGATAGTAAAATAGAAAATTCCTAGAAAAATTCCTTAGGTCACATGGAGCAAGAACCATGGCCCATGGACGTCAAATTTGATTGTTTATAAATTAAAACGTAGTCATGCATATTAAACTCTCCTTTTTCCATGCGGATCATATGGTTGATTAGTATCTTCTATCCAATAAAGTTATATGGAGCTATTATCAATACCTCTAGTTCAAGTAAAATGATTTAATAGTTTATTCTGTTTCATTGTTATATTGATAATTTCTTCAATTACAGGCATCAATTTCCTCAAAGCAAGAACAAGGGGCATTTGCATCTGCTGGTACGAAGTCCATAAGAGCCTTGGCAGTTATTGGAGTTAGCGTGTCTAGAATTTTGAGCTTTGGTACCATTGCATCTGTCGATGAAGCAGAGCATGGTCTAGCATGCCCAAGATATCCTTCGCCTCATAAAGGCATTCTTAGTTCCTATGATCATGCTATGTGAGTATCTTATTATTGTTATTTTCCATGATAATTTCAACATGTATTTCACTAATTTCACACAATCTTTTGTTTTTTGAATTGACGATATCCATTCTAATAGTGGTAATTGTTTAAAAAAATGGTCTTTTTGTCTTATGCGAGGTTATATTAACTATAGATCTTTACTGATACCATATATGGTATGGAATAAACAATAGAGTTCTTAAGCTTTATACTTCTGGTTTTATGTGCTTGACATTTTGCACCACTGAAAGACCAATGAGATGCATAAATGTTCAGGGCTCTATGCAATAATTCGTAACATAATATTTTATGTATGAGGTAATATAACACTTGCAGTTCATGGTTCAGATCATAGAAGAAACACAAAGTTCATTATATTGTACTACAATTTAATTAAGCATATGGCGGATGATAGCTGAAGGAAATTAAAATTAAATTGTTTACAAGAACAATTATACAATCTTAATTCTTAATGGTCAATATTATGATATATACACAATTTGCTTCGGAAATTGTGTCCAGCTCAATTTTGTTGGAAGTAAACGTCAAACTATTTAACTATATATGAACAGGATCCGACGTAATCATAAAGAATACTAACAAGCTTAGGTTTTATGCCATTCAATGTCTCTAATATCATATAAGGATCTTGTCAGTGTAGTTTACACTAAAGAAGAGGTTAACGTATGGCTGCTGAAATCGAGGTGGTAATGACGAAGGTGATATGTTTATACGACCTGTTAAATTAAGCGACCAATTTCCTTAACCATATCCAAATGAACAAGCTTCAAGGTTTGCAAATGGTGGGGCTATCCTCCAGATCTAAGTTTGATTACCAAGGTAAATTGCCATCTGTTACACGCTATTACAATGCATTTGCATATTTATATACGATCGTTCTTATTTCTTTTTTGCAGGAACGACATAGTAGGCAAAATTATGTGTTTGCTCTTCTCACTGGCTACCGTGATCCAACTACTGGTATCTCTGTAATGCTTTTGCCTTTGTTTTTTACGTAGTAAATTTGATAACCGTTTGAATGAAATAATAATGGTTATAGCACTATTTAGACATATGGTGTGGTGCAAGCTATTCAATGCAGAAATCAATGCTTAAATCCGCAACATTCAAATTTAAATCACAACTGGACTTCAATAGTAGATTGTAGATTATACATTCAAAGAATTATTGTTGTTGTTGTTGTTGTTTTGCGAACACCAATTTTCGAAGTTAATGTTTTCTTTTCTTTTCTTCTTTTTTTCTTTTTGCATCTTTAATCTCATTTTAATATCCCTGTTTTTTTTTTGACATCTTGGAACATTTTTTCTGATTTAGTTTTTTGTAGTGCACTCCCCCTCCCCCTCTCTCTTTAACGCTTTATGAAAGTTATAAAAAACTTAGAACTCATAGTTTTGAAACTTGATTATCTTGAAATTATAAATTTTATTGTAAACAATGACCTGGTGCAACTAAAATTTTCGCTCTGACAACAAATAATAAGGGTTGGCTCTTTATAGATTATTTGTTGAACATTATTTAAACAATGGGCAGTCCTGTATATATTCCTATATATTAAAAAGGTAATCATAGGCTAGAGTTATAGCAAACTGTTCATTTGGGATATTAAGATCACTAGATCGGTGTAAGAGATATATCTTCAAAACATTAAAAATGCGTTGCTACATTTTATCTTTAATGAAGATAGACAAAAAGAATTCATATCATAAAACATATGAGCAACGTCGCATGTCCCTTGGCGATCAATACAAATTTTGTTTATCGACTTGTTATATCAGTATCCAAAAGCCAAAGCAAAAGTAGTCCACTGTTTTAACCTTTTCTTTTGCTCAAGAATTTATGGGTTATATAGTTTTACAAATTGTAGAAAGACGAGTAATAAATGCAATAATAAATTTTTTTGTACGTCTTATGCTGCAGATCATTTTGATAAGGTTTGCAGGTTTGTGGCTCAATCACTTAAACCACTATGAAACCTACTAGTGGGATGACATTTTAATTTTTTTAAGCACCCCTCCTATGTGTTCACATCTATTAGTACTCAAAATTAAGATCTAATTTTAATAGGCAACTGTAATGGTTTGTCCAAGCTTTGCTGGCTGAAAGACCTTTATTTCTTCCTTTCTATTAGTGGAAAGTTCTACACTTTCTGTAACGACCCAGAATTTTAAACAATTTAATTTGGAAATATTTAATTAATTTTAAATATTTGAATGATGGTTTGAATTGAATTTCAAATTATCAGAATGAATTTGACGATTGAATTATAGAATTTAATCTATTGAGAGTTGAATAAAAATTTGAATCTTCAATTTGAAGCCAATTAAAAATATTTCAAAGGCTTGTAAAATTCATATTGATAACACTGAAGATTTTAGAAGCTTCAGAAATTGAATTGGAAGTGAATTGTACAGTTTTGAAATTTAATCGTTCGAATCGATATTTAAAATAGCCGTCCGAGGCACAGTCTCGGAATTCGACGAAACCAGTTCCATTGGGTCCGTAATATTGAATTATTACTGGATTTCAAATTTCGTATTTTTCGGAGTTAATATGTGAGCACACGACACATAAACGCGTCGAAATTTTCAATGGTTTAAATTTAAATTTAAATTTCAGTCAAACAACATCACGTTCTCCCTTAAAACACGCAGAGTATCACGCCTACAATCACTGATGAAATCGTGCAAAGCATCCTTCTCCCTTCTTTCAGCCGTAATTCATGCGATTCGTCACGTTCCCCTCTCTGATAAATCACGCAGGTGATAATAGCTGAAGCTCACAAATCAATCGAACGAAATAAATTTTTAATGGCCGAAGCCTTATCGGTTTCAAAAATCAAAACCTCTTCCTCAAAATTCATAATTAATACCGAGCCTCCCTTATTCTCGAAAATATTTGGGGATCGAAGCATTGCAATGTCGCGGTGTAGTGGAGGGCGGCGACGATCTGGGGCGAGGCGCGCGGCGGCAACAGCATGGGTTTCGTGAAATTGGGTGCGTTCGACTTTTGTCGTGGCTGGGCTAGGGCTCGCGTGCGCGCGATGGTGCGCGATGGAGGGGAGTCGCGGTCAGCAGTGGGGGCGAGGTCGCGTAGGGGCGGCGACAACAGGCAGTAGGAGGCGCGCGAACGTAAAGGGGGTCGCGCAGAATTGGGGGAGGCGTCGACGTTGGAGCGACGCTCGAAGAACGACGGCAATCGACGATGGCGGCTGTGCTCTTCATTTTGCAGTGAGTTTTTTTATTTTTTTTTATTTTTTTATTTTTTTTTATTTTACTTTGATTTCTAAATTTATTTATGTACATACGGAAAAAAAAAAAGTAAATTTTGTTTCAAGTATAAATTTTAGTTAAAACAAATTTATTTAAAAAGACATTAATTTAAAATATAAGAATAAGTAGAAATAAAAGGAAATTAAATAATTAGTTAAAATAAATTTTGTTAAAGAAAAAAAATAGTTATTTAAATTTATAAAAGGAAGATTGAAAATAAAAATAAATATTCAAGTGGATTTGATAAATTGTTGAAGTTAAAATTTTAAAGACAGGAATATTATTTTTAGAATGTGAAGAGTATGTATAAAAAAGAAATTAGTATAAAATTTAAATGTTAGGTTAATTTACTAAAAGGAATCGATTTAAAGATATCAATTTAAAATAAAGAAAATTAGTTTAAAATTAATTCTTTGATATCATTAATTAAAAGTGTATCGTTCGTTAAAATTGAATTGTTTAGTTAACTTAGGGAAATTTAAATTTATTAAAAGAAGAAAATTTGTTAAGAATAAAATCTTGGTTAAATAAACTTGTTAAAGGAATCTGTTCAAATTTTAATAAATATATATATAGATTAGAAATAAATAATAATAGGGATTTTAAGAACTTGAGGAAAATTTAGTTTAAAACTAAATTATTAGTTGAATAGAAATTCTAGTTTCAAATGAAAATATTATTTATTTTTGGAAATTAATGGGTAATTAAGTACTAAAGGATATTGTATGAAAGAAAATGTTGTTTGAATTAAATAGTTAGTTAATAAAAATTTATTTAAAACAAACTATTAAAAAGGAATCAGCGATGAATTAAAATTATCTAATGAAAATTTATTATTCGATTTGTTTCGAATATTAATAAATTGTGTAAATATTTATACAAGGTATAAAAGAAGAAAACAAGTTGAATTGAAAGTGGATTGCAAACGGGAATAAAGGTGAGAACTTCTCACTCAAAAGGAATTTTGTTGTTTATTTAAATTTTAAATAGTTAGATTTAAAATTTGATTGACTGTGTTGATTGAATGATTGAATGATGATTGTTATATATATATTGGATGTGAATAGACCTTATACGCCGTTAGTAAGCGGAGGTTATTTATTACACACATATACCGCGATATTCCACCTCGAAGTGGAATTGGTATTATATTATATATATAGCAATATATATATATTGGCATATGTATATATTGCAGTAGATTGATTTCCCGCATTTTCTTTTAGCGGATGAGACCCTATGCGCCGTTAGTAAGCGGATATATATTTTATAAAATCCCATATACCGCGATATTCCGTCTTGAAACGGAATGGTATTGTGCTAATGTCTGTGGATGCAGGGAAACAGGTTGGAGGGATCCAACTGGATTCCTCACAAATATTTATTGATTTTAAATATTGTGATGTTTGATTGTTTATCATATCGATATATGATATTGGAAAATCGTGATTGACTATTTGATGTGTTGCATCATCGGATCCAATTTTTGAAATTTAAAAATAACGATTTTAATTTCAAAAAGGATTTTTGGAAATATACGTTTATTAAATATTTTTGGAATTGATCCATTATAATTAAATAAACGTTATAATTTTTAATGTTATAAAAATTATATTTTTGAGAAATATAGTTAAAAAAATTGATTTTTTGAAAATATGGGATTTATGATTTTATAAAATAGTTTAAACTGAGATTTTTGAATCTATTGTAAAAAAAAGTTTAAATATAGGATTTATGAAATTGGATTATTTTATAAATCAAAATGATGGAATTCTAAAAGAGTTTAAAAGATGTTTTAAAATAATAATACAAATTCATTTGTATTAAAAGATTTATAAATTGATATTTGTAAATTAAAAATATTAGAAGTGTAAAACGAACTTTTTTAAGTGTTAGAAAAAAAATTGTAAATGAATTTCATAAATTGGAATTATAGAATTATAACGGTGAAGTTATAAATAGAATTTTATAAGCAGTAGGTTTATAAAATTTATAAAGTTATTAAAGGAATGAGTTGGATAAATAAATGAATCTTATAAGTTATAAAATTTATAAATTTGAGAAGTTCAAAGAAACAATTTTGTAAATAAATAAATTATAAGTATTTGACTTATAATATGAATTTTTAATATATCACTGTGATATGAACTGAGATAGGTTAATAAAGGAAATTTATAAAAGGAAGTTGTTATAAAATAAATAGAAATAGAATTTGTAAACGTTGTTTTATAAATTCGAAATGACTTATTTTGATAAGTAAAATTGTTGTAGTTTATTTATAGAGTTATATTCATGTTTTAGACAGTGAATAATTCCTTAAAATAAAATGAATAGAAAGATGAAATTTGTTAACGTAATATATTCACGTTTTTGAATAGTGAATAATATGTTAAAGGAATTATTTTGAACATGATGTTTTAAATAGAATAAAAAACGATCTAATGATGTTCTAAAATATGTTGAGATTCGAAATCATAGATTTCAACATTTATTGTTGAAATAGATGTTTTCGAGAAATAGAAGGAAATAATAGATTATAACACTGTTGTTATAATAGATAATTTCCGAAAGGAAATGTTTTGTATAGTATTGGGATTTATATATCTATTTTAATTTCGAATCCCTATACTAGTGATTTTGGGTTGTTGTAACGATGTTTTACGCAACATTCGTTTTGGCCCAAATAAATATGGTTAAGTGAATGATTTCCTTAAAGAATGAAATATATACTTAATTTCGATTAGAGTATATGGAATATTTTCCAAGGTTGAAAATAAATAAAATTTGTGGATTACTTATAAAATAAATAAGTATGGAAATTGTTTTTTTCCAATGAGAAATGGAAAGTTTAGAGAATTTATCGATAAATTGAAAATGAATATTTGAAATCGTATATTCATAAATATTTTGGAAGTATAAATTCAATATGGAATTTATAAATGGAATTGGGAAAATAGGTTTAAAAATAAATATTGATTTATTTTTGAAATATGGAAAGTTATATCTTCTAAAGATATTTTTGGAATTAAATAATTTGGAAAATTATTTGGATTCTGGTGATGTTGGCATATCTATTGATAGATCAATAACCGACTATCGATATTTACCTTTGAATAGGTATTTGTTGTGAATTGTTTGAAATTGAATGCCACACTTATTTTTAAAAAAAAATAAGCGCTCACTATTCGGGTTAACCGGGAAAGGACCATGGGGTCGTATAACCCATTCTGAATATGTGATACGTCGTTATGAATTGCATTCGAAGACCGGTGTTGAAGACCGGATATTTTCGAAAACGAGAGGGTTTCTTGTTGATTGTCTCTGCATTGGCTGATCCCCGGTATAGAGATCTCCATAAGTGATGGGAAATCCGAACGTGATTAGAAATTATTCGGATTGCAAGGACTTCTTTGTAAGTGCCTTCGGTTCTGTTCGAGCCCGGAACAGACTTGTATGGATGGTATGTCTGACATTACAAGTTGAGATATAAAGCCGATTTCTTTCAAATATATTTCTGAGGTGGCGGAGAATTTATTCTTTTAGCTTAACACCCTTCTCTGAGACGTACGAGTTCAGAGGTTATATAGTTGAAGTTATCAGCGATATATTCCCAGTTTGGTAATGTGACATGCTGAGTGATGCTGAAATGATCATTGTGTTGATTATTTGTGATAGGATCATTTATTTGATCGTCTATCTTAGTGATCATTGTGTTGATCATTTGTTGACCCAAAGCATGGCTTTTGTATAAAGTATGTTTTTGTGGACGTGACTTCGTCGAGCCTCACATCCCGGAAATGGTCAAAACAGGAAAGAAGCAGCAAGGTTATGAGGGGTAGCACCCTTTAGGATATGTGCATTTCCTTCTGGAAAAGGGTGGTATCATGGTATGGAGCCCAGATACTCACTCATGTTGAAAACACTTTATGATTGTGTGAATTGATTACGAGCGCTCGGTTGATAAAGGTCCCAAAGGACCGGGGGATGGCATATTCGGTCAGTTGTTACTCAGTTAGGAGTAACCCGGCCTTGTGTTGGTAGAGATCCGGTTTGGTTCTCGGGGATGTCCATCCAGAGGCATTCTCATGTGGCAATGGGAAGTTCCTTGGCCTGACCATTCGTTGGAAATCCAATTCCCAATACGAAACTTATACGGTATTAGTTATAGAACCTGCTATTCACTTATGGTGGTCACCACTGTTTAGATAGTAGCTATAGTAGGCATACGATAATGGTCGTATGTTGGCTAAGATTTATATCTTTACTTTTGAAATAATTCTACTACACTATGCACTAGTAATAATATCAAATGGTATTTTAAATGCGTATCAAGCATCTTTGACTGTCATAAGGAGAAATCTCCTCCGATTCTGCGTTTGCATGTGTGTGTGTGCGGGAGGCCTTATGGTAGTCTCATTTTTAAAAGCATTGCGAATTGAATTTAAAAATATTCCTCCATTTTGATTTTAAAGTAAATAAACTGTTTTGAGTTCTCACACCAGTCACATGACTGACTCGGAGTTTATTGTTTTCCTTCCTAAACTCTGGGTGCCCACCAATTTCCACACGGACAGTCAAGAGTTAGGTATATCAGGATATTCTGGAATTCAGGAGTTGCTGGAGGCAAGCTGGATGGCGTAGCATATTATTAGTATATAGTATTTCTTTTCCGCTGTTTAAAATTGTTTGTTGTTGTACACTCTGATGATTTGATGTAATGTAATATAATATGATGTAATAACTGATATAGTTCTTTGTTAAAGATTATTCATTTATCTATTATATGTTGTTCCGCTGCGAATTGTGAGATTCTGATATTGTTCTGTAGTTCTTTCTGTTCTGTTTTTCTTTCTCTCTTCTTCTACCTCTTTCTTCTTTCTTAAAACCCATAATGGTTCGGTTTTTCGGCAACGAAAATCCGAAACGTTACATTTGGTATCAGAGCTGTTGGTTAAGCGACAACCATGGTTCTGTAGGGTCTTACTCGTTAGAGATAGAGTCAGCAGTACTCTAGAATGAGTTTGAGTGTAATAATAGATATGAGCACGTATTTGTTAGTGAATATAAAATTGATTTATATTATAAAATAATTTTTGCCCAAAACTATTTTTGTATAGAAAAGAAATGATTTTCTAGGGATTATTATAGTATATGGTTGTATGATTGTTAGAAGTGATACTATTGAATTATTATCATTAGTATATGGAATTAAATAAAATAGATTGGATTCAAGTAAATTAACTTAATAATTTATTCATTTGTGAAATAATTTCAAATGGAATGAATATGAATATGGAATGTGAATAAGATAGAATTGAATTGAGTAATTAAGTAAATTCGTGATGAATTGAAATTTGAAAGGAATTAGTGAATGAAACTAATTTAAGGAAGTAATGTGAACTACTAAATGAAAGTTAATCATTAGAATTCAATATTTAGAATGAGAATTGAATTCGAATGAAATTTAAATTGTGAATTGAATTCAAATAGAATTGAAATTGTGAATTGAATTGAAATGTAAATTTGATGAAAATTGAATATGTAACTTCAATAGTGAAGTAAAAACGTATAAGAAGCATATGTTGGAAAATTTTGTAATAGAATTTGCAAAATGGTTTGAATGTTGGATTTGGATGCTACTACTAGCAGATTATACAGGTTATACAGGTGTATAAAGGAATTGAAATTTTGATTTCAAAGATAAAATTGAATTGCTCGACAAAAAGGTACGTATTTCAATTTCAGTATGAGATTTGATGACTTTCTTCTCTAGCCGCTTGGCTTTTCTCTTTTCTTTTTGATTCTGAGGGGCCGTGGTGCCATTTTGTAGTCGTACCGATCGAGCCGCGCAAAGGAAACGCTGGCGAAATTTTTCTAAAATTTAGGGTGTTAGAAAAATTTTGAGAAAAATTTGAAAGTTTGAAATTTGAATTTGAATTTAAATTTGAATGGTTAGTAAAACAATGTTGTTTGAAACTTATAATTGAAGTTGGAAAGCTAGTTGAAATAAAAGTAAATCTCTAGTAAAAAGATTTAGGCTAGAAAGTCGATAAAATTATTTGAATTGTGAAAAATAATAGACGGGATTAGGGACATTCTTCTTAACTTGTAATTTCGGGACGAAATTCTTTTAAGGGGGAAAGATTGTAACGACCCAGAATTTTAAACAATTTAATTTGGAAATATTTAATTAATTTTAAATATTTGAATGATGGTTTGAATTGAATTTCAAATTATCAGAATGAATTTGGCGATTGAATTATAGAATTTAATCTATTGAGAGTTGAATAAAAATTTGAATCTTCAATTTTAAGCCAATTAAAAATATTTCAAAGGCTTGTAAAATTCATATTGATAACACTGAAGATTTTAGAAGCTTCAGAAATTGAATTGGAAGTGAATTGTACAGTTTTGAAATTTAATCGTTCGAATCGATATTTAAAATAGCCGTCCGAGGCACAGTATCGGAATTCGACGAAACCAGTTCCATTGGGTCCGTAATATTGAATTATTACCGGATTTCAAATTTCGTATTTTTCGGAGTTAATATGTGAGCACACGACACATAAACGCGTCGAAATTTTCAACGGTTTAAATTTAAATTTAAATTTCAGTCAAACAACATCACGTTCTCCCTTAAAACACGCAGAGTATCACGCCTACAATCACTGATGAAATCGTGCAAAGCATCCTTCTCCCTTCTTTCAGCCGTAATTCATGCGATTCGTCACGTTCCCCTCTCTGATAAATCACGCAGGTGATAATAGCTGAAGCTCACAAATCAATCGAACGAAATAAATTTTTAATGGCCGAAGCCTTATCGGTTTCAAAAATAAAAACCTCTTCCTCAAAATTCATAATTAATACCGAGCCTCCCTTATTCTCGAAAATATTTGGGGATCGAAGCATTGCAATGTCGCGGTGTAGTGGAGGGCGGCGACGATCTGAGGCGAGGCGCGCGGCGGCAACAGCATGGGTTTCGTGAAATTGGGTGCGTTCGACTTTTGTCGTGGCTGGGCTAGGGCTCGCGTGCGCGCGATGGTGCGCGATGGAGGGGAGTCGCGGTCAGCAGTGGGGGCGAGGTCGCGTAGGGGCGGCGACAACAGGCAGTAGGAGGCGCGCGAACGTAAAGGGGGTCGCGCAGAATTGGGGGAGGCGTCGACGTTGGAGCGACGCTCGAAGAACGACGGCGATCGACGATGGCGGCTGTGCTCTTCATTTTGCAGTGAGTTTTTTTTTTTATTTTTTTTTATTTTTTTTTATTTTACTTTGATTTCTAAATTTATTTATGTACATACGGGAAAAAAAAGAGTAAATTTTGTTTCAAGTATAAATTTTAGTTAAAACAAATTTATTTAAAAAGATATTAATTTAAAATATAAGAATAAATAGAAATAAAAGGAAATTAAATAATTAGTTAAAATAAATTTTGTTAAAGAAAAAAAATAGTTATTTAAATTTATAAAAGGAAGATTGAAAATAAAAATAAATATTCAAGTGGATTTGATAAATTGTTGAAGTTAAAATTTTAAAGACAGGAATATTATTTTTAGAATGTGAAGAGTATGTATAAAAAAGAAATTAGTATAAAATTTAAATGTTAGGTTAATTTACTAAAAGGAATCGATTTAAAGATATCAATTTAAAATAAAGAAAATTAGTTTAAAATTAATTCTTTGATATCATTAATTAAAAGTGTATCGTTGGTTAAAATTGAATTGTTTAGTTAACTTAGGGAAATTTAAATTTATTAAAAGAAGAAAATTTGTTAAGAATAAAATCTTGGTTAAATAAACTTGTTAAAGGAATCTGTTCAAATTTTAATAAATATATATATAGATTAGAAATAAATAATAATAGGGATTTTAAGAACTTGAGGAAAATTTAGTTTAAAACTAAATTATTAGTTGAATAGAAATTCTAGTTTCAAATGAAAATATTATTTATTTTTGGAAATTAATGGGTAATTAAGTACTAAAGGATATTGTATGAAAGAAAATGTTGTTTGAATTAAATAGTTAGTTAATAAAAATTTATTTAAAACAAACTATTAAAAAGGAATCAGCGATGAATTAAAATTATCTAATGAAAATTTATTATTCGATTTGTTTCGAATATTAATAAATTGTGTAAATATTTATACAAGGTATAAAAGAAGAAAACAAGTTGAATTGAAAGTGGATTGCAAACGGGAATAAAGGTGAGAACTTCTCACTCAAAAGGAATTTTGTTGTTTATTTAAATTTTAAATAGTTAGATTTAAAATTTGATTGACTGTGTTGATTGAATGATTGAATGATGATTGTTATATATATATTGGATGTGAATAGACCCTATACGCCGTTAGTAAGCGGAGGTTATTTATTACACACATATACCGCGATATTCCACCTCGAAGTGGAATTGGTATTATATTATATATATAGCAATATATATATATTGGCATATGTATATATTGCAGTTGATTGATTTCCCGCATTTTCTTTTAGCGAATGAGACCCTATGCGCCGTTAGTAAGCGGATATATATTTTATAAAATCCCATATACCGCGATATTCCGTCTTGAAACGGAATGGTATTGTGCTAATGTCTGTGGATGCAGGGAAACAGGTTGGAGGGATCCAACTGGATTCCTCACAAATATTTATTGATTTTAAATATTGTGATGTTTGATTGTTTATCATATCGATATATGATATTGGAAAATCGTGATTGACTATTTGATGTGTTGCATCATCGGATCCAATTTTTGAAATTTAAAAATAACGATTTTAATTTCAAAAAGGATTTTTGGAAATATACGTTTATTAAATATTTTTGGAATTGATCCATTATAATTAAATAAACGTTATAATTTTTAATGTTATAAAAATTATATTTTTGAGAAATATAGTTAAAAAAATTGATTTTTTGAAAATATGGGATTTATGATTTTATAAAATAGTTTAAACTGAGATTTTTGAATCTATTGTAAAAAAAAAGTTTGAATATAGGATTTATGAAATTGGATTATTTTATAAATCAAAATGATGGAATTCTAAAAGAGTTTAAAAGATGTTTTAAAATAATAATACATATTCATTTGTATTAAAAGATTTATAAATTGATATTTGTAAATTAAAAATATTAGAAGTGTAAAACGAACTTTTTTAAGTGTTAGAAAAAAAATTGTAAATGAATTTCATAAATTGGAATTATAGAATTATAACGGTGAAGTTATAAATAGAATTTTATAAGCAGTAGGTTTATAAAATTTATAAAGTTATTAACGGAATGAGTTGGATAAATAAATGAATCTTATAAGTTATAAAATTTATAAATTTGAGAAGTTCAAAGAAACAATTTTGTAAATAAATAAATTATAAGTATTTGACTTATAATATGAATTTTTAATATATCACTGTGATATGAACTGAGATAGGTTAATAAAGGAAATTTATAAAAGGAAGTTGTTATAAAATAAATAGAAATAGAATTTATAAACGTTGTTTTATAAATTCGAAATGACTTATTTTGATAAGTAAAATTGTTGTAGTTTATTTATAGAGTTATATTCATGTTTTAGACAGTGAATAATTCCTTAAAATAAAATGAATAGAAAGATGAAATTTGTTAACGTAATATATTCACGTTTTTGAATAGTGAATAATATGTTAAAGGAATTATTTTGAACATGATGTTTTAAATAGAATTAAAACGATCTAATGATGTTCTAAAATATGTTGAGATTCGAAATCATAGATTTCAACATTTATTGTTGAAATAGATGTTTTCGAGAAATAGAAGGAAATAATAGATTATAACACTGTTGTTATAATAGATAATTTCCGAAAGGAAATGTTTTGTATAGTATTGGGATTTATATATCTATTTTAATTTCGAATCCCTATACTAGTGATTTTGGGTTGTTGTAACGATGTTTTACGCAACATTCGTTTTGGCCCAAATAAATATGGTTAAGTGAATGATTTCCTTAAAGAATGAAATATATACTTAATTTCGATTAGAGTATATGGAATATTTTCCAAGGTTGAAAATAAATAAAATTTGTGGATTACTTATAAAATAAATAAGTATGGAAATTGTTTTTTTCCAATGAGAAATGGAAAGTTTAGAGAATTTATCGATAAATTGAAAATGAATATTTGAAATCGTATATTCATAAATATTTTGGAAGTATAAATTCAATATGGAATTTATAAATGGAATTGGGAAAATAGGTTTAAAAATAAATATTGATTTATTTTTGAAATATGGAAAGTTATATCTTCTAAAGATATTTTTGGAATTAAATAATTTGGAAAATTATTTGGATTCTGGTGATGATGGCATATCTATTGATAGATCAATAACCGACTATCGATATTTACCTTTGAATAGGTATTTGTTGTGAATTGTTTGAAATTGAATGCCACACTTATTTTTTTAAAAAAATAAGCGCTCACTATTCGGGTTAACCGGGAAAGGACCATGGGGTCGTATAACCCATTCCGAATATGTGATACGTCGTTATGAATTGCATTCGAAGACCGGTGTTGAAGACCGGATATTTTCGAAAACGAGAGGGTTTCTTGTTGATTGTCTCTGCACTGGCTGATCCCCGGTATAGAGATCTCCATAAGTGATGGGAAATCCGAACGTGATTAGAAATTATTCGGATTGCAAGGACTTCTTTGTAAGTGCCTTCGGTTCTGTTCGAGCCCGGAACAGACTTGTATGGATGGTATGTCTGACATTACAAGTTGAGATATAAAGCCGATTTCTTTCAAATATATTTCTGAGGTGGCGGAGAATTTATTCTTTTAGCTTAACACCCTTCTCTGAGACGTACGAGTTCAGAGGTTATATAGTTGAAGTTATCAGCGATATATTCCCAGTTTGGTAATGTGACATGCTGAGTGATGCTGAAATGATCATTGTGTTGATTATTTGTGATAGGATCATTTATTTGATCGTCTATCTTAGTGATCATTGTGTTGATCATTTGTTGACCCAAAGCATGGCTTTTGTATAAAGTATGTTTTTGTGGACGTGACTTCGTCGAGCCTCACATCTCGGAAATGGTCAAAACAGGAAAGAAGCAGCAAGGTTATGAGGGGTAGCACCCTTTAGGATATGTGCATTTCCTTCTGGAAAAGGGTGGTATCATGGTATGGAGCCCAGATACTCACTCATGTTGAAAACACTTTATGATTGTGTGAATTGATTACGAGCGCTCGGTTGATAAAGGTCCCAAAGGACCGGGGGATGGCATATTCGGTCAGTTGTTACTCAGTTAGGAGTAACCCGGCCTTGTGTTGGTAGAGATCCGGTTTGGTTCTCGGGGATGTCCATCCAGAGGCATTCTCATGTGGAAATGGGAAGTTCCTTGGCCTGACCATTCGTTGGAAATCCAATTCCCAATACGAAACTTGTACGGTATTAGTTATAGAACCTGCTATTCACTTATGGTGGTCACTACTGTTTGGATAGTAGCTATAGTAGGCATACGATAATGGTCGTATGTTGGCTAAGATTTATATCTTTACTTTTGAAATAATTCTACTACACTATGCACTAGTAATAATATCAAATGTTATTTTAAATGCGTATCAAGCATCTTTGAATATCATAAGGAGAAATCTCCTCCGATTCTGCGTTTGCATGTGTGTGTGTACGGGAGGCCTTATGGTAGTCTCATTTTTAAAAGCATTGCAAATTGAATTTAAAAATATTCCTCCATTTTGATTTTAAAGTAAATAAACTGTTTTGAGTTCTCACACCAGTCACATGACTGACTCGGAGTTTATTGTTTTCCTTCCTAAACTCTGGGTGCCCACCAATTTCCACACGGGCAGTCAAGAGTTAGGTATATCAGGATATTCTGGAATTCAGGAGTTGCTGGAGGCAAGCTGGATGGCGTAGCATATTATTAGTATATAGTATTTCTTTTCCGCTGTTTAAAATTGTTTGTTGTTGTACACTCTGATGATTTGATGTAATGTAATATAATATGATGTAATAACTGATATAGTTCTTTGTTAAAGATTATTCATTTATCTATTATATGTTGTTCCGCTGCGAATTGTGAGATTCTGATATTGTTCTGTAGTTCTTTCTGTTCTGTTTTTCTTTCTCTCTTCTTCTACCTCTTTCTTCTTTCTTAAAACCCATAATGGTTCGGTTTTTCGGCAACGAAAATCCGAAACGTTACATTTTCCGACAGTTAGTGTTTTCTACAATAATTACTTTGCTAGCTGAAAGAGCTTTATATGGAAAATTGTTGCTATTTTCTATTGTTAGATTTCTATGTAAAGTTGCCATGCCTATTGCATATGTAATTTTATTTTTATTATTGCCATATGTACTTTATTCTGGCATGCACATGATCTATACATGTGCTTCGTAGAGTTGTATCTTGCTATTTTAATGTTTGATATATTCATTCACTTGGTACCTAGTTGATATTGCTTACTGTTAAAACATATGTCATATAAGCATGATTAACCGTTTCAAAAAATTTGACTTTAAGAGATAAATGCAACTTTTGGTACAGAATCTAGAGGCATTAAAAAAGACTAGAATTAGAAAGAAGGAATTGTTATTCTTCAGTATATGCATTTCCAATATCTGATTAATAAGTTATGCAAGCTCATAGTCGTAAATTTGTTCATACAGATGAAAGGTGAAGGATATAAATCTTAGCGGTCTTCTTAAAGTAACGGTTGGGTTTGGTTTCAGAGGTATGCATGTGAATGATATTGATATGGAATGTGTGAAATATGAGTTTATTTTTCTTTCGTGTCTTGATATGTAAGAAACTAATATGAAGGATAATTCAAAATTGGTGACATACGCATAAACTAGTAAATCATGTTATTAAATTTTAGTGGGCTAAACATAGTGAATATCATTTATTGTGTCATTTACTAGTTACTAGTTTGAATGTCGATATCTCTTTTGTCATTAATAAATCAGGATATTTCACTAGAATTTTAAATTTTTAGACAATATTGACATCAAAGTGTAAATGAGTAATTTAACTTGAATCATTTCTCAAGATGTGTCCGTATATTTTAATCATTAAAGGAATAGGAATATCTGGGCTTCTTTGCCTGATATCGAGTATGATAAAGTTCAATGCACTTCAGATGTATTTGATATAGTATTTAAGGATGATAGTAGGAAGTATTAAACAATAATGGAGATTGAGCTCCGATGATTATTTCAAGTTCATATTCTTTAAATGCTTGGTTCATTATGTGATATTATTTTGCATTCACATGGTGCTGCATATGCAGCTTGCGATAAAGATACAACAGTTCTCTGTGTATGTTTATATGTTTACATCTCATTTTATTGTCTGCATCCATCGTTCATTCCAAACAACATGGTAAGATCCAATGGAGGGCATCGATTGCTGGCGCTGAGAAAATTGCTGCAGTGGCTGCTCCGTATCTATTGGCTTTGGTTTTAGCAAGGGATCTAATTTGAGGACTTCCTTGCCTAATACTACTCACTTTAATCATAGGTGTGTTTTATTTATTTTTCCACAAGTCCTTTATTGTTTGGTGAGTGATTGCTTAGATCGTATAATTGCGTTTTTAATGGAATTTCATTACTGGCTACTAAAAATCATACAGGTTGAATGGACAGTCATGGCAGATCATGTGAATTTCTCACCATGATTTTTTATGTTGATGTTAATGAATTAGTTTACATTTATTGTTTTGTAAATTTTATAAATAATAATGATGATCAATTAATTAAGTTTATAATAATATTAATAATAATATAATTAATTTAATTGAGTTATAATAATAATAACAACAACAAATTGACTAAGTTAATAAAAATTAACAAGTTTTTTTTTTTAAATTAAGCATTTTTTATAAAATTAACTAAGTTTGAGTTAACTAAATTTTAAAAATAATAATAATATAAATATTTTAACAAAGTTTTATAAATAATGATGATGATGATGAATTAACTAAGTTTATAAAAATTAACTAAGTTTATAATAATAATAATAATATAATTAAGTTAACTCAGTTTCAATAATAATGGTAAATTAAGTAAGTTAACCAGGTTAATAAAAATTAACTAAGTTTTGTTAAAATTAAATAAGTTTTATAAAATTAACTAAGTTTAAGTTAACTAAATTTTATAAATAATAACAATATAACTAATTTAACAAAGTTTTATAAATAATAATAATGATGATAAAGAATTAACTAAGTCAATAAAAATTAACTAAGGTTGCAAAAATTAAGTAAGTTTATAACAACAACAATAAATTAACTAAGTTAACCAAGTTAATAAAAAATAACTAATTTTTGTTAATATTAAATAAGTTTTATAAAATTAACTAAGTTTAAATTTACTAAATTTTATAAATAATAGTGTGATATATTTGTAACAATGTTGTAGATGTTTGGTATCAAATTTAAAGTCCTACAAATTAACATAATTGTTTGACTATATATTGTGCTATCACTTGTGCAGGTATTGGACTTTCGAAGAGAGCAAGGATGGACTTTTATGGCATTGGATTTTCAAAGAGAGCAAGGTTAGACTTTTATGGTGCTAGCTTCTACTTATGCATACAACAAAGAATTATAGGTGATCAAATTATTTGTTAGCACTAGTTAGGTATAACATTTTATTAGTACCAGGTGGTAAATTTGTATATGAATGGTTATTGTATGTGACTGTGGTCATTTTCTCAAAAAACTACTGTATTAGAATGGTTATAGATATCTTATTTGATTATATGATTAATATGTTTTTTTAGTTGTTTGAATATGATGATTATGTCAATGATTGTTAATTGATGTAGTAGAAACAAAATAGACCATAAACAAGAAATAATAGCATGAAAATATTGTGCAAAATGATCGGTACTTTTAGTATCCTTTAAAAAACGGTACAGAAATACATATGGTGGACTTGAGTAAACGCAACCGTAAAGTAGGGGTATAGTTGGAAACTGTATTGGTAGTGTCAAAAAACCTTTTGGTGGCGTTTGTAAAATGCTACAAAAGGATTTATGGTGGTGTTTGAGAAACGCTGCAATAAAAGTATTTATAGTGGCGTTGAAATAAATGCAATAGTTGCGGATTTTATCACTGCCTTTATCAAAATTCTACCATAAGTTTTGGTAGCGTTTTTTGTACACCACCAAAAATAATATTTTTGTAGTGAATATACTCTAAAAATGGTTCCACATGATAAAGATAGTTTATCAGCGTCGGAATGAGTTAATTGACAGAGTAGATAACTAAGATAATATAACATATGCGTTCACTAAGGGACTAGCTCAATCGTTTTGAGAAAACTGCTCAACAAAATGGAATTGGGATTTCATAATTGTCCCCCAGGGCAAGTGTGAGATTGAGAGAGTTGGAGGCTTACCAGAAGAAAAATTATGTAATTTGTTACATATATCTAACTCTATAACCAATCCCATTCGTAATAAAGGTGTTTAATTTTCTATTATATACTTATTATATCATGGTACATTAATGAAGTAATTAATAGAATTATATTAATATAGAAAGTCCTTAAAATATATGTTATATGTAATAATTACAAGAAGTTGTAATTGTAAGAAAATTATCACAATATTAAATAACGTGGTCAAGATGTCTCGAGAAAGGATATTGATGCAACTATTGAGATCGTACATAACACTCTCCAAATGTTGTGTAGCTATAATAATGGCTGCTGAGATACGAAGAGTTTATGTACTGATAGTCATTATATAATTATGGACCGATTCACTCGTAAGTTTCCTTTTGGTTAATAATAACTAAAGTCAAATAAGAAATCTCAAAATGACAATATTACATAATTCTCTTCACTTGGGAATATTATTAAACTTCAATGTGGATACTCCACTTTGTTTATAGTTAAAATATGGCATGAAGTCCATCGAACAACTATAGTTAGGTCTAATTTGAAGTATTGAAAGTGAAACACTAATCAATAGGAAATTCACCTCCTCGGTTATACAAGGTTAGTATCACAGGCAATTGTAGTTAGTTAAGAATCAAATTCTGTGGCCACGATAGTATAATTAATAAGAAATAGTATTATTGTACCAATTACTTTTTAAGGACTAACCAAGTTAGGTTTTGATGATATAGTGTTGATGAAGAAAATAGGTGTAAATAATCATAAGTAAATGGTACTATTTAAAACTTTAATATTGGATTTTACCAAAAAAGATGTATAAGTGACAAATTCAACCAAATTGTCATACCACTAGCTAAGGTGAAGTATGAACATTAATTTCGAATTGTTCGATATCAGTCACTGATTGAATTTATACCTGCAAGTAGCATAATCGCACTGAAAGATTCTCAAAAATACCACATGATTTAATTAAATTACATATTATTATAAATTAACTAAATTAATTAATATTTTTGAAATATTAATTTCTTTAGTGTATTGGGTGCCTTTAGTATTTTCTAGAAGCCTTTAGTAATTAATTGGTTATGCATATAAAAGTTATACATGTACTAATCGATACATGTTTGAATTTGGTCTAAAACTAACTAGTTACTAAACGTTTTGAACCATTTAAAGAATCCATCTGGACTTGTCATGTCCAGCCATGGAATGAGCAAAAAGATTTTGAAAATCCAAAATTGGATCTAGAATATGAAATAATGAGGTTAAGGAATTAAAGGAGGCAATAAATATTTGATTCCCTCTATAAATTCCATACTTAATTCTTATTTCACATCAATCACTCTCTCTCGACCTTAGCCTCCATCTTCCTTTGGCATCATTTAGGGCCGAAACTCAAAGAAAACCAATTTTTTTAATAACGTCCAATTGATTCAAACAAATAAAATGTGGTCCATCTTCTCTTGCAAAGCTAGAAGTTGAAATTTTAGATCTAAGAGCAATTCTTTCAATCAAGGTGCATTTAAGGGAATCATCAATAAGGTTTAAATTATTTTATTCATATATTTTCATCATGATGCTGTAGATCTAGCATTTAATTACTTTAATGAGTATGTATACGCATTTGTTATCCACCCTTATGTGTAGATCTAATTTTTTTATGAGTTTGTGGGTTTGGATTAGATTTGAAATTAATGTTAATAATTTTGATTGTTAATAGTTTCTACTGTTGTTGATGTTGCCTATGATCTTCATCTAATAGCTAATCCATTATATATATATATATATTCATTTAGTTAGACATCAATGTTAATTTCCATTTCTTCATAATTATTTTTCTGTTTCAAAACATATCCACATGCATATGTACTAAAGTTAAATAGAATTTTTTTACAATAAATAGTTGGTATGCATGTATGTGTGTATAATATCAAAGGTGATTTAATTTGATGTATAATCAATGTAAATTAACATCATAGTTTATGTACTAAATTTTTTCTTCTGATTAAAAATAATAATTAATATATCATTTCAGGTCAATATGTTAATTTAACAGTTAAATACACCTTTATCTTTAATTATTAATTTTTTCGCAAAATAAAACATATTGGTTGAAAAAAATGAGAAAAATAAAAGGTTGTATTTCATTTCTGGTAAAAGAGAGAAATATGTATGTACATTATATTTACAAATTTTTATTTTGTTTTGAATTATTATTATACAATACGAGTATATATGCACGTCCAGATGGACTTGAATTTGATTGCTAAACCATATTTTTATAGTGTAGCTATTACAAAACAAAGGTAATAAAATTGGTGCAATGATTATTTTCACCATTTCTAATTTTCTTGAGGACCTTAACATTGTAGATTGCTACATCTACATTATTTTTGTGCATAATTTAATACCATATTCAAACAAAACAGTATCAATCAATATATTTATCACATCAATTTATGAACCAATTAGTTGCATAAAATTGGCCATATGGGCCTGCATCTATTCACTTGGATTATGCGAACTGCTTCACTCATGGACGATGTGGCTACTTGTTTGCTTCATCGAAATAAAAAGAAAATGTGAAAACCCTTGTCATCATGAAAAACAGAGCTGGAGCATAGTAATCTCCTAAAAATTTCTTCAAAATAGCATTTGAAATCTTACAAAAGTAAAATAACATTAGATTCAACTACAGCCATAGTTATTGAGGTCAGAAGAAAGAGACATGCAAAGGACAGCCATTGGATTCAATTGTAAATGATGATTTGAAAGTTTTACACTGGCTCAGTTTCTTCAAGTTAAAATGTGTAGTACCGTTATGTTTTTCTATAGTTTAACCTCCCGACTTATCTGTAATTGATCATTAAAGTTGAAATACAACATATCCTTAACATAGTATAACGAATAAATATTTTCTTTGTGTGTTTATATTAATGCAATATTTAGTTTGTGCTTTTATGATGTTTGAAGAGATGCATCTGTAAAAAAAAAAATAGCTTTCAATTATAATTTGGAAGAACACTAAATAGATATTCATTACACCACAAATATTACATATAAGCAACTCCAAACTCAAAATGTTTCTCATGTAAATCTGAATACGACTATTGATAATAATCAAATGCACCATATTCTACATAATATTGAAACTGATAAACAAACAGATGACAATAATTAGCATGTACTCTCAACACGACGTTTGAAAAAAAATCAAATATACTTCCAACAGAACAACAAAAGTTGCTCTTCATATTTCAGCTATTAAATCCAAACAAAATGTTCAAATTTCACCATATCTTAGTTTATTGGAAAGCCTGCGCTTTGCATGGTTGTAAAGTATGATAGTATCTAGTCTGTTGAATGATAAAAACAGGGGAATTTATAAGTTTGTGTTATTTTGAAGAAATATATACCTAATTGTAATAATTGCAAAGCATAAAAAACCATAGTGCATAGCTGTTAAGTGTAATGATCTATTTGTCAAATTACTTGCATAATTAGCAAAATATTGATTTTGCAGAGAGTAATGCTATTGATTCTGTCTGACATGTGTATTGCAATATTATACATGATATATGTTTACATAACAATAAATAGATTTCCAAATGTATTAAAGAAATGGTTACGTAGAGTGGTATCCAGCCAACAAAGAAGCCTAGAACCAAAAATGCAGGCACATAAAGAATTGTTAATTTACGGTATGAGTAAACATGAATAATTATTTTATGTATATAGACATGGACTGAATCAATAGCTTTTTAATATAGACATTTTTTGCCCTAATTGGCTCAGAGCACAATTCTTGTACTTGATTTGAATGTTTCGAATATCCATAAAGGTAGCGAAGTAAAGATAGTAAATTCCTGAATTTAGCGACATAAGAGAAAAAATAGTTATGAATCACATTTATCATATTAACCATAACATACATATCAAATATAGTTATGAGAAAAATGTAATTATGAGAAAAATATGACGTAGTCATAGACTCATAATAATCAAATATAATGTACCTTCTTGTCAGTTTACAATTTTTTGCTCATGAATATGTTAAGTAAACATGTAGCATTGTAAATTAATACCTAACCACCTAACAAACATTAAACATACAACGGTATAACATAATAAATAAAACTTTGATATCAAGTATTCAGCTAATTGATGTTATTATGACAACATCAAGAGATAAAATAAATAATAAGGAAAAAAAACTGAAAACAACAAAGTCAAAAGACTCTATTAAACCGAATGAATAAGATGAAGATTTTAGAAGTGCAACGACATCAACATGGTAAAATTTGCCTAAACTGAATATTTGACATCTTAAGTACTGCTACAACTGCTATGATTTATAGCATCTATTCATACTACATAAACATTCATTCTTACCAAAAGGAATCCAAAACAGACAAAATAATATTTATAGTTACACAGTGTCGGCTCTGTACAGGTTGAGACTCTAGGCTAAAAAATATGTTAAACTGGCAATGCTCTCAATTATCAGGTAATGCAAAAAGGTTAAATGCTCGTATGGAAACACTTATTTGTACATTAGCGGTCTATGTGCATTCATAAGAGCTAGCTATGTTAAAATAAACCTACAACAACAAGTCCATTAATTACAAAGTCAAATCAGGATTGAGTAAGTTAAATAATTGTTACAACAAACAAATCCAACTGAAATCAAACATTGCTTACAAATCAAAGAACAACTTTGACAGATTAATTAAGCTTGCATAATAAGTTCATCTATATGCAATCAAGTCAAATAAGTTCGGCGTTAGTGCATGAGTAGTCAGCGGCGAGTAAGGAAGAAGCAGTTGAAGCTCACTTAGATTCGATATTTTCTAATAACTAAAGCTTATAATAAAAGGTTCAGATTGCGTCATGTTCAAGTTCTGAAATAGCTTTACTAACTTAAGGACCAAAAGTAAACTACAAAATAACAAAATGTATTAGAGTAAATTACATAATATACTATTGTAGCCCTGATTGCAATCAAATAAAATTATGAAATTCCAGTAACCGAATCAGTACCTATGAAGTAGAAGAAGATTTTCATTCTTTCTACAATGATTAATTTGGCAAAAAATGGAAAATGCATGGGAGAATCAAAACATTATATAATTTATTGAAAAACATAATCGAAAAAATTATTTGATATTTGATAAAATATCAAAACAAATTTACATTAATATCAAGCTATTTTGTCACAATCAAATATCAAACTATTTTACTATAATATCAAACTATTTTACCACGATCAATATCAAATATCATCAGAAAAAAGTTCTTGGACGTTATCATCAGAAAAGAAAGACAGGTAAAACCTAAATTAGTAGTCAACTTTACATATTCATGTGTGTATAACCGTATAGTAGGTCTTAGAACATGCCTTTTTACAGAATAAAGGCATAGGTTTTTATAATTAAAAAACAGACTAAATTAAACTTGAAAATAGTACGTAAAAATGGAGAGGACGTAACAAATTTGGGCATAGTTTAAAATACCTAATTTGAAATTGAAAGAATACCTAAAAATGTAGAGGACTTAATAAAATCATGGCGATGTGCACCAGCGGACTTCAGAGGAAGCTAACAGTGCATGGTACAATAATGTAAAGATTTAAAGCTAATATTACTTCAGTTGGGCTCGACGTATGACACTGAAGCACCAATCATGGTGATGGGCAAAGGTAAGGAATCTCCACAACACAGCAAGCAAACCTAGTGAACAAAATCGTTCGATTGCAAATTGAAGCCCGATGGAGTGAATGTGATGTCCGGTATCACTTTGGTTACCAGTCACGAAGGTGAATGATTGGCATGGATCATCGAATTATAATGATAATGATGTTTTATTTGGGGGTGATTAGGGTATTTTTTGCTGGTATGAAAGGAAATGAAATGCGTAAGATATAAGATTAAGAGAAAAGGGTATTTTAGGAAGTTCCAAAAGACACGGTTGATTATAGTTCGATGAATTCTTATTATTAATAGTAAAGATATATGTGAATTTGTAGACTGAGATCCAATTTTATTTTTTTACAAATTAAATAACATGATGTTTTGGAAATAAAAATTCGAATTTAGATATGTCGATCGGTTAAAATCAAATTAGATTTATTTAGGGATTTAATAGAAAAAGCTTTTGAAACATACATACATACATATGCATGTCTGTATGTATACACATAGATATTTGCAAATAATGTTTTGGACAACTAATGCGCATATAAAGGGCGAATGTGTCCATTGCGGTGTAAATTCCAACACATATACACATACACATCAACTATGTGCATAATATGAAAAGTTGCACTTGTACACTTGAGTATATTTTGATATATCCATAAAAATGCCAAATACAAATTTGGTCAAATCTATCATTTAAACAAATTAGAAAAGTTAAATAAAATCAACATTTATTTGAACATTTTAGATCAGATTTAATAATATATCTAGACTTCATAAGGCCAATTAAGATCTTGATAATGGGACTTTATTGAAATTTACCCAATTTACATATTGCCAATTGACCAGTTCCTAGTACGGTATTAGATCTCAATAACATATGCAGTATAAATTAATTAACAATGAGATAATTAATTAAGCCTATTTATCCAATGTGTATCTTTGAATTGTAATGTCCACCCTTATGTTTGAATAACTAGGTATTTTACCCCTTCCTGGCTACTAGCCTAAATGATAGATTAAGCACAAAAGTTGACCCAAATGGTTGTTTCAAATTGATTTGGACATTAGACTAATTTTCAAAATTCAATTTGAAAATTTAAAAGTTAAGTTCAAAATATAAAATAAAATTTTAAAAAATATTTTCAAATTTATTCTAGAAATAAATTAATATTTTCAAAAATTATTTATAATTTAATCAATTGGGTTAATTAAATAAATCAAAATTAATTAAACATATACATTGATATGTACATATACGCCTATAAGCATTATAGTATAATATATATATATATATAATTTTTTTTATCTTAAAGTGTCTAAGGTAAATTGTAAATGTTCTTTTTAATTTATTAGTAATACTTAATTAAAATTGTTTTAATGAAATAAAATTTGTTATATAAACTGATTGAAAGTTAATGAATATAACATACTTATATAATGATGTATGTATATAAAACTATAAATGTTTTAGCTAATACTCATCTTAAATTGTTTAGGATGAATAAAATAAATTTTGATTTTTTTAAATAATTTAATTAATTTGATAATTAAATTAATAAAATGAAATTAATCAAATAATATTTAACTAATAACATACATAAGACTATTAGATTATAAATTGTTATATACGAATTAAGCTTATATGATACAATGTATAATATAAGTAAAAAATGTAAGAAACTCAACTTAGGTTTAACGAACGAGTACGTACGTATTATACGTATACTAAAATTTCAAATATGTTCAACACTTGAATCACAAGGGTATTTCATAAGAATTATATTGTTCCCTAAATCATACTACTCGTTGTGTGTGTATTAAATATTTTAAATCCTTATGTATAAGTTGTCATCTACCATTTTGTTTTGAAATTGGGTACTTATATGGTAGTACATGGTTCTACTACAAGCTTTATGTAGTATATAACGTACTAAAAGTTAACAATGTCTACTGGTTTAAATCACATGGTACACGAAATTCGAACCTATGACCTCACATATCAATGCCAAAGTGCCTAATAATTGGGACAGTGGTGTTGAACGTTCTCTATCATTTATTTTTTAATAGATTCCTTATATACTCTTTGGTTGCTGATATTCCTTAATCTAGGGATGCTATGTGTAGTATTATTAATATATTGACTAAATGAGGTAAGACATATACATATATTTGTTGGTATTCCTTAAGGTACATGCATTATACTTAAACCGTCGCGAAATTATGGATGCAAATGAATAATCTCTTTCGATTTTTTGATATTCCTCAATGTCGAGATGATATTAGAACAATAATCACTGGTTGGGTTATGAGTTGTATATGGTATAACCGATAAGTACTCCATTGCTTGTAGGCCTATGGTTTGTTTAAAATCCTCAAGGTTAGAATTCCAAGGCAAACGAGTCCTAACATCCACTAGAGAAATCAAAAGATTTCTATGTAACACCTTGGAAATTTACGTAAGATGTACCAGGAATTAAAATGGAAATTTAATAAGAAAAGTAAATTTAATCAAAACAGGGCTTAAAAGTAAATTTTCATATATGTCCTAATTTGGCTACGAAAACTGCACTATTATGTTCGTAGCGATTTTTCGAATGATTTTTCATATATAACACTTATTAATCCGAGTTAGTATGAGAGAGTAACGAGTGTTAGAACAATTTTAAAATTTAAAACTTAAAAATTTAAAATAAACAAGGCCCTGGGTCGACCCAAGCATAGGCTAGTCAATTGATGATGGTCGACCCAGATCTAGGGGAGGTCGATCTGACACGATGTTAAATCATGGGTTATTAATTTCCAGAGACGATGATTAAATGAAGGAGATTTCTTGATTAGGAACGAAGAGAATGATGATTGAACTAGATTTTTCCCTAAGCTAATCTAATGGCTCAAAATCTAACCCTACCTCTATAAATTAGTAATTAAACCCTAATTCTCTTGTTGAAGCTTACTGTAAAGAAACACTGCCAAATTTTCTCCTTAAAATCCTAATTTTCTTAAACCCAAAAATCAAAATCAATCCATAATCGATCTAAGTGCAAGAGCAAACAATCAAGAGAGGATTAAAGCTATCTAGGAAGGGAGCTATTGACTGAAGGCCAAATTCTCAAGTGCTAGAGATTAGGTTAGAGGTGAGTGGGCACAAATTTGATAATATGATTAGTGTAACTAAATTTAAACTATTGTAATTGATCTAGAATGTTGGAACCCTAATTCGATAAGTTAAAACCTAGAATTATACTTGCTAACTAAAACTAATAATCAACATGGTTTAAACAATAAATTAATCGACAAAAGAAAGAAAAAACAGAACCCTAAAAGTTAAACGTGCATGGTCAACCTGGATTGCCAGGGGTCGACCGGTAGTGGTCAACTTGGGATATCTTGGGTCTCAATAGATTACAGATCTTGAACCTCGGCTTAAGGCCTAAGTTTATAATAAAGTTTATATAATTTCTTATAAAATTATATAAAGGAAAATTGATTATTTAATCAAATTTTTGTGCTAAGTGAACATGCTAAAAACGGTTGGGTCGTATATCCCCTGTCAAGGGATTTTAGGGCCGTCATATGCTTATCGAAGGATAATGATCATTGCGGTTTGGATAACGGTTAAGGACCCATATAAGAGTTGAGATTTGGATGGAATGACAAATTCAGAAGACATGTGAAGGAGTATTCTGTCATGGTGGTGCGCAACACTTATAAAGATACCATGTGAGTAAGCCTGGTCCTAATGGGAGTTCTTGTAAACACGATGCTGGTGCGACATAGTACAAGTGGACGCCAAAGCAGGACGATAAGTGGCTACAATAAGAGACAATGTCTGGAACTACGATCAAGAGGTGGACAATGGGTTCGTAACGATGAATTGCGTTATTGGGTTGCGATATGAATTTAGATAGCTTAAAGGATAGTGATCGATCTTAGTATGAGGTTCGATTTATAGTTCGACCCTATTAGATAAGAATCCTTAGGTATTGGACCCTTGGAGTTCATAGACACTTGTTACACACCTTACATCACTTAGAGGAGCTTTAACGTTAGTTACACTTAATCATCACTTATTAAACTTGTTCTCATTCACCAGGATTTATGTTTGATCCATTCTTTTCCATTTTTTCCTCACCAAAGGTCGACAGGGCAGCTAGTGACATGCCCGTTCTAAATACTTGGAGACTCATGCTTACTTTGGTGACCGCTTTTTTTTCCATTTCACTCTGCATGCATTATTCTATCATATCAACACAGCTTATTTATTGCATCAGACTTTGAGGGATATTTACTATGTGCTCTTTTTTGGTTCACTTACTGATATTTCTCTGAGAACATGATTTGATATTTTCTGAGATTGATATTTTTCTACGATATATATGTGTGTTTTAATTCTTCTGCTGCAATACGTATTTGATAGTTAGATTATCTCTTCCGCTGTGATACACATATGATATTACGATTATTTCTTTCGCTTTGATACGTATAGGATAATTAGTTATCTTAAACTATATTTATTTATCTTAGTCTTTGAGGTGTTAAAGTTTTTTACAACCCGACGATCAGATAGCTAGGACCATACTGAGCGATGTAATTTGAAAAAAGTTTAAAAAGAAATGGATTTTCAAAAGATTTGGGTGAAGTAATTTGCCTATAATTTGAGCATACGAAATCTAAATGACTTGAGATTTGAAATATAGCCTCACGGAACCTTCCTTGTCTCTATATCGGTCTCATCCAGTTTAGAACAAAATTGAGGATACGTACCAATCTCCAAGGGAAAGGGATAGGAACCGATCCCCTATCGGGGGAGATACGAATCCGTACTTAGAATATTATGGAGAGCCTATCTCTTGGTCTTGGTTGATCGGCGCTTCATATCATTGCATATGCTTTATTTCTGGGCCTCACAATCATCACTCTGTTCTACTGGTCCTGATGACAGTCAAGTCTAACTTGTCCAATCATTTTGTATATAGCCCATCAAAATGCCGAATAACACTTGCCCCGCAAAAGTACGTCTTGTTTCGTACATGACATGCTTTGAATTGATGTCAAGTTAAGGTCGTCGGTAAGAAATCCATTCAGTTTTCTATGCAGTTGCTATCCTGCCATTGACTTACTATCCCAAAGTATTGAATCTCTCTTTGGTCGTCATGATGCTTGGTCCATTTCCAATAGTATAAATTGAGGATTGTATTCCATCAGTTGTTATCCGCGTCCGATTCTATGGGGCTGGTAAGCTTTGGCCATCCGATTCAGTTTCGTTTTTGAAAGCTTCAAGTTAGAACTCTATTTCTGTTGATTCCAAAAATTGATTTTTTAGAATATACACATGAACTTAAGGTACATGTTCTTGTCATTGGCTCCCGGATATGTTTGTACACTCATGAGTCGTCACCAATTCCTTCTAGTTTAATTGCAATTGGATTGCAATTCTTTGTTTACATATTATTTTATAGCGAAATAGGGTTTGTAATAAGTCATTTGATGAGAGGGGACATCATGTTCTACAGGGATGACGACTTTAGAGCTGTAAGCAAGGGCGAATAGAGTATAGCCAGTTGCGAACTTGTAGGTAGTTCTGTAAGCCCATAACGCTATTGGGATTTTATCCAACTACTTTCCTTATGCCTTTTCCAAACGTTTCTTCAGAATGGACTTTATGATTTTGTTCACAGCTTCGACCTATCCGTTTGCTTGAGGTCGAGCAACTATTGCAAATATCTTTTCAATATGATGCCGATGGCAGAAGTTTTTAAATTTAGCACTATCCAATTGGGTTTCAGTATCAATCGTAGTGGTTCGTGGAAGGCTAAAATGATAGATGATGTTCTGGATAATGAAGTTCATTATTTTCATCATTGTAATCGTGGTTAAGAGTTCTACTTCAGCTTACTTGGTGAAGTAATCAATTGCTACGATGGTGTATTTTGGACCACCTTTAGAATCAGTAAGAAACCGACGGTGTCAAAATCTCAAGTGGCAAACGACTATTTAGTGACCATTTGAGTAACTTCCATCGACAAGGGTTTTTGGAAGCAAACATCTAGAGCTCATCGCATTGTCTATCATGATCAGCTACATCTCGATTGACAGTTGGTCAATAATATCCTTAGCGGAGTATTTTATTTGTTAAAGTTTTCCTCTTGGTGACTTTTCTCAAGACTCAATTGATTTCACCATGGGCGATACACCAAAGTCGATGAATAGAGAAATCCCTTTCTATACATGACTCTTTCTTGGATGATGTAGCATGAAGCCTTGAGGAGGATTTGTCATTTTTCATTCACTTATTCAAGAAGAATTCCCCATTGTAGATAGTCTTTGATAGGAGTCATGCATGACCCCTTTTCTGGCTCTGTCTCCATGTTCTAGTCGATCTCCATCTGTCAATGTTTGGAATGTTAAGTACCTCAACCGGGACAAGTCTATTTTCTATGCATCCCTAAAACTGGCCGGCTTGATCAGTGACTCGACTTTTTAATTTTTTCTATGAAGATGTGTGTTATGGTGTAATACTCGAAGTCGGCAAGTAGCTCTTGGACCCAGCTTAGATAAGGATAAAGACGCTGCCCCTAGAAAGATAATTTTCCCTAACTTGACATACCATTAATTAGGAATCACAAAAGATATGCAAAGTATCCACTCCCAGTTCTCTAGAAAGTTTGAGCCTGGCGATTAAGTCTTCATACTTAGGTTCATAATTAGTTGTAAGGAAGTCGAGTTTCAAGGCATAGAAGATCGATCATTCTTCAAGAGTCATTAACACAATACATAACTCCGATGCTAGAAGACTAATCATTGGAAGTTCCATTCGTTTACATTTTCCGTTGGTTGGTCGATTCTCCACTGCTCTTCGAAGAGTCATCTGATGCAGTGAATTCAGATATGAAGTCTGCTAGTGTATGTCCCTGGATAGCACTTCAATGGAGATAAGTGATATCGAATTGGCTTAGCTTGATATTTCATTAGAGCAACCATCTAGATGTCTAAGGTTGCTGTAGGACTTATCGTAACGACTGGTCGGTGTATACGTTGATGGTGTGAGCTTGGAAGTAATGACGAATCTTTCATGACGCAATCAACAGGCAGTATGCAAGCTTTTCCAGCTTTGGGTACTTTTTTCTGCACCTGTCAATCGCTTGCTAACATAATATACATGCCTCTGGTTTTGATTCTCTTCATGTAATAGTGTGGCACTTATGGCATGTATCGACACCGCTAAATAGATGTATAAGTCTTCATGTTCCAGTGACTTGGATAGGATGGGAGGTCTCTCTAAGTGATCTATTAGAGCTTGAAACACATCTATGCAATCTTGCATCCATTCAAAGTTCCTTTTCCCTCACTGATCAAGTCAAAAAAAGGAATACACTCTTCGGTGGCCCTAGAGATGAAGCGACTTGGGGCTACAACTCTCTCATTTAAGCAATGTGCCTGCTTAATTGTCTTCGGTAATTGCTTGAACTTCTTGGGATCGACTTCGATTCCACAAGAATTGAGGATGAAACCCCAAAATTTCCTAGAAGCAAAGCCGAAAGAGGATTTCAAGGGATTTAGTTTCATTCTATATTTTCGTAGAACACTGAACATCTCTGCTACGTCATCGACATGGTCATTTGATCGTTGCGACTTCATGACTATATCATCCACATATACTTTCGTCGATCGCCCAATCTAATCTTTGGAAATCCCATTTATTAGTCTTTGGTAAGTAGCCTCAGCATTTTTTGGTTCAACCGACATCACAACATAATATATAGCCCTAGATTGGTAATGAAGTTGGTGTGATCCTGGTCGAGAACATGCATTGGGATCTGGTTGTATTTGGAGCACACGTCCTTAAATAAAAGCAGTTCATATTCGGCGATTGAGTCCACCGGCTGGTCGATCCTTGAAAGTAGAAGCTATCTTTCAGGCATGCTTTCTTTAGGTAATATTAATCGATGCATGTCCGCTACTTTTCATTAGCTTTTCTCATAAGAAATGGATTGGATGCCCATTTTTGTAAAGGGCGTCATGGGTTAGAGTTGGCTTGGGTGTAGTTGGGTCATGCTCATCTGATTTCATACTCCTCCTGATGAATTGAAGGAGGGTTCTAGAGAATTAATGATCAAGTCGCACTCATTCATGGTTTGTTCTTCTATCCATGCTCTGGTGATCGAAGTTATTCGATGGACGTTCGGGTCAAATCCATTTGTGGTTGGTGCGGATCGATATTGGCCCTAGATCTAATGGTATGATATAGTCGGTCACCCATGACTTCGAATGTCATTCTGATTGGTTTTGTCTTGATGCCTCCATATAGTCATTGCATTAAGTTGTAAAGATCACCTAGACAGAGCTATAGTAAGATGTCGTACTCAGCTTGTAGTAGTTTGTACTCTCGTTCCCATTCTTGGGCTCGTAGAATTAGTTCGTGGACGGTCGAGTTCCATCCGTGGTGAGCTTATAATCCTCCTATCGAGTTCAAGTCAGAGTTTATGGAATATTAAGTGGTCAAACCACACTCATCTATTTGTTTATACTCATATCCTAGGGATAAGAGTTTGTTGGCGCGTGGTTGAGTCGCACCCAATTTGTGTCTATACTTAAATCCACATAGGGGGAACGGAGTTATTCACTGAACAATCGAACCGCGTCCATGTCTTGGTTTGGATTTTGGACTTGCCGATGTCCAGGCAAGGCTTGGATAGTTCGTCCTACCTCAGGCACAAACAAGGTCATGGATGGACGTACCACATCCTCTTTGGATTGGACGGTCGAACCATGTCCAATTGAGGCTTGGGATGTCAAATTCCACCCTGCATCAAGTTCAGAAGATAATGCATGGACGGTCATACCAAATCTGCTTCCATTTGGATCCCGTTTCTGCCAAGCCTTAGGGGTAAGACTAGTGTTCCAAAGAACTTTTAGATCTAGCAGGGGAGGAGATGGTCAAATCGCATCCACTTTAGTCGTGCATTTTCACCAAAGCAAGGGCAATAATTGAGGAGCAGACGGTCGAAACCCTGGTACCAGAGGTCTATGATGGGTGGTTAGTAACACCCATTTGATGTTTATACTCTGGTTCGCTCTCTAGGAATCAGAGTTAACAGATGGACGGTCGAACCACGTCCATCCTTTTATGTTTATCCTCCGGTCCGCACTATGAGCACCATATTTCTATGATGGGTGGTCAGTCACACTCGTTTGATGTTTATACTCTGGTTTGTGCTCTAGGAACCAGAGTTGATCGATGGACTGCCAAACCGCATCCACCTTTTGTGTTTATCCTTCGGTTTGCACTCTGGGGACTAGAGTTCTATGATGGGTGGTCATTCACACCCAATTTCCACCTAGAGTCCTTGCCTCAAGTTAGGGGCATCTGGTAGCTAATGAGTAGCCAAATCACGCTCGTTTTGTGATGACTCGAAGGTCTGATCATGGTCCATGGAGGTTGGTTGGTGCCCAACTCTGGGTACTTGGTTACTTGCACCATATGTAAGTAGTTTAATTCAAGTTAGTGTTAGTTCACAACATAATTGAAATTGAAATAAAATAATTCAAAGAAGATCAAAATAAATCTCATTAATAAGTGAAGCAGCGTCATATGCTCGCTATTCCACTTTGTCCCTAGCTCCTTTCAGTAGGGTGTCGACCATTAGAGGTCCAACTGATAATCAAAGTTCTTTATTGGTAGTCATCGAATGTTCCCTGCCTGCCCTTTTGTGGAGCTTGTACATATTGTTGAAACTATCCTTTTCGGATTAGCATTTCGATCATATATTGGAGGTTTCTACAATCGCCGGTGTTATGACCATGTGTATTTTGAAATATACAACATTCCTTGGACATCGACTCCCTTGAGACTAGTTTTCGGTATTGCTCCAAGTCGTGAGTCTCCAAGTATATGATTTCCATTGAATCATTCAAAGGAGTATATGAGTCGAATTTTGGGATTCTAGGTCGTCTCCTAGAATCTGAGTCCCCATCTAAGGCCCCAATGTTGCCCTTACTCTAAATTTCTTCAGCCAATGGGCTTGCATCATTCGTTCTCCTAGTATGCTCTACCTCCTCCTTTCTTAGATTCTAGTTCACTTTGTAACAGAAACGATCCACGGTCGATGGAGGCTCTCTAGCTTACCGTCATTAAAGTCTACCTTGGGGTCGATTCCCCTTGTCATTGCCACCACTGTGATATTCTCATTTGGTTTTCTCACTTTAGTGATGATGACGCTAAATCTACGTTAAAAGTCTTTGAGCGGCTCACCCGACGCTTGGGATAAGTTGAATAACGACATCACATTTCATGAATTCATGTGCCCTTCATATTTCATGAGATGCTTTTAGGGGTCTGTGCTTTCAAAATACACCGACATAGTTGGCATATTGAATCTCTTGAGATATTTCGTATATTGAATGGTATCAGTGAATGGGCTTCGACGTAGGGAAATGCTCTAGTCGTTGTCAGTCCGCTCCATTTTCAATTATGGCTGTTTGTAGTGCTTGTGAATATTGTATGCATGAATGTCCAACGTGTGATGGATTGGTGATAATTTACTTGGAGTCCAACCTGAGAAAATTTTCTATATACTTGGAGTCATCCCTGGTCCGCATGGATGCACTGAATTTGAAGTACTGGGTTGGTGATGAACGGTGCTTGGAATCATACTGGTGTTTGCTTGGAGAAAATCTTGGTTTTACCCGAGTTTGACCTTAGGCCAGAACTTCTTGGATTTGCTTTGAGTTGAATGGGTAACTGCTTCGAATTTGACTTTGATGATGGATAGCTATACTTTGAAATGGCATAACATGCAGCGTCGGGCGGTCGTCACATAAGCCATCGTATCAAAGCAGTAAAGCTAGGCATTTTAAGGCCAGATGGTTGAGAGCAGTCGAGATCCACCCTAGAAACCTTATCCAGCAACCGTCCTAGTTCATGTCATATCAACTTGGTTCTCTAGTCTTTTGGGTGTGCCATTTGAGGAGCAGGTCCTTGTCCATTCTTTGGCTGCAATTCAGCAGCTGCCGCTTGATCCCCTACACCCCGGTGAATCATAGGATGTAAGGAAAGCGGATAGGATGCATTGTCTTTAAGTTAAGTTCTGAATTCAGAATGCGAGGGCATCAACACCCAATTGGATCTAGTAGCCATTAAATGAAGGATGAAATTAAAACATAACAGAACATACATGGACACATGGACTTTTATAATGGTTTGACAATCTTGGCCTACATCCACTTCATATTTTATTGATCTTGCACTTGATTATGATTGCAAGAATGTTTGGATCATCTAGGATCCATTAGTATAACAATGAAGAATAAAAATGAAAAAGCCTTTTCAGCAAAAAGAAGGATCCCTTTTCTGATGTCGTGCTTGTTGTGTTTATAAAGTAAGACATGCACATATCAAACTAAAATTTCTGCAGAAGGTTCAAGAGACCAAGAAGAGGCCACCTAAAAGTTTTCAACCCTATCGGCGCCCACAATAGGGATCGGTATCGATCTCTATTAGTGTGTCTAAATGGGCTGCGATCCCTAAGAGAGGTTCCCCATGATGTTAGCTACTTAATCCCCAGTCATGCAATTCCGATGTACGGTTTGTTAGATATCACATTTTCCCTAAAGTAGTGTTGCTTGAATTCTAATTTCTGCCAATCCCTTTAAAGGGAGTTATACGAGTCCCTCTAACTCTCTTTAATTGGAATGATATCCCTAGGGGGTGTTCCACATGTTGTAATAAGCTTTATTTCAAGTTTCATGCTAATAGCATGCATAGATTTTGAGTTATTGACCGATCATCACTGCAAAATCGAGTTTAACTGATCCCGTTTATATCGATCCCTTTCTTAGCTGAAGTAATTTTCCCATAACTTGAGCATACAAACTCCAAATGACTTGAGATTTGAAATATATCCTCGTGGGACTTTCCTTGTCACTCTATTTCTATCTCACCTAGTTTGGGACAAAAATTGAGGATACATACCAATCCCCAAGGGAAAGGGATAAGCATTGATCCCCATATCGGAGGGAGATACTAATCCATACTTAGAACATTATGGAGAGCCTCTCTCTTGGTCTCGGTTGATCGGCGCTTCATATCATTGCCTACACTTGATTTCTGGACCTCACAATCATCGCTCTGGGCTACTGGCCTTGATGATAGTTGAGTCTAACTTGTCCAATCAGTTCAGATATAGCCGGATCAAAAGGCCGGATAACAACAGGTTCTCCCCTTTACTATATCAAAGGAATATATTTTTCAATTTACAAGTAAACCTATGTTGTAGTTTCATTCCACAAAATTGTCAGGCACTACAATGTAACCAAAATATTCTAGTTGCCACTATGGCCTTATGCATTCCGCTGAAGATATATGTTAAAAGTTCTATCAATTGGTTGCTACCAAGGTCTTATGCCTTTACACTACACTGAAACTAAGATTTAGCTTTCGGCTGCCACTAAGGCCTTATTCCATTCGTTCCTTACTCTGGTTTCCACTTCAAGCTTTACACCCTTGCTTTAGTATTTCATTTCCACCCTAGGCTATATACTTACTTGGCCTTCGGTTCCTAGACTACCGCTCTCGGTTTTACATCTTCCACCATTCCCTAGATGTCACCATAGGCCCTACAACAATTATTTTCATAGTCTGGATGATTGCCTCTTCAAGCCTTACACCAACACCTTCAGTTTCAGTTACCACACTAGGCCTTAAATCTACACTTCAGTTTCTTGAATGCCACCTTAGGCGTTATGTCATCTAAAGATCATTCTACCTGACCATTAACTATTAGGCTTTTCACTTAGCTATTTATTAATTTTATATTTCAACTAACCACCTTTCGGTTGTTATTATTATTAGTGAGCATATAATCACCAATGTGTCAAGTTCTAATCTTAAACATCCTAAGCCTTGGCATACATCATTGTCCTTAGAAGTTGCTAGTTCTGGTCTATATGCTTTATTGAGAGTTGCACTACTCTTGGAAATTACCACCCTCGGTCTCATCTAAGGAAGCCTGACTTATTTTAGTTTCGGTGATTTATGAGATTAGATCTTTAGTTACTGAATTCACCTCCTGTACCTATAATTTCTCCTTAACCGTCGACTGCCTTTGGCCCTCGATCAATAAATTTGGTATACTAATCTTAGCCTGATATTTAGCTTTTCTTAATATTCCTACCTAAGTCTGTATACTTAAGGTTAGGTTTTGTTTTATTTACTTTTCAATTTGTCTCTACTTCCTTCGGCACTGCCATTTCGTACACTTTGGGAATTGTTCCTATATATGTGGCACTAACTTTCCATGTATCGCCTGTTGATTCGTTTGATTTAATCTTTTCCAACCGTTATATTTAGTAATTTGCTGACACATTCAACCTAAAAGTGGATTTGGTCTATTAACCCAAAATAAAGTACTTGTATTTAATGAAATACCCTCCAGAAACAATTATTTACCTTCTAACTTATTATTACAACCCTTTAGTCAATATTACATTCTTTTGGAATTTACTTAACTCCATGATTTACAGTAAAATCAATCATGATTTGTTTTTTATTTTCCTTAAGCCTCCTAGTTTCTATCCATTTTCCATATTATATGTCGTTATAATGTTTTATATCAATTAATTTTCCGATAGAAAAAACTTGTAAATCAAAACCCACTTTTAATAATATATTTCTACCATCATATAATATTCTCATATCTTAAAGATTACAAGAAGTATTATATTCATTAAAACATTGACTTGGCAGTGAGAAATTTAGAAAAGAAAAGGAATTAAGGAATAATTACTCACCTAGATTCCTTGGTTAATCAAGTCTATAGTTTCTTTATCCTCGGATCTTCCTTTTCTCTTTCTTTCTCCTTGTTAATTATAGTTGGCTAGGGTTCTTTTGTTTTGATTTGGAGAGAATGCAAAGTGAGGTAGAGAATTTTTAGCGGCATTTATATATTAAAGATTTTGGGCTTTCTTACCGTGTTGTTTTTTTTGCTTCCCTCTTTGTAAATCCCCCCTTTTCAAATTCAAACCAATTAGCCTTGATGATCGCACTTAATTATTTCCCATTTATTTTAGATTTTCAATTAGGATTTTTCTAGTATCACTTGATTCATGCATGCATAATAAGTAAATAAATATCCCATGAATATTTACTCTATTTCATTACTTTAATTTCCTTCATTGCATATTTAATTCCTTAATTAGTAATTTATTAATTTAGGGGGTTTTACAAGAAAACCTCCATTAAAATTTCAAACTAATGAAGGAGGAACCTAAAGCTTGACAAAGAATGCTTAAGGCCAATTCTTTGAATATTTAAATTAATCAAGGTGAATAATATTATCATCTCTTATGATTGAAGTTTTGTTTCACAGATTTGGTTAAACCCGTGATGTTTTGCGATTATAAAACATGATTTTAGTTAAGATATATATTTAAATTTTTCAATAAATATTAGATGAGAAGTTATAAAGTTAAAATGAGGGTTTTCAAATTTAAAACCAAATCAAATGATCTCTAATTGATTTGAAATTTTGATATGTCACTAATAACATTAACTTAGAGATGATTTTCTAGTTTTTTAAATTTTCAAACTAGTATGAATTTTCTAAATTGGAACGAATATAGTTTTAAGTTTAAATTCTTTAAAATGAAAAATAATTATTCTACCCTAAATTTTTTATGTATGGTAAAAATGGGAAATTTAATTTTTGTAAATTTGTCTAGAGTTTTCTCATGAAAATATGAATTTCTACGAATTAATTCAATTGAGGGAAATAGCGGTAGAAATGATATTTATCTTTGAAATTTTCTAGATGAAAATTTCAAAGATAGCATTTGGAAAATGAAAATTTAATGGAAAGATTTGGTCAAAAGTAATTAGTTAAAGAAGAAAGAAATTAGTTTTAAAGTCAATAACAACATTTCCATTTTACACGTTCGATAGTTTTAATACTTGCGATAGCTACAAGTTTGATAGCATGTATACATGTGATAGTTACAAGTTCAATCACCTTTATATACCTACGATAGCTTCAAGTTCAATAGCATTTTTACGTATACAATTACTATAGATTTGATATCTTACGTGCATAAAACTTACAAATTCGATAACAAGTCTTATAGGCTCGTTGGCTATAAATTAGATAGGAGGTCTTAAAGATTCAATGGCTACAAGGTCTATAGAAAATTTTTAACTAATGAGTCGGCCTTTACCTAATACCAAGGTTGGATTTGATGACTTTAAAATTATGTTAAGTAGTTTTAAGAGAGACAAAAACTTGTGAAATAAAATTGTTGAAAATGATAAAAGGGAAATTTAACGAAAAAATTTCAAGTTATAAGTAATCATTTATATACTTATTCAATGTGATATATACACAATTGGCTATGGTGAAGATTCATTGATATCGCTATAACTACTTTGATATCCTTTATACATTCAGTTCTATAAAATGATCAGTTGTGTTATTGCTCATATGTCGTGATATACTTGCTTACATGAAATCGCTTAATATTAATGACATTGGGGATTAGGAATTATAACCATTTAGGGTTGCTCCATTAACGAGTATGATTAGAATGATTTATTAATTAAGTAGAATTACAACTAGGAGATCGGGAATATCTAATCATGTTAAGATGCCCACAAGTGAATAAGAGAAAATGACTATTCGATGTCTAGAAAACCAAATGAAGTTGTGTGGATTATTAACGGGGTAACATCCCACACTGTAACCGATTAGCCATTTGGTTCTCAAGGTCAATGATTCTATTGCATAGGGCTTTGCCAACATCGAGGCTAAATTTTGTGTGTACCCATCTAGGAATTGAATGAGGATGCTCACTATTGTTTTCCTCCATCATAAAGATTTCTATGTATACTTATAGGAACGGAATCCATAATTTAATATGGTTTTCGTCTAAGGCAACGTGATAGGTTTTTAGTTAGCTTATAAAACCAATATGTTTGTAGTGACTTTGAGAAAACTATATCGACGTGTTGACACTTGAAAGGATGGGTAGTGTAGGTAATGTTAACCCAATATCCTAAAATTTTCGTATATATTATAAATGAAATATTAAAAATATAATAGTGTTAAATAATTGGATTTCATCTGAAAATAAAGTAAATTATATATAAGAAAGGGTAAAATTATATCTTTCCTACTTTGGAATTTGATGATGAAACCAATGCCATTGGGACTGTCTCATTTTTAGATTCATGTTGTATATTTGTTTGCCTCATTTAGAGTCCATATGAAGGAATCGCAGGGGACTTTGTGTCGAGCTAAATGAGTTACAAAGTAAGAATTTGAATTTTAGTTTGGCCATTTCTTTCCCTCTGTCTATAAATATTAGAGTATACCACTACTTTTCTGTTTCTGAAACGAAAACTACTTCATTCTATCTCCTTTTCCTTCTTTCTTCCTAAAATCCAAATCACCGCATCTCACTCAAACTTAATACCTTCGCAGGAACTAGCGATATCTAAAACTTATAGAGAGGACTATGCATGCTACCAAGTTGAAGATAAATTTCTAAAGCTTGCAATAGTCTGACAGTGAAGGAAGAAGCAGTGGAGAGCAATTCGGTGAGTGATTCTTGGTTATCTCTCAATATAATGCAATTATAATATTATAAATATGATTTATGGACTAAGATAAAGTAAATAACAATTTAAATTCACTAAATTTAGGAATTAAGATTGATTTAGGAGGGATTTGATAAAACGGTATGCCATAAACTAAAATTTTCTCCTTTTTGATTAAATGAATATAATATGAAATTTGATGGAATTTAAGTATAAAATAACCATAGAAATGTAATTTAAGATGTTAGGAATGTTATCAGAAGATCAAATGCAGAACGAAGGCGATTGGAGGCAAAATAACATGGAGGAACGATCGAAATCATGATCAGAATTCAAATCCTAGCCACGACCGACCTATACCACCATGAACCGTCGGTTGTGTTTTGGGTGCAGGTTGAACCTAGATCTGAACGGACCATTATATATTAATATTTGTCGATTCAAGTCCCGTTTCCTTTATTTTCAGAAGATGTTTGAAGGATATTTCAGAGACAATTATCAACACTAAAGACTCAGGATGAATTAAGTGGATATTGGTAATTTATTTGAGCTAGATTGGTATGTTATTCGTTATATGAAAATCATTCGACGTTGGAATGAATGTGTACGAGCCTGTGGCGTAAGTAGGCAACCTAGGATATGAGCTTATGATACAATAAGGTGATTTGGGTATTGCTTTGCTCCTCCGTAGTGCTTTGGCGGTCCAATGTGGAGGAGTGGATGTTAAACAATCTTGTAGTGTAAGAGGAAAGTCCAAGATGTAAGTATAGTTTGTATACGAGGTATGAACAATAGGCAATCCTGTAGCATATGAGGCGATCTAGGGAAGTGAGTCCTACATGCGATTTACATGATGATGACTACAAGTGACCCTATAGTGCGCAAGGCAAGTTCGAGGAAATGAATCCACATAGATTTGATGCAATACGATTGGATTTATACAATAGTTTTAGTATGATATGACCATTAGGTGACCGAGACATTAAACTCATATCGTGTTATAATATTATCTTTGCAGTATATGTGAAGCAAGCATGGATCACTGACCAGACTTATGTTCGACCCACTCTTGTTTTTCTCCTATATTTATTTCTCCAGGTTGATGGAGCTTGGAGATGATATGGTTCATGGAACATTGATCGTATGGTAAACACTATAAATAATGTAAATAAGTGTTAGGACTTGGATATGATTGTATATACAGATTGGGTTTGATTGGTATTCTGTATATATGTGTGTATCTGACAGTGAAAATATATTATGGGAAATCAAAGTGATTGTGGCTATTGATATTATTATACTTTGTTTTCTTCTATTGTGAGACTCTAAAAGTTATTCCTTATAACTGTATATGTTTCTTGTTATCATAACGCAACGACTCTTACTTTTTGGTTCTTGAGGTGTTAATTTCGATTTAGGCATTGAACCTGGCAGTCAAAAAGGCAATTTGTTACATTTGGTATCAGAACAAATCATACCCTTAAAATAGAGACTAGGAATGATTGAGAAATCATATTTTGGATTTTTCTATTGGATTTGTATATTATGTAAGAGTTAAGTGCATGTGCACATACCAGTTCTAGTTTTGTTTACGCTCTATTAGGAGCTTCTAATGAATCCTATTTTATAGATAGCTTATAATAAATAATTAAGTCGAAACTAAAATAGAGACCAACACAGCCAATGCCGGTAGGGTGGGGATCTAGGTCATGACTAGCATCTGAGTAGATATACTACATGTCTATAGAGTTAATATGCTAGTATGGTCGAAACGTTATTTCCAAGCAATGAGCCAAGCTAATACCAACCTCACTAAACCCATAGCCACCGCCACCACTACTACCCAAGGTGTGATTCTAGCCCAAACACCACTAACTGATGACTTCCTAATCTATATAGTTGTTTCTCTGATCTCATGGGAATCCTTTTGTCAGGACGAAACAATACTCGGTGACTCGAGCATGACTTAATACTTATGAGAAGATTTTTAACTTTTTAGGGCTTGCTGAAAGTACCAGGAGATGGTTGACCTCTTGTCATATGTAAGGTGAGATAGTATGTTGGTGGAAGGTAGTGTCACCCGAGGTAGAATAAGATACTATTACTTGGCGAATGTTTATGATAAAGTTCTTTTCTATGGTCGAGAGGGATTTGTTATTGGATAGTCAACTTAAATAAGGAGAGATGATGGGAGGGGAATATATAGGACAATTAGTTGAATTAGCTACATTTGGTTTTGATTTAGTGAACACACAGGAGAAGAATGCTAAGTTTGCAAAAGGTATTGAATTCACCTTTGAGAGAATTTGCATCGAATAAAATTCTATATGGGGCTACATTTGAATGACTAGTGGAGGCAGCATTACTCGATCCTATAAATGGAAACATGGTTAAATATGAAGTTAAGGATGGAGAGGACCATAAAAAAGGTAAGCATAAGGGTGTTGTACCATAAGGAGGAGAAGGCAAGAGAAAATCGATTAATTGTAATAGATGGAAGAAAAAGGGACACATTGTAAAGAACTGCAGGGCGAACCTTCCAAAGGGTAGGTGTTACAATTGCAACCAGTTGGGACATTTGTTGAAAGATTATAAGGCAACCCCGATTCAATAGAAGATAAAGTGCTACAATTGTGATTAATTTGGTCATATAAAGGAGGTTGCCCAGCTTTGAATAAGGAAGGTCAGATGGTTAAGGCATATGCCCCGGATGTTGTTCCAACCCCAAGTATCGCGCCACCATCGGTTTCGAAGAAGGGGAATCATATTGTGATAGAATTAGTGTTGACATTATTTAATTCCCCTATTCATACTTTATTTGACGCTGGTGCATCCCATTGATTCATAGCTAATTCGCTAGTTGATATTTTAGCCCTTAAACCAAACATTATGCACAAATCCGTTTTGTTTTCGAATCTTATTGGGGGATCAACCCATTTACCGATGCTTTATTCTAGTTTAAATTTGGTCATTCATAGTGTGTGGAGTTCTCCCATGACGCATATGAACTAGACTTTCTAGGGTATAGATTGATTTTGGAACTGAATTAGATGTCGTGCTATGGGATAGTATTAGATTATGACATGAGGATGGTTCGATTGAGGAAGGGCGAATGACTTGTATTATTTTATGTTGTGAATTCGATATTTTTGTTATAGAAACGCATTTATATTCACTTTGCCTATCATAAGAAGTACTCTCATTTATTCCTATAGCGAAAGATTATTCGAATATTCGAAGAAGTTTCTGGTCTCCCTCCTTGAAGACAATTCGAATTTCAGATTGATTTCAAAAGGACGCAAGCTCGGTAGTGATGCCACTTAGGAATATGGCTCCGAAGGAGAGGAGAGAATTAGATAAGAAAGTTTCAAATTATTACAAAAAGGATTTATTTAAAAAAGTATTTCAAAATGGAGAGAATCTATCGTTTTTGCTACTAAGGCAGATGTTTCCCTAAGGTTAAGTGTCCTATCAAGAATTAAATATGCTAATGAGGAAAAACCACTATTCCTTGCTTCAATTTATGACCTTTTTGATTAATTAGTCGGGGAAAAGGTTTTCTCTCGACTTGATCTGGTAGTTGGGCTTCATAAGTTGAGGTTGACTGAAGGTAGTACTCCAATGACCGCTTTTCACACAACTGTTGGATTGTTTGAGTGGTTAGTCATCGGGTTGACTAATATTTTGACTAATTTTATGGATTTGATGAGTGGGTGTTTCAAGAGTAGTTAAACTGGTTTGTGGTGTCCATGGATGATATTATTATCTATTCTACAAGCGAGGAGGAGCATGAAATCCATTTCAGAGAAGTGATGGAGTCTTAAGGAGGAATAAATTGAAGGCTAAATTCTCTAAATTTCACTTGTCGAGGAAAGAGGTTCATTTCCTTAGGCATGTAGACTTAGGGAAGGTAGTTATAGTTAGATACTGGAAGATACCAAAGAATGCTTCAGAGATTTTGGGTTTAGTTGGATTTTACTGGAAATTTATCAAGGATTTTGCTAAGGCATCAATGCCTCTAACTCATTCGACTAAGAAAAATCTGACTTATACTTTGAGTCCGGAGTGTGAAGTGGCGTTTGTTCAATTAAAAGAATTGTTGGCAAGTGCTCCGGGTTTGGTTATTCTCGATGGTACCAACATGTATAATGATGCACGCTTTACCAGTCTTAGTGCTTTCTGTATGCAAAAAGGGAAGCTAGTGATGTATGCGAGTCGGGGGCTTAAGAATCATGAGAGAAAGTATACAACACACGATGTTGAATTAGCTGGTATTTTACTTGCACTGAAATTTTGAAAGACATTTCCTATTAGGTGAGAGATTTGAGTTGTTTTAAGGACCAATATCACTTACCTATTCTCAAAGAAGGATTTGAATATGAGATAACAACGTTGGATGGAGTTCTTACTATCATACGACTTTGGGATTACTTATACTCCAAGGAAGGGAAATGTAGTCGACGATGCCTTGAGTAGGAGGCATGCTGAAGTTAGTTTCATGCTACTAGAGTGGAAAATTTTGGATTTAATTTGAGAGTTTGACTACTGAACCCAATCAAAATTTGTACCTAGTGTGTTAGCAACGATGGAGGTTAGACCTTCATTGATGGATCGTACCAGGTTGAGTCAAGGGTAGGATGCATTGCTAGTTAGCATAATGAAGCAGTTAGGACGAGACGAATGATCAAGCCATTTGAATCGTTACTCTAAAGTTCAGAAGGGCGACTTAAGGAGATCTGGAAGGCTATGTGTTCCATAGATTAAGGAATTGAAAGTGGAGATCTTAGGTGAGTATCATTGTTCTAGGATGACCATTCATCCAGGAGGATATAAGATGTATCGAGATGCAAAATGGATATTCTATTAGCTGGGAATCAAGAGGAATGTAGCGGAATATGTAGTAATATGTATGACATGCCAAAGGGTAAAACTGGAAAGAAGAAGCCAAGTGGGCTGTTACTTCTGTTAGATGTACTACAGTGGAAGTGGGAGAGTGTATCTATGGATTAGGTGGATGGATTACCTAGGAGTAGGAGAGGAAATATAAGTACATGGGTTATAATTGATCAATTCAAGAAAACCAAATACTTTATCCCAGTTAAGAGTATAAGGATGGTAGTGACACGGTATATCAAAGAAGTGATTCAACTACATAGAGTTTTAGCAAGTATAATGACCGATCGGGTTTCACTTTTTATAAGTGAATTCTAGTGGGGTCTACAGGATGTATTAGGAACCGAGTTGATCTTAAGCGCAACATTTCATACATAAGTCGATGTATAGGCAAAGAGATTAAAGTTAGTATTAGAAGACCTCTTAAGGGCATGTGTACTTGATTTTAGGGGATCTTGCGAGGATCAACTACCTCTAGTGGAGTTCTCATACAATAATAGCTACTAGACTGGTATAGGCATGACAACATTCAAAGTATTGTACGGATGGCTATGTAAATCATATTCATATTGGTGGGAGTCTATAGATAATATTATTTTGGGTCCATAAATAGTTAGAGATACTGCAGAAAAGGTGGAGCTCATTAGGAAGAGGACGAAAGCTGCACAAGATCGGCATAAGTCATATGCTAATTGCAAGTGGAAAGATTTCATCATTTCTATTCACTATCCAAAAACGTGAATATACTTCGTTAACCAATTTCATCATTTCTATACGTTTTATTTTAAAGGATTATTCACTGTCTAAAACATGAATATAACTCCATTAATAAGCTATAACAATTTACTTATCAAAATAAGTCGTTTGCGGATTTATAAAACAATGTTTATAAATTCCATTTCTATTTATTTTATAACACCTTCCTTTTATAAATCTCCTTTATTAAGCTATTTCAATTTATAACTCAATTATATACCAAAAGTTCATATTATAAGTTAAATACTTATAATTTATTTGTTTACACAATCGTTCTTTTTTAAGACTTCCCAAATTATAAATCTTATAACTTATAAGATTCATTTATTTACCCAAATCTATTCTTTCAATAACTTTACAAATTTTATAAACCTACTGCTTATAAAATTCCATTTATAACTTCACCGTTTATAATTCTATAAATTTCATTTATTTATGAAATTCATTTACAATTCATTCTAACACTTATAAAAACTCGTTTTATAATTCAAAAATTTTTAATTTATAAATATCAATTTCATAAATCTTTTATATAAATCCATTGGTATTATTATTTAAAAACATCTTCAAACTCCTTTATAATTTCACCATTTTCTTTGATTTATAAAATAATCAAATCTTATAAATCCTATATTTAAACTTTTTACAATATATTCAAAAATCCCAATTAAACTATTTTATAAACTCATTTACCCCTTATTTTCAAAAATCAACTTTTAACTATATTTCTCAAAAATCATAATTTTTATAACATTAAAATTATAACGTTTATTTATTTAAAATGAATCAATTCCAAAAATATTCTATAAACGTGTACTTTCAAAAATCACTTTAAAAATCCTTTTAAAATTCAAAAATTGGCCTAATGATGCTACACACCAAATAGTCAATCACGACAGCAACGACATCATATATCGATGTGATAATCATCAAATATCAAAATATCTGAAATCAAATAAATACTGGTGAGGAATCCAGTTGGATCCCTCCAACTTGTTTCCCTGCATCCAAAGATGTTAGCACAATACCAATTCCGTTCCAGTACGGAATTATCGCGGTATATGGGATTTAAAATATTATCTGCTTAATAGACGGCGCAATAGGGTCTCATCCGCTATATAACGCGGGAAATCAACTCCAAGTACATAAATGATACCAATTTCACTGTACTGTGAAATATTCGCGGTATATGTTTTTAATAAATAATGTCCGCTTACTAACGGCGTATAATGTCTATTTTAACAATCAATAGATAACAATCATCATTCAAACATACAATCAAGAATTTTAAATCTAACTATTTAAAATTAAATCGAAACCGATTCGATTGAGTGAGAAGTTCTCACCTTGATTTCAATTTCGTTTATAGCTTTTATTTCGAATAAAATTAAACAGACGTTTAATTTTACCCAAATTTTTGCTAGCTCCAAACGACTCCAATCCAATTCCATAGCGTGGTGCTCGTCCATACGAACCCAACGCAACTTGTTTCGTGCGTTTTTGACCTCGTATGAAAAAGATATGATATTACGAAGTTTACACGAATTTATAATTATTAATTTTACAATTTCTTTTTATATTTTCTAACCCTCACTTAATCTCAGCCGTCCATCCTTCAACCTGCAGATCACCACCGTCCCCTACATCTTCTTCCCAGGCCGAAGACACGCACGCGTGAAACCCAACATCGATTCTTCCCATCGCGTGCCGCACCCACCACGAACGCCGAGAACTCGATCGAACACCACAGACGTGCGCGCCTACCAGAGCTCCACCTCCGGCCAAAGAGCGGCGAAGTCCGGTCATCACCATTGCCATGAAATTGAGCACGAACCCACGTGCTTTGAACCCAAATCGCCATCGATTTGCTTGGCTATATAACATCTCTGCCGTATGAATTCAAAGCCCTTCCAATGCTCTTCGATTTGCTAGTTGAAAGTTTTTAAAAATACTGAATGGATTGAAAGAGATTAAGACGAGAAGGTTGGCCATTTTTGGCCCTTGATTTTGAAGTGGCGGCTAGGGTTTGAGCTGAAACCCTAATCTCTTGTTTGCAAATGTGAAGAGTTGAGGTGCTTTTATAGAAAAAGCGACGAACACTATTCATCTCGGAATTTCCGAACTCCAAACGAAGCGTGCCGGTTGGCATTCCTAAGATTTACCTTGCGTTCCGAACACAATGGAATGTGTTTCGAGAGCTAATTTGATCATCTATGCGAGTTATGGAAATAAACGTTCGGTTTAAAATTAAATCGGTAAATCAAATTTCTAGGCGTTTTAGCTTGCCCCGGACAAACGGTAAATCCGATTGACATGAAATTTGAAAACATACAATAATATCACACTATGGATCCGATGAAACAGGTTTCGTCGAAATCCGAGACTGTTTGAAAAATGGCTATTTTAACTCGCCAAATAAATATTAAAACAATTTCGATGCGTTTCGAGCTGCCACGGCCAAACGAAAACTCCGATTGCTACGAAAATTGAAATTCAATAATAACAAACTATTACGGATCCAATGGAACTAATTTCGTCCAATTCTGAGACTGTTCGAAAATTGACTAATTTCACTAGTCGCTTAAATATTAAAATATTCAATTTTCACAATTAAACTCTAAATTCAATTTTAAAAGTTCTATAACATCATTCTAACTCCAATATGATAAAATAAAATTTTTACAAATCATTTTCAATCATATTTAACCCAATTTCACTTATTTCTGAAATTTAACATATTAAATTATTGATTTAATTATCCAATTAAATCTAATTATTCGAAATAAAATTTATTCGACTTATAAATTTCACTTATTAATATTTAAAATCAATTAAATATACAAATTTTAATTAACAAAAATTCTAGGTCGTTACATAAATTCACTACATCAGACGAATACTCGAAGAGTAGTGGAGAGCCAACCAACAGATGAAAAATATACACGGATGGAACATCCAATGATCGGTGTTATGGCACAGGAGTTGTGTTAATGATTCCTGTGGAACGATCGATCTGCTATTCCCTGAAACTTGATTCCCCTGTAGAAAACAATGATGCTTAGTATGAAGCCTCGAGGCCAGCCTAAAACTTGCTAGAGAACTTTGAGTGAAAACTTTACATATCTTTTGTGATTCCTGATTGGTAGTATGCAAAGTTAGAGAAGTTAGTCTTGCCGAAGGTATTACTTTGCTCCTTATCTCATTCGGGTCTAAGAGCTACTAGCTGACTTCATGTATTACATTATTACACACATTCTTAACGAACGAACTAAAAAGAGTCAAGTCACTGGCCAAGATGGCCAGTTTCGAGGATGGGCAACGCAAATACTTTGTTTCGGTTGAAATACTTAATACAAGCATTGACGGATGGAGATCGGCTAGTTCTTAGAGGCAGAGCCTGAAAAGGGGCCACGGTTAACTCCTATTAAAGACTATCTATAATTAGGAATTCTTATTGAATGGAGGAATGGAAAACGATAAATCCCCCTCAAAGCATCACGCTGAATCATCTAAGAAGAAGCCATGTGTAGAAAGGAGTTTATCCATTCACATGCTTCGGTGTATCACCTATGATGATATCAAATGAGTCTTGGGAAAAGTCTATGAAGAAGAATGCGATGATTACATTAGGGGGCAAAACCTGACGAAGAAAATACTCTGCTACGGGTATTACATGCCAACTATCAATCAAGATGTGGTTGATCATGCTACACAATGCGATGAGTGCAAGATGTTTGCAAAAAATCCGAGAGCCCTGCCAATGGAAATTACTCAAATGACTAGTCCATAATCGTTTTCCACTTGGGAGGATTGACATCATCATCTTCTTACCGATCCTAAAAGTGCTACGAGATATGTCATCGTAGCAGTTGATTACTTCACCAAATGGGCAGAAGCAGAAATTTTAACCACGACCAAAACGAAGAAAATAATCAAATTCATTATCTGGAATGTCATCTATTATTATGACCTTCCACTAACCATTATAACTGGTAATGACGCCCAATTCGACAACGCTAAATTTCAAAACTTCTGCTGCTGGCATCATATTGAAAAGAAATTTTCGGTATTTGCTCACCCTCAAGCAAATGGATAGGTTAATGTCACGTCCCATTTTTCCATATCGATTTAAACCGACTTTAAACCACACTTGTCAGTCAAATCACACAGAAAGACGGATTGTGAAAGAAAGAAGGTAGAAATAGAAAGAAGTTATAAGAAAAGAGAACAATCAGAATCTCACAGCGGATCGAATAAATTATAATATAAACAAATCTATACACAAAACCAAAATTGTTACTTTAATAACATATACAGATTTTACATCAGAGTTACAACAACACAACTCGGACAGTTATATCAATCCCATCCTTGCAACAATGACCACATGACCAAAAACAGACTGAATACAAGCATCTACGAAAATACGTCTCCTGATTGAGCTCCTTCTCCTGAAGCTTCCACTCTTCCAGCTAAACCTGGAAATATGCTCGGTCTGACCCGAGCATATAGGAAAAACTCTAAGCTCGGGTCAGTCTGGTGAACCGGCATGAGAAACACACTCAACTTGATTTATTAAAGCGGAAAATCCATGAAATCAAAAGCATCTCGTAAGATCACGCCACAAATAAACATGTCGGGTTTTTACCTTACGATGGCTAAAACATTTATTATAAAATCCTCTAATATTATAATAGAGTCTATATACAAATACTTATTCAAAATAGCTGAAATTTTAACATGATTAAATTCCAGCTTACTAGCCACAAAGTGGGTTATACAATCAAAACCGTAAAAGGCACGTAGGAAGAATGGATTTCCAACGAATGACAAGGCACTGGGGTACCACCTATCACAATATGTGGCCTAGATCACCGTACCGAGGATCCACCTTAAATCCCCTGCAACACAAGACCGGACTAGCCCTTACTAGATATCTCGAGCAAGATCACCCCGTTGTTAGGATCAGCAACCGCCCACATGGCTGAGATAAAAATGGACTCTAGACAGGGATGACCCCACCCTACTTGGGCGCTACCCACTTAGCCTTGCTGTATAACCCCTAATTTTCAGTCATTCCCAGTTGATGAGGCTCAAGTCTAAGCATTACCTTTTAGAACATATCACTTAGAATGCTCATTGTCCACCTGACGATGTTCTGAAAGCATTCATCCATACAAGTCCGTTCCGGGTTCGAACGGAACCGAAGGCACTATTCCTACTACATCCATTTTGGAATCACCGTTAAGATTAGTAGCAGAGTACCCCTTGTACTTCACCGCTCCATCTTCGACTCCAAGCTCTTGTCTTCATCACGGAAACATTCTCGTTGGATTGTAGTGGTTTTCGGATGTCAAATCCGATCCCGGTCTCTTTGAAACAACGTTCGCTGTTTCCCGGTAAACTCAACCCTAGTTCTTTAGGAAATACAAGATCGGAGTCCACCTCCTAACCGTTAGTGTACGGATCTCCTTATAATTCATCCTAGAGAACAAACGAGCTTATACGTATGGTATAGAACCTCGATCGGTAACCGTACCATATAATTCTCGGGTTTCCTCTAGATATTTCCAAAGTTAAGTTTTTGTCCAATTTTGATAGTCGGTTGTTTAACTATCAAATAATCAATCAATTCAATCAAGTTATTTCCCGTTGCAACCCTTAAGCCTTGTTCACATTTACAATCCAAACGGATTAAAATTTACTAAGAAAGCTTATTTCATTATATATATATATATATATATGTATGTATATATATGACCATTTCCTTCCAAATCATAATTATGAAATTTCCAAATATTATTTCCAAGTTTCTTAGATAAATACTCTTTATAAAGTTATTATAAAATATTACATAAAACAACATTTATATTAAATTGATTATATTAATGAAAATATACTTAAATACTAACTCATTCAAAATTAACATTCAAATGATTAAATTGTTTTATACTGGAAAATAGTTTAAATAATACCTACTTATAAAAATTATACCTTTATAAAGATTTCCAAAAAAATAATAAACTACTTCTGATATTTCAAAAATATTTATCAGTTCTTTTAAAACATTTCTAAAAGTAATATCGAAGAAATGTGTCCGACCAGAGGAGCTACCCCTTTTGGCCCGAGATCGCTCCTGTTTTAGCCACCTTATGCCAACTCACGGGAGTCGGGTCCACGTAATATACCTCAAGAACGACGCCACCATCCTACTTCATTCTGGAATCTCCACCGTGTACACAGTTGTTAAAGTGGTTTTCGGTATCGACAGAGAGTATGTCCATATCCAATCCCGGTCTCTTTAACAACCAATCGTTATTATAACCTGTAGTTATAATTTAAAAATCATAGTTTATACTTCAAAATAAAGTATCATTTCAGATTCAAAATATTTATCAAAATAAAGATCTAATCATTTCCAAACCATTTCAATATATCAAAACATCATATCTTTCAAAATTCATTTCAAATCATTATTTGAATTCAAATCAAAATATACACATTTAAATATCCTTTTAATTCAAAGATATCATTCATTTATTCTCATTTCAAATCACTTTTTTTAAATAGTTTATATTTAAATCAAAACAATTTATTTAAACCATTTAAAAGCGAAGTCATTATATTTAAAATCAAATATTCAGTTCCCAAAGTTTAGACAAATTCTGAGCTCATTTATTTAAACCAAAACCTCAAACATTCATTTCAGCCTACCGCAACACTTATCAAGTGCTACTGTAGCCCTTTATTTAGTTTTAGATTTTAATTATCATTCTGCTATCGCGGCACTTACCAAGTGCCGTAATACCACTTAGTTATAATTTATACATAGTTCATTTGTATCAACCACAACACTTACAGAGCGTTGTAATATCATTTACGTTAGAAATAATAGAATTTCAAAATACTGTTAATAACATTTCCAATATTCACATTATTTCATAAACCATTAAATTTTGATTTAAACCATTTCAAACTTATGAAATCATATATTTTATACTTTTATAACCATCATTTAATTTTCGTTAAATTCATGATTTTATAAGGTTAACTTTCCATTCAAAAATCAATATTTAATAATAATTCACTTATTAAATTCCAACATTCAAATTTAAATTCATTAAGTTAAATTTTAACTTAACACTAAAGCTTAAATTTTCAAATATAACTTATTTTCGTTTTATTTACTTAACTTCAAAATTCACTTTTAAAACAAGATTCATATATTCCAATTTAAGTTATATTTCCAAATTTCAACTTAAATATTCATTCATTTAATATTTTAACTTTATTTTAAAAATCATTAATATTTTATAAAATCATTTTAAATTCATTTTAATTCAAATATCATAAATTTATCATATTTTCATATTTAATTTAAATTCCATTTATCACCAAATTATAATTTCCAAAATAACTTACATTTCAAAATTTTTAACTTCACCAATAATTTATTTCAAATATAAATTTTCAGAAAATCAATAATATTTTACAAAAATCATTTTTAATTAAGTTTTAAATCAAATATTATAATATTTACATTCCAAACATATTTTAAAAATTTTAGAAAAAATATAATTTAACTACGGGTCTGTATAAAATTTTCTAGCCTAAGTAAAGTGATACGGGTAATATATCATTTCAACCTGTAATTTACAAAGAAAACCCGGGTTTTATCATTTCAAACCCGCAGTCCCAAGTAAATGAAAATAATTAAAAATCGTTCAGGCCTATCATTTCAGCCCATAATGATTTCCCCTATTCTAAAGTCCGTTCGGGTATGTATCATTTCAACCCATAGTGATTCTAATCTAAAGGGAACTTGCAGTGTGATAAACTGATATAAATAACAGAACAATATAATATAACAGTAACAAATGATATAACAGATGTTTAAGCATGGATGAACATCATATGATCATAATATAGCAGATATAATATGGTGATGCATTTTACAGATTCAAATGAAATTAGTTCACAAGTCATATAAGTACAAAACTGTCTGGTGAGAATAACTCACTGGTATAAGCTGGAGACAATGATCAAATGCAAAAACTGAGATCTTCAGAGGCACGATAGCACGAATAAGATTCGAGATTGAGAAAGCCAAAGATTAATTGCCTTGAACACATTCAAACAAGACAATACAAACAACATAAGTTTCAACCCAAAATATGATTAACAATGGTAGAAATGAATGCATAAATCGTCTCCAAACCACTTACACTTGCCTTCTACCACTAATGCTCAGCCATAGATCAGGTTTGCATGGCCAAAGTGTGCGTTAGGGTCTGGTTTGGGTTCGTAAGAGGTCGACCTAGCATGGATGGTGATGGAGCAAAAGTAGTGATGCATGAAATAACACACCAATGCAACAAAACAAGATTTCAAGGCAACATAAGGCTCGACCCTATGCAATTCTAGACACGGCCAGATCTGTAGTGGACTGGTGGATGGTGTGGCAGTGGGTTTTAGGTCGGCTATGGGTGGTGGAGGTGAAGTAGGTGGCAGCCAAGGGAAGGTTGAAGGCGATGGAAGACATAGGAGTATAGCAATGCATGAATTCAAGTGGATATTGCAAATTTTAGGTGGAGTGGGTCAACAATAGAGCACGGCTAGTGGCTTGGGGCTGCATTGGAGGACAAGTGGGTAGTTCAGGTGGTGGTGGAGGCAGCCATGGTGAAGGAGTGGAGAGAAGCCAAGCTACAAAGGTGAGAAAGCAATTGAAAAATAACATAAACAAGAAGAAAAACAATGAAAAGAGAAAAGAATTTTACCAAACTTCTTCAAGTTGATGGCCATGAATTTTGTGAGTTGAGAATGTTTATGATATGCGTGAAAATTAAGAAAAGAAGTCGGCTGAAGATAGTATAAGGAACAGCCAAAAATTGAAAGCAAATGTTGGTTGAAAATTGAAATGGTGGAATCCAAAGAGACTAGCATACAAAAGGTTTCAGACTCTTCATAAATTCACCATTTCTTTTTAAATTTTATATAACTCAAAAATATATATATATATACATTCAGATAAAAATACGAAAATTTAGTAAATAAACAAAAATAAATAAATAAATATTAATTATATATAATTAAATTAGGAAAATAACAAAGAAAATGTAAACTAGTCTTGAAAATTTAAAAATAAATGGAACAAACTTTGGAAACTTTTTATGTACTTGAAAAATATTTATAAATAAAGATAAGAACACAAAATAAAAAAGCATTCACAAAAATAAACAAATAAATAAATTTAATTTAAATGAAGAAAATAGCAGAAAAAAGGAAACTAGGCTTTAAAAATAGAAAATAAATTCAATAAGCTTTGGAAAAATTCAAACATCACTTTAAAAAAATTTAAAAGACAAAAATATATGTAACATAACATATAATACAAATTTGAATAAGATATAACAAATAAAAAATATTATTTATATAATTTAAAATAAACAATATTGTTAAGTAAAACAATTTATAACCAATACTGAAAAAACATAACTTTCACAATATAACTCCGATTTCAACGAAACGAAAAGCAGTATTCTAAAATTTGATCTATTTTCATAGTAAAAGATATAATTTAAATATTTAAATTTAAAAGTCAAAATTTGACCATATTGACCAAAAATTCAATTTCTGGAAAATATTCAATTCATTCAAGTTTGGAAATATAATTCACATAATAATCAAATTTATATTTAAATAACAAAATTTATTCATCTTAATAAATAAAATAAAGTTTAAAGTTAGGAAATTCAATTTAACAGAAATAAAATATACAATAAAATAGTCACAAAATACAGGGTTGTTACACTCTCCCCCACTCAAAACTTTTCGTCCCCGAAAAGGAATGAAGTACGGGAAACACAGAATATAAAAATTGAATGACTAAGAAAAAGAGAAAGAAAGATTTCTATTGATCGCATCAATCATGACTGGATCAACAGAAATTCCATTACTAGAAATACTATGTCCAAGGAATCGGACTTCATCTTTCTAGCAATGGCATTTAGAAAATTTATTTAGCACAACCCGAAAACAAGATTCATCAAATCAACAAAGGAAGCATGAGTGTTAGTCAAACCAATAGGCATGACTAACCATTTATAGAACCCATTCCCAGAGTTCCAGGAATAAGATCTGTATGAAAAGAAATTTCCCGCTTAGGTGGTAAAGCAGTGAATTTACTAATATATCAGGATAGAATCTGACTACAGGAGTCAAATGAAGATCACCACAAAAGCAATGATCAGAGTAGAAAAGTTGCACATGCTTACAAATCCTATTAAGGTTTTCGGAGCCCCAATTGGATTTGAAACACATAAAAGAACAGAAGCAAACTCAGGAGAAAGGAGATACTCAAACTTATCACACAAATCAACAGAATTAAGACTATGGAAAACTCTAGTATCAAATAGAACATGAATATGATACAGAAATAAAGAAAGGTTGCAATAAAGAGTACCTTGATCATCACTAGGAGTAGGAGCAGGTGGAGGAACCGGAGAAGATGCAGATGAAACAGCAAATATACCAGAAGGCTTAATGTCAGCAGGAGGAGGAACAGCTGCACCAGCTAAGGTAGGACAACTATTGGCATAGTGTCCCTTCTGATCACATCTGAAGCTAGTGATGGCAGAAAGGTCAACAGGTTGCCTATGAGGAGGAGATGAAAAAGATCCCAAACCCGAATTCTTGAGCCAAATCTTTTTCTACTGCTGGAAATTAGGCTTACTCTTCCTAGAATTGGCAGAGGAAGACTGAGATAAAGGAGTACCGTTAGGAGCAGGAGCAGGAGCAGGATCAGGACCCTTCTTATAGCAGATAGCCATATCCATAAGCTAGGTGAAAGTGCCATGGACATGAGAAATGAGACGATCATAATACTCGGGACGAGCACCGGATATGAACTTCTCATTCTTCTTGAGAGGAGTGTCAATCAGACTAGGACCGAACTTAGAAAGTTAGTTGAACTACCTCTCATACTCAGCAAAAGACATGGTACCCTGCTTGAGATCCATAAATTCACGATAAAGCTGAGATTTCCCGGCTTCGGGTATCCATTTTGCCACAAAAGCCTCTCTGGAAAGATGATAGATAAACTTAGAAAAGCACAAGATAGAAAAACAGAATTCAAAGAGACACGAGAAGATACCTAAACTACTCCCAAGTAATATCAGTTTCGACGGTGTTAGCCGTGACAGACTCCCACCAATCTACAGTAGACTCATGCAAATGCCAAGTTGCTAACTAACGCTTCTGGGCATCAGTAATCTCAAGACCAGTAAATATCCACTCAAGACTCTGCAACCATTGCTGAGCCTCAATGATGCTCTCCGAATCGGTGAATGGGGTTCCACCAAGTTGAGTGAATTCCTTACAGAGAGCAGTGAATCTAACAGGAGCAACAGGCTGAGGAGCTGGGGCAATACCACGACCCCTACCTCTAGCATTTCCTCGATTCATTTTGAAAAAAATCAAGAATGAATTTAGGACAAGATAGAGATGACAAAGATAAGATAATATATATTCATTTGAATGAATACCCTAAAGAAAGTGTCACGATCCAAATTCCAGCGTTCAAAAATCGACATCCGTACTCCACTGTACTTGAATGCCGCAGATTCAAACGTCGAAATTCGAGTCGTGCCGGAGCTTATAACACATTAAGTAAATAACACAGCGGAAGAAATGAATAATACAAATATCAATATACAACATTTGATACAATAACTGATACAACATGAATGATACAACAGAATGGTACAATAGATATCAACATTTTCAGAGATACAAAGAATATCAGCGGAAATAAAAGATAACACTAGCAGTGGAACAAATCTCCAAAATAGTCTTCAAGAAAGAACTCCAATATCAGTAATCTCCATCTCCAAAGCACCAATCCAGCAATAGCTCGAACTCCCACTCAAGATGAAGAGAAGCAACTCGATCCAAAATGCGATTGCCAAATCCTAATGGCTGAAAGCTATCGAATCTACACCTACTATGGATTTATCTGAAAATCCCAACTCTAGACTGCCCGTGTGGGAAATAGTGGGCATCCAGAGTTTAGGAAAGGAACAATAAACTCCAGGTCAGTCATGGGACTGGTATGAGCAAACAAAAGCATTTGGTCTTTGAACAAACAAGAGAATTTAAATTTGAAATCCGCAATGCTTTTTGGAAAATGAAACTACCATAAGGCCTCCCGGCACACACACAATGCAAACGCACACATGGGGGAAATTTCTCCTTATGATAGTCAAACATGCTTACTACGAGAAAAATTCTTTGATATTATTACTAGTGCATAGTGGAAAATCTTTCGAAATTATAATATAAATCCTAGCCAGCATAGGTACCATGATGCTATGCCTACTATAGCTGCCATGTTAAATGGCAGGTTCTACAACTAAAACCGTACAAGGCACGTATTGGATGAATGAATTTCCAACAAATGGTCAGGCTAAGGAACTTCCTATTGCCACATGGGTACGCCTCTGGCGGGACGTCCCGAGAACTAACGTTACGGTTAGATCTCTGCCAACACAAGGTCGGGTTACCTCTGTAACTAGGTAACTACTACACGAATATGTCATCCCCCAGTCCTTTGGGACCTTTATCCGAGCGCGTGCACAACAACACCACACAGTAATAGGTATAGTGTATCAACATGAGTAAGTATCGGGGCTCCATACCATGATACCACCCTTTTCCAGAAGGAAATGACATACCCTAAAGGGCGCGACCCTCATAACCTTGCCGCATCTTTCCTGTTTCGACCATTTCCGGGGAGTGAGGTCCTGATGCAGTCTCGTCCACAAAGCTACGCTTTATGCAACAAAGCCATGCTTTGGGTCAACAGATGGCCAAAGCAATGATCACAAAGATAAATGATCAAACAAATGATCATATCACAAATGATCAACCAATGATCATCACACAGCAGCACTCAACATGCCACATTACCAAATTAGGAATATCACTGATAAATATCAACTACATAACCTCTGAGCTCGTACGTCTCAGAGAAGGGTGTTAAGCTAAGAGAATAAATTCTCCGCCACCAAGAAGAAATGTATTTGATAGAGATCAGATAACATCTCAAAGTGTAATGTCGGACATACAGCCATACAAGTCTGTTCCGGGTTCGAACAGAACCGAAGGCACTTCCGAAGAAGCCCTTGCAAATCCGGGTATCCACAATCCCGATCGGACTTCCCATCACTTAGGGAGAACTCTATACCGGAGCAACTCAGTGCAGATTCAATCGACAGGTTATCCTATCGTTCTCACAAATACCCGGTCTTCACCACCGGTCTTCAAATGCTATCCATAACGTCGTATCACTATTCGGAATGGGCTATATGACACAAGGTCCTCTCCCGGCTAAACCGAATAATGAGCGCAATATTTTAAAACATATGGATATGGGATTTTAGCTAAGTCACAACTTATAAAATCCAAAGCTTTTCTTTGAAATAGTTAAACAAATTATCATTTTTAAATCTTTAAACCAAAAATATTTATTTCACAAAGTTTCACCCAGTTTCACAAAGATCTATTCATAGATTTCAAAACAATTCCCATTTCAATTGGATTAACCCAATTAAATCTTTAAAGTTAAAGATTTATAGCTTTCAAACCCATTTCCAAAGATTTATCTATAATTTGGAAACCATTTCATTTTAGACTTGAAGTCCTTTTAACACCAATTGGAAATTCATTTCTTTTGTGAAAGCTCACAAACAGTTTCCGTTTTCAGAAAGAATCCAAATATATACCAGTTTAAGCCTTGGGTTAAACTAAAATTTCAAAACATCACCTTTAAAAATGGTTTTAAAAACCCATATAAACCCATTTATAAGTTGAATAACTTTTTAAACATAGTTTTCAAAATCATAGAATTCAATTCAAATATTGAATTCAAATCAAATTATTTAAATTTCAAAACTCAACCGAGTTATTCAAAATAACTTTTATTTTCAAAAGCTTCAATTCTAATTCCAAAACTATTTTGGATTCAAAAATACAATTTTAAATATATTTCAAAAATCTGTGACTTAACCCATTTCCACGTGCAATCCATATTTGTGTGTGTATAAGTGTGGTCCAGGGGTTCAACACAATAGTGCACAACATCATCATCACCGATTCAATCATATCGATAAGCGATATAACCCATAACGCTTATCTTTATTCATAGATTCATAGATAAGATGAATTTATCAATCACAAAGATTCACTCATATGATTCGATGTGGGTTTCGGGTAACCAATTGGAATCCGACTCCCTGTCGCATCGAAATTCAAATGTCGTTCTATGGGTCAAGGGGTTGCATATACATATAACAATATATACGTCTCAAATAAAATAGCCCAGCACAAAGCATTACATAGCATCACAAAACATATCAATCCATCATGAAGCATTCAATTGGCAATCAAACATCTACAATTAAGATGAATAAATCTATGTGGTTTTAAATCTATTCCTCACATAATCACTTCCATTAGTAATGAACTACTTAATTGCTTCTTTAATTACTTCTAAATTAATTACATTAATTTATTACCTATTATTGATTAATTAATCCTAATTAATCATCCTTAATTACATCACTAATTAAATAATTAATGATCTAAATTATTTCTTAGATTAATTACTCAAAGTAATTAACAACTCAATTACTATATTGACCCAAATTAATTATCCTTAATTTAATCTCTTAAATTAATTATTTGATTAATTACTAAATAATTAATCCAAATTATCTCCCACTTAAACATCTCCACTTAATTACATCTGTAAATATTAAACAATTACTTAGCTATGTAATTTCCAAATCATTAATTACATAAAGTAGTTATTTATAAAACCCAAATGTTTAAAATTTATTAAACTTTATTAAACAATCTCATTCAATTAAATTAATTATATTAAGTAATTAATTTCTTAATTTCTTTATCAAGTAATTACTCAATCCATTTATAATTGATTATTATTAAATTAATTAATCTAATTAATAAATAAAATTAACCAAATTAATTAATTGTTAAATAATCCTGGTTAATGAACTTCATTAACCATTCTTTAATTATTTTATAAGGTAATTAACTTAAATTAATTACCAATTAAATTATCTTTAATCATTTATTTATTAAAGTTAATTATAAAGTTAATTACCCTTAATTTAAAACTTAATTACATAATTAATATTCATTTATCATTAATTAAAATTTAATTAATGATCTTAATTCCAAAATGATTTAATCATTAATCAATTATTAATCCCAAATTCAATTAATTAATTAAATTAATTAACAAATCTTAATTACCCTTATTAATAAATTCCAAAACATAATTCTTAATCAAATTTCCAAAGTAAAACATAACTTAATTATGTTTAAAACAATATTATTCAAAACAAAGTACTTTTTGAACTTATCCTTAAATTTCAATTTAAATTCATGTTTAAAATATAATGAATTTTAAACTTATCAAAGTTTTAAATAAATTTAAAACTTTTACATTGCCAATCAAACTAATGCTATGGAAAATTTTAAAGTAAAAGTCATTTCAAAACTTTCAATAATTTAAATTTCCATTTTAATTTGAACACTTAAATTTAAACCTTCTTTTAAAAATTTAAACCTGCAATTCAAGCTAAACCTTTGAATTTCCAGATTTTAAATTAACTTTAACTCTATTCATATTTTTAAAATTTCATTTCTAAAAGTATTTAAACTATTTTATCAAACCAAGAGTTAATTAAGTTTAAATTTCTGAAACTTAAATTTTATTATCAAAACTGGAATTTGAATTGAAGTTAGAAATTCATACTTGCATTTGAATTCAAACTAAAACTTTACTTCAACCAAACTACAGATTTAAAAAATTAAAAATCCAGATTTTGAAAAAAATAGAAAACAGGTTTAAAAACCTGGAATTTAAATTCAAAGTAATTCAAACTTTAATTAAGTTTTAAATATTAAGTTTAAACCTAAACCTTATTTAAAAACCTAAATCTACAGATTTTAAAATTTTAAAAACCAGATTTAAAATCAGAAAACAGGTCTACAACCTGAAGCCTGCAATACACAGAGAAACCCGAGAACCCCATATCCTACTTCGAGTCAAACACATGCCTACTTCGAGTTTCACATAGACCTGCTTCGAGTCATCCTCATATTTGCTCGAGCCATCTCTGCAACACCCCATACCCAAGCAGTTCATCAGAATCTCATCGCCGTCCCCTCTGCCGACCATTTCAGATGATCCACTACCAACCAGCAACCCACATATCTTCAAACTTCAACCCAGAAACAAGAAATTATACAGGAATTCAAAAATTTATCTCTGAAACTCAAAGTTTCATAACCTGTAAAATTTTTACAGGTTTCAACACCAAAACCTGTCAACGATCATAAATCGCCTCTCCGATCATCTGACCTCCAACCTTCCCGGCCACGAATGCTTCTACACACCCTCTACCCATATCCCAAACACCAAAGCCCTCGGTCAATCCATCACCTCAAAACTGACCAAATCTTTAACCCTTATTACAAAACAAGGGTTCAATACAATAACTCAAAACTGCAACCATCTAGTAATTATGATACTCATTTCAGATTTTTATAAGGATCTATGATCCTTTCTTTATAACTCAGAAAGATCCTGAGTTATCTTAAATCACTAATTGCAAGAATTTGCTTACATTCATATTTTTGTTTTAAGAACAAACTGCTACTTATCAAACATCTAAAAATATTAATACTTGATTTAAAAAAAATCAAGTTTCCATTAATACATAGTTTAGTGATATTGAAAAACAAGATTAACTCATTAAATTTTTGTTTAGAATTAACATGCAGAGGCCACACTACTTATATCTTTAGCTTGCTAAAGTTTATTTATCTTCAGGCAGAAATCAATTCACCTAAAAATATTTTTTGATTTTTAATCTAAATAAGCAAACAGTTTTAGTTATTTGAAGAACAGATTCTAACACAAATTTAACAATATTTGGTGGATTACTTTCAATAGGAAGATGAATTACAGATCACAGCAGAGCATAAACATCATGTACATTCAATCTTATATAAGTACACAACATATTTATCTCAACATTTAACAAGCAACTTATTTATAGTTTAAAATATAAATGTTACTCACAAACAAAAATAAACAAACTCAGGGAGGAGATTTGCTCACCTGATTTTTTTTTTTTAGACTTAATTCATGGGTAAACAATCTGGTATGAATTCCTAAGCTTATCAGAGATTATATGATGAGGATTTGGGATTTGGTTACATTATCTTTTTTTCTCTTTTAACTCTGTAACTTACAGAGATGATATCAGATATGCACCCAACAATATTCACATATATACTATCAATTCATGTCTAAACCAACATGCAAGCATCACACAATGGATTCATGCATCAGATTCATCAAGTAATACGCAGCAAACACCAAAGAAACACCACAAAGCAGATCATACACATATCAACTTAAAGAGTTTAGAAAAGTGGTTTGCTCACCTGGAATATATTGACAGAGAACAGTTTGAGTTTACAGGCTTTTGCTTTCTTTTCTTTTTTTTTTCTTTTCCTTATTTTGATTTTTTTGATTGGTCTTGCCTGAGGCTTGAATCTGGAACTTGTAAATCAAACCTTTGCTTAATCACTATTTATTTGTTTATACATTTCATCAATAACAAAAATTTTAATTTACTTACCTACAGTTTAAATTCTTGGGTGCAGGGATATATGGTCTGCAGTTGCAAACCAGAAATCACTTTAGCCCTTAACTTGATTTGTTTTCCTGCAACTGATTTACAAGGTTGTTTAAACCTTTGTTTCATTTTCTGATTACTAACATTTAATTCAAATTTTAAAAAGAAATTTTTCACTTGCCTTTATAATTTATTTCCAGAAAAATCTTGCATTATCTCTGGCCCAAACTGAAGCTCTTGTTTCCAGGGTGAGACTTTTGCATTTCTGGAATTTGCTTCACAAGTTTACTTTGTCTCAAGTTTTGGATTTGAACAGAGAAGCACCTGCATGCCTCAGGATTTGAAATTTGCATGTTTCCAGTTTTGAAGCTTGTTGAAGTTGTTTGAATCTTAGCTTGATTTCAGAAACTAGAATTGCTTGTTGAATCTTGATCTGATCCTTTTGCATTAAGTAGATCTTGCATTTAATTTTTGATTTTCAAGCTATCTTGATTTCCAGGTAGATTTACTTTCAGTTTTTTTTTTCTAGTTTTGAACAGCTTTGTGATTTTGAGATTAGTGGAGGCAAATCTGTTTTCAGATTTTCTAAGATACCCATGATTACATATGGGAAGATGTAAAGTTTTCATAATTTTAAATTTCATTTTTTATATTCAAATAAATATTATGAATGCCATTTGTTAAAAATCATCATGAGGCCTAAACACTTGTACAAATTCAAACTTACATATGTATGTTTACTTCTTCACTTCCTTATGTATTTTTACATTTAAAATTTTCAAAGACAAAAGAAATTCTTCTTATAAACTTAAATTTTTATATTATATACACTTTGTAAAAAAAATGATGTATTCCTTGTTTATTTGTATATATATATGTACAATGTTAAAAGGGTTTAACTAATATTTACATTTGTGGTTATACAAAGATAAAAGAAGCTTTTTATATAAAATTTAATGTTATTCATTCTATAAATAAATTTATATATTTTTTTTCTATTTACACAAACAAAATTCCATTCCAATAAATCTCTTACATTTAATTTTTTTTGTCCAACATATTCATACACTAACATATTTATACAACTTTCATTCACACATTTTTTTATTGCTTATTTCGTACAACATTATAAAAAAGGAAAGAATGGATTTAAATACTTTGATTTCATGTTAACAATTGTTACATTTATTTATATAAGAGAATTAAATCCTAAAAATAAATCTTTTTAAAATTTATTATATCTTCCAAATATATTTAATATTTTAGAAAGCAAACTATTATTAACTTTTTAAAGTTTTTTTTTAATTTCTATTTTCTTTTTAATACATTTTATTTTTTTTAAATTCAATACTTGTTTTCTAAATCACTTATTCTTAAATTTTAAATTTAAATTTCTATTTAAAATCAAAATTATTTATCTATTCCAAGAATTTTCTAATTAATTCAAAATTTATTTCCAAAAATAAATTTAATTACCAATTTAAACTTAGATAAATTTTTAGGAATGTTACAGAAAGAAAGATCTAACAAGGTAGATACGAAAGGAAGGAAGTTAGAAAACATTTTAAAAATCCTTTAAAACAAGAAAATTTTATATATCAAAATAATCGTTGAAAATCTTTTGAAAACATTTCGAAGATCATTTTGAAAAATCATTTTCTACTTTGAAAATACGTTCTCTCATAAAGAAAGTGATTCTGAGATTGATTTCACTCATTTTAGGGTATTTCTACCCTACCTCTAATGAGTTTTTGCTCCTCAGGCAATGTTTTTCCAAAAACCAAAGCTCTGATACCAAATGTAATGACCTGCCATTTCGTACCATTCAAATCGACAATAATCCACACATATTGGACTTGAATGATGCAAAATAACAGATTGTAAATAAATTTGGAGCAAATGAAATCAAATACACAGCATCACAGACACAAAACAATCAGAATAACTCGTAGCGGATTATAAAAATAACATAATAGTTGATGAAGCTACTATAACAGAGTCTCAACCCAAAAACATAATAACAGTCTGAAACAACATAATAGAAATCCCGGATACATAGAAGTTCACTAAAATATGAGATAAACTAAAATAGCTGAAACAGAAATAGATATAAATGTAGATAGGAAGAAACTCCAGCAAAGACCAGCTCCAGAAAGAGAAGTCAAAGCTGTAAATACTCAGGCTGACCCGAGCGTAAAGCAGAACACAAAACACTCGAGTCAGGACAATATATACTTATATAATGTAAACCAACTCAAGTGAACTATAATAAGGTACAAGTAACTTGAAGGATGCCTGGGACCGCCCATACTCTAAGGATCCGTCAAACTATTTACTATATAGTAATATTGCGCTATTATAATAATGTCTACAGTAAAATAAACTTACTTTTAAATAGCGTTCCGGGCTACCCATATCACCCTTTACACGTAATAGTCCCAGTATTCCATCCGGTATCAGCATATCTCCAGATCGGGAGACTGCCCTAAATACTCCATGGGCTACAGGAGAAAAACAAACTCGTAGTAAAGGCTCGGTATGGTAGGTGACACGACACACAAGGCAATGCCAGGGTAGATATACCAATTACGCACACGGGCTGGTGGTAACGCAGCAGCCATGTACGCCCACCTCGGAACACACTCCCATATCAAAATCGGAGGATGGCCATCTAATCAATCACAAGTAAGTGTATAGTATCGAAGGAATGTGTCCGACCAGAGGAGCTACCCCTTTTGGCCCGAGATCGCTCCTGTTTTAGCCACCTTATGCCAACTCACGAGAGTCGGGTCCATGTAATATACCTCAAGAACGACGCCACCATCCCACTTCATTCTGGAATCTCCACCATGTACACAGTTGTTAAAGTGGTTTTCGGTATTGACAGAGAGTGTGTCCATATCCGATCCCAGTCTCTTTAACAACCAATCGTTATTATAACCCGTAGTTATAATTTAAAAATCATAGTTTATAATTCAAAATAAAGTATCATTTCAAATTCAAAATCTTTATCAAAATAAAGATCTAATCATTTCCAAACCATTTCAATATATCAAAATATCATATCTTTCAAAATTCATTTCAAATCATTATTTGAATCCAAATCCAAATATACACATTTAAATATCCTTTTAATTCAAAGATATCATTCATTTATTATCATTTCAAATCGCTTTTTTTAAATAGTTTATATTTAAATCAAAACAATTCAATTAAACCATTTAAAAGCGAAGTCATTATATTTAAAATCAAATATTCAGTTCCCAAAATTTAGACAAATTCTGTGCTCATTTATTTAAACCAAAACCTCAAACATTCATTTCAGCCTACCGCAACACTTATCAAGTGCTACTGTAGCCCTTTATTTAGTTTTAGATTTTAATTATCATTCTGCTATCGCAGCACTTACCAAGTGCTGTAATACCACTTAGTTATAATTTGTACATAGTTCATTTGTATCAACCACAACACTTACAAAGCGTTGTAATATCATTTACGTTATAAATAATAGCATTTCAAAATACTGTTAATTACATTTCCAATATTCACATTATTTCATAAACCATTAAATTTTCATTTAACCATTTCGAACTTATGAAATCACATATTTTATACTTTTATAACCATCATTTAATTTTCCTTAAATTCATGATTTTATAAGGTTAACTTTCCATTCAAAAATCAATATTTAATAATAATTCACTTATTAAATTCCAACATTCAAATTTAAATTCATTAAATTAAATTTTAACTTAACACTTAAGTTTAAATTTTCTAATATAACTTATTTTCATTTTATTTACTTAACTTCAAAATTCACTTTTAAAACAAGATTCGTAAATTCCAATTTAAGTTATATTTCCAAATTTCAACTTAAATATTCATTCATTTAATATTTTAACTTTATTCAAAAATCAATAATATATTATAAAATCATTTCAAATTCATTTTAATTCAAATATCGTAAATTTATCATATTTTCATATTTAATTTAAATTCCATTTATCACCGAATTATAATTTGCAAAATAACTTACATTTCAAATTTTCTAACTTTACCAATAATTTATTTCACTAATGATTTTTCAAAAAATCAATAATACTTTACAAAAATAATTTTTAATAAATCAAAATATTATAATATTTACATTTCAAACATATTTTAAAAAATTTAGAAAAATATAATTTAACTACGGGTCTGTATAAAATTTTCTAGCCTAAGTGAAGTGATACGGGTAATATATCATTTCAACCCGTAATTTAAAATGAAAACCAGTGTTTTATCATTTCAAACCCACATTCCCAAGTAAATGAAAATAATGGAAAATCATTCAGGCCTATCATTTCAGCCTATAACGATTTTCCCCTATTCTAAAGTCTGTTCGGTTATGTATCATTTCATCCCATAGTGATTCCAATCTAAAGGGAACTTGTAGTATAATAAACTGATATAACTAATAGAACAACATAATATAACAGTAATAAATGATATAACAGATGTTTAAGCATGGATGAACATCATATGATCATAATATAGCAGATATAATATGGTGATGCATTTTACAGATTCAAATGAAATTAGTTCACAAGTCATATAAGTACAAAACTTTCTGGTGAGAATAGCTCACTGGTATAAGCTGGAGACAACGATCAAATGCACAAACTGAGATCTTCAAATGCACGATAGCATGAATAAGATTCGAGATTTAGAGAGCCAAAGATTAATTACCTTGAACACATTCAAACAAGACAATACAAACAATATAAGTTTCAACCCAAAATACGATTAACAATGGTAGAAATGAATGCATAAATCATCTCCAAACCACTTGCACTTGCCTTCTACCACTAATGCTCAGCCATAGGTCAGATTTGCATGGCCAAAGTGTGTGTTAGGGTCTGATTTGGGTTCATAAGAGGTCGGCCTAGCATGGATGGTGATGGAGCAAAAGTAGTGATGCATGAAATAACACACCAATGCAACAAAACAAGATTTCAAGGCAACATAAGGCTCGGACCTATGCAATTCTAGGCATGGCCAGATCTACAGTGGACTGGAGGATAGTGTGGCGGTGGGTTTCAGGTTGGCTATGGGTGGTGGAGGTGGAGTAGATGGCGGCCAAAGGAAGGTTGAAGGTGATGGAAGACATAGGAGTATAGCAATGCATGAATTCAAGTGGATATTGCAAATTTTAGGTGGAGTGGGTCAACAATAGGGCACGGCCAGTGGCTTGGAGCTGGACTAGAGGAGGTGGTGGGTGGTTCAGGTGGTGGTGGAGGCAGCCATGGTAAAGGAGTGGAGAGGACCCGAGCTACAAAGGTGAGAAAGCAAGTGAAAAACAACATAAACACGAAGAAAAACAATAAAAAGAGAAAAGAATTTTACCAAACTTCTTCAGGTTGATGGCTGTGAATTTTGTGAGTTGAGAAGGTTTATGATATGCGTGAAAATGAAGAAAAGAAGTCGGCTGAAGATAGTATAAGGAACGCCCAAAAATTGAAAGCAAATGTTGGTTGAAAATTGAAAAGGTGGAGTCCAAAGAGACTAAGCATACAAAAGGTTTCAGACTCTTCATATATTCACCATTTCTTTTTAAATTTTATACAACTGAAAAATATATATATACATTCAGATAAAAATACGAAAATTTAGTAAATAAACAAAAATAATTAAATAAATATTAATTATATATAATTAAATTAAGAAAATAACAAAGAAAATGTAAACTAGTCTTGAAAATTTGAAAATAAATGGAACAAACATTGAAAAAAATTTATGTACTTGAAAAATATTTATAAATAAAGATAAGAACACAAAATAAAAATGCATTCACAAAAATAAATAAATAAACAAATAAATAAATTTAATTTAAATGAACAAAATAGCAGAAAAAAGGAAACTAGGCTTTAAAAATAGAAAATAAATTCAATAAGCTTTGGAAAAATTCAAACATCACTTTAAAAATATTTAAAAGACAAAAATATATGTAACATAACATATAATACAAATTTGAATAATATATGACAAATAAAAAATATTATTTATATAATTTAAATAAATAATATTGTTAAATAAAACAATTTACAGCTAATATTGAAAAAAACATAACTTTCACAATATAACTCCGATTTCAACGAAATGAAAAGTAGTATTCTAAAAATTTAATATATTTTCATAATAAAAGATAAAATTCAATAACTTAAATATTTAAATTTAAAAGTCAAAGTTTGACCATATTGACCAAAAATTCAATTTCTAGAAAATATTCAATTTATTCAAGTTTGGAAATATAATTCACATAATAATCAAATTTATATTTAAATAATTTTTTTTATTCATTTCAATAAATAAAATAAAGTTTAAAGTCAGGAAATTCAATTTAACAGAAATAAAATATATCGTAAAATAGTCACAAAATACAGGGTTGTTACATATTCAAAATAGCTGAAATTGTTACATGATTAAATTCCATCATACTAGCCACAAAGTGGGTTATACAATCAAAACCGTAAAAGGCACGTACGAAGAATGGATTTCCAATAAATGACTAGGCACTGGGGTACCACCTATCACGGTACATGACCTAGATCACCGCACCGAGGTTCCACCCTAAATCCCCTGCAACACAAGACCGGACTACCCCTTACCGGATAGCCCAAGCAAGATCACCCTGTGGTTGGGATCAGCAACCGTCCATACAGCCGAGATGAAAAGGGACACTAGACAAGGATGACCTCACCCTCCTTGGGCGTTGCCCACCTAGCCTTGCTGCATAACCCCTGATTTTCAGTCATTCCTAGTTGACGAGGCTCGAGGCTAAGCGTTACCTTTTTAGAACATATCACTTAGAATGCTCACCATCGACCTGACGATGTTCTGAAAGCATTTATCCATACAAGTCCGTTCCGGGTTCGAATGGAACCGAAGGCACTATTCCTATACATCCATTTTGGAATCACCCTCAGGATTAGTAGCGAGTAGCCCTTGCACTTCACTGCTTCATCTTCGACTCCAAGCTCTTGTCTTCATCATGAAAATGTTCTCGTTGGATCGAAGTGGTTTTTGGATTTCAAATCCGATCCCGGTCTCTTTGAAACAACATTTGCTCTTTCTCGGTAAACTCAACCCCGGTTCTTTAGGAAATACACCGACGAAATACAAGATCGGAGTCCACCTCCTAACCGTTAGCGTACGAGTCTCCTTGTAATTCATCCTAGAGAACAAACGAGTTTATACGTACGGTATAGCACCTCGATCGGTAACTGTACCATATAATTCTCGAGTTTCCTCTAGATATATCCAAAGTTAAGTTTTTGTCCAAATTTGATAGTCGGTTGTTTAACTATCAAACAATTAATCAATTCAGTAAAGTTATTTCCCGTTGCAACCCTTAAGCCTTGTTCACATTTACAATCCAAACGGATTAAATATTACTAAGAAAGCTTATTTCATTTGATATATATATATATATAACCATTTCCTTCCAAATCATACTAATCAAATTTCCAAATATTATTTCCAAGTTTATTAAGTAAATACTCTTTATAAAGTTATTATAAAATATTACTTAAAACAATATTTATATTAAATAGATTATATTAATGAAAATATACTTAAATACTAACTCATTCAAAATTAACATTCGAATGATTATTACAAAAATAGTTTTATACTTGAAAATAGTTTAAATAATACCTACTTATAAAAATTATACCTTTATAAAGATTTCCAAAAAAATACTTTTGATATTTCAAAAATATTTATCAATTCTTTTAAAACATTTCTAAAAGTAATATTTTATTTTATATTTTTTTTTAAATAAATTAGTTTCAAAATCAATCGAAAACAGAATAAGGCCCATCTGTCTCAAGGGTACTTATCAATTTACAATTCATAGTTCACAGTCACAGATATTCAAATCAATCAACTTCCATAGATCTATTCACATTATATTATCAAATATAATCAAACAGGCAAATAACAGATTTATGCATGAACATCAGATCAGAAATCATCATTGCTAGTAACAATTACACAGATAATATCAGATAGATGGCTTATACTATTCATAGAAGTTAAATTTACTATTCAGCGGAATGGTGTCTGTTTCCGCTGCCCAGATGTCAAATAACTTGAATAAATCTAAAATAAACATATCTATTCGGTTTGGGAATGCCTTAACAGATATGTCGTATAAATTTACAATGGCATTTAATCCAAAGTGTATTTTAATTCAGCCTGAACAAGCTTGTAAGTTAAACTTATTGAATTTCACAATAGATCGTATGACGATGCAACATCCGTCGATACGACCCCCTTCTTAATAGTACTTACTTATTTAACATTTGGAATAAAATATTATTTATATAAAATTACTTAAGACTTTAAATAAATTTCAAATTTTAAACTTTATTTCCCTTGGTTATCTGTTTAAACTGTACTTCAATTTCAGATAAAAGTCACAACTAAAATAAAAATTGTTTAAAATCTTGACTAACCTATGATAAACAATTCTATTTAAATTACCCTAATTAAATAGACTTAAGGCAAAATAATTTTATTATTTTAAATTTCCTTGTCTAAATTAAACATAAGCACATTTTGATATAAAAGGAATTGATTCATCACATATACTTAGATTCCCTCCTTAATTCATGCTTGGAAAACAATTCGTTATAATTCACTTTTGCATTTAAACCCAGTTTAACACATACCCAGACCCAACGGCTGGAGCCCAAACCCAAAAGAAAACCCATATCCTTCTTATATATATTACACCATACAAAGTGAGCGGACCAAGCCCAAAAACAAAGAAAGAAACCCGCATATCCCTAACCCTTCTCCTATTCTACCTCCAGATAAACATCCCAAACTACCCGAAAAACAACGCCATCAATCGGAGAAGATTAATCTCCAATCAACACAATGACTCTCGCGAAGGAACATCGAAAAGCGCACGAACACACATAAAAACCAGATCGAACTCGACCCTGCTGCCGCATCTTCCCGATCAAACAACCTTCGTGCACGCTCTGACCTTCGATCATCCTACCATCGCAACACCGCCATCAAGTCGCTCATCAGCATGCGGTCCAAACTTGCCACTTTGCCGAAACAAAAATCACCTCCTATCGAAAATCACCCTACAGCGCAACCCAAACGCAACCAGAAACCAAACCTCTCACCACCGATCGACCAACCACAATGTCGATCGGCTCTCTTGCTTCGCCCACCACCGACCTCCGTCGAAAGCTTGGCCATGCATCAACCTTCAAGCCCAATCACATGAATTCCGCTTGCCTACATGCTTCCCAAAAACATCGCGATTCTACCAATCTCGACCACAAACCTTAAACCCTAAAATCCACTCGATCCCCTAATCCAAGTCCAAAACAAGAATTCGACCATGGTCGTCACCTACCCCATGATCACCAGCCCTCTCCAGACCCGGCGACACCACCCCACGATGACTAGACTATCGGAAAAAGATTTTCGAACGAAAATCGTTCATCCTTCGATTTCTCATGATATAAAATACTAGAAATTCTAATTTTTACTCTTAAAATTCATATTTCTATGCAAGAAACCTAATTTCATGCTCGAATACTTGACTTAATTTCATTGAAATTTCACAAAAATATGATGTTCACTGTAAATCAAAACCTGAGATAATCGTCCAATATAAATTATTCACAAAATTATTTTTAACTTAAACTACACTAGAAGATTAACATATTCTTAGTTCAAATCATCATCAATCATGAATTAGATTAATAGATATTGATTTTTGAAACTGGAATAAACAAAACATTCATTGTCAATAAGAAACGGAATAGTTCTTTGCCATGTTAAAATTTTTAGTTTCTCACCTTAAACATCTTGATTGCAGAAGCCTTTAAAATTGAAGTTTGAAATCTTTAAACAGAAAACTTGAATTCTTGAAAATCTTGCTTTTGAAATTCGCTGATGGTTTGTATTTTAAATAGAGATGCTTCCAGACTGATAACAGAGCACTTGTTTTCTTCTTTTACTTCTTTTTATATTTTCCTTTAAAACTTTGATTTATAGTTGCTTAAATTTTTTGAGCAGAAGGCTTTTGTTTCCAAATTTACAGGCTTTAAATTTTCAAAACAACTTAAATCTAAAATGTTCAAATATATATACAGGACAGTAATGACAATTTGGTGGCTGAGAGATGTTTTCTTTTTGCTGAGAAGATTTTTGAAATGAAAATAGAAATAATTATGTTGGATTTTATTCAGGTTATAGGAGTCAAATTTAAGTACATGTCTACTGATAAAATTTTCTTTTTTACTAACCCATAGTTCTATACTTTGTTCAAACTTATTTTGCTACTTGTTTATGTTAATCTGTTTTCTGTTATCCTGTTTTATTAACAGCTAAAGGTTTATAAATTGTCTTATCATTATATTCATAATATAAACCATACAATGCTTCAAAGTATATGTAAGTACAATTATAAAATTAATCATCCCATAATTAATGTCGACAAAGTAGTATTGCACTTATACATTTTGAAATAAAGGTGAGAAACAAAAGAATTAAAATAACACTATCTATGTATAAAAAATATGAAATAAATATCATTTTGATGATGTTGGATAGCCCATAGTTGCTTATTGCCTTATAAAATGAATGTTTGCACTTTATAAAATTTTAGAAATGAAACCTGTCATTTTAAATTTAAGAATAGAAAATAATACTTCATAAAACATTCTCTAGTCAAAATATTTGCCTATACATGTATTATAAAACAAAAGCTACAAAGTGTTTTTTAAAAAAAACTTCAAAGTTTACATTAATTAAAATAATCTTCTTTGTTAATATACTTATACATATATATATGTGTTATTTTAAACAAAATGAAATAAAATAACATTTATACTTTCATACAATTTAAACCAAATGAAACTTCGTTAAAGATAAAATCTATACTATAAATTAAATCTCAATCTCTATACTAATAACCTTATATATATGTGACTTTTGAACAAGAACTACAAAGTGATTAATATTATTTTAAGTCTTCATGTATATATGTAACCATATATACAATTTTTATTAATAATAATAAAAACATTATTTCCAAATAAATCAATTTCATTTCCTTCTTTATTAATTTATAATATAAAAATATATTACTTCAAAATAACTAAGTTCATTTATGTGTATATAGTTTCTTATTTATTCAAGTGATTATTATACACATCAATTTATAACATTTTATTAGTTTAAATATTATAAATTCCCTTTTTAACTTATCATTATATAAGTTTTCAACTTAAAGTCGTCTTATTTTATATAAACAACGTTGTTTATATATATAAACCAAAATAAAAAATATCATTTTTGCTTCACTATGAATTTCCATCCAATTTTACTACATATAAATTTATTATCCTATATGTAAAAATATTTGATTTTCAATAAATTTAAATTTTCTATTATATTTCAACTTTAGAATAAAATATACATATTTATCTTTAAGACAAAGGTATATATTTTTAAATCTAAAATAATATATACATTTTTGCTTTTAAACTAAAACATACATATAAGAAATTCTATTAAATTAAATTTGTAATTTGATATAGATATGAAAATTCAAGTTACACTAGTTTAGAAAATTGTATACAATCATAAATCATTTATTAATGGAAATATTGTATATTAAAATACAATATTATTGAATATTATAAACTAATATTCATAACTCGGGATGTCCAAAATCCCGGGTCATTACAGTTAAGGCTGTGAAGAAACCTTAAAGTCTATTCTGAAAAGAGGTTTAGAAAAGGCTAGAAGTCAATGGGTGAATAAGCTCTTGGTAGCAGTATTGGCTTGCAAAACCATTACGAGTCTGCAACTTGCCATACTGCACTCACCCTTACTTATGGCTCCAAGGTCGTCATCCATGAAGAACTTCGAGTCCCGCTCATTGAGTGGTCGATTACAACCCTTACATCACAAAAAAATATAAACAAGGAATTGCAATCAAATTGCAATCACACTTGAAGAAATATGTAACGACTTATGAGCATGTAAAATGCATCCGAGAACCATCGGCAAAAACATGTACCCAAACGTGCACATGTATATTCAAAAAATTCGATTTCTTGAAATCGATAGAAATCGATTTTTCGCTTGGAGTTATTAACGAAAATGGATCAGACAGCTAAAGCTTGCTAGTCATGTAGAATCAGACACGGATGGGCACTGATGGAATGCAATCCCAGATTTATACTATTGGGAATCGACCAAGCGTCAAGACAATCAAAGAGGGATACGACAGTTTGGGAGGATGAAATTAAAGGATAATGACTATTTAGAGGATAAGATGGATTTCTTTGTGGAGGCTTTAAATTGCTTCAATTCAAAGCACGTCATGTATGCAACAAGACGTACTTTAAGGGGAAAATATCACCTGGCACCTTGGCCAGGCTACAAAACAAAGGTTGCAGAAGTTATAATTGAAAATAAGTGAGCGTAACGTCAAGAATTGGTCCACTTCAAGTTATAATGGCGATTATTCTAAGTCGGCCTAGATGAGTTGGGGTCGATGTGTGATGAATGATGGGTTGGTGCTTGGAGTGTGGTTCGGCTGTTCTCGGTCGGTTATTCTCGATCGGCTATATGCACTAGGTCGAGTCAGCAACAATAATTTGGTCGAAGTAGGTTAGCTATAACGAAAGACTACATTGGAGTCGATTTTGATGTGGTCGGTATCTTTAGAAGGTTTGGTTTGGATGGTTCGACCTTGGCGGGTTGGCCAAGGTGCATGAAGAAGAAGTGGTTCGGCCATAGCGGTCAATCAGGAAAATATGATCGGGATCCTTTCACTTCGTCTCAAACCATCACTTACCCCTAATCACTCACAAGAAAACTGGAGCTCGGCCAAAGTGGATCAGCGACCACAGTTCGTCCTTGGAGATTCGGCATATCTGGATCGACATGGGTGGTTTGGTAGACGTGGGTCGGCATTTCGGTCCACCTCTCCTCCAATTTGGACCGAGCTACCTTGGTCTTGGGACTGCATGGAGAGTCCACCCTACCTTCATCTATAAATAAAGAGGCAGGGGTACAGTTGAATGGACATTTTTTTTCGAACTCCAGGGAAACTCTGCCATTTTCTGTACTCGCTTATTTTATGTTCAAACTTGTATTCAAGTTGTTTGCCTACGAATTATATCTGTACTCAAGCGATTGGAAAATTAATGAACATCATATTTAAAGTGGACTAGGCAATTACGCCAAATCGCTACGAATCTGGTGTTTTCGTTTTTTGTTGTTCTTTTCGCAGTCAATTGCATTATTTCTCTGTTTAAATTTATTTTCTTCATTAATCTCTCTACATACTCTATTCTAGGGTGTTAGTGACCAATTTTTGTGCTAACAGAGCCCAATAGCATATGCGGTTTAAATTAATCAACATATGAGACAATTAATTAAGCCTATTTATGTAACGAGTTTCTTAGAAAAGTTGTGTCTTGGTTTGGATTTGGATTTGGGTTTGAATAATGAAGTATTCTACTATAATGACCCGTATTTTTGGGTCTTTGAACTTGAATATTTAATTTGTTTAAATATTTAGGTTTGAATTTGAATTATAATAAATCAATGTTTCAAATTAAGACTTGATTTTTGATAATGTATTTTTAATTTAATTTATAAGATTTTTCCCTAAATATTTTGTTTGAAAATAATCAAATTCCAGTTTGACGTATTTTGCGGTAATCGACTGTATTTTGAAATTTAATAGAATAAGTTAACCAACGTATTTTATTATAATTTGGTGATCATGTCGCATTATTATGCATGACCATATTTTTATTTTTGTCATCTGCAGCTCTTACACAAATGCGTTATTGTGTGATGGTGTACCGCAATCTAGCTAACTTTTTAAAACCAGATATTCGTACACACGCAACACCTTAAATCTTTTCATTATCTTTCCCTTGAACTCTTTGCACATGCTTTTGGTCCTAGCATTTAAAGAATGGTCCTTGCATTTACTTTTCATTCCATAGCATTTAAGAAAAAAAAATTATATACAGGAACATATTCACTTGGATATAGACTCAATATATTTTCACAGGCTAGGATGGTTGGACACATTAATTTGGTATACATTTTTATTTTTGGTTCTCTGCAAATGAACAAAGCATCCATTATTTTTATTTTTTTCAAAAAAATCAGTACACATGAAAACACAAAAATGTTGAATTTATGTGATTAAAATATTTTCCAAAGAAGACAAGAAAATAATTAATCGATTCAGTCAATCAATTAATTAGGCTATATATGAAAAGATAAAGGGGAAGGATATATGCGATATCATTTATAGAAGGAAAACTTATTAATTGCTAACCAATTAATTGTCAAAGAATTTGTTATATGAATAAAGAAAAGATTGCCGATGGAGATTAATTCAAGAAAGAAAAATTATGGAAACCAAGATCACCATTATCCATTTATATAGAAATTAAATCATGAATATTCGAAAAGGTTTTAAACATAATCTAGAAATTAATTTTCTTCATCTCCAAGCATCCTTCATTTTCATGTCTATTTAAATGAAGGAAGTTTATCTTCATATTTGTGTAAGCGTGCGAGAGAGCATCCACCATTATCCTCTTCTTCAGTAAACCCTAATTTCTACAGTCAATCAATAAGGGGTTTTGAGCGTAAGCAAGTCTTTGGATAAATTGATTATTCAATTGTAATTATAGGTTAGTCTATGCACTACTACCTATAATTTTGTAATCTCTCTCTCTTGTACTCTCTTTCTACAGTGAAATAAAGAATAGTTGTCGAGTCCGTGGATGTAGGCAATCTAGCCGAACCACATTAAATCTTTGTGTTCTCCGCTCTTCTATTTATCTTTGTTTGGTGATTGTTTTTCATTGAATATGTGGTTGATAATTAGTCGACAAGGTTGATCCTTCTTTTGATTGTTTTCGTGCACTAGCATTCCACTGCATTTTTGGAGTTAGTACAAATCAATTGAAATTTCCACACAACAGCTTGGTATCAGAGCCAGCTGTCTTGTTCTAGATTAGTTATCAACGGAAAATTATTTCGGTAATGGTATGAAAAATTATGGCTTCATCAAATTTGTTAGAAAAGAAGTTTTTGGGACATGGAAGGTGAAGACTAATGACAGTGTTCTTTAGCAACAACTTAATTCGTTTAAAGAAAGAGATAAAACCCAGAAGCACCTTGGAGGTAGATATATGCATCTGTCCCAGTTCAAGGGTCCTAGAAGGGGTGCTTGCTATTATTGTAAGAAGAAGGGACTTTTCATATGAGATTGTCCAGCTCTTAGAAAGAAGAGAGAGAAGTAGGAGAAAACTTTAGTTTTTCCAGCAGTTAGATTAGATGTAGATAGAAGTGATAGTAATACATCATTACTTTCAGCCAGTATTTCACCTTTAGAGCATACAAGTTGGGTGATTGATTCTAGAGCCTCTTGTCATATGACGCCAGATAGGATCTGTTTTGTCAGTCATAAGAAGATTGATGGCGGAGCAGTTCATTATGGGGAATGACACATCTTGTCATGTTGTGGGTGTTGGAAGTGTGAGGTTTAGGATGCATGATGGTGTTGTTAGGACTATCACGGATGTTAGACATGTTCCGATGTTGCGTAGAAGTTTGTTATCAGTTGGAGCTTTAAGTATACTTGGTATGAGGATAATAATAGACGGAGAGAATTTGAGAGTAGCAAAGGGTTCCTTAGTTGTGATGAAAGGGGTGAGAATTAATGATATTTATATGCTTCATGGAGAGACAGTCTTAGAAGAATCTGTAATTCCTATTGATTCTAATATTTCAGATTCTACTCAGTTATGGCATCTTCGTTTAGGTCATGTTGATGAGGAGAGTCTTGAAATATTAAAGAAGCTTGGATTGATTGGTGGTGTTTGTCAGTCGAAGCTTATCTCTTGTGCAGATTATTCTTTTGGCATGTCGTATTTGATGTTAGAAGACCTAGAGCTACAGAGTTTCTAGAGTATGTTTATTCTTATGTGCGGGAACCCACCCCAGTTGCATCTTTTGGTGGGGCCAGTTACTTCATCTTATTTGTGGATGATTTCTCACATAAGGTATGGGTCTATTTCTTAAAGGCCAAAGATGAAATATTTTTCCAATTTTGTAAGTGGAAGACCTTGGTAGAGAAGCAGTCAAGGAAGCGTTTGAAGATTCTTAAAGTTGGAAATAGTAGTGAATTTATGTCACAAGAATTCACTAACTATTGTGCGTCCGAGCATGTAATTAGATATTTTTCTATTTCTGTTGAGTCACATTGTTATGGAGTGGCAGAGAGCATGTGTGGGATATTTTGGGAGAGAGCTATGAGCTTAAGAACGACTGCTGGTCGAGAAGAAGGATTTTGGGCAGAAGCTATATCTATGGCAGTATTTCTCATCAACCGTACACCTTCTTTTTCCATAGATACGAAGATCCCAGAAGAGATATGGAAAAAAGAGCCTGTTAATTATTCATTCCTTAAAGTGTTTGGTTGTTCAACTTATTTAGAAGATGAGAGGCATGACAAGTTGAAGCCTAGGGAAAGCAAGCACATTTTGTTAGGCTATAGAGAAGGAGTGAAGATGTATATGTTGCGGTGTAAAACAACTAGGAGAATTGTGACTAGAAGGCAGGCGATATTTGATGAGAGGTCTTTGTTGAAGGTGGAGCCTCAATCAAGTGATGACATTACGAGGACAGAAAATTGCCAAACACATTTGAAGTCATCAAATTGTTTCCATATTCGTAGAGATAATTGTATTTTTGATGATACCACGGTTGATGATAAGATTACAGAGGTTCAGACTCTAGGTGGAGCTCACTTGCTGGAAAGGCCTTTTGGTTCAGTTGGCCCTATTTGTAAGCATATTTATAGTGACGATTCTTCATCTTACGCTTTGAATGTTGTGGAGCTTGTTGGTGAGTCTGCTGATGTTGACTTGGGAAAGTCTAGAAAAATTCTTATGGAGGAGATTGGAGTAGATAATATTGAGTATGTCCTCACTCAATTTGGAATGGAGAAGGTGAAGCGCGCTGTTAAATCTCCATTGGTCTCTCGAAGATTAGTATCTACATGTTTGTCTCCAACATCGGATTTGTTAAAGAATTTTGATACTTTCTCGTATGTATTATGTTTGCTGATGTGCATACTATCTTTCTTGTGCTTGGGAAAGATTTGAAAACTCTGTTTGGGCAATATTGCCCAAACTAGTTCACATTGAGCTTGTTGACGCAGACCCAACAATTTGTCGAGATGTGGTGATGCAGAGAGATTATTATATTTGAATCAAGGTGGGGTGTTGAATTTATGTGATTCAAATATTTTTCAAAGAAGACAAGAAAATAGTTAATTGATTCAGTCAATCAATTAATTAGACTATATATGGAAAGATAAAGAGTAAGGATATATGTGATATCTTTTAGAGAAGGGAAATTAATTAACTGCTAACCAATTAATTAGTCAAAGAATTTGTTATATGAATAAAGAAAAGATTGCCGATGAAGATTAATTCAAGAAAGGAAAATTATGGAAACCAAGATCACCATTATCCATTTATATAGAAATCAAATCATGAATATTCGAAAAGGTTTCAAACATAATCTAGAAATTAATTTTCTTCATCTCCAAGCATCCTTCATTTTCATGCCTATTTAAACGAAGGAAGTTTATCTTCATATTTGTGTAAGCGTGTGAGAGAGCATCCACCATTATCCTCTTCTTCAGTAAACCCTAATTTCTGTAGTCAATCAATTAGGGGTTTTGAGCGTAAGCAAGTCTTTGGATAAATTAATTATTCAATTATAATTATAGGTTAGTCTCCCCACCACTACCTATAATTTTGTAATCTCTTTCTCTTTTGTACTCTCCTTCTTCAGTGAAATAAAGAATAGTTGTTGGGTCCGTGGACGTAGGCAATCTAGCCGAACCACGTTAAATCTTTGTGTTCACCGCTCTTCTATTTCTCTTTGTTTGGTGATTATTTTTCATTGAATTTGTGGTTGACAATTAGTCAAGAAGGTAGATCCTTCTTTTGATTGTTTCCGCGCATTAGCATTCCGCTGCGTTTTTGAAGTTAGTGCAAATCAATTGAAATTTCCTCACAATAAAAAATATCCACTTTCATTTTTACACTTTTTTTCTTTCCATGAAACGCATGCACATTTATGAAAAGGGGATACACATTTTTCTCCTCTCTTCTCTGCATATTCAATGAACAGGCATGGAAATTGAAGAAGTTTGATGAAGGATGGATCGGTTGGAAGCAGGCACATGCATTTTTGATGAATAGGTCGAGAAGATGTACGTGTGCATGTCATTGCGATGTGGAAAAAAGGAATATAAAAAAAAAGTGAGCAGCAACTCACGGTGGCTGGGGAAGGCCGGAGCCAGAGGTTGAGTCGTACAGTGGTTCTGGCGACAGTGCAGGGAGGCGGAACTGGAATAACGTGGTGGTTGTCATTGATGTGTGCATGGATATGAAGAAGCGTGTGTACGCATGAATAGTGTGAAATATGGGATGGATGGGCGTTTGGAGTTTCTACTGGTCGGATTGGCATGTGTTCGGGTCTTGCATATTTAGGCGGTGCATAGGCCTATGGGGTGAGAGTAATATTAGTTGGAAATTTAATTTATGAAATAGTCAAGTATATTTTAGTTATTTATTTAGTTATATTAGTTTATAATTAAATTAGTTAATCAAACTTTGGAAATAAAATAAAGGGTTGGGAATGTTTGCGTGTGTTTCTTCTATGCATGTGTATAGTGTTTGGGGGTTGGTTTATGCGTGCATGAAGGGGAAAGTAGAAGAAGAGTGCAGGCATGAAGGAGGAGGATGCTTATGGGTTGGGCTTTTGTATGGTTTTGGTGACGTTTAAAAATAAGAAATTTAGTTAATTGATTAGTGAATTAAAAGTGTTAAATTTAAAGATGTTTAACATCCCCATACGAAATCCGTTTAATCTGAGGTCTTCGATTTAGATTCCTATTAAAAAATAGAACACATTAGTATAATTATTTGACACATTTGAAGAAGTATAAATTGTTGGTAAAATATTAGTGATTAAATCTAATTACATTTAATTGTGCTTAAATTATTTTACTTTATTGATGACATCAATTGAGCAGAATAAATTCCCGTTCTGCTATTTTTAATTTAATAGATTATTATAGACATTTATTTATCAAAATAAAATCACCGTTCTGCTATTATATTATATTTGGACATTTATTGATATGCCATTTTATTTCGATTTGATGTGCAATTGTCCACTTCAATTGTTGATAATAATTTGTTTGCTATTATTGTTTGTTTGGTTGTTTTAATTGTGCTCGGCTAGTTTGTGAGCATTAATTATTGCATATTGATTATTGCTTTTGCTTAACATTTTATAAGCAATTGCCATTTTACATGCATGGGTTGGGCAGACTATACTTAAATATGAATTGAGTATGAAAATCTTTTGAATAGAATCTCATAATTTGGCTATAAGATGTTCAATTATACTATTTGGTTAAGGAATTGATTATAGTAAAAAGATGTTTATTATAATTTTACAAAGGAATAGATATTTATCTCTTGAATGAAATGTTTTCAAAAGAGATATATAGATATTTTGGAAATACATATTTACAAAAGTGTTTTTCCATATTTTGATATAAATGATATTTTGGAAATAAAAATTAGTTTAAATGTTTTGATCAAAGAAGATTTTAAAAACCTACTATTTTGAGAACTTAGATCTCGGTAGTTTTAAAATGGATTTTGAAATTTTTTTGGAAAAATAAACAATATATGTTTTGAAAGTTTTTATGATTATTGGTGCAAAAATAATTTATCACTTCGGGGAACAAAATGATTTATTATGCTACTGATGATTCAGATAACCCATAATTAAAAGGTGGGCAAAAGGGGTTATTTTAACCTACATATAGTCCGCTCTTAGATAGAGAGATATACTTATTTATTGACTTTGTCAAGGTTGGGACCCAGTTGCCTTGTTATTAGGAGAACCCTCCTGATCTGGTTGCATATATTTTGATATGCTTTATAGTAGTATTTTGGGATTTTCAAATAAGTATTTCAAAAGTGATTTGTTCTAAGATCCCATAGTAAAGTATAGTTTGATATAGAGAATATATATTTTTCACAAAGGGATTTGAAATAAAACCAAAAATTTAGTTTCAAGAGATTATTTTTGAATAAGTATTTTCAAAAATATTATATTTTGGAAATAATAAGGTTAGTTAGATGTAAGAAATATAAATGTGATGATTAAGCCTAAGTGGGTAATTTAGGAATCACATATTTGTTTGTGGCCTCGTCGGCTCCTTGAGTCCTATTTGCGGTAGGAGAACTACATTGACTTGATCCTATATCTAATTGGGTATTCAATTAGATAAGGGTATGTAGGCAGTCACAAGTGGTAGTGATGCAACCCCGATAATAATATAACCCTTTCGTGTTTATCTATTTATTGATTGCTATTTGACTTGTGTTGTTGTATCTTTCTTGCTTAGTATTTTATTCTGCATTTGACATGTTTATCGAATTTGTAGGAATATGAAATTTTTGTCTTTCTCATCAGAGTTGTGTAGTAATAGATTTAATGTATATTGAGTCTTCTTTGTATTTAAGCACACCAGTAAAATAAATGATTAATTTGACAACTTGTATAATTGAAAGTTGTATCCTATACATTAAGTAACGTTGAATATTCATCACATAATATTATGTATTAAGTTGGTAGTTTTCATTTGCAGTTTTAGAATAGACAGGTTTTCGACAATTTTAACCGGTTCAAAAATCCGAGTTGTCGCATATTGTATCAGAGCTTAGGTTAGGCGCCTAGCGAAATTTCACTTAGGATTGGTAAATCAACCTATGAATTTTTAAAATGAAACTACCGTAGTTTCATAAATAATATGGACAAGATAAGGAACCGTACCTTCGACCGAGAATATGGGTGGTAATATTTTTGGTATTCTAAGTAGTGGAAAAGAGTCTTGAGTTCTGGTAATAAGACTCGTGTTCGATTCCTACCACGTGCTTCCCTATCCTATATAAATTTACCCGGGGGTATGGGGGCTTGGATCAGCGGATGACTTTACTATACCCTCCCCAGGAGTTTACCGGTCCGCCAGGTTCTTCTGGGTTTTCAAAAAAAAAAGTTTGGAATTCGAGCTAATTTGTTAAGATTGTGAAATTTGAGGAAATTATAAATATTGTACTTTATAAATCATTAAAATATATATACACACACACACACACACAATTTTAATATAAAACTATTTTTAATATAAACTATTTTTAATATACCAATTATTTTAATATAAACTATTTTATTTTATAAACTATTTTATTTTATATACTATTATTAAACTGTTTAAGTGGTTGAAGTTATGATTTCAAAGTTATGATTTTCCAAAGAATTATGATTTCAAAGTGTTTCGGGTTTCGAAAGTGTTGTAATTTTGAAAGTGCTATAATTTGGAAATAGATATATTTGAAATGGAAATGATATTATGGTTTTGAAATATAAACTATTTTGAAATGATCACGGTATTATAATGACGTTTGGTTGTTAATAGCGTATATTTCTACATAGTAGATAGTTCCACGGATCCTCAGAGGAGGTTATCCTAAACATCCTTTGAGTTACTTGTATCTCAGTTGATATTCCACCTGAGTTGGATTCATTGATATAAGAATGTTAATCATGACTCGAGTGCTTTGTGTTTTGCTTTACGCTTGGGTCAGACTGAGTGACACAACATTTGAGACTCACCTTTGGAGTTTGGAGCTTCGCTTGGATATCCAACTATCGACTCACTTTTCAGCTTTTCCAGTTGATTTGTTCAGAGATGTCGTCTGTTTGTATTTGAGACTTCATTGTATTTGAGATATTCAACTGTATTTTATTTAACTCTGATGTTTATATAGTAGCTTCATGAAATACTATTTATCTATTCTACTGCATTATTATTATATTACTCTAAGTCTATGATTTTGTGATTGATTTATTTACTGTATATGCTGAGTTTTACCAAATATAAATTAACAATATGATATTTTGAGTAATTCAAGTCCAGCATGTGCGGATGCAGATAGTTTTCGTTATATTTTTCCATCCTTGGATTTTTGGGACGATATTTTTTTGAAGGGAAAGAATGTAACGACCCGCATTTTTGAATCTTCAAATTTGAATATTTAATTTGTTTAAATATTCGAATTTGAATTTAAATTACAATAAAATATGCATTTCAAATTTTAGATCTTATTTTTGGTGATGTATTTTTAATTTAATTTATAGAATTTTTTTCTTAATTTTTAATTTGAAAAATAATTAAATTTCCGTTTGATGTATTTTGTGGTAAATGACGGTATTTTTTGAAATTTAATATAATAAGTTAATTAGTGTATTTTATTGTTGTTTTATAATCATATCACATTATTGTGCATCATCATATTTTTATTTCTGTCACAATCAACTTTTTAAAACCAAATATTTGTTTAGATGCAACACCTCAAATCTTTTCATTTTCTTTCCCTTGTACTCTTTGCACATGCTTTTATTGATCTTAGCATTTAATGAACGGTCCTTGCATTTATTTTTTATTTCTTAGCATTTAAGCAAAATAAGTTTATATATAGGAACATATTCACTTAGATACGGATTCGATATATGTTCACATGCTAGAAGGGTTGGACAAATTAATTTGGTACACATTTTTATTCTGATTCTCTGCAAATGAATAGGGCATTCATTATTTTTCTTTCTCTCAAAGAAATCAGCATGCGTGAAAACACAAAAATGTACACATTCATTTTTACACACTCTCTCTATGAGACACACTCACATTTATAAAAAGAAGATACACATTTTTCTTCTCTCTTCTCTGCATACTCAACGGACACACATGGAATGTGAAGAAGTTTGATGGAGGCTGGCTCGGTTGGAAGCAGGCGCATGCATTTTTGATGAATGGGGTGGGAATATATACGTGTGCATATCATTGCAGCGTAAAAAAAAGGAGTATGAAAAAAAAACCACGAGCAGCAGTTCACGGTGGCTGGGATGGCTGGAGTCAAAGGCCGAGTTGTGCGGTGGTTTTGGCGACGGTATGTTGTTGGAGTTTTTACGGGTCGGCTTGGCATGTTTTTGGGTCTTGCATAGTTGGGCCATGCATGGGCCTATGGGGTGAGAGTAATATTAGTTGGCAATTTAGTTTATGAAATAATTAAGTATATTTTGGTTATTTATTTAGTTATATTAGTTTATATCAAAATTAGTTAACAAAACTTTGGAAATAAAATAGAGGGTTGGGAATGTTCGTATGTGTTTCTTCTATTTGTGTGTATAGTGTATGGGAGTTGGTTTATACAGGCATGAATGGGAATGTAGTAGGAGCACGCAGGCATGGAGGAGGTTGCTTATGGGTTGGGCTTTTGCATGGCTTTGGCATGGTTTCAAAATAAGAAATTTAGTTAATTTGATTAGTAAATTAAAGAGTGTTAAATTTAAAAACGTTTAACCCCCTATATTATATGAAGTCCGTTTAACCTACGGTCTGCGACATTAGATTCGTATTAAAAAGTGAAACACATTAAAATAATTATTTGACACATTTTAAGAAGTATAAAATATTAGTATAGTATTAGTGATTAAATTTAATCACTTTTGATTGTGCTTGAACTATTTTACTTTATTGATGACGTCCATTGAGCAGAATAAATCCTCGTTCTGCTATTTTAAATTTAATAGATTATTATGGACATTTGTTTAGTAGAATAAAACACTGCTATGTTACTATATTTTATTTGGTCATTTATTAATATGCTAGTTTATTTCGATTTGATGTGTTGTTGTCCACTTAAATTTATTGATAATAATTTGTTTGTTATTATTGTTTGATTGGTCGTTTGAGTTGTGTTTGGTCAATTTATGTGCATTAATTATTACATATTGATTGTTGTTTTTGGTCAGTTTATGTGCATTAATTATTACATATTTATTTTTGTTTTTGCTCAACCAGTTTATGAGCAATTACCTTTTTACTTGCATAGGTTGGGTAGACTATAATTACATATGAATTGCATACGAAAATCTTGTGAATAGATACTCACAATTTGGCTATAAAATGTTCGATTATATTATCTGGTTAAGGAATTGATTATACTAAAAAGGTGTTTATCATAATTTAAAATGGAAAAGATATTTATCATTTGAATGAAATGTTTTCCAAAGAGATATATAGATATTTACGAAATATATATTTATAAAAGTGTTTTCCCATATTTTGATATAGAAGATATTTTGGGAGTAAAAGTTAGTTTAAATGTTTTGATCAAAGAAGATATAAAAAGCTATTATTTTGAGAACTTAAATCCTAGTGGTTCTAAAACATCTTTCGAAAATTTTTAGGGAAATAAAAATTTATGTTTTGGAAGTTTTTGTGATCATTAGAGAAAAACGATTTATCACAAAAATGATTTATTATGTTACCAATGATTCGGATAACCCGTAACTAAAAAGTGGCAAAGAGGAATTATATCAACATACAGTATAGTCCGATCTTAGATAGAGGGATATACTTATTTATTGATTTTGTGAAGGCTAGGACCACTTGCCTTGTTATTGGAAGAAACCTCCCGATCCGATTGTCTGAATTTTGATCTGCTTTTATTATAGTATTTTGGGATTTTCAAATAAATATTTCAAGGGCGATTTGTTTTAAGATCCCAAAGTAAAGTATAGTTTAATACAAAGGATATACATATGTTTCAGAAAGGATTTGAAATAAAATTGAGAATTTAGTTCAAAGGGATTATTTTCGAATAAGTATTTTCAAGGAGATTATATTTTGAAAATAATAAAGCTAATTAGATTTAAGAAATCTAAATATGAAAATTAAGCCTAAGTAGGTAATTTGGGTATTGCATATTTATTTATTGTATTGTAGGCTCTATGAGTCCTATTTGTGGTAGGAGAACTATATTATCCAATTGGATTTCCAGTTAGATAAGTGTACGTAGGCAGTTGCAAGTGGTAGTGATGTAGCCCCAATAATAATATAACCCTTTCTTGGTTATCTTTATATTGGTTGCTATTTGACTTGTGTTGTTGTATCTTTCCTGTTTACTATTTTATTCCGCATTTGACATGTTTATTGAGTTTGAAGGAATAAGATATTGCTGTCTTTTCAGTAGATTTATTGTATATCGAGTCTTCTTTGTATTTAAGCACACTAGAATAAATAATTACTCTGATAACTTGTATGATCGAAAGTTGTATCCTATATATTTATTAATGTTGATAATTATCAAATAATATTATGTACTAAGTTGGTAGTTTTCATTTGTAGATTTAGAACATATGGGTTTTCGGCGATATTGACCGATCCGAAAATCTGGGTCATTACACGTGGTATCAAAGCTTAGGTTAGATGCCTAAGTAAAATTTCTCCTAGAGTTAGCAAATCAACCTATGAATTTTTAAAATGAAACTACCTTAATTTGATAAATAATATGGATATGATAAGAAACTGTACATCCGGCCAAGGTAATGGTGGTAATATTTTTGGTGTTCTTAGCTTTTACTTATCGTTTGAAATTTTCATTATATTTTTCCGTCCTTAGAATTTCGAGAACGAAATTTTTTTAACGAGCGTAAGAATGTAACGTCCCATATTTTTGGGTCTTCGAATTTGAATATTTAATTTGTTTAAATATTCAAATTTGAATTTAAGTTATAATAAAATCTATGTTTCAAATTAAGACTTGATTTTTGATGACGTTTTTTTAGTTTAATTTATAGGGTTTTTCCATAAATTTTAATTGGAAAATAACTAAATTTCTGTTTAACGTATTTTGCGGTAAATGTTGGTATTTTGAAAATTTAACAAAATAAGTTAATCAGTGTACTTTATTATTATTTTTTTGATCATGTCGAACATTATCGTGCGGCGGTGTACCGCAATCTAACTTTTTAAAACCAAGTATTTGTACACACACAACACCTCAAATCTTTTCAATTATCTTTCCCTTTTACTCTTTGGACTTGCTTTTGGTCTTAGCATTTAATGAATGGTCCATGCATTTACTTTTCATTCGTTGGCATTTAAGCAAAGTAAGTTTATATATACGAACACATTCACTTAGATACAGATTCAATATATACTCAGGCTAGAAGGGTTGGACATATTAATTTGATACACATTTTTATTTTTGGTTCTCTGCAAAACAGAGCGTTAATTATTTTTCACTCTCAAAGAAATTAGCATGCATGAAAACACAATATGTACAAATTCATTTTTATACTTTTTCTCTCTCCATGAAACACATGCACATTTATGAAAAGGAGATGCACAATTTTCTCCTCTCTTCTCTTCATATTCAATGGACACACATGGAACGTGTAGAAGTTTGATGGAGGCGGGCTCGGCTGGAAGCAGCCGCATGCATTTTTGATGAATGGGGTGGGAAGATGAATGTTTGCTTGCCATGGCAGTGTAGAAAAAAGAAATATAGAGAACAAGAAAAAAAGAAAACCATAAGAGGCAGCTCACGGTGGCTGGGGAAGGCCGGAGTCGGAGGCCGGGCTATGTGGTGGTTCTGGCGACGGTGCAAGGAGACGGAACTGGAAGAGCGTGTTGGTTGTGGTCGATGTGTGCATGGTCGTGTAGAAGCATGTGCAGGTATGAGTAGTATGGAGGAAATGGATGGGCTGTTGGAGTTTTTGGGGGTCGGGTTAGCATATGTCCGGGTCTTGCAGAGTTGGGCAGTGCGTGGGCCAGTTTATAGGCATTAGGTTCGTACTGAACACGTTAATATAATTATTCGTGATTAAATTTAATTACATTTAATAGTGCTTAAATTATTTTACTTCATTGATAACATCTATTGAGCATAATAAACCCCGGTTGTACTATTTTAAATTTAATAGATTATTATAGATATTTGTTTAGTAGAATAAAACACTGTTCTACTATTATATTATATTTCGACATTTATTGATATGCCGGTTTATTTAAATTTGATGTGTCATTGTCCATTTACAATTGTTGAAAATAATTTGTTTGTTATATTGTTTGTTTGAATTATGCTCGACCAGTTTATGAACATTAATTTTTGCATATTGATTATTTCTTTTGCTCAACCAGTTTATAGGCAATTACCTTCTACATGCGTGGATTGGGTAGACTATAATTGCATATGAATATCTTGTGAATAGAATTTCACAATTTGGCTATAAGAGGTTCAATTATATTATTTTGGTTATGGAACTGATTATAGTAAACAGATTTTTATTATAATTTTAAAAAGGAAAAGATATTTATCTTTTGAATTGAAATGTTTTTCAAAGAGATATATAGATATTTTGGAAATAAATATTTATAAAATTAATTTCCCATATTTTGATATAAAATATATTTTGGGAATAAAAGTTGGTTTAAATGTTTCGATCAAAGAAGATTTAAAAAGCTATTATTTCGAGAACTTAAATCCTTGTGGTTTTAAAACAACTTTAGAAAGGTTTTGGGAAAATAAACAATATATGTTAGTTTAACTTGAATTTCAAAAATTAACTATGATTTTGGCAATTTAATTATTGAATTTAATTTATTGAAGTGGGATAAAAGTTTGAATCTTCAGTTTTAAGCTGATTAAAAATATTTCAAAGGCTTAGAAAATTTATATTGATGATACAGAAGATAATAGAAGCTTTAGAATTGAATTTGGAAACGTTTTGTTCATTTTTGAAATTTTATTATTTAAATCGATAATTAAAAATAGCCTTCCGAGAAACAGTCTTGGAAGTCGACGAAACCAGTTCCATTGGATCCGTAATAGTGTATTATTATCGAATTTCAATTTTCGTTGCATTCGGAGTTGTCGTTTGGCGGTACGATTGGCAAATGCGCTGAAAATTATGTCGAAATTTAATTTAATAACTGGTTCAAAAAGTTATCTTCTCTATACGATCGAATTAGGACTCGGAACTTTTTTCATTATATTCGAAATAGGGGTATAACATTATAAACGCCTAGCGGCACGCCTTGATAAGAGGTCAAGTTTTAAGTTGCATTTATCGGTACGGTTTGAATTTGAAATTTAAATTGGATATTTATACTAGTCAACTGCAATTGAAATTATCCCACATCAATCCTTTACCAGTTCTTTCCAAAGCTCCGTCGCATGCCATATTCTTTTCAACACATCACGTCTCCTCCCTCTTTATTTTCAGCCGAAGCCTCTTCCTCAGAAAAAAAAATTAAAAATAAGATGAAAGAGCCGAGCTTGTTTAAAACAATTAATCCCTCTTCTTCCCAGGAGCAATTCACAAAAAAACCAAATTGATTCGATTTATTTTCAACTCGAAGTCGACTTGTTTAAATCCTCAAATTGAAATCAAATTCGTTCGATTTGGGATAACTCGCGGCACGATATTGAAGATCGAGCGAGGAGGTTTAGGGCATCGCATCGTGGGAATTCGCGATTGAAGGAAATTGATGCACGGCTGCAGTAGCTCGCGCATGCATTCGCGATGGTGATGCTCGTGATTGAAGTCAAAGGGATCGCGATCTCGTCCAGCTAAACGGCGAATTGTGCGCAAGTGGTCGGCAGGGCTGTGGCGCTTCTCGAGTGATTGTGGCCGTGAGTGATGTCGTGGTTTGGGGCGACATCGGAGCGCATGGCAAAGGCAAGTGTGATGGTCGAGGCAGCTGTTTGAATTACGGGTTTTGGGCATCTCGTGGTCGACCTGGGCAGTAAGGTATAGCTTATTTCGCTTCTAAATTCATATTTGTTTTTACCAACTTAGATTAAAAAAAAGAAAAAAGAAGAAGAGGATAAAATGTATATAAACAGTTTAAAACAGCAAAGGAAAATATTATTATAGTAGGATGTATACAAGATTTAAAACAGTAAGGTATAAATCATTTTGTTTTAATAAAAAAATATATACATATTCATATTTCAATCTACTAATTCTTTTAAAATAACATGGTTGGTGATAAATTTGTTCATTTAACCTATTTAATCATTTTTACCACTGAAATAATTTATTAAAGGAAATTTGATTTTTAAATTAACTAATTAATTAATTAAGTCATTAGTTTGAAATTAAAATTCATTGAGTTATTGTTTAGTGAATTCAAATATTAATAAATTTATATAATGTTTATACAAGGTCTAGGATTGTGAAGAAAACAATCTGGAATGAAAATGGATTGCATGCAAAGCAAAGGTGAGATCTTCTCACTCAATCAAATATATTTTTTGATTTAAATTTTGAATAGTTAGATTCAAAATTGGTTGACTGTGTGCTTGGATGATTGATTTATTATTCATTATATTAGTTTAGACCTTATACGCCACATAATAGCAGATGATATTATATTTAAATCCATATACCGCGATATTCCACCTCGAAGTGGAATTGGTATTATATATATTTGGAGTTGTTGTTCCCGTATTATATAGTGGATGAGACCCTATGCGCCACATAATAGTTGGTGATATTATATAAATCCCATACACCGCGATATTCCACCTCGAAGTGGAACTGGTATTTAATTGTTGTGCTAACGTCTGTAGATGTAGGGAAAACAGGTTGGAGCGATCCAACTGGATTCCTCAAACATTTGATTTTGTTTCATATGTTGTGTGTTTATTTATTTATAATCTATGTGTGATGATATTGTGATTTAAATCGTTGAGGGCTATAATTTAGCTGAATATATTTTGGTATCGTAGGATACCGAAAATAAATAAAAATTTGATTTTTGAAATTTAGTAGAAAATTTATAGTAAATTAATTTTAGAAAATTGAATAAATTTAAAAGAAGGAATTTGTTTCAAAAGATAATAAATTTGGTGTTGAAATAAATTTAGAAATCAATTTTGGAAATTGATTTGGTATTTGTAAATAAATTTGGAAATCAATTTAGAATTTAATTCGGTGCTGAAAATGAATATTTAGAAATCGATTTGAAAATCGTATATCAATGGATATTTAGAAGTTTAAATTCACAATGGGAATTATAAAGGAAAGAGAAATTTGTTTTAGAAATAAACATTTGGTTATTTTTAAAAGTATGAAAGGAATTTACGAATTCGGAATGTGAATTTAAAATAAATCAAGAAAGATTTATTAATTGATTTGAATGAACCATATTGAAATGAAAAATGTATTTTCCCTGGAAAGCTGAGTATGATTTCGAAGTAGCCAATAAATATAAACTGAAATTTTTTAAGGATGGCTTTAGAAAGGATACTTTGGATAAAATATTTTCTTAACTGGTTTCAAATCTTTAAAGTATGGATTTATTTAATTACTTATAAAAGGGATTATTTTAAAGATTAAAATTGATATTTGTTTAGGAAACAATTATTTAAATAGTTATACCTTATCTTCTAATTTTATTTTAAAAATTAGTATAATGTTTTCATAACCAATATTTTAAGTAAGTATTTAAGATGGTTTTATTTTAAATGTTCCAAGAATATTTTGGATAAGTGATTTGAATTATTTTAACTCGGCAGATTTCCAGTGGAAATGAATAAATATTTGGAAATGTATTCCGCGTAAGGAAAAGTGATTTGAAATTTGTTTTCAAAGTACTGAAATATGGAAAGTAATTTGAAATCTGTTTTCAAATGGTTGAAGTGTGAAATATATCTTGCGGAAATATTTTGAAAATAAATAATTTGGGAAATTTATTTAAATCCGACAAATTGTTGTGGATGTTGATTTATAGTTAAATAACCAACTATCAATATTGGCCTTTTAACGGCATTTGAATTTCGATGCGACCGGGGGTCAGATTCCAAGTGGACATCCGAAAACCACATCGAACCTTTGTGATTGTGATAGATCTTTTGTTTGAAAGATCAAAGTAAAAATTGTTGTAATTTATCGAAATCTGAATGTAACGCTTATTTTTAAAAATAAGCGCTCGTTATTCGGATTAGCCGGGAGAGGACTTTGTGTCATAAAACCCATTCCGGATAATGATATGATGAAATGGGATTGCATTTGAAGACGGTGTTGAAGACCAGGTATTTTCGAAAGCGAAAGGATTACCTGTCGAATGTCTCTACACCGGGTTGCTCCGGTATAGAGATTTTATCACCTTTGTAATGGGATTTCGGACGTGATTAGTGAATATTCAGATTTGCAAGGGCTTCTTTGAAGTGCCTTCGGTTCCGTTCGATACCGGACCGGACTTGTATGGATGTGTGCCTGACGTTACACTTTGAGATGTAAAGATGGTTTCTATCAAATACATTTCTGTTCGTGGCGGAGAATTCATTCTCTTAGCTTAACACCCTTCTCTGAAACGTATGAGCTCAGAGGTTATGTAGTTGATGGTTACTAGTGATACATTCCCAATTTGGTAATGTGGCATACGAAGTGCTGCTGATCATTTGTTGGTCAAAGCATGACTTTGTGAAAAGTGTAGCTTTGTGAACGAGACTTCGTCGGACCTCACAACCTGGAAATGATCAAAACAGGAAATATGCGGCAAGGTTATGAGGGTTGTGCCCTTTAGGGTATGTCATTTCCTTCTGGAAAAGGGTGGTATCATGGTATGGAGTCCAGATACTTAACCTATGTGGTTGCTGCAAATCTATTACTCTTGTGCTTGTTGCTTTGTGGTTGAGGATCCTCGGATAAAGGTCGCAAATGACCAGGGGATGGCATACTCGAGTAGTAGTTACCTTGTTACAGAGGTGACCCAGCCTTGTGTTGGTAGAGATCCGGGTAGGTTCTTTGGGCGTCCCTCCAGAGGTGTACCCATGTGGCAGTAGGAAGTTCCTTAGACTGACCATTTGTTGGAAATCCAAAGAAACAATACGCGTCCTGTATGGTTTTAGTTGTATAACCTTCCATGGAATGTGGCGGTAACCTGCTATTGAACATGGTAGCTATAGTAGGCATACAATAATGGTATGCCGGCTAAGATTAATATTATACTTTCGAAATGTTTTCTGCACTATGCACTAATGATAATATTAAAAAGAATTTGCGTATCAAGCATGTTTGACTATCATAAGGAGAAATCTCCTCCAATTCTGCGTTTGCATTGTGTGTGTGGCAGGAGGCCTTATGGTAGTTTCATTTTCCAAAAGCATAGAGGATTTCTTTTTCTTTTCTTTGTGAAAATAACTGTTTTTAAGATCTCACACTAGTCTCATGACTGACCTGAAGTTTATTGTTCCCTTTCTAACTCTGGGTGCCCACAATTTTCCACACGGGCAGCCTAGAGTCAGGTTATCAGTTATTTGAGAGCAAAGTCAAGAAGTTGCTATGGAGATCTGGAGGCAAGCTGAATGGCGAGGCGTACCACTTATACTATGTAGTGTCCATTGCGTCTGGGTTAATGCAAGTCAAATTTTATTGTACACAAGTTACTATAACTGTCAGTTTTTGCACTATATCGCTGTACAATCTGATAATGTAATGTGATGTAATGTAATAACTGATATAGTTCTTTGTTTTAAAGATATTCATTTATCTATTATATTTGTTCCACTACGATATGTGAGATTCTGTTATTGGGTTCTTTTCTTCTTCTTCTACCTCTTTCTTGTTTAACCCAAAGACTCGTACATTTGTTCCACTTTGGGCTGAATTGTTGTGTAATTTTGCCAGCTCAAAAGGGATGCGGGCCTTTACAGTGGTATCAGAGCATTTGGTTAAGCGGCAACCTTGGATCTGTTGGGTGTTACTCATTTGAGATAGAGTCAGTAGTACTCTAGAATGAGTTTGAGTGTAATAATAGATATGAGCGCGTATTTGTTAGTGAATATAAAATTGTTTTATATTGTGATGATTGGTTTGATGAGTGGTATATGAATTCTGGTCGGTATAGTCCATACAACTCTATCGATAAGGATCTCTAAATACTCGTACAGAACAATTCGACAAGATATTGTTTGAAAATCGGGTAAATGAAATAGTTTTACTCAAAAATATTTTCGTATATAAAGGGAATAATCTTTGTAAATTATTATAGTATATGGTTGCTTGATTTTTATGAAGTGTTAATATTATTATCATTTGAATAGGAAATTGAAATCGTAACTCCAAAATTAAGAAATGAATTCACATACAAATGGAATTTGAGAATATAAATTGTAAATGTGGATTGTAATTTGAAACGGAATTCCAGAGAAGTATTGAAAATGTTTTGAAAAGAATTTGAGAATTTTGGAGATTTGGAAAGTTTAAATCCCTTTTGATTTTGAAGATGATTTTCAAAGGTTTGGAAAGTGTTTTGAAGGGATGAAAGCTTTAAACTCTTTTAGGTCGTTGAAAAATAATTTCGATGATGATCGCGACATCATCGGTGTTCATTTTCGAGTTTCCAAGAGAGGAATTGCTGCCAAATTATTTTAGATGGAAGTTGTTTGAAAACTGGGTTGGTTTTAGAAATTTAAAGGGATAATTTGAATTGATTTCAATAATGGTTTTGGAAAAGGTGGAAAGACTCTGGAATCTTATTTAAAGTAATTATGGAAAAATAAATAAGTTAGAAAATTTAGAAAAATTCAAATTTAAGCTAAAATTAACTTGAGTTAATTTGAATAAAGGTAAATTAGTCTAATAGGCTAAATGATTGGAATACAATTTATTAAGGTGGAAAATAAAATTGAGAATGAATAAATAAATTTGCAATTGGAAATAAATGAGTGGGAAATTAAATGTTGAAATTCATTTCGAATTTGTAAGTAAATAGAACTAGAATTGGAATTGAATTTGATTTGTGATAAACAAAGTGAAGTACTAAACTAAATTAGTAAGTGAAACTAATTGATGAATGGCCATATGGATAAGGTTTAAAATGAATTGAATCTAATATTTATAGATGAAAGTAAGTTGAATTCATATAGAATTGGAAATCCAGTTTAATATAAGTGGTTATAAATCAAAACAGTGAACTGAAAATAAATTTTGGAAATGAACAAAAGAACAAAACTGGAATTGAAATAAAATGAAGTTGTAAAATTAGTTCGAAGTGAACTGAAGATAATAAAGGTGGAAATAAAAAAAATGGATTGAGATAAAATGAGTTGGAATTTGTAACGAATTAGTAAATTAAACTGATTTAAAATAGTGATATGAATCAGTTGGGAATGAAAGATGATTGATAAAATTCAATATTCAGAAGTTAAACCGAATCCAAATAAATTGAAATTGTAAATTTAACTCAAATAAAATTAGAAATGTAAGGTTGAATGAAAATGGATATATAACTTCAATAGTGAAGTAAAAATGGTATAAGAAGTATATATTGAAATTCCGTAAAGGAATGTGCAAAAATGATATTTAAATGTTGTAATTGGATATTATGGCCAGCAGGATCTACATGTGTATTAAAGGAAATGGAATTGGGATTTTGATTTCGAAGATAAATTTGAATTGCTTGACAAAAGGTATGTATTTAAATTTCTATATGAAATTTGGTGATTTTCTTGACTAGCCACTTGGCCTTTTGTTTTCTTTTTGAATCTAGGGGCCTATGGTGCCATTTTCTAGTCGTACCGAGCTAGCCGCGCAAAGGAGACGTTGGCGAAATTTTTCGAATATTTAGGGAGTTAGAAAAATTTTGAGAAATTTTTTAAAATTTAAAATTTGAATTTAAATTCGAATGGTTATGAAAAAAAATATTTTTTGGAGTTTATGGTTGAGGTTGGAAAGTTAGTTGAAGTAATAATGGGTCTTTAATAAAAAGATTGATTTTGACAAGTTGTCAAAACTATTTATTCTGGGTACATAGTAACGGGTTAAGGTCCATTCTTCTTAACAAGTAATTTCGGGACGAAATTCTTTTAAGGGGGGAAGGATGTGACAACCCAGGATTTTGAACATTTGAAATCGAAATATTTAATTGATTTTATATATTTGAAAGTTAGTTTCACTTGAATTTCAAAAATTAACTATGATTTTGGCAATTTAATTATTGAATTTAATTTATTGAAGTTGGATAAAAATTTGAATCTTCAGTTTTAAGCTGATTAGAAATATTTCAAAGGCTTAGAAAATTTCTGTTGATGATACTGAAGATAATAGAAGCTTCAGAATTGAATATGGAAACGTTTATCCATTTTTGAAATTTTATTGTTTAAATCGATAACTAAAAATAGCCTTCCGAGGCACAGTCTCGGAATTCGACTAAACCAGTTCCATTGGATCCGTAATAGTGTATTATTATCGGATTTCGACTTTCGTAACATTCGGAGTTGTCGTTTGGCAGTACGATAGGAAAACGCGCTGAAAATTATATCGAAATTTAAGTTAATAACTGGTTCAAAAAGCTATTTTCTCCGTACGATCGAATTAGGATTCGGAACTTTTTCCATTGTGTTCGGAATAGGGGTATAACATTATAAACGCCTAGCGGCACGTCTCGATAGGAGGTCAAGTTTTAGGTTGCATTTATCGGCACGGTTTGAATTTGAAATTTAAATTGGACATTTATACTAGTCAACTGCAGTTGAAATTATTTCACATCAATCCTTTACCAGTCCTTTCCAAAGCTCTGTCTCATGCCATATTCTTTTCAACACATCACGTCTCCTCCCTCTTTGTCTTCAGCCGAAGCCTCTTCCTCAGAAAAAAAAACTAAAAATAAGATGAAAGAGCCGAGCTTGTTTAAAACAATTAATCCCTCTTCTTTCTAGGAGCAATTCACGGAAAAAACAAAATTGATTCGATTTATTTTCAACTCGAAGTCGACTTGTTTAAATCCTCAAATTGAAATCAAAATTGTTCAATTTGGGATAACGCACAACACGATATTGAAGATCGAGCGAGGAGGTTTAGGGCATCATATCGGTGCGGCAACGATGTTGGCATCACATCATGGGAATTCGCGATTGAAGGAAATCGATGCGCGGCTACAGAAGCTCGCGCAGGCATTCGCGATGGTGATGCTCGCGATTGAAGTCAAGGGGATCGCGATCTCATCCAGCTAAATGGCGAATTGTGCGCAAGTGGCCGGCAAGGCTGTGGCGCTTTTCGAGTGATTGTGGCCGTGAGCGATGTCGTGGTTTGGGGCGACATCAGAGCGCATGGCAAAGGCAAGTGTGATGGTCGAGGCAGCTGTTTGAATTAGGGGTTTTGGGCATCTCATGGTCGACCTAGGCAGTAAGGTATAGCTTATTTCGCTTCTAAATTCATATATTTTTTTACCAACTTAGATTTTAAAAAAAGAAGAAGAAGAGGATAAAATGTATATATACAGTTTAAAACAGCAAAGGAAAATATTATTACAGAAGGATGTATACAAGATTTAAAACAGTAAGGTATAAATCATTTTGTTTTAATAAAAATAATATACATATTCATATTTCAATCTACTAATTCTTTTAAAATAACATGGTTGGTGATAAATTTGTTCATTTAACCTATTTAATCATTTTTACCACTGAAATAATTTATTAAAAGAAATTTGATTTTTAAATTAATTAATTAAGTCATTAGTTTGAAATTAAAATTCATTAAGTTATTGTTTAGTGAATTTAAATATTAATAAATTTATATAATATTTATACAAGGTCTAGGATTGTTAAGAAAACAATCTAGAATGAAAATGGATTGCATGCAAAGCAAATGTGAGATCTTCTCACTCAATCAAATAATTTTCTGGTTTAAATTTTGAATAGTTAGATTCATAATTGGGTGACTTTGTGCTTGGATGATTGATTTATTATTCGTTGTATTAGTTTAGACCCTATACGCCGCATAATAGCGGATGATATTATATTTAAACCCATATACCGCGATATTCCACCTCGAAGTGGAATTGGTATTATATATGTATTTGGAGTTGTTGATTTCCTGCATTATATAGCGGATGAGACCCTATGCGCCGTATAATAGCGGATGACATTATATAATTCCCATATATCGCGATATTCAACCTCGAAGTGGAATTGATATTTAATTGTTGTGCTAACGTCAGTGGATGCAGGGAAAACAGGTTGGAGCGATCCAACTGGATTTCTCAAACATTTGATTTTGTTTAATATGTTGTGTGTTTATTTATTTATAATCTATGTGTGATTATATTGTGATTTAAATCATTGAGGGCTATAATTTAGCTAAATATATTTTTGGTATAGTAGGATACCAGAAATAAATAAAAATTTGATTTTTGAAATTTAGTAGAAAATTTTTAGTAAATTAATTTTAGAAAATTGAATAAATTTAAAAGAAGGACTTTGTTTCAAAAGATAATAAATTTGGTGCTGAAATCAATTTAGAAATCAATTTTGGAAATTGATTTGGTATTTGTAAATAAATTTGGAAATCAATTTAGAATTTAATTCGGTGCTGAAAATGAATATTTAGAAATCGATTTGAAAATCGTATATCAATGGATATTTAGAAGTTTAAATTCACAATGGGAATTTATAAAGGAAAGGGAAATTTGTTTTAAAAATAAACATTTGGTAATTTTTAAAAGTATGAAAGGAATTTACAAATTTGGAACGTAAATTTAAATAAATCAAGGAAGATTTATTAATTGATTTGAATGAACCATTTTGAAACGTAAAATGTATTTACCCTGGAAAGCTGAGTAAGATTTCGAAGTAACCTATATATATAAACTGAAAATTTTTAAGGATGGTTTTAGAAAGGATACTTTGGATAAATTATTTTCTTAACTGGTTTCAAATCTTTAAAGTATGGATTTATTTAATTACTTATAAAAGGGATTATTTTAAAGATTAAAATTGATATTAGTTTAGGAAACGATTATTTAAATAGTTATACCTTATCTACTAATTTTATTTTAAAAATTAGTTGGGACTTAAAATCTTATGTGTGATAATTAGTATGATGTTTTCATAACCAATATTTTAAGTAAATATTTAAGATGGTTTTATTTTAAATGTTCCAAGAATATTTTGGATAAGTGATTTGAATTATTTTAACTCGGCAGATTTCCAGTGGAAATGAATAAATATTTGGAAATGTATTCCGCATAACGAAAAGTGATTTGAAATTTGTTTTCAAAGTATTGAAATGTGGAAAGTAATTTGAAATCTGTTTTCAAATGGTTGAAGTGTGAAATATATCTTGCGGAAATATTTTGAAAATAAATAATTTGGGAAATTTATTTAAATCCGAAAAATTGTTGTGGATGTTGATTGATAGGGAAATAACCGACTATCAATATTGGCCTTTTAATGGCATTTTAATTTCGATGCGACCGGGGGTCGAATTCCAAGTGGACATCCGAAAACCACATCGAACCTTTGTGATTGTGATGGATCTTTTGTTTAAAAGATCAATGTGAAAATTGTTGTAATTTGTTGAAATCTGAATGTAAAACTTATTTTTAAAAATAAGCGCTCGTTATTCGGATTAGCTGGGAGAGGAATTTGTGACATAAAACCCATTCCGAATAACGATACGACGAAATGGGATTGCATTTGAAGACGGTGTTGAAGACCGGGTATCTTCGAAAGCGAAAGGATTACCTGTCGAATGTCTCTACACCGGGTTGCTCCGGTATAGAGATTTTATCACCTTTGTGATGGGGATTCTGGACGTGATTAGTGAATATTCGGATTTGCAAGGGCTTCTTTGAAGTGCCTTCGGTTCCGTTCGATCCCGGACCGGACTTGTATGGATGTGTGTCTGACGTTGCACTTTGAGATGTAAAGCTGGTTTCTATCAAATATTTCTGTTGGTGGCGGAGAATTTATTCTCTTAGCTTAACACCCTTCTCTGAGACGTACGAGCTCATAGGTTATGAAGTTGATAGTTACTAGTGATACATTCCCAATTTGGTAATATGGCATATGAAGTGCTGCTGATCATTTGTTGATCAAAGCATGACTTTGTGAAAAGTGTAGCTTTGTGAACGAGACTTCATCGGACCTCACACCTTGAAAATGAGCAAAACAGGAAAATGCGGCAAGGTTATGAGGGTCGCGCCCTTTAGGGTATGTCATTTCCTTCTGGAAAAGGGTGGTATCATGGTATGGAGTCCAGATACTTAACCTATATGGTTGCTGCAAATCTATTACTCTTGTGCTCGTTTCTTTGTGGATGAGGATCCTCGGATAAAGGTCGCAAATGACCAGGGGATGGCATACTCGAGTAGTAGTTACCTAGTTAAAGAGGTAACCCGGCCTTGTGTTGGCAGAGATCCGAGTAGGTTCTCGGGACATCCCTCCATAGATGTACCCATGTGGCAGTAGGAAGTTCCTTAGCCTAAGCATTTATTGGAAATTCAAAGAAACAATACGCGCCCTGTACGGTTTTAGTTGTATAACTTGCCATGGAATGTGGCGGTAACTTGCTATTGAACATGGTTAGCTATAGTAGACATACAGTAATGGTTATATGCTGGCTAAGATTAATATTATACTTTCGAAATGTTTTCTGCACTATGCACTAATGATAATATTAAAAAGAATTTGTGTATCAAGCATGTTTGACTATCATAAGGAGAAATCTCCTCCAATTCTGCGTTTGCATTGTATGTGTGGCGGGAGGCCTTATGGTAGTTTCATTTTCCAAAAGCGTAGCGGATTTCTTTTTCTTTTCTTTGTGAAAATAACCGTTTTTAAGATCTCACACCAGTCCCATGACTGACTTAGAGTTTATTATTCCCTTTCTAAACTCTGGGTGCCTACAATTTTCCACACAAGCAGCCTAGAGTCAGGTTATTAGTTATTTGAGAGCAAAGTCAAGAAGTTGCTATGGAAATCTAGAGGCAAGCTGGATGGCGAGGCGTACCACTTATACTATGTCGTGTCCGTTGCGTCTGGGTTAATGCAAGTCAAATTTTATTGTACACAAGTTACTATAACTGTCAGTGTTTGTACTATGTCGTTGTATACTCTGGTAATGTAATGTGATGTAATGTAATAACTGATATTGTTCTTTGTTTTAAAGATATTCATTTATCTATTATATTTGTTCCGCTGCGATATGTGAGATTCTGTTATTGGGTTCTTTTCTTCTTCTTCTTCTACCTCTTTCTTCTTTAAGCCCAAAGACTCGTACATTTGTTCCACTTTGGGCTGAATTGTTGTGGAATTTTGCCAGCTCAAAAGGGGTACGGATTTGTTGGTCTTTACACCTGCGAAAGCCTGTAACCACTTTATGTCAAAATTTGTAACATCTTCAAAAAGAGAAACCTGTAATTTTCTCAAACCTGTAATCATCTTCCCTAAAACAAAGTTAAACCGGAAATGGATCAAGCCCTATAAACCAGAAAACAACTCAAGTTCATGTCCAGTAAACAACTTCCTCTCCTCAATCCTAGATCTTTAAACAAATTCAAGTCTAAAAGCATTTTTTTTCAAAACTGCAACCTGGAATCAAGGATGGAATCATCATGTTCCAGTCCAGTCAAGCAATCCAACTTAAAATTTTCAAATATCGAAGCTTTTCCAATTTTAAGGAAATCAAGCAATGCAAATTTTCAAATCTAGTTTTTAAAGCTCTCTGCATTTTATAAGGTGAGTAAACATTTTGAATTAAAACTTAAGTAACTAATTATCTGTTGCATGTGAGTTCTGTGATGATGTTTGTTTTATATGTATGTATATAAGTATGCCTCTATGTATATATGAATGTGTACATATCTGTTGATTTTAACTCCTCTGTTTTTAGTTTAGAGCCTATAATTTTGATCAAAGTTCAAAATCATTGCATGTGTTCTCTGTTAGACTTCGAAATTTAGACAGGATAGTTTAGTTTAAGCTTAATACAGAAGTTAAAAATAGATTCAAATAATTTAGGATTTTAAACTATGTTAAAAATGGAAAGTACAGTACAGATCCTTAAAAACATGTAAAATCAATCATCTTAATTTACTGATTCAAGATTATAACTTGAATCATCTTTAAAAGTTAGGATTTTTAAAACATAAATCTCAATTTTTAATATTGATATGAATGAGAATTTGGTGAATGACTGGAATTTGGTTTCTTGTCATTTTCTGATGATCACATGGTTAATGGTGATCGGGATCTCGGGTGGAGGTAGAGGTAGGATCAGGAAGTATGGCAAAAATGGTGGAAGCATTAAATGATCGCCGTGGCGATGGAGGTGAGGTGATTTGGGTTTTAAACCTAATTTTGATCGAATTAGAAATGGGGATTAGTGCTTTTTCTCTGGATGATCGAGTGCAACAAGACTCGGGATGATGGTAGAGGAGGTGTTGGCGATGGTGTAGCCGGGATTTCAGACCCTCAGAAGGTCGGAGATTTGATAACGAGGCATTTCCAGGTTGAGATGGTGGTTCCAGGTTGTTGTTCCAGGTTTGGATTTGAAGCTCGATTTCGATCTCGAGTTTGGGGTGACGATCTGATGATCGTGCTTAGGTGTGAGGGTGATTGGCGACTTGAGGAGATCACCGGAGGTGGCTAGAGTTGATCAGCGTCTGCACAGAGCACTGTTTGATTTCTGATGAGTTTGGGATTGTTGCAGAGGTTTTGTACTAGAGAAATTCTCGAGTAATTCGAGTGTTTAACTCGAAGTGAGGTAGGGTTTTGCTCGAAGTCATTGGAGATGAGCTCAGGTAAATGATGGTTACAGGTTTAAACCTGTAAGTGTTTTAAATTTTTTATAAAAAATGAAATTTTAAAATGTAAAGTAAAGTTTTAAATCAAAGTTAAATCTGGATTCAACTCTAAATTTGTATCCTAGTTTTGGAATAAAAGAAAGTTTTTAAATTTAAATTGTTTTAACGACTTTAAAGTGTTTAAAGTGTATTTTAAATGGTTTGAATTTAAAAATGAATTTGGTTTAAATTCTTTTAAGTTACTTTTATAAAACAAGCATTTCTTTAACATATGATTTAAAAGGTTTTTGAATTTGTTTTAAACTTTGTTTAAAGTTAAACTTGTACTCATTTTAAATCTTAAATTTAAAATGAAATTTGAAAGGTTTATATAAAAACAAGTTTTTAAATTCAAATTTGAATCTAGTTTTTAAAACTACTAATTGATAAATGTTTTAAGTTTTTTTTAAAATAAAATTATGTTTTGATAACTTTAATTTATCAAGTAAATGATTATTTTAAAACCTAATTAATGATTTAATTAAGTAAAGTTATTTATTAAAATAAAATGGTTTAAATTTGTAAATGGTAATTAAGGTATTAATAAGATGATGTTTTATCTTAAGTTAATTAAAGTTTTAATGCCTTGAGATTTATTAAATTAATTAAAGGAAATTAAGTTTGATTAATTAATTTAATTAATAATGATTAAGGATTAATTAAGGAATTAATTAGGAGTAATTAATTGATTTAATTAATTGATTTAAAATTAATAATTAAGTGTTATAAATTAATTAATTAATTAGAGGTTAATTAATTTATAATTAAGAATTAGTAATTATATGATTAGAGATTATTAATTAATGATTAAAGATTAATTAATCAAGTAACTGAAGTTTATTAATTGTAGTTAAAAGGGTATTTAATTTGTAATTAAGTTTTATTAATTAATAATTAGGCTTTATTAATTAATAATTAAGAGTTAATTAATCTATAATTAAAAATTAATTAAGAACTAATTAATTGTTATTCAGGGTTAATTAATTGTAATTACGGCTTGATTAATTAATTAATTACGGATTGATTAATTAATTAATTAAGGATTAATAAATTGGTTATTAAGTTTTATTAATTGATAATTAAGGTTTATTAATTAATAATTAAAGAATAATTAATCTATAATTAAAGGATAATTAATTGATTAAAAGGGTAATTAAGGGAATGAATTACCCCATTTTAATTAATCAAATGAATGTGATTAATTAATTGATTGATTAATTATAGATAATCTTGATGACTGATTAAGTATGAATACTTAATAAGATTAAATAGTGTAATTACTTAGTGAAGTAATTAATGTATAATTACAGGGATGTAATTAATTTAAGGGAAATTACTTAATAGGAAGTAATTAAAGAATAATTACTTAGTAGAAGTAATTAATGGTTAATTTCTTGGTGTAATTAATCAAAGGATTAATATAATTAATTAAGAAGTTAATTAACCAAGGTAAGTGACTACATGAGGGTAATTACTATTTATGATTAATTAAACTTAATTAATGCAAGTAATTAATTAAGGATCATTAATTTATGTAATTAATTAGAGTAATTAAGGATTGATTAATTAAGATTAATTAATCAATAGTAAATGATTATGAGGTAATTAATTAATTGCAATTAGTTAAGTATTAATGTAATTATATATATGTGTATATGTTAATTATCTATCTGTGTGAATATGGATAATGATTTGAATTTAATTTTTTTAACTTTAAAACAACTTGGACCTAAAAGACGGCGTTTTGGATTTCGATGAGCCCGAGATCGGGTTTTCAGATTTGGATATCCGAAAACCACATCGATCCAAAATAACGGTAGGTCGTGAATCTCAAGTGAAAATGAAGATTCAGAGTGCAAGGGTTATTGTCGTTAACTCTGAGGGTGATTCCAAAATGAGTGTAACGAGATAATGCCTTCGGTTTCATTCGAACCCGGAACGAACTTGTATGGATTGAATGCTTTCAGAACATCGTTTGGTGGACGATGAGCATTCTAAGATAGATGTGTTCTATAAAGGTAATCGCAGCCTCAAGCCTCATCAAACGGGAATGGCTAAAATAGGGGAGGTGCAGCAAGGCTAAGTGGGTCATGCCCGAGTATTACGAGATTTACCCCTGTCCAGATGTCCCTTTTTATTCGGCTGTGTGAACAGTTGCTAGCTACAACTGCGGGGTTGTCTTATTCGGAACTATTCAATAAGGAATGGTTCCGGCTTTGTGTTGCAGGGGATTGGGAGTAATCCTCGGTATGGTGATCTAGTCCCCGTAATGTGACGGGCGGTACCCCTGTAGACCTGCCATTGATGGAAACTCATTCTTCCTACGTTCCCTTACAGTTTTGATTGTATTACCCACTTTTGTGGCTAGTAGCTGGAATTTAATGAATGTAACAATTTCGGCAATTTTCTATTTATTTGAAAACCCTAGACCCTATTATAATACCATTGGATTTCCTATCAAATTTTTTAGTTAGCGTAAGGTAAAAACTTACCCATGTTTATGTGTGGGGAGTCTTACGTGATACCTTTTCTTTCAAATGTTTTTAAAGTTAAGCAACTTTAACCCGTTTACTCATACCGGACCCATGTCTGATCCGGAGTTTATTCTATTTTTCTTAAACTCTTGGGTACTCAAATTTTTACAAGTAGCCAAGGGATTCAGGTTAGGTTTGACGAAGTCTGGAGGAGCAAAGGAGCAGGAGGCTTCAGCGTTTGTAGATATATAGGTGGTTCCGCTGTGTTGTTCTCTAAGTCATTGTCCGTATTGTATATTGAGTTGTCTAGCTGGACAGGTGTTTATAACTATTTAGTATGTGTTGTATAAGTTATGTTACTCTGATGTATATGATACTATGTAATATCTATGTGAATAATATAATTTATTCGTTCCGCTGTTGAGATTCTGATGTTGTCTCTTTCTTCCTTCTCTATCTTTTCTCTTTTCTATCCCTTTCTTTATTAAAAATAATGCGTCTTTCTATAGAGGGAAAGGCAGGTCGTTTCACTTGATATTGGAGCATAGGTTGAGTGAATACCTAGGCTCTGGAGTGGTGTCTTTCTTGAGAGAGCGTACTTGTAATTTTTATATATAACTATGTATATCTATTCTACCTATTTGTTGGATTACCCGTTTGGGTTTTCCAACATAAGTTTTAAAGGTAGATAGGGTAGTGGTGTATGTAGTACGACTACCAATGGTTAGAGTCCGACTGTTGCGGTTGGAAGAGTATATGTCGAGATGTAGACCTAATACCGTCTCGAGTAAGCTTTCAAGTATGGTGTAAGCTTAGTAGTTTCCTTGTGGTGGAGTCATAAGCAGCAGAGTGGACCCGTTTCTTCGATGGATTGATCGAGTATAAGATGTTCTGATTTGTAAAGAGAGAATAGTATCTGTGGATATTGAATTGGATAGGATCGCAAAAGCGACTTGCAATAGTTTGAGTGTTCTCTTGAGTTATAGAAGTTGTCAGAGATTTTTTTCCGATGTCTTCAGGGAAGTCAGAGGTTTATCTGCATTAGAGATTGAGTTCCATATCGACTTGGTTCATGGAGCTACCGGTAATTCAGCTACGTAGAAGGATGTCTCCTAGAGAGAGGTTTTTGGTAAAGCAACTCAGGATTGTATGGAACTTCAAAGTTTTCTCTTTATGGATCTGTTGAACCATATTTTTGGGATGTGTTGTCTAGTCTGTGCCCGTGTTTATCGACGGCATTCTCATCTGCTCCAGATCAGAGTTGTGCAACGAAAGCAATGTGGCAGCTATTCTAGGATGAAAGCAACTGGAAGTTGCAGTGTTTTGGATTAGAGAGTTTCTACAGGAAATTTTTCTAGATTTGAATCTAGATTGGTGAGTGCTCCTACTTTATCTTTTCCTGATAGGAGAAGTAAGTTGAAGTCTTCTGATGATTATGGAGTAGAGTTTGTGTTTTTGATTTGGATAGATCTTGAGAGGATCATTTTTGTTGGGTTGTTTTGGTCCATTTTATTTCTAGAGGCATCAGCGAAGGTTGAGCTGATCAGAAAGGATGAAGGCAGCCCAGGATCATCATAAGAGTTTTGTGGATTAGAGACGGAGGAATCCGAAATTCGAAGTTGGAAACTTCGTTGTTATTTCTCCAGTAAAAAGGAGCAATAAGATTGGATAAGACTGGGAAGTTAGATCCAAGTATATTGGATTCTTCTGAATTTTTGTAAGAAATAAGTGTTTGGCTTACAAGGTTGAATTGCCTGTTTGCAAGACTGGGATTCAATGTATTTCACGCATCTCTGAGGGAGTACGTGTATGATCCATCTCTGGTTGTGGAACCAGCTGTTCAGAAGGATTTAATAGTTGAGTCGGATCTTGACTGTGGTCAGAGCTCTTGTGTAGATGGTATATCTAGATGTATAAGAGCTCAGTAGCTTAGTAGTGTAGCTAGTTTGGGTTTAGTAGAGCGAGTATCCCTGTGTCTGTACCTGGGAAACTCGGGGAAATATTAAGAAGCTTATCCAAATATGTATTCGGATAGCTAGTGTTGTTTGTTGGATTGAATTGTTTGCTTGGATGAAATTGAATTGATGGATTGATTGTGTATGATTGATATGTATACTTGAATTAGTTGAAATAAAATAAAATAAAATTTTGGATTACCTTTTGTTTTAAATTTCGAGGACGGAATTCTTTTAAGGGGGAGGAATGTGATATCCCAGAATTTCAAGAAATTTAAAATGTGATAATCTCTTAATTAATTATTTAAAATTGGTAAAAAAAAATATTTTAAACAATAATAAATATGATGAGTTGTTTTTAAATATAGTTATAAATAGATTTTTAAATGGAATAATAATTTACAAATTTAAATTTTGTTATTTTATAAATTTGATTTTAAATAGACTTATTATTTTCAAATTTAGTAAGTGTGTTTAAATATATATGTGTGTATGTATTTAATTGATTTTAAATAGGATAATTATTTAAAATTAATAATGTGTTTGTTTAAAGTTAATATTTGTGTTTATTTGAATTGATTTTAAATTGGGATTTTAAATTGACTTTGAATTTGAAATTAAAAAAAATCGAATTTAAAGGAATATATATCTTAAAATAATAATAATAATAATATAATTTGGATTTAAAATATATGGATAAGGTTTTTATTTAAAAATAAAATTTGTTTTATATTATTCTCTTTAAAGAAATTTATTTATAGAAATTTGGAAAAGTATTTATTTAATAGGAATAAATACAAAAGCTTTTGAATTAGTACTTAAAATTGGATTAAATAATTTTATATGGTTTTATTTAAAATATAATTGGTTTTTATTTTATTTTTATTTAAAATTTTTATTTATATAAAATTAGAAAAGCATTTATAAAATAAGCAACATACTAATTAATTAGGAAATCTATTTCAAAAAGCTTTTAAATTCATTTTAAATAAAAATGAATTATTATAAGTGTTAAATTAAGGAAGCTTGAAATAACATGTGTTAGAATATTAATAATGTAATAGACAAGTGTCACATTTATTTGAATTTTATTTTAATTTTAATAAAATCTGAATTTACTTGAATGAAATTCTATCTTTCCCCTTCATTTTTTTTCTATCTCAGTTCAAAATCAAAGAAAAAAAAAACTGAATTCATTCCTAAAAACAGAAATTTTCATGCAATCCAAAACTCTTCAAACTAGAAATGCAAGAAATCATAATACCTTAGTTCAAAATCAAAGCCTGAATTCATTTTCAAACCAAAACCTGTGAAAGCCTGTAACCATTTTATATCAAAATTTGTAACATCTTCAAAAAGAGCAACCTGTAATATTCTCAAACCTGTAATCATCTTCCCTAAAAAAAGTTCAACCAGAAATGGATCAAACCCTGTAAACCAGAAAACAACTCAAGTTCATGTCTAATAAACAACTTCCTCTCCTCAATCCTAGATCTGTAAACAAATTCAAGTCTAAAAGCATTTTTTTCAAATCTGCAACCTGGAATCAAGGATATAATCATCATGTTCCAGTTCAGTCAAGCAATCCAACTACAAATTTTCAAATATCGAAGCTTTTCCAATTTTAAGGAAATCAAGCAATGCAAATTTTCAAATCTAGTTTTTAAAGCTCTCTGCATTTTATAAGGTGAGTAAACATTTTGAATTAAAATTTAAGTAACTAATTATCTGTTGCATGTGAGTTCTGTGATGATGTTTGTTTTATATGTATGTATACAAGTATGCCTCTGTGTATATATGAATGTGTACATATCTGTTGATTTTAACTCCTCTGTTTTTAGTTTAGAGCCTATGATTTTGATCAAAGTTCAAAATCATTGCATGTGTTCTCTGTTAGACTTTGAAATTTAGACAGGATAGTTTAGTTTAAGCTTAATACAGAAGTTAAAAATAGATTCAAATAATTTAGGATTTTAAACTATGTTAAAACTGGAAAGTACAGTAGAGATCCTTAAAAACATGTAAATCAATCATCTTAATTTACTGATTCAAGATTATAACTTGAATCATCTTTAAAAGTTAGGATTTTGAAAACATAAATCTCAATTTTTAATACTGATATGAATGAGAGTTTGGTGAATGACTGGAATTTGGTTTCTGGTCGTTTTCTGATGATCACACAGTTTATGGTGATGGGGATCTTGGGTGGAGGTAGAGGTAGGATCAGGAAATATGGCAAAAATGGTGGAAGCATTGAATGATCGCCGTGGCGACGGAAGTGAGGTGATTTGGGTTTTAAAACTAATTTTGGTCGAATTGGAAATTGGGATCAGTGCTTTTTCTCTGGATGATCGAGTGCAACAAGACTCATGGGGATGGTAGAGGAGGTGTTGGCGATGGTGTAGTCGGGATTCAGACCCTCTGATGGTCGGAGATTTGAGAACGAGGCATTTCTAGGTTGAGATGTTGGTTCCAGGTTGTTTTTCCAGGTTTGGATTTGAAGCTCTATTTCGATCTCGAGTTTGGGGTGACGATCTGATGATCGTGGTTAGGTGTGAGGGTGATTGGCGACTTGAGGAGATCACCGGAGGTGGTCGGAGTTGATCAGCGCCACCGTCCATGTGCACGGAGCACTGTTCGACTTCTGATGAGTTTGGGATTATTACAGAGGTTTTGTACTCGAGAAATTCTCGAGTAATTCGAGTGTTTAACTCGAAGTGAGGTAGGGTTTTGCTCGAAGTCATTGGAGATGAGCTCGGGTAAATGATGGTTACCGGTTTAAACCTGTAAGTGTTTTAAATTTTTAAAAAAAATGATATTTTAAAATGTAAAGTAAAGTTTTAAATGAAAGTTAAATCTGGATTCAAATCTAAATTTGTATCCTGGCTTTGGAATAAAAGAAAGTTTTTAAATTTAAATTGTTTTAACAACTTTAAAGGGTTTAAAGTGTATTTTAAATGGTTTGAATTTAAAAATGAATTTGGTTTAAATTCTTTTAAGTTTCTTTTATAAAACAAGCATTTCTTTAACATATGATTTAAAAGGTTTTTGAGTTTGTTTTAAACTTTGTTTAAAGTGAAATTTGTACTCATTGTAAATCTTAAATTTAAAATGAAATTTGAAAGGTTTGTAAAAAAGCAAGTTTTTAAATTCAAATTTGAACCTAGTTTTTAAAACTATTAATTGATAAATGTTTTAAGTATTTTTAAAAAATGTTTTGATAAGTTTAATTTATCAAGTAAATGATTATTTTAAAACTTAATTAATGATTTAATTAAGTAAAGTTATTTATTAAAATAAAATCGTTTAAATTTGTAAATGGTAATTAAGGTATTAATAAGATGATGTTTTATCTTAAGATAATTAAGGTTTTAATTCCTTGAGATTTATTAAATTAATTAAAGGAAATTAAGTTTTATTAATTAACTTAATTAATAATGATTAAGGATTAGTTAAGGAATTAATTAAGAGTAATCAATTGATTTTATTAGTTGATTCAAAATTAATAATTAAGGGTTATATGTTAATTAATTAGAGGTTAATTAATTTATAATTAAGAATTATTAATTAGATAATTAGAGATTATTAATTAATGATTAAAGATTAATTGATTACGTAATTAAGGTTAATTAATTGGTAATTAAAAGGGTGCTTAATTTGTAATTAAGTTTTATTAATTAATAAGGCTTTATTAATTAATAATTAAGAGATAATTAATATATAATTAAAAATTAATTAACTGTTATTTAGAGTTAATTAATTGCAATTAAGGATTGATTAATTAATTAATTAAGGATGAATAAATTGGTTATTAAGTTTTATTAATTTATAATTAAGGTTTATTAATTAATAATTAAAGAATAATTAATCTATAATTAAAGGATAATCAATTCATTAAAAGGGTAATTAAGGGAATGAATTACCTAATTTTAATTAATCAAATGAATGTGATTAATTAATTGATTGATTAATTATAGATAATCTTGATGACTGATTAAGTATGGATACTTACTGAGATTAAATAGTGTAATTACTTAGTGAAGTAATTAATGTATAATTACAGGGATGTAATTTAATTTAAAGGAAATTACTTAATATGAAGTAATTAAAGAATAATTACTTAATAGAAGTAATTAAGGATTATTTACTTGGTGTAATTAATCAAAGGATTAATATAATTAATTAAGAAGTTAATTAATCAAGGTAAGTGACTACATGAGGGTAATTATTGTTTATGATTAATTAAAGTTATTTAATGGAAGTAATTAATTGAGGATCATTAATTTATGTAATTAATGAAAGTAATTAAGGATTGATTAATTAAGATTAATTAATCAATAATAAATGGTTATAAGGTAATTAATTAATTGTAATTAATTAAGGATTAATGTAATTAATTATGGTTAATGAAATAGTTAAGGTTAATTACTGTTTGCACCAAAAATGGTCACAAACCCCAGTGTCGTGAAAGCACCCGTATACGGATACAAATCAGCAATATTCGACATAAATCTCAGATCTAAGCAATATCAAGCATAGCAATTCAGAAATAACAATCACAAACACAGGATTTATAATGGTTCGGCGATCTTGCCTACGTCCACTCTGAAGCTTATAATTTTATTGATTCTTTTGATGATATCGATCTTTTACTGCAGATTACAGCAAGTTATAGCTCTGATGCTTGATTACAATGGTGATAGAAAGATGTGGAATTGAATCCAGCAGAGTCTGGACGTTGAATGGCCAAAAGATCCCTTTTCTGTAGGCTTCAGGGGGCCATTTATAGGCATAGGAGGCTGAGATCGCGCTTAAACTTTGGGAGACTTCTTCTGGCACGTGAGTGGGCCCACATGACTGACCCCACCAAGTTTCGACTCGATCTGTGATCGATACGAAATGATTTCATATCCATCAAAAATTGATCCAATCGAGCTGAAACTTGGCAGGAACAATCTTTACCTTGTATGGAAGATGCTGTGAAAATTTCATAGCATTTGGAGTTGTGGTTTGGGAGATATGATCGATACGAGTTGGAATGTTTCAGTTGGCTGTTTGTTTCAAACCCATCAATCCGAAACAATCCCTTCGACTCGATCACCTCACGTGGTCTCGTGATGATGTGGCATGCACACTTCGCCTCGATCCGGTCTTTACTCCGAGTTGACCGTATCGATTCCATAAATCTCGCCTTGTTCGTATCGAGGGATGACATGTCACCCAGGCTCGTTGACCTGATGGATACGAACAAGCCTCTGCTTATGGATTCGAACATGGTCCCATGATGGAGACGACGCAGCGAATATCTGATGGATGCGAAGTTGACGTTAGGTGATCGTTACGAAGTAGACTACTTATTGATGGATTTGAATAAGACTCTCTAGCCGAAGTTCGATCGATACGAAGTTCATCGATGCGAGGACCTGGCCATTTCGATCGATACGAAGTAAGCGAGCTCAATGAATATGAACTATGTATGGTTAATGGATACGAAACGCACCAACCTGATGGATACGAATCATGGTCCTTCAATGGATTCGAACATCACATCTTCCCTAACTTGCATCGATCATATCTCATTCATACGAACTCCGATTAACCTGAAATTTGAAATGCTAGCTTCCATGGCTTTGCTTGTCATGTCCAACCAATTGTAGCCTGATCCGGGCTCGGACAAAATTCATCGATATCCATAGTGAAGCAAAGTATAAACACTCTTTGAGACGAACTGTCTTTTGTTTCCGATCGATCTTTTGGTATCACGACTTTGCTAAAAAACGAGATAACATTTGCCCCCAAAAACATGCCTTGTGATAGGAAGGTGTGTTCTGTAATTCCATAAGTTGGATGTTCATATCCTGTCAACAACCTGTAAAGAACTCGATAGTTTCATATGATCTCGAATGACGATCGCTAGGGATCATATGCCATTTGAGGTGAATCAGGACCGTTCGCGATCGATACCGTTCGCGACAAATGGCAAGATGGGACCGTTCACGGTCGGATGCCGTTCGTGGCAAATGATGCAATGGGACCATTCACGGTCGGATGCCGTTCGTGGCAAAAGAAGAAATGGGACCGTTCGTGGTCGGATGCTGTTCGCGGCAAATGATGATATGGGACTGTTCGCGGTCGGATACCGTTTGTGGCAGATGATGCAATGGGACCGTTCGCGGTCGGATGCCATTCATGGCAAACTGTGACCGTTCGCGGTCGGGTGCCGTTCGAGGCGAGTTGTGACCGTTTGAGGTCGGGTGCCGATCGAGGCAGAGTGTGATCATTCGCGATCGATTGTCATATAAGGTGAGTTGCGACCGTTCGCGGTCGGGTGCCGTGCGAGGCAGAATGTGATCGTTCGCGATAGGATATCATACTAAGTGAATCGTGACCGTTCGCGGTCGGGTGCTGTTCGAGGCAAATTGTGATCGTTCGAGGCGAATTATGACCGTTCGAGGTCGGGTGCCGTTCAAGGCAAATTGGTATGCCCGGGGTGGGGGGGACTTAGTATCATCGATGTCAGATTTCATGTTCGGGGGAGTTTTTGAATCAAAGACTTTGGTGGTTCATCGCCATACAGGAAGTGCTCGTGGACCGTTCGCGATCCAACGGGCATACAAGTAAATTCTTTCACAGAATTGCAAATAGCAAAGAAATGATCATACGAATTCCACAACATAAATGTCCAAACAAACTAAGTCCATATGTCCAAATCAAAATCAAAGTAAAAAGCAAGACGAAGATGTCAAAGCGTAAACTCTTACTATGGTGCGGTTAGTAGTCATTCAGAGCATGCCTATGGATCGTGCGCAATCTCTTACATGTGTAAATGATTTAACCATGCTAGTGAGAGGTTTACGACTTGTTCATATTATTTCAATCAATCAATCAATTGATAATAAAACGTGTCCCGGTTCAGGGTCACCTCTAGCTGATATAGACGGTGGCCGCTCTGGCTCCTCCATCGGAGTCCACCTCCTCACATACTGGAGTAGCCTACCGTTCCTGATATGACCTTCCACCTCATCCTTCAGATGTCTACAATCATTAGTGTTATGACCGTTCAGTTCATGAAATAAGCAATATTTATCTGATTTCCTCCTGTCAGCAGTTGGATCCCTTTGCATTGGTCTATGATATGGAACCTGCTGTCTAGTATCGTGATAGATTCGCTCCAAACTCTCACTCAGCTCTGAGTATGTGGTGAATCTTGGTTCCTTTCATGGTCGCATTGGTCTGTTATATCTATTCTCAGCCTTTCATTTTCCCTTGTTAGTTTCTGTACCTTTCTCAGGCGAATTTCCATCTTTGACCGCATAAACATTAATTTCTTCTGCTTCTTCTCTTTCTGCACTTGCGTCTTCCAATCGCAAAAAAATTTCTGCCTCGTGATAGAATTCTCCTAGATCCATAGGTGGATCTTTAGTCAACGAATTTTTGAATTCTGTGCCATCAGCTATTTCGGACACAACGGTCATCATAAGCATAGATGGATCCGGTCGATCCACCGATGTTGCTGCCGCGTTGAATCGCGTCAGAAAATTCCTCAAGGATTCCCTAGCGTTCTGCTTTAAAATTGCCAAACTCATCACATTCTTGGGTCTTGCAATGTGAACCCTAAACCTAATGAATTTCTCAGTTAAATCTGCCCACGTTCCTATGGAGCAACTCTCCAGCTGCCTAAACCATAACGCTGCGATATCCGTCAGATATAATGGAAAGCACCGGGCCATAACTTCCTGTGATGCCCCCAACACTTCCATGTTCCTCATATACCTTGTCAGATGGACCGTGGGGTCCGTTCTCCCATCGTACATCTCCACTGATGGTAACTTGAACTCTGACGAGTTCGTACCCATCCTATTGCAGGAGAAAAGGGACTCTTGTTCACGTCTTCAAGATCTCTGTTCACTAATCCGCCTCTCATGGCTCGCCTGACCATCTTCGCCAATCTATCATTATCTCCAAGATGCAATCCTCGTTCATCTCTTTCGACCTGCCCCCCGAGTTCATGAGGGAATTCTAGAATCTGCCCCCTTGACTGAGCGTTCATTCCTCTGCTACCTCCAAGTTGCGTAGATGCTCCTCTCTCTCTCTGGGACTGGATCAACATGCTCTAAGCGTATGCCCCCTAATCTAGGTTCTACGCCGGATGGTCCTGCTCCATTCTGAACTCCATCCGCTCCTCGATTCTGTGCTCCAAGTTGCCCAATCTGTTGAAACAAACTCTGGATCAACTTTTCTTGCCTCTTCATCATTGCCTCCATCTCATCCCTGGTGATGAAGATCGATGCCTGATTCGCTCCTGAGGAAGCTTCTTGACTTCCTTCGTGTTCACTTCTCTCTAGCCTTTGTCTTCTACTTGTTTATCTTGTCATAGCTCTTAGATCTGAATTCTTAAATCTTCAAATTCTACTTCTCCTGAATCAGCCTTCTCAGTAAAAGCACCAAAGTGTTTGCACCAAAAATGGTCACAAACCCCAGTATCGCTAAAGCACCCGTATACGAATACAAATCAGCAATATTCAACACAAATCTCAGATCTAAGAAATATCAAGCATAGCAATTCAGAAATAACAATCACAGGATTTATAGTGGTTCGACGATCTTGCCTACGTCCACTCTGAAGCTTATAATTTTATTGATTCTTTTGATGATATCGATCTGTTACAGCAGATTACAGCAAGTTATAGCCCTGATGCTTGATTACAATGGTGACAAAAAGATGTGGAATTGAATCCGGCAGAGTCTGGACGTTGAATGGCCAAAAAATCCCTTTTCTGTAGGCTTCAGGGGGCTATTTATAGGCATAGGAAGCTGAGATCGCGCTCAAACTTCGGGAGACTTCTTCTGGCACGTGAGTGGGCCCACGCGACCGACCACACCAAGTTTCGACTCGATCTGTGATCGATACGAAATGATTTTGTGTCCATCAAAAATTGATCCAATCGAGCTGAAACTTGGCTGGAACAATCTTTACCTTGTATGGAAGATGCTGTGAAAATTTCATTGCATTTGGACTTGTGGTTTGGGAGATATGATCGATACGAGTTGGAATGTTTCGGTTGGCTGTTTGTTTCGAACCCATCGATTTGAAATGATCCCTTCGACTCGATCACCTCACGTGGTCTCGTGATGATGTGGCACGCACACTTTGCCTCGATCCAGTCTTTACTCCGAGTTTACCGTATCGACTCCATAAATCTCGCCTTGTTCGTATCGAGGGATGACACGTCACCAAGGCTCGTTGACCTGATGGATACGAACAAGCCTCTGCTTATGGACTCGAACATGGTCCCATGATGGAGATGAAGTAGCGAATCTCTGATGGATGCGAAGTTGACGTTAGGTGATCGTTACGAAGTAGACTACTTACTGATGGATTCGAATAAGACTCTCTAGCCGAAGTTTGATCGATATGAAGATCATCGATGCGAAAACCTGGCCATTTCGATTGATACGAAGTAAGCGAGCTCGATGGATACGAACTATGTATGGTTGATGGATACGAAACGCGCCAACCTGATGGATACGAACCGTGGTCCTTCGATGGATTCGAACATCACATCTTCCCTAACTTGCATCGATCATATCTCATTCATACGAACTCCGATTAACCTGAAATTTGAAATGCTAGCTTCCATGGGTTTGCTTGTCATGTCCTACCAATTGTAGCCTGATCCGAGCTCGGATAAAATTCATCGATATACATAGTGAAGCAAAGTATAACCAATCTTTGAGACGAACTGTCTTTTGTTTCCGATCGATCTTTTGGTATCACACGGCTTTGCCAAAAAGCAGGATGCCAATTACTTAATGGTTTGTAGATTAATTAATTTGTGTAATTAATTACGGGTTAATTACTTAATGTAATTAAAGGATAATTAGTCAAGGGTGATTAATTAAGATGATGATTAATTAATTGGTTTAATTAGTGGTTAAGTAAGCAAGATTTATTGAGACAAAAGTAATTAATTTAATTTATTTTAAATTAATTAAAGATGAAGTAATTAATTTAATTCATTTTAAATTAATTATAAATTAATAGATCATTGCTTATGGATGGCTGATTGATATTGAATGCCTTGATTGTTTGATATCTCTTATGAGATATGTGTGATATGAGATGATTTGGTTGAATGGTGATGATATGAATTATCTATCTGTGTGAATATAGATAATGATTTGAATTGAATTGTTTTAACTTTAAAACATCTTGGACCTAAAAGATGGCGTTTTGGATTTCGATGAGACCGGGATCAGGTTTCCAGATTTGGATATCCGAAAATCACATCGATCCAAATTAACGGTAGGTCGTGAATATCAAGTGAAGATGAAGATTCAGAGTGCAAGGGTTATTGTTGTTAACTCTGAGGGTGATTCCAAAATGAGTGTAACGAGATAATGCCTTCGGTTTCGTTCGAACCCGGAACGAACTTGTATGGATTGAATGCTTTCAGAACATCGTCAGGTGGACGATGAGCATTCTAAGATAGATGTGTTCTATGAACGTAATCGTAGCCTTAAGCCACATCAACCGGGAATGGCTAAAATAGGGGAGGTGCAGCAAGGCTAAGTGGGTCATTCCCAAATAGGACAAGATTTACCCCTGTCTAGATGTCCCTTTTTATTCCGCTGTGTGGGCGGTTGCTAGCTACAACCGTGGGGATGTCTTGTTTGGAACTGTTCAGTAAGAAATGGTTCTGGCTTTGTGTTGCAGTGGATTGGGAGTAATCATCGGTACGGTGATCTAGGCCCCTTACTGTGACGGGCGGTACCCCGGTAGCCTTGCCATTGATGGAAACTCATTCTTCCTACGTGCCCTTACAGTTTTGATTGTATTACCCACTTTTATGGCTAGTAGCTGGAATTTAATGAATGTAACAATTTCGGCTATTTTCTATTTATTTGAAAACCCTAGATCCTATTATAATACCACTGGATTTCCTATCAAATATTTTGGTTAGCGTAAGGTAAAAACTTACCCATGTTGTGTGGGTTACGTGATACCTTTTCTTTCAAATGTTTTTAAAGTTAACAACTTTAACCCGTTTACTCACACCAGACCCATGTCTGACCCGGAGTTTACTCTATTTTTCTTAAACTCTTGGGTACTCAAATTTTTACGAGTAGCCAAGGGATTCGGGTTAGGTTTGACGAATTCCGAAGGAGCAAAGGAGAAGGAGGCTTCAGCATTTGTAGATATATATGTGGTTCCGCTGTGTTGTTCTTTGAGTCATTGTCTGTATTATATATTGAGTTGTATAACTAGACAGGTGTTTATAGCTGTCTATTATGTGTTATATAAGCTGTGTAACTCTGATGTATATGATACTATGTAATATCTATGTGAATAATATAATTATTCGTTCCGCCTGTTGAGATTCTGATGTTGTCTCTTTCTTTCTTCTCTATCTTTTCACTTTTCTATCCCTTTCTTTCTTGAAAATGATGCATCTTTCTATGGAGAGAAAGGTGGTTCATTTCAATAAAGGTTAAAATAATATACTTTGATAAAATTATGGAACTCGTATAATTGGTAAAATGTTTATTGATTAAAATATACTAGCGTTCTAAATTAAGATTGATATAGAAATATAAAATATACTTACAAATAGATCTTATTGTTGAAATTGATACCGGTTCCAATTGAAGAAGAAGAAGGAGCCGAGAGGAGGAAAAGCAAAAGCAAGCGAAACCCTAACTGAAATCACCAAACGAGAAATAGAGGCAAATGATTTTGCCGAGCAGTGATTTGGAGTAGCAACATAAATTTAGGGGAGAAACATTTTTGTTCGGCAATTTAAAGCGGTAATTTTCCGAACGAATTATTTCGTTCGGTAATTTGCCGAACGAGATATTTCATTCGGTATTTTGCCGAACGAAAATTTTCATTTGGTATTTTGATGCTGGTCCAAATTTGCTTGGCGTTATGTCGAACCAAACCCCAGGACTTCTATATAGCAGCTATCACTTATTATTTCTTCACTCTATAAATGGAGGAGCTTTTGGACAGCAATGGTAGTCAAACTTGAGAGCTAATTTCAGCCAATTTCAGAGCCATCATAGAGAGCTGAAATTCTGCAGATTTTTGTCTGTATTGTTAATTCTTCTTAGGTATAGCCTCCAAAAGTGAATCAATCTTGTAACTATTATCTTTCAGTGATTAACAAAATCTCCTCTCCCTAAGTGGACGTACACTACCTCACGACAGTGGAGCCACTATGAATACCAGTGTTCTTTATTTTTCTTCACATTGATCTGTGATTGTCTGTTCTGATGTTTACCTCTATTTGTTCCATCCCACTACAATCACGATCCAGTTCATTGTTTTTCCTGCGTTGGGTTTTTATTCTCTTAGATTGATCATTTGAAAGGATTTTCCCCAACAGCTTGGTATCAGAGCGGCAAGATTGATTGAGGAGCGTTAGACGCTATGACAGGAGATGAAGCGATTGTAGTTGTTAGAAGACCCTATACTAGAGGGATGTATATCGCCTCAGGTTCACAGTTGACAATTGAGAAATGAAACGGGGATAAAAACTTCGAGAAGTGGCAATGGAGGATGAAGGCTGTTCTAAGGAGGAATGAAGTCCATCCAGTAATGTTTGCCCCCGAGGAGTTGACGGCTAACATCTCAGTCGCAAAAAGGAAGAAGATGGGGAAATGGACGTTTAATACTTTACAACTAGCTATGGAAGAGAATGTTTTCTCAGAGATTACCAGTGAGACCACTGCTAAGTGAGACCACTGCTAAGGGCATTTGGACCAAGCCAGAGAATCTCTACTTGAAGAAATCTCTAACTAACCGTCTGATATTACCGAAGACATTTTTCACCATACGGATGAGAGAGGGTACTTCAGTGAAGGAACATCTTAATTTCTTTGATAATATCGTGATGAATATGAAAATTGTTGACTTGAAGATGGTTGAGGAGCAAATAGCAATGATTCTTTTGTGTTCTCTTCTGGAGCGATACAGAGGTTTTGCTAACAACCTTATCTTTGCTAGAGACACATTGATAATGGAAGATGTGAAGTCAGGCCTTCTATCTGAGGGCTTGAGATATCAGATAAAGGAGATAAGTGAAGAACGTAGAGGTGGAAGTAGTAGTCATGGCCTGTTTGTTGAAAGAGGTAGAGAAGATAAGCAGAATTGGCACTCTAGAGGGCATTCCAATTCCAGGAAGCCCGGCAATGGCAGGAGAGGAAAGTCTAAGGACGGGAAGTGCTTTATCTACAAGAAACCCGGTCATTGGAAAAAGGATTGTCCAGATTTAAAGAAAAAGGAAGAATACAGATCTACATCATTTGCGGTGGAGAAGTCTGAATCTAACGATGTGTTGTCTACAGCCGTATCGGATGTCTCAAACCATTGGGTGCTAGACTCAGGGGCGTCTTTCCATTTGACGCCTAATAAGGATTACGTTAGTTCTTTCATTGGACGAGAGGGAGGCTCTATTTTTATAGGTAATGATGCTAGTTGTTGAGCAATGGGTGAAGGTACAATAATGATCAGGATATTTGACAGGGTGATACGCACTTTGACAGGTGTCTGGTATGTTCCAGGTCTTCGAAAGTCCTTAATTTCTTTAGGACAATTGGCATCTTTTAAATGCAAGGTAACAATCGAGAAGGACTATTTGAAGGTTTCGTGAGGTGCACTAGTTCTTATGAAGGAAGATGTGTTCCGAAATCTATATTTGCTAAAAGAAATCATAGTTCTGGAGGGTCGTGTGTTGGAGTAGACAGTTCTCATGCTTTGGATGCCATAAAGCTTTAGCATCTCAGGTTTGGTCATATTTCAGAGAAGGACTTAGAGTTGCTTCAGAGACGAAAGACGATCAATGGAGAAAGCTTCAACAAGATGGACTTTTGCTAGGAGTGTGTGTTAGGAAAGCAAACTAAAGTATCCTTTAGAGTTGAGCTCTATAGATCAAGGCGAGTGCTTGAGTACGTGCGTACAGATGTTTGAGGATCGGTTATTGCTCCTTCTCTTGAAGGAGCAAAGTATTTTATCTCTTTCATTAATGAATTTTCTCAGGAAGTATGGGTGTATGTAATGAAGGCCAAATCATAAAGTTTTGAGAAGTTTAAAGATTGGAAAGCATTTACTGAGAATCAATCTAGTTTTGAGCTAATGGTGCTGAGATTTGATAATGGCAGTGAATTTGTCTCTAGGGAGTTCTTTGATTTTTGTAGACAACATGGCATTCAGAGAGATTTCACTACATTCAGAGACCCGCAATCTAATGAGGTTGCAGAAAGGATGAACATGACTCTACTGAAGAAGGCTCGTTGCTTGAGACTGATGGTGGGCATGTCTAGAGGCTTTTGGGCTAAGGCATTATCAACTGCGGCGCATATCATAAATCAAATTCCGTGCTCAGCCATAGATGGAAGATTCCAGAAGAGAAGTGGAGAGGTAAAGCAGTGTATCTTGGTTACTTTCGAATTTTTGATTATCCCGTGTACGTTCACCATACATGTGATGATAAGTTGGAGTCTAGAGCATACAAGCGCATACTAATGGGATACACCGATGGTATAAAAGGATATCGAATTTGGAACCCTGTTGATCGGAAGTTGTTCACTCCATACATGTTACTTTTGATTAGTCTTCTATGTTCAATCCAAAGGAGAAGCTACCTACCACATCAGAAGATATTGATAGGCCTAAGGAAATGGAAGAAATTCCCATGTTCCAACAAAATAGTAGAGTTGTTGTTGACGTTGTTGAGGAAAATGCAGTTGATGAAACATCACAGGATAGTCCACAAGTACTTTCTAGTAGTGCTGGTGATGTGCATGAATCTATAGGACGTTCAGTTCAAGGTGGAGCTGAAAGAAGTTTAAGTGAAATAGTACCTATCTGGGTTAGTCATAGGACTATTAGGCCATCCGAAAGGTTTGGTGATTGACAATTTGCGAATCTTAACCTTGATGATCAGTTTGACTGTGCCCTACATGTGGTTCATGAGGGGCCGCTTGACCTTGATGAAGCTTTGAAGTCATGTGACAGTTCGAAGTGGATGTGCGCTATGGAAGAGGAGTTAGAGTCGTTGAAGAAGAACAAGACTTGGGATTTGATACCACCTCCTTAAGGAAGCCGAGCCATAGGTTGCAAATGGGTATTCCAGGTAAAGGATGATGGGAGATACAAGGCTAAAGGGTTTTCACAGAGAAAGGGATTGGAGTATGATGAGATATTCTCTCCAATAGTGAGGCATATGTCTATCCGCATTTTGCTCGCTATCCTCGCAGCTCATGATTTGGAGTTGGAGCAACTGAATGTGAAAATCGCTTTCTTGCATGAAGACTTGGATGATACCATCTACATGAAGCAGACAAAAGGATTTTTTGTAGATGGGAAATTGAAGAAGTTATTATATGGACTTAAGCAGTCCCCAAGACAATGGTACAAGAGATTTGACTCGTTTATGCTTTCACTTGGTCGTAGTATCAAAGACGCTTGTGTGTACTTCACGCATTTAAAGAATGGTAAATGGGTGTACCTACTCTTATACGTGGATGATATATTGATTACTTTTGAGGATAAGGTTGAAATAAATAGTTTAAAGCGAATTCGAAATGAAGGACTTTGGAGAAGCAAAGAAAATTTTAGGTATGGAAATCCAAAGCGATAGAAAGTTAGGACTTTTGAGCCTCACTCAAAAGGAGTACATTCGAAAGGTGTTTGCTCGGTTTAGCATGGAAGGAGTAAAGTTAATCAGCACACCCATGCCTTTGCACATATAGCTTTCTAGTAAAGCGTCTTCGATCTCGAATAGGGACAAGGCTTATATGATGAACGTAACGACCCGCAAATCCGTACCCCTTGAGTCAACACTATTCTACATAAATCAACTCAAGATGAACGGAAATACGAACCATTATGGTTAAAGAAGAAGAGGTAGAAGAAGAAAATAGAAACAACATCAGAATCTATCCATCGCAGCAGAATAGAATATAATAGATAACAAATGATCTTTATACCAAAACAAATATATCAGTTTATACATTACATCATCAGAGTACATCATCAGAGTTCAACATCAATAACATACAACTGGATACACAACGGAATAATAATAAAATACGGAAGTACGTATCGCCATCCAACTCGTCCCCTAAGTTCCATAGCATCATATTCTGTATTCTATAATACTCGGTCTGACCCGAGCATTACAGTCAAATAACACCCGAGTCAGTCTGGAATACCAGCGTGAGAAATCACACTCAAATTGATTATTAAAGTTTCAAAAATCCTTCGAAAACAAAAGCATCTCGTAAGACCACGCCACAAATAAACATGTTAGGGTTTTTACCTTACGATAGCTAAAACACTTTTTTATTAAAATTCTCTGATATTATAATAGTGTCTGTAGAAAGTAAAATAGAATCTAGCTGAAATGTTTGCATCTCACGTTTCAGCAATAGTTGAGCACAATCAAAACCGTACGGGCGCGTAGGGAAAATGGATTTCCAACTAATGACTAGTAACTGGGTACCACCTGTCACGATACCTGGTCTAGATCAGCGTACCGAGGATCACTCCCGACCCCCTACAACACAAGACCTAGACCATCCCTTACTGGATAATCCCGAGTAAGATCACCCCACGGTTGGGATCAGCAACCGCACCACTAAGCCGAAATAAAGGGACATCTAGACAGGGATGACCTCACTGGAAATGGGTGCTACCCACCAAGCCTTGCTACATAACCCCTGATTTTCAGTCATTCCCGGTTGATGAGGCTTGAGGCTAAGCGTTACTTTGTAGAATGTTTCACTTAGAATGCCCATCATCCACCTGACGATGTTCCGAAAGCATTCATCCACACAAGTCCGTCCCAGGTTCGAACGGAACCGAAGGCACTATTCCTACTACATCCATTTAGGAATTATCGTCAGGATTAGTAGCGACTAGCCCTTGCACTTCATTGCATCATCTTTGACGCTGAACTTGTTTTCCACGAAAACGTACAAACCGGATCAAAGTGGTTTTCGAGAAGTTAATCCCGATCCCGGTCTCTTCGAAACGATCAACGCATTGGCCAATATTGATGGTCGGTTATTTAACTATCAATTAACATTCACAACATGCATCAAACATAAATAATTTCTCAAGCTATTAATTTTTCTCAAAATATCTTCACAAGATATATTTCTATTTTCAATCCTTTGAAAACAGTTTCAAATCATACTTTTCTCATAAAATAAATTTCCAACTATTTATTTCCACTGAAAACAACCAAGCACAAAACTTTAGATTTTTAACAATAATTTAAAAATCTTTATTATAAATTATTCTTTAAAACATTTAAGTTAAAAACTACTTCAATACTTTATTATATATATATATACACACACACACTTTGGGAATATTTAAACGAGGCCACTTAATAAAATATGAAACTAGATTTCTCTGTTAAAAAATACCAAATCACCTTTAAAAAATTACTACGATGATAGATTTGAGAAAAATCCTTACTTTATAATTTAAACATTTTAAAAACAATAAATTTCTAAAACACGCTTTTTAAAACGACATTAAAACTTTTAACTTATATTTAAAAATTTACTTTGAAACGTACTTGGCTATTCAGGGAAATATACTTCTCTTCACATACTTTAAAATAAATCACTATTAATTTTTAAATAAATTTTCCCATTCCTTTAATAAATTCTCACCGTGAATTTATTCTTTCAAATGTCCACTGATATATTGCTTTACTTGTATAAACACAGTTCATAAACTTCATAGTCACATTCTCCTTTAAATTTCCAATTACAAATATTTAAATCAATTTCCAAATCGATTTCCAATTTAGTCCATTTGAAATAAATTCCTTTACTTACTCAACTCATTTCAAAATCCATTAATTATAGACTTTATTTTTTTTCTTTTTCGTTTTGATTTTAAATCTTTTAACTGAAACATACCAATTTCAAAATTTTCAAATTTCTTCTTCATTCTTAATAGTTTAAATCTTAAATATAAAATAAATGCTTTATTCTTTTAAATAATAACGCTGAAGTTTAAAATTCATTATCTTCCTGTTTATTCAAACTCCCCTTTTTATATACAGAATTTATTTATTAGAATTTTAAAACCACTAATATTCTTATCCAGTTCATTCTTAGTTTATTTCAATTCTCTATAATTATTTCCATAAAAATTCATTCTTTTATTTTCTTTTCAAAAATCCAATTCTATATATTTTGATATCTCAATGTCTCGAAATATATTCAAGTAAACCATAGCATTCAATATTCCAATTATCAATAATATTCATCACAGAATATCGAATATTCATAACAGAGAATATTAAACAATATAAATGATTTTGAGGAATCCAGTTGGATCCCTCCAACCTATTTCCCTGCATCCATAGATGTTAGCACAATATAAAATACCAATTCCACTTCGAGGTGGAATATCACGGTATGTGGGTTTTAAATATAAAATCATCCGCTATTATGCGGCGCATAGGGTCTCATCCGCTATATAATGCGGGAAATCAATCATTCCAAGATATATTATATACTACTATATATAATATTGAATATCAAACAATTCAATCCATTACCCAATTGTTTAAATCTAACCATTTAAATTAAAATTATAACCAAATGAGTGAGATTAACTCACCTTTGATTTTGTTTTGCAACCCACTTCAATATTGCCTTCGATTTCCTAATGTTTGACCTTAAATAAACAATTTATTTAATTTATTAATATTCGAAATAATCGAACTATTAACTACCGTTTAATAGTTTTAATTTTGACTAATGATTTATTTTAAACAATTACTACTTCCAATGTAATATCTCCTTTTAAAAAATCCATTTTAGTAACTAATTAAATTAAATAAGCAATTAAACAATTTAACCATCTCAATATTTATTTTAAAATGAAATAGTAGGTTGAAATATATAAATATTTATAATTTATACCTATGCTTTCCCTTTTGAAACCACATATGTATATAATTTATAAATAGCTTATATAGATCCAAAAACCCAATTTTAAATAAATTCTTCACATTTTAAAATCCCATATATTTCAAAATCTTATCTTTGAAACCATATATATACGCTTATAAATAAAATTTATATTACCATTTATAAGTCTTCTATTTTCCTAAATCCTATCTATGTTATTATTATTTTAAATAGTACTTCAAAGTGTAAATATCTGTATATTTTTCTGCATATATATATATATCTGTATCAAATTAAGATATACATGTGTGCATATATATATATATATACATACTTATATCGTCATTTTTTTTCTTTCTGTAAGCTGATGTAACTTCTAAAGTAAATAAATAAAATAAAATTGATTATTTACCTTACTGTGAATATTATTTCTCTAACCTATATATATTTATCTATTAACAGAAATATTTTACTGTAATTTTTTTTTCTTTTGTTCCCTGACTTCTGATCATTCAAATCAAAACTGAAATGCAAATTATAAATTAACAAGTTGTAAATTTATACCTTGATGGAAAAACAAACTCAGGAAATCCACCTCTTTCGTACCACGAGACTTCCACCATGTTCAAACACCATAAACCCCGCAGCCTCCAAAGGCGACTTCACGGTTCAGCTCGAGTTCAAGCTCGAGCTTGAAATCCCAAATTTGATTCAACAGCTATGCTTCCCATTGACTCGATCGACCTCTTCGCCGACGCTCTGCCTCCACGGCACCACCTCGCGATACCCTATCGCCGCCCTCCTCGGCCACGTGATAACATTGCGCTCGAGCATGTTGCCCTAGATCGACGTCACACGCCCAAAATCGCTTGCGTCCCTCGATTCCATAGTCCTTCGAATACGATTGCGGCCTGCTCTTCTTTTTATTTATTTTATGAGGAACGAGGTGATTACGATATTGGGAAAGGAACGAAACAAATAAAGGGTGAGAGGGGAGGAAAACATTCAGCCATTATTTGCTTTCATGCTTTTCTTATTGAATGAACTGATTTTCGTTTAAAAAGATGAATTTGATTTTTGAATTCGTATAGTTCAGCCATTTTCCTTGAACGATTAGATTTGCTTAAGAAGATAATTTCGTGAGATATAATTTAAAGGAAATAGGGGAACGCGATTTATGACAAGGATATCGGCTTGCTTCAGATGATTGGTGACTAGGATTTGAACGAAGAGATAGGTAGTATAGGGTTGCTGGCTACAGAGAAGACAAAAAGCGTTGATGGTGAAAGAATTACTTTCGAAGGTGATTAGTATATCTATATATATTATATATTTAAATTTAAATCATCCCGATTTACGTAGCCTAAAATTACGAACTCCTATAGAGGCGTGCCGCTAGGTGTTTATAATGTTATACCCTTATTACGAACACATTGGAAAATGTTCCGAGTCATAATTCGATCATATGGAGAAGATAGCTTTTTGGACTCAGTTATTTTATTAAATTTCGATAAAATTTCAGCGCGTTTATATATCGTATGCTCACACAACAACCCCAATAACTACAAAATTTGAAATCTGATAATAATAAAATATTACGGATCCAATGGGACCTGTTTCGTCGAATTCCGAGATTGTGCCTCAGAAGGCTATTTTTAAATATCAATTAAAATGATATATTTTCAAAATTTAACAAAACACTTTCAATTCAATTCAACACTTTTACTATCTTTGGTACTATTAGTATACATTTTACAAGTCTTTAAAATAATTTAATTCAGCTTAAATCTAAGATTTACCACTTAAACCAATTTCAAATGATTTAATTTAATAATTAAATTATCCAATAAATAGTGATATTTGAATTCAAGTTAGAAACTAACTATGAAATATTTAAAATCAATTAAATATTCCGATTTCAAACAACTAAAAATTCCGAGTCGTCACATTCCTCCCCCCTTAAAAGAATTTCGTCCCTGAAATTACTAATTAAGAAGAATGGTCCAATACCCATTACTATTTTCCAAAACCAAACAGTTTTATCAACTTGCTATAACATATCTTTTATTAAAGACCCACCATTACTTCTACCAACTTTCCAAAACCTTCCATAGTTTCCAAACAACTTTACTTATTCAACCATTCAAATAATAATTCAAAACCAGGTTTTAAATTTTCAAAATTTTCTAACACCCTCAATTTTTGAAAAATTTCGCCATCGTCTCCTTTGCGCGGCTAGCTTGGTACAACTACAAAATGCCTCTACGGGCTCCCAAATTCCAAAAGAAAACAAAAGGCCAAATGGCTAGGTCAAAACCGAATCAAATTTCATACAGAAATTTAAACACATACCTTTTCGTCGAGCAATTTAAATTTATCTTCTGAAATCAAAATCAATTTTCCTTTCTCTTTATAATACATGCATATCCTATTTAGCAATAATTTCCAATCATAGCATTCAAAAACATTTTATTAAATCTTCACTCCAATGCTTATTCAATATATTCTCCCGTTTCCATATGAATTCAAGTTATCTTCAACTCTGAATATTGAATTTTATCTTCCATTTATAACTGATTCATAGTATTATTTTAAATTAGTTTCATTCACTAATTTACTTCAATTTCCAATTTGAAATCATTTTGTCGCTAACAAAAATCTTCCCAAAAAATTTCAAAATTTTTCTAACTTCCAAAATATCCGAAATTTTTTGGCAGAGTCTCCTTTGTACGGAGGAGCTTTGCAATTTGACAAAAGATATAAATATATATACATCGACCCACCCGGTCGGAAAAACAAAAACAGTTCATATTTCCTATTTTTATTGCGTAGGCATACCTTTATTTAGCATTTTTAAGCAAGCGGCTTATTTAATTTGCATTTTGCGCAATCAAATCCAGCCCAACGACTTCCCTGAACCTGTACTTACTCAACTAAAACATGTAAGCGTCATATATATGAAGTTTAACTACATTTCACTTATTTGCAATAGTTACACACATGAATTCTAAAAGCAATGCACACTAAACACTTTCCGTAAGCAATTTATATAGTTTTAATACTAATTCAACTGTTTTCAATTAATTCATATACCATTTTCATTCAATTTGAATGGTTTACAATCCACTTGCTTATATTCAATTCATTTTTAATTTTAAACAAACCCATATTATTCCAATTGATTTAAAAATCAATTCTATTCACCTCTGTTAATACATTTACTTTCGTTTACGTTAAAATGACTAATTTTCTATGTAAGTTTGATGTTATTCATGCAAATAACAATTACTTAGGCTTATAATCATTTTAAATTGATTCCAGCTCAATTTAAATAATTCCTTCTATTTTAATTCATTCACAACCATTTTATTTAGCTTGAACCATTCCATGCTTATATATTAATAACCATTCCCTAATTTAAACTTACCCAAGCTTTTATTTAATGGGCTTTTACCTTTACTCGAAGCCAAGCTTCCACTAATTTTAAACTTAAACTAATTTATTTCAAATTATTCAAATTTCATACTTAAGCTCATTTCTATTTTACAATTAAATTTTTCTTTTCAATTTAACTTGATTCTATTTCAATCAAATCTCATTTCAATCTTCAAATTTATTTGATCAAATGATCTGTTTCGTATAAATTTTAAATTTCCATATTCAATTCATTCTCATTTCATTTAATTAATTACAAGGCCATTTTCAAATTTTATTAACTTCACTAATGATTCAAGTCGAGTTTGATTTATAACTCGAGTTTTATTTCCAAACTTCATTATTAACTTACAATTCAGCTTCCATTTAACTACATTAGGTTCCATTTACATATTTCATTAACTAATTTATTATCTAATTAGTTCTCCCTATTTGTAATTCAATACTCGATTTTTAATCTCAAAAATCATTCATTTAAATTTTCTTTTATTCCATGGATTTTTAATTCTTTTATAAGTTATTCTGATTATTTTACTCCAATCCAATCCTTATCCAACTTATTTCCATTGATTTAAGTAAGGATCTAATTCCATTCAATATCACCCATAACTCAACTGAATTTTATTCCAATTCAATTCTATTTTAACTCAAATTTATTTAATTCAATTCGATTCAGTTTTCTTTAATCCACTCAATCCACTTGAATTTAAATTATGCAAGAACTTACTTTCACTTAATATCATCTACATCTCAATTTATTCCTTTTCAATTCAGTTTCAACTTTAAATTTAAATTCCAACATTCAAAGTTCATATTTCCTTCCTGATTTGAAAATCATCTCAATTTATAAGCTTATAACCTATCTCATCAGGATTTTTAAACACCCGGCCTTTGGTTTCAAATTATTTCAAATCACCATTATCTCAAAATCACACTTCTCAAAAATTTAAACCAATCCTGGTTTTTATTCCCAACAAATTTCCTTTGAAATTTCAAAAACAAACTAATTCTTCTGAATAAGTCAATTTGGCAGCAATCCATCACTTAGAAACTAGAAAATAAGCATCGATGATGCTGCAGCCATCACCGAAGTTATTTTCCAGCGACTGAAGTAAGTTCAATGCTATATCCATTCCCAAAATTTATTTGAAACAATTTCCTTTTAGAACTACCCCAAAATAACAATGCTATTATTTATCTTCAAAACACTTCGAAAAACACTTCCAAAATCTCTGGGATTTTAAATTTTCAAATTCTGGCTTAAATCAAATTTTAACTATAATTCATTTGTATAATTTATGCTTATACAAATTCCCAATTGATTATATTCCAATTTATAAATCACGTTTACAATTCACGTTTATAAGTTTCATTTTATAATTGAATTTATTTCCTTAACCTTTGGTTATATTTTCAGTTTCTAGTTAAATTTTCACACAACAATGATAATAATTTAATATTATCATTCCTAACATCCAAGCAACCATATATTACCTAAGATAGTTTACAAAAACTTTTATTTATATCAAAATATATTTTTGGGTAAAATTATTTCATTCACCTACCTTTAAAACAATACCGTGTCAATTTACCGCGTCGGGTGTTTATGAAATCTTCTCGAAAAGCGGCCAACCTACTCGATCAGAATTCATATTCCACTAAACCAATAAGTCAACACGATATTAAAGCAATTTATGTTCACTAACAAATACGCACTCATATCTATTAATACGCTCAAACTCATTCTAGAGTGCCACGGACTCTATTTTCCATGAGTAATTTCCACCAGAGCCAAGCTTATCACCAACCTAAACTCTGATACCAACTGTAACGACCCGCAAATCTGTATCCCTTGAGTCAACACTATTCTACATCAATCAACTCAAGATGAACGGAAATACGAACCATTAGGGTTGAAGAAGAAGAGGTAGAAGAAGAAAATAGAAAACAACATCAGAATCTAACCATCGCAGCGAAATAAAATATAATAGATAATAAATGATCTTTACACAAAAACAAATATATCTGTTTATACATTACATCATCAGAGTTCAACATCAATAACATACTGTGACGCCCCACCTCTATACCCACGCTAGCATAGGACACTACGGTGTAATGCCATCAACTAGTGCAGAGAATAATGCTATTGAGGAGCGACCATCCGTGTAATTGCTTTGTGCGAGTACCGATATGCTAGATAAAAGTATAACTTTTCGTCTCGAAAGGAAATCCAACATACCGATGCAAACTCAAAGCTACTACACAATGGCTATAATATCTTCGGAAACAAATATAGAAATAAACATAACACAAATCAGTCACAGATAATTCATATCACAAAGGCGGAAACAGATATGAATATTACACATAAAAGTGTATATCAGAGTAGTGGTCAAATAAGATCCACAACATCACAAAGGAATAGATACAAGTGCTAGACAAAAAGATGTACACATCAAGGAGTCTATATCTCAATTGGATACAATAAAAACTACTAAACTAAAGTAGTTAGCCAAAAGATCAGATGATGGACCGATAAGAAGTCAAGCAGAAGCACCTGTAAAATCTCAGTCTGACCCGAGTATTATTAAAGAAGAAAATAATAAACGGATCAGTCTAGCTATAATTATCAGATAAAATGAGATATAAGAAGAGATATAATTAAAATGTATGATAACCAAAAATGCCATACCTCGACAAGTATACATTAGAAAACCAACAAAAGAAAATCATACAAATATCTCACGAATCTCATAGCATAAAAAGAATGTCATATTCTTTATTTAATTCACCAAGCCACAATAAATGACATACATATCAATTCCAACTGAAAAAGGTGGTGAGAAATCATCAATTAGAAATCCAGAAATCACAATAAAAGGATGGCCAATCCCAAACGGAAAGCTATTCCATAAACCGGACATCGACGCACCTAAATAGATACGCCCCATGCACAGTCAAACATCGTTGCACCTAGAAAGGTACGACCCATGCAAAGGCAAACATCGACGCACCTAAATAGATACGCCCCATGTAATGTCTAGCATCGATGCACCTAGAAAGATACACCCCATGCATAAGTAAGCATCGATGTACCTAGAAAGATACGCCTCATGCATAAATCAACATCGACGTATCTAGAAAAATACGCCCCATGTAATGTCTAACATCGATACACCAAGAAAGATACACCCCATGCAAATTCGAACATCGACGCACCTAGAAAGATACGTCCCATGCATAGACGAACATCAACGCACCTAGAAAGATACGCCCCATGCCCCGACTTATTGAGCCGATTGCTCCACGAAGTAAACAAACATCGACGCACCTAAATAGATACGACCCATGTGTAAATAAACATCGACGCACCTAAATAGGTACGACCTATGCGAGAAATGAGACGAAGCACAATAAAATGAAGTACAGTCCTCCACATAGACAAAGAGACATCGCACATTGCTAGTCTAAACCATAAAATGATCATCATCGATCATCAAGAAGTGTCAATTACAGTAAGCTAGTAAATATATGAGCCTAGCTTCATGTCCCATAACCACTAGCTTAACTTAAATATTTACGAACAAACTGTAAGTCTCCACTCGAAAATTGTCACAAGAAATTCAATCGAACAAGTCCAAAAATTAACCGATGAAGTAAACGCAAGTGTTTCATACCACTTGTTTTACTAAGTCGTTTAATTAAATTTCTCATACGAGTGAGGTAAAGGTTTGTATATACTAGTAGATTAGAAAAACGGTTTAAGAAACGAGCGTTGTAATAAAATAGTATTGAAATCATTTTAATGAAAGGGTTTTGATATTTACTACTAGTATAGAAAACCTTTATATTTTGAAGTGACAAATCACAAAAATGATTGCAAAACAATCAATCACCGAAATTCACATTCGAAGACGTGAATAAAATCCAAAGAAATCGATATGAAATCCATCAAAATGGATATTTCGAAAATTCTCAAAGAAAATGTCATCAAAGTCGATAATAAATGATAACAACAAAAGGGAAACAACACGAATCGATTAAAGTTGGAAATTCAACAAAATAGGCAATATAGGAAAAAGTGGCAAATAGGAGCAGGTCGGTCGGCTGGACTCCTTGAGTCGGTTGACCGAACCAAAGATGGAAGTGCTCGGGTAGCAAGTCGGTCGACCGAACCCTGAGCTCGGTCGACCGGAGCCTATAACCTACACTCCCAAACCAGAGGCAGGAAGTGCACGGGTAGCAGGTCGGTCAACCGGACCCTGACCTCGGTCGAACGGAGCCTGTTGCCAGAACTCCCATGCCTATCAAATAAATGCCATTCCCTTCTGAACTGCAATCAGTCGAGCAATGGCACTAAGGATTTACGCCTATCGACTACCCAGCCATATAAGCTCTTCGATTCATCACCAAAAACATGATCAAGACATCAAAGCTATGATTTTTAAAGAATTGAACCCAAAAATTGGAATATTCACCAAATCAATCCAAACCAAAAGCAATTGTACAAAAATAAGCGTTAGGAATTCATACCTAACAATCGAAGATAAATATAGGCATAGATGTGAGATAAAAATCTCACCTTTTTACAAAATCAATGAAGAAGAAGCTATAGAGCAATGGCAAGAACAATCACTCTTCAATTCCAACCCAACAAGCTTGAATCTAAGATTAAAGGAGAAACATTCCCAAAGTTAGGTTTAGGAATTTCTGAAATTCAAGAGAGAAGGAGTTGGAGAAGATGAAGAGAAGGCTTACCAATGAGTTCTCTTGAATTTGGAGCTAGAAGTTGGATTTGCTAATGAAGACTAGGGCTTGGAGTTTTAATTTCCTCTTCTTTCCCCCATTTTTTCTTTAGCTTGAGTATTAGGAATTAAAATGAAGTAATGAAGAGTTGGAGTGGAGTTGGGTTCATATGTTAGGTTAATGGGCTGAAACCCAAACCAAAGCCCTAAGTGAAAAAGTAGCAAAATTCTACTATCTCCAAACATATCAAAGCTTATACTAAAAAAGGTCGCAAACGGCATTTTGAACTCAATGGAAGTGGTCTCAAGTCCTAATTCGGCTGTTTGCAAAAAGTAGTTTCTCGGACTAAAATCCAACGAACGATGAAATATTTAAATATACAATCGACAAATATGCGGGTTGTTACAGACTCCCCTCCTTAAAGAAATTGCGTCCTCGCAATACTTAAGAAGAAAATAAAGAGTAACAACCATAAAAGCATATCAACACGAAAGGAATTTGAAATAGGAAGTTCACCATAAAGAGCATGAAAGGGTAAGCCTGAATGGGATCGCTCGATAAATTCCTAGGATTCCCAAGGGAAATCCTTAGGATCTGAGAACCAATGAATTTTCACAAGAAGAACATCTTTATTCCAAATGCACTCACCCTCCGAAGCAATGATGCGAAAAGAATGTTGCTCAAAAGTCAAATCTGGTGAAACTTCAATCCCTACTATAACACTAGGCTCAAGAATAAAAATCGGAAACCTAAAAGCATTTCCATAGTCGAAAGACGTGGAAAACGTCATGAATAACAGTAAATTGAGCTGGTGCAACGACGTAGTACAAAAACGGTACACCCGAGAAACGGGAAACTCGAATAATTTGGAACAATGGCGTAGTACAATAACGGTACGCCAGGTGAACCAAAGCTCGAATAATTTCGGAACACCGAAGTAGTACAAAAACGGTACGTCAAATGAACCGAACACTATAAAAGAACATCGGACACTAGTCCATAGAAGGAACGAGATAAAGCTCAATAAGACGAAGTATATCAAAACGTCCGATGAACTTGGTAAAAAGATAATTCCATTCAGACATCATCAAAGAATCAACCACTTGTTGCTTACGACTAAACACATTGGCAACACGATTTCCCCTCCGGGAATAAAAGAATATCAAGATCACAAGATGCCAGGAACTCGAGTCAACATAAAGTTCCTTATGAGAAAATAAATATTCCAAAGATTTATGATCGGGGTAGAGAACAGATTTCTCATCCAAAAATGATGATGCCAAACTCTAAAAGTGAAATCAATATCCGCGAGCACTAGATCATGAATGGCATATCTAGTCTCGATAGGCTTTAATGATTTAGAAACATAAATGATAGCACGTTCTCTTTCGCAAGAGAACGACATCCAAACCAATACGACTAGCATTAGTACAAAAGATAAAGTTTTGGTTCCCCTCGGGAATCACAAGAATTTTATAATCTTCTTTCCCAAAAAGCACAAAATTTTCAAAATTACATTTATCTTTATGTAATAATCTTTCCAAAAAAAATTTATTTTTATTTTTACAAGTCACTATATCGTGTCTGACTGTCACATCTAAGCGTTTATAAAATTCCTATCGATAACGTTGATCAAGCGCATCGACCAGAACTCTTAAAACACTAAATGGGCAATACAATCACAAAATCATCTTTTATAGGATAAATAAGTCTCTTAAAAAGTTTTAAGAATATTCTTTGCTCGTTTTAAGAACAAAATCCAATTATACTTATAAATAAATCTTTACGAAAAGATTTGTAAAAAAGTTTAAATTGCTATTTTCATCCAAAATCAATAAATACAAGAATGGAATTATCGAGATATTCGTAGAATACTCGATTTATAAAATGGATGAAACAAGATGGACAAACTGTATGATATAATAAGTCATTCATAAGAATCATAACGAGTGCGGAATGCGGTAAGTGGAATGCTAACTGCCGCAACTCGTAGCAAATGAAAACCGGTGGCAAGGTCGAGCTGAAAAGACCTTAACACCACAAAAGATATTGCTTAGGTGGTGATCCTAAGGCAAACTCCAAAAATACCCAAAAATTCTCAAATTACATGAATGAGAGAAATAACATTTTCCTCATTATGTAGGCTTAAAGAATAAAATGATGTCATCAAGTTGGAATCGAAATCACAAAGAAAAATAGAAATATGCTTAACGGATTAAAGATGTCGAGGATGAATAGTCCACACGGAAAATAGGATATGGGCTTCATAATAATTAAGCTAATCCTTTCACCCAAATCAATTCCGAAGTCTAAGTAACGCATAACATGCAAATCGGTTCAGAAGGAAAAATCACATAAAATAATATCGACGTCAAAACAAAGAAAATTGAGCGTTGCAGATCCACCAACCGGATTCCCAATTCTCAAAGAAGCCATCAATCCCAAAATATTCAAAGAAAAAGAATCGACAAGTTCTTTTGATATAAAAATAATGAGAAGAACCCATATCAAAAAGAATTCAAATAGAAAGATCACGAAATAAAACAATAGCATCAAGGATTGAATGTAAAATACCTTGACCAAGAGAAGAGCTGTTAGGAGCTTGCACTACATTGAGCTTTCCCTCCTTCCTACTTTGAAGTATGGGACATGTAGTTATATGGTGACCCGAATTTTTACAATAACGACAATAAAGAGGTTTCGGACACTCCCTAGCATAATGGTCAGTGGAACCACAATTGTAGCATTGACCACGACTAGAGGTAGGAGCCTTTGCTACCGGAATTTGTTGCTTCCCTTTCTTGTTGGGAGTGGGGCCTTTGAATTTGATAGGCCTTTTCATGTTATCATTGAAGTTCTGTTTGGTAACCACAACTTCAACGTTACTCTCTTATCGGCCTCTTCAAGACGAAGAGCAATATCAATAAGCTGATCAAATGAAACCTCAAGTTTCAGGAGTAATGACTTCTTAAGATTCTTATTCCAGCCATAGACAAATCTCCGATTTTTCTTCAATGGGGTATTAATATACTCAACCCCATACTTAGAGAGAGATTCAAAAGGTGCGACGTAATCCGTCACAGAAGATTCACCTTGAACAAGGTCAATAAAACGCCGGTCCAAAGTCACTTTTTCGGCCTCCGGTAAAAATTTCAATTCGAATCTTCCCCGGAATTGCTCCCAAGTAAGATCTGCTTCAACGATTTCAGAAACCAAGAGCTCATACCAATCTAATGCTATTTCTTGGAGCATGCTAGAATCCACTTGGACTCGATGTAGATCAATAAGGTTCATGCGAGAAAAGATGCGACCGCATGATTTGAGCCAAGCTTGAATTTCAATAACACTCTCGGATCCCTTGAATGGCCTTCCACCCAAATTGGTATAGTCTCTGCACAACGTGAAAAACCGGATCTAGGATGAGTAGACTCTGGATTGGGTCTGGCAGCTTCAGCATTCTTCACGTGATCTAAAAGCTGCTGAGCAGACATGAATACTCCATCCTGGGGAGTAGCACTAGATTGACCGGCGCTGGGACGGCCAGGTCTAACCATTTCTCTTCTTTAAGAAAGAAAGAAAGAAGAAGAAAAAGGTTATTCACAAAATGGATATCAAGCAATCTTGATAGATAAAACAAGGAATCATAAAGAAAATAGGATGAATCGGTACGAAGACTCGAATTAAATCCTAAAGCACGACTCCTAAGATGGACTTAGGACGATGATCCTTGTTAAATTATTCTACATTGTTTCGAAGTTTGGCTCCGATACCAAGCTGTGACGCCCCGCCTCTATACCCACACTAGCATAGGACACTACGGTGTAATGCCGTCAACTAGCGCGGAGAATAAGGCTGTTGAGGACCGACCATCCGTGTAATTGCTTTGTGCGAATACCGATATGCCAGATAAAAGTATAACTTTTCATCTCGAAAGGAAATCCGACATACTGATGCAAACTCAAAGCTACTATACAGTGGCTATAATGTCTTCGGAAACAAATATAGAAATAAACATAACACAAATCAGTCACAGATAATTCATATCACTAAGGCGGAAATAGATATGAATATTACACATAAAAGTGTATATCAGAGTAGTGGTCAAATAAGATCCACAACATCACAAAGGAATAGATACAAGTGCTAGACAAAAATATGTATACATCAAGGAGTCTATATCTCAATTGTATACAATAAAAACTACTAAACTAATGTAGTTAGCCAAAAGATCAAATGATGGACCGATAAGGTGTCAAGCGGAAGCACCTGTAATTTCTCAGTTTGACCCGACTATTATTTAAGAAAAAAATAATAAACGGATCAGTCTATCTATAATTACCAGATAAAATGAGATATAAGAAGAGATATAATTAAAACGTATGATAACCAAAAATGTCATACCTCGACAAGTATACATTAGAAAACCAACAAAAGAAAATCATACAAATATCTCACGAATCTCATAGCATAAATAGAATGTCATATTCTTTATTTAATTCAACAAGCCACAATAAATGACATACATTTCAATTCCAACTGAAAAAGGTGGTGAGAAATTATCAATTATAAATCCAGAAATCACAAGAAAAGGATGGCCAATCCCAAACGGAACGCTATTCCATAAACCGGACATCGACGCACCTAAATAGATACGCCCCATGCACAGTCAAACATCGTCACACCTAGAAAGGTACGACCCATGCAAAGGCAAACATCGACGCAGCTAAATAGATATGCCCCATGTAATGTCTAGCGTCGATGCACCTAGAAAGATACACCCCATGCATAAATAAGCATCGACGTACCTAGAAAGATACGCCCCATGCATAAATCAACATCGATGTATCTAGAAAAATACGCCCCATGTAATGTCTAACATCGATACACCTAGAAAGATACACCCCATGCAAAGTCGAACATCGATGCACCTAGAAAGATACGTCCCATGCATAGACGAACATTGACGCACCTAGAAAGATACGCCCCATGCCCCAACTTATTGAGCCGATTGCTCCACGAAGTAAACAAACATCGACGCACCTAAATAGATACGACCCATGTGTAAATAAACATCGACGCACCTAAATATGTACGACCCATGTGAGAAATGAGACGAAGCTCAATAAAATGAAGTACAGTCCTCCACATAGACAAAGAGACATCCCCACATTGCTAGTCTAAACCATAAAATGATCATCATCGATCATCAAGAAGTGTCAATTACAGTAAGCTAGTAAATGTATGAGGCTAGCTTCATGTCACATAACCACTAGCTTAACTTAAATATTTACGAACAAACCGTAAGTCTCCACTCGGAAATTGTCACAAGAAATTCAATCGAACAAGTCCAAAAATTAACGGATGAAGTAAACGCAAGCGTTTGATACCACTTGTTTTACTAAGTCGTTTAATTAGATTTCTCATACGAGTGAGGTAAAGGTTTGTATATACTAGTAGATTGGAAAAACGGTTTAAGAAACGAGCGTTGTAATAAAATAGTGTTGAAATCGTTTTAATGAAAGGGTTTTGATTTTTACTACTAGTATAGAAAACCTTTATATTTTGAAGTGACAAATCACAAAAATGATTGTAAAACAATCAATCACCGAAATTCACATTCGAAGACGTGAATAAAATCCAAAGAAATCGATATGAAATCCATCAAAATGGATATTTCGAAAATTCCCAAAGAAAATGTCATCAAAGTCGATAATAAATGATAACAACAAAAGGGAAACAACACGAATCGATTAAAGTTGGAAATTCAACAAAATAGGCAATATAGGCAAAAGTGGCAAATAGGAGCAGGTCGGTCGACCGGACTCCCTGAGTCGGTTGACCGAACCAAAGATGGAAGTGCTCGGGTAGCAGGTCGGTCGATCGGACCCTGAGCTCGGTCGACCGGAGCCTGTAACCTACACTCCCAAACCAGAGGCAGGAAGTGCACGGGTAGCAGGTCGGTCGACCGGACCCTGAGCTCGGTCGACCGGAGCCTGTTGCCAGCACTCCCATGTCTATCTAATAAATGCCATTCCCTCCTGAATTGCAATCAGTCGAGCAACGACACTAAGGATTTACGCCCATCGACTACCCGGCCATATAAGCTCTTCGATTCATCACCAAAAACATGATCAAGACATCAAAGCTATGATTTTTAAAGAATTGAACCCAAAACACCAAAAATTGGAATATTAACCAAATCAATCCAAACCAAAAGTAATTGTACAAAAATAAGCGTTAGGAATTCATACCTAACAATCGAAGATAAATATAGGCATAGATGTGAGACAAAAATCTCACCTTTTTACAAAATCAATGAAGAAGAAGCTACAGAGCAATGGCAAGAACAATCACTCTTCAATTCCCACCCAACAAGCTTGAATCTAAGCTTAAAGGAGAAACATTCCCAAAGTTAGGTTTAGGAATTTCTGAAATTCAAGAGAGAAGGAGTTGGAGAAGATGAAGAGAAGGCTTACCAATGGGTTCTCTTGAATTTGGAGCTAGAAGTTGGATTTGCTAATGAAGACTAGGGATTGGAGTTTTAATTTCCTCTTCTTTCCCCCATTTTTGCTTTAGCTTGAGTATTAGAAATTAAAATGAAGTAATGAAGAGTTGGAGTGGAGTTGGGTTCATATGTTAGGTTAACGGGCTGAAACCCAAACCAAAGCCCTAAGTGAAAAAGTAGCAAAATTCTGCTATCTCCAAACATATCAAAGCTTATAGTCAAAAAGGTCGCAAACGGCATTTTGAACTCAATGAAAGTGGTCTCGAGTCCTAATTCGGCTGTTTGCAAAAAGTAGCTTCTCGGACTAAAATCCGACGAATGATGAAATATTTAAATAAAATATTTAAATATACAATCGATAAATATGCGGGTTGTTACACATACAAATGTATACACAGCAGAATAATAATCAAATATGGAAGTACGTATCGCCATCCAGCTCGTCCACTGAGCTCCACAGCATCATATCCTGTATTCTATAATACTCGATCTGACCCGAGCATTACGGTTAAATAACACCTGAGTCAGTTTGGAATACCAGCATGAGAAATCACACTCAAATTGATTATTAAAGTTTCAAAAATCCTTTGAAAGCAAAAGCATCTCGTAAGACCACGCCACAAATAAACATGTCGGGTTTTTACCTTACGATAGTGAAAACACTTTTTTACTAAAATTCTCTGATATTATAATAGTGTCTATAGAAAGTAAAATAGAATATAGCTGAAGTGCTTGCATCTCACGTTTCAGCAATAGTTGGGCACAATCAAAATCGTACGAGCGCGTAGGAAAATGGATTTCCAACTAATGACTAGGCACTAGGGTACCACCTGTCATGGTACCTGGTCTAGATCAGCGTACCGAGGATCACTCCCGACCCCCTACAACACAACACCTGGACTACCCCTTACTGGATAATCCCGAGTAAGATCACCTCACGGTTGGGATCAGCAACCGCACCACTAAGCCGAAATAAAGGGACATCTAGACAGGGATGACCTCACCGGAAATGGGTGCTAGCCACCAAGCCTTGCTGCATAACCCCTGATTTTCAGTCATTCCTGGTTGATGAGGCTTGAGGCTAAGCAATACTTTTTAGAACGTTTCACTTAGAATGCCCATCGCCCACCTGACGATGTTCCGAAAGCATTCATCCATACAAGTCCGTCCCGGGTTCGAACGGAACCGAAGGCACTATTCCTACTACATCCATTTTGGAATTATCCTCAGGATTAGTAGCAACTAGCCCTTGCACTTCATTGCACCATCTTCGACTCTGAACTCGTTTTCTACGAAAATGTACAAACCAGATCGAAGTGGTTTTCGAGAAGTTAATCCCGATCCCGGTCTCTTCGAAACAATCAACGTATTTGCCAATATTAATAGTCGGTTATTTAACTATCAAATTAACATTCACAACATCCATCAAACATAAATAATTTCTCAAGTTGTTTATTTATCTCAAAATATCTTCACAAGATATATTTCTGTTTTCAATCCGTTGAAAATGGTTTCAAATCATACTTTTCTCATAAAATAAATTTCCAACTATTTATTTCCACTGAAAACAACCAAGCACAAAACTTTAGATTTTTAACAATAATTTAAAACTCTTTATTATAAATTATCCTTTAAAACATTTAAGTTAAAAACTACTTCAATACTTTATTAAATATAAATATACTTTGGGAATTTTTAAATGAGGCTACTTAATAAAATATGAAACTAGATTTAACTGTTAAACAATACCAAATCACCATTAAATAATTACTACGATAATAGATTTGAGAAAAATCCTTACTTTAGAATTTAAACATTTTAAAAATAATAAATTTCTAAAACATGCTTTTTAAAACGACATTAAAACTTTTAACTTATATTTAAAAATTTACTTCGAAATGTACTCGGCTATTCAGGGAAATATACTTCTCTTCACATACTTTAAAATAAATCACTATTTATTTTAAATAAATTTTCTCATTTCTTTAATAAATTCTCACCGTGAATTCATTCTTTCAAATATCCACTGATATATTGCTTTACTTGTATAAACACAGTTTATAAACTTCATAGTCACATTCTCCTTTAAATTTCCAATTTCAAATATTTAAATCAATTTCCAAATTGATTTTCAATTTACTCCATTTGAAATAAATTCCTTTACTTACTCAATTCATTTCAAAATCCATTGATTATAGACTTTTTTTTTCTTTCTCGTTTTAATTTTAAATGTTTCTGAAACATACCAATTTCAGATTTTTCAAATTTCTTCTTTATTCTTAATAATTTAAATCTTAAATCAAAAATAAATCCTTTATTCTTTTAAATAATAACACTGAAGTTTAAAATTCATTATCTTCCAGTTTATTCAAACTCCCCTTTTTATATACGGAATTTATTTATTAGAATTTTAAAACCACTAATATTCTTATCCAGTTCATACCTAGTTTATTTAAATTCTCTATAATCATTTCCTTAAAAATTCATTCTTTTATTTTCTTTTCAAAAATCAAATTCTATATATTTTGATATCTCACAGTGTCCCGAAATATATTCAAGTAAACCATAGCATTCAATATTCCAATTATTAATAATATTCATCACAGAATATCGAATATTCATAACAGAGAATATTAAACAATATAAATGATTTTGAGGAATCCAGTTGGATCCCTCCAACCTGTTTCCCTGCATCCACAGATGTTAGCACAATATAAAATTCTAATTCCACTTCGAGGTGGAATATCGTGATATATGGGTTTTAAATATAAAATCATCCGCTATTATGCGGCGCATAGGGTCTCATGCGCTATATAATGCGGGAAATCAATCATTCCAAGATATATTATATACTACTATATATAATATTGCACATCAAACAATTCAATCAATCACCCAATTGTTTAAATTTAACCATTTAAATTAAATTATAACCAGATGAGTGAGATTAACCTCACCTTTGATTTTGTTTTGCAATCCACTTCAATATTGCCTTGGATTTTCAGATGTTTGACCTTAAATAAACAATTCATATAATTTATTAATATTTTAAATAATTGAACTATTAATTACCATTTGATAGTTTTAATTTTGACTAATGATTTATTTTAAACGATAACTACTTCCAAACTAATATCTCCTTTTAAAAAAAACCCTTTAGTGACTAATTAAATTAAATAAGCAATTAAATAATTTAACCATCTCAATATTTATTTTAAAATGAAATAGTAGGTTGAAATATATAAATATTTATAATTTATACCTATGCTTTCCTTTTTGAAACCACATATGTATATGCACTTATAAAATAGCTTACATAGATCCAAAAATCCAATTTTTAAATAAATTCTTCATATTTTAAAATCCCATATGTTTCAAAATCTTATCTTTGAAACCATAGATATACGCTTATAAATAAAATTTATATTACCATTTATAAGTATTTTATTTTCCTAAATCCTATCTATGTTATTATTATTTTAAATAGTACTTCAAAGTGTAAATATCTGTATGTTTTTCTGCATATATATATATATATATATATATATATATATCAAATTAAAATATACATGTGTGCTTATATATATATACTTATATCATCGTTTTTTCCTTTCTGTAAGCTGATGTAACTCCTAAAATAAATAAATAAAATAAAATTGACTATTTACCTTACTGTGAATATAATTTCTCTAACCTATATATATTTATCTATTAACAGAAATATTTCACTGTATTTTTTTTCTTTTGTTTCCTGACTTCTGATCATTCAAATCTAAACTGAAATGCAAATTATAAATTAACAAGTTGTAAATTTATACCTTGATGGAAAAACAAACTCAGGAAACCACCTCGTTCGAACCACGAGACTTCCACCATGTTCGAACACCACGAAACCCCGCAGCCTCCAAAGGCGACTTCACGGTTGCAGCTCGAGTTCGAGCTCGAGCTCGAAATCCCAAATTTGATTCAACGACTATGCTTCCCATCGACTTGATCGACCTCTTCACCGACGCTCTGCCTCCACGACGCCACCTCGCGATATCCTATCCCCGCCCTCCTTGGCCACGTGATAACATCGCACTCGAGCCTGCTGCCCTAGATCGACGTCACACTCCCAAACTCGCTCGCGTCCCTCGATTCCTTAGTCCTTCGAATACGAGCGCGGCCTGCTTTTCTTTTTATTTATTTTATGAGGAACGAGATGATTACAACATTGGGAAAGGAATGAAACAAATAAAAGGTGAGAGGGGAGGAAAACATTCGGCCATTATTTGCTTTCTTTCTTTTCTTATTGAACGAACTGATTTTCGTTTAAAAAGATGAATTTGATTTTTGAATTCGTATAGTTTGGCCATTTTCCTTAAATGACTAGATTTGCTTAAGAAGATAATTTCGTGAGATAGAATTTGAAGGAGATAGGGGAACGCGATTTATGACAAGGATAGCGACTTGCTTCGGATGATAGATGGCTATGATTTGAACGAAGAGATAGGTAGTGTAGGGTTGCTGGCTACAGAGAAGACAAAAAGCGTTGATGGTGAAAGAATTACGGCTGAAGGTGATTAGTATATCTATATATATTATATATTTAAACTTAAATCGTCCCGATTTACATAGCCTAAAATCACGAACTCCTATCGAGGCATGCCGCTAGGCGTTTATAACATTATACCCCTATTACGAGCATAATGGAAATGGTTCAGCGCGTTTATATATCGTATGCTCACACAACAACCCCAATCACTATGAAATTTGAAATACGATAATAATACAATATTACGGATCCGGTGTGACCTGTTTTGTCAAATTCCGAGACTGTGCGTCGGAAGGCTATTTTTAAATATCAATTTAAACGATATATTTTAAAATTTTAACGAAACACTTCCAAATTCAATTCAACACTTTTACTAGCTTCAGTACTTACAAGTCTTTAAAATAATTTAATTCAGTTTAAATCCAAGATTTACCACTTAAACCAATTTCAAATGATTTAATTTAATAATTAAATTATCCAATAAATAGTGAGATTGGAATTCAAGTTAGAAACTAACTATGAAATATTTAAAATGAATTAAATATTCCAATTTCAAACAACGAAAAACTCCGGGTCATCGCAATGAAGGTCCCATATGCAAGTGCAGTTGGCAACTTGATGTATGCCCTGGTCTACACTAGGCCTAACATTGCACAGGCTTTTAGATTGGTGAGTAGATTCATGGCGAATCCAGGAAAGACGCGTTGGGAAGCAGTGAAGTGTATTTTCAGATACCTTAAAGGAACTCCAAACCATGAACTTATCTTTGGAGGCAGAGGAAGAGATTTCAGCTTGGTTGGATTTTGTGAATTTGACTATACCGGTGATAGAGATCGAAGGAAATCAACATCTTGATATGCGTTCACCATTGGTGGACAGCAATCAGTTGGAGAGCGAGGTTGTAGATGATTCTGGCTTTGTCTACTATAGAGGCAGAGCTCATAGCTACGGTTGAAGCGGCTAAGGAGGCGCTTTTATTTGAAGCGATTGTTGTGTGATTTGGGCTTCATATATGAAGGCGTTGATGTGTACTGTGATAGTCATAGTTCAATTCATTTAGCTGAAAATCTGGCATTCAGCTTGAGAACGAAGCACATTGAGGTAAGAGAGTCATTCCTTGCCTCGATGAGTGAAGAGAAGTTAGTTCATCTTTAGAAGGTACACATAAAAGAGAATGCAGCAGACATGTTTACCAAGTTGTTCCCTGTTGCTAAGTTCGAGCATTGCACGGACTTGATTTGCTTAATGAAGTGCTAGGTGCCATAGGGTGATACGGGAGAGAGTTGAGGAGACGTTTGTTTTCGTGTTGGAGATTGATAGGTTCTGCATAGACTGGGTACTTCGAACACTTTGTTGATGGGCGGCGGCCTTGCCGGAGTTCATTGACAAAGTGTAATGGGTGATGGCATCGCCGAAGCTCATTAGATAAGTGTTCATTGCTTGGAGCATGAAGGTATAGATGAAGTTGGAAGGCTTGTTTGGAATCCAGTATCAAGGTAGAGATTGTTGAAATTGATACCGATTCCAATTGAAGAAGAAGAAGAAGGAGCCGGGAGGAGGAAAAGCAAAAGCAAGCGATGCCTTAATTGAAATCACCGAACGAGAAATAGGGACAAATGATTTTTTCGAGCAGTGATTTGGAGCGGCGACATGAATTTGGGGGAGAAACATTTCCGTTCGAAAATTTAAAGCGGTAATTTGCCGAACGAATTATTTCGTTCGGTAATTTGCAGAACGAGATATTTCGTTTGGTATTTTGACGCCGATCCGAATTTTTCGCTCGACGTTTTGCCAAACCTACCAGACGCATGCCGAACCAAACTCTAGGGCTGCTATATAGCAACTACCCTTCATTATTTCTTCACTCTATAAATAGAGGAACTTCTGGACAACAATGGTAGCTGAAGCTGAGAGCTAATTCCAGCCAATTTCAGAGCCATCCTAGAGAGTTGAAACTCTGTAGAATTTTGTATGTATTGTTAATTCTTCTTATGTATAGCCTTCAAAAGTGAATCAACTTGTAGCTCTAATCTTTCTGTTATTGACAAAATCTCCTCTCTTCAAGTGGACGTACACTGCCTCACAGAAGTGGAACAATTATAAATACCGGTGTTATTTGTTTTTCTACATTGCATTGATCTGTGATTGTCTATTCTGATGTTTATCTCCATTTGTTCTATCTCTCTACAATCACGATCCAGTTTGTTGTTTTTCCGCTGCATTGGGTTTTTTATTTTCTTAGACTGATCATCTGAAGGGATTTTCCCCAACACTTTTGGCACACTTCAAGACCCATGCAAGAGCTATTTTATACAATCATTGAGTTTTTATTTGTATGTGATTGTGTATTGTTTTCTACTAGACTTAAACTTTATAGGCAATGCAAAAATACGGATATTTGATCCATATTTGACTACATATAAATGATATATGGTGAACAATCATGATTCATAATGTACGAAACTTCATTGAAATAAGTTTGTTTAAAATAAGCAAGTAAACGGTAATGCAAGATTGTGTATTCAATACGATTGATTATAGTAAGGCACTAAACCAAAGCTAAAAGATGTACCTACAAATTCGATCACTGAAATTTTAGTTTGATCAGTTTATGTAATGTGCAAGCTATTCGATATCTTTAAATGTTAAGAATGATCAAATGTATCTTTGTAAAAATTCAATTATGAACTTGTTCTAAGGGTTTCTTTTTGAATGGTTTGACTATTTGGAAAGGAAAGTGAATATTTGAGAGTGACTATAATTTAGGAACAACTGGGATGAAAAGAGTGAGTGGTCATCTCTGCTTCATGAAGAGAGACTAGAAAAAAAATTGTATAAACTACTAAAGGGATACCTAATATGGAATGAGAAATGTGAATTCTATTCCAAATGTATTTTCATATAGAAATTTTTTTCTAAGAAAATTATTTCTTCGATTTCAAGGTCTTTGATCTGAAACACTCAGCTGCAAACTAATTAGATTGTATGAAATAAAATTCCATAATATTTCGTATGCAATTATAATGCGAAAATAACAGGTGCATACCATATAATACTTCTTAGTGGATGCATCAAGTTATGAAAAATCATTTTTTGTAAGCATACCAATATTATTTATGAAAATTTACAATTATTTTGGAATTATGGACTAAGCCATAGTTTTGAGAGATGTTCATTAATCATATGATTATGAATGATATGGTACTGGTGAATTGTCTCTCAGACGATTAAGGGTAAAGCACCTATTAAATAAGAATGACGTAAGAATTTGTGAACTCTTTAGAGTAATACATATAGAAGCATGTAATCATAAGTCTAATAATGCCAAAATGGTTCCACATACCTCGTTAAATTCATGATGATCTATCACAACCATGAATATGAGTATATGATACACATGCAGTATGTCTATGTCAAGCTCAGAATATAAAACCAAAGTAAATAACATAATGTGCAAAAGAAAATAAGACAATTTGATTTGATTTAATAAACGAGTATATTGAAAAGGGTTCCAAAAGTACTTAAAAAGGAATAATTTTAAATCTAAAAAGTCACTTCTTTTTGTGATACATAATGATATCTTGATAAGGATTAATTAGACTTTGTTGGACAACGTGAGATTAATAAAGGGTGAAATTGAGTTAATCATAAAAGATAAGAATTGATAAGAAAATCATACATATCCAATGTCAAGGAGTTGATAAGTTTTGTGAGTCGAGGCCACACGTAGTATTTGCTTGTGAGGGATCTTGTGTAGATCACCCCAAAGAAGTTTGTAAACTGAAACCAAATTGTTTATATACATACATACATACATACATACATACATACATACATACATATATAGGTAGACCATACAATATTTATGAGTGCTTATTCCATTGTATGGAGCAACTATTATTATTTTAAGAAATGCAAACTTCGTGATGAAGAAATATCTTTTAGGAATTACTAGTAATAAAATGGATTTGGATAAGATCCAAAGACAAAACCTACTACAAATGGTGAAATGAAATTAATCAAGCCTAAATGGACACACTACTTAGAACGTCTAAGAAGAATTCTGGTACATTAAGGAGAAACTATGATTTTCCTATAGATGTCGAGAAAATAATTCTCTCAGCTGTTAATAAGCCATTAAGAGTATTAACTTTGCCATATGGCATGATGTGCAAATCCAGAATGGGTTTCAAGTACATTATAAAAATATCATTTTGACATTTGTACGCAAAGGGATATGATCCATCGGCCGTAAATGAATCTTCGAGAAGAAGGCCAATGTAGTTGGAATATAATAAGCGACATTGATAGGAATAACATCATAAATTTTAATTGTTTAAATTAATGTAATAGATTCTTTATTCACCATGCTTAAGTTAATTCGAATTTTACTCATAAAACTATTGCCAACATGGCCTTGAATTTTAGTATATTAATTTGAAACAAAATTCTAAATAATGATTCAGAATAGACAGTTTACACATAAAAATCAAAACATCTCGAAGTTAATGGGAGCAATATTGAGTTTGTGGGTTTCAGATATGATCCAAATTCTAATGCAAAAGTATAGTTCGACGAGCATGACAGTTGAGCAAATATTTTGATGAAGAAATCGAATAGTTTGATGTTCAGTCAAAATATAGAGGAAGCGCGTGTCTATGAGAAAGAACATTAAAGGTACAATAATATTTTTAAAACTATAAGTAAACGACAAGCTTATGATTATTAATGATGTATCCTGTTAAAATCATTTTACTTTGGTTATTTAATACTCGACATTGGATTTGAAAATGATATCTTTTATAATCAGTAAAAAAATATGTTAGGAATGTCCCAAACTATACACAAACCATATTAAAATGTTTAATATAAAAAATATAAGATGAATTCCTTATGCATTGGCAGTATCATACATGTTGTATAATTTATAACATCGCATTTCACTTATGTATTTGGTACTCAAAGAAAGTGTCAAATCCGAATTAAGATCACTAAATGAACTAATATAGAACTTTTATAGAAACATCGAACTCTTTTTGAAGGACTATTCTAGCTTGAACTTCATAAGTGATATCGGGTATAGTATGTCAATCCTAAATCCATATTCAACCTTAATTAAGTAGCTTTAAGTTGGAATATTTCGAAATGAAAGGTTAGGGCCAATTTAACTAGAAGGCTAAGTATGAACGACCAGGAATTTCAAACACTTTATATTCAAATATCTGAGTTATTTAAATATTTGAATCTTGAATTTAATGTGATCAAATTGATTTAATAACCATGTTAACCCCCTTTTAAATAATAACTAATGATAAAAAATTTGCTTTTTATATTTGTTTACAAAAATAAATAGAACATCGATAATGTGGCCAAAAAAATCATTTTATCCATAATCAACATCAAAACACATGAAATTATCGTTTCGAGTCACTATCTTGGATTTTGACAAAACTAATGTCATTAGAATTTCAATACGAGACAATGTTTGTTGATGAGTTTTGTAGCGATCCGACACCTTATGTGATCGTACGGGCTTGGAACATATAATGATTAATTCGAGAAATTAAACTATATATATATTATATTATATAAACACCATCCCATTCCTTATTCTTTTAATTATTTTCCTCTTCCTTCTTCTATAAACAAAAAACTCACCCGCCACCCTTCAACCAATTAAATTCAAAGCTTCAGGCATCATTAGAGGTTATGGTTGGATCCTTTGGACTCCTATGAAGGCGAGCTTCAAATACATAGTGTCAAAGTTGGGTACCACGGTACTTAGCATGCTCGACATTTGCTGGCCGACACTAGGGTTCTGATTTGGTGGTGATTGAAGCAAAGTTAGGCGAAATGGATTGCCTCGTTGATCTTATCATGTGAAGATGAGTGGGTGGTGCAGCTGCAAAAGGTGGATTGCGGCATGAGGGTTGTTGCTAGTGGAGTTGATTGATGCTGGTTGGAAGTGGTTCGAAGCTCCATGGCAAGATGCAATTGGTGAAGGCAAGGAGGTGTGGCAGGTTGGATTTCAGCTAGAGGTTTCGAGCTTGAAAATTTTGGGTCCTTGCTCTCGTAGTTTGTCAGAGGTGGTGGTGCATGATTTCATTGAGCGAGGAGGGAGAAAAAAAGGAGAGAAGCATATAGTAATTGTGGGTTATGCATATCTCATGCACGACCTGAATGAGAAAGGGGGAAGGAGGTATAATTAGTTAACTAATAAATAAATTTAGTTAATTAATTAATATTCCATTTAATTCACAACCTTATAAAATTAATAACCTTTGCATACAAGGTCCAATCGAGACGTTGTCTTCACTTTGCACTCGTAATGAGATTTTCTACATCTTGGTTAGGCTTAGGTGAGCTTACTCACCATTTAATTTGTATATGTTGTGTGTATAATTATTGTTGTGTTAAATATAAGTTCAAATAGAAAAAATTCAAGCCTTGCTTTGGAAAGCAAGCGACAAAATAATATGTAGTTTAATCTCTATTATAATCCTCTAAAATATGTAATGTAGCCAAGAATATGTGCGAAGTTGAAGTGTGTTGTGAATGTTTGAAGCGAAATAGTTGCTAAAACGCACTCTAGTATCCCTTATAACTGACATATGCTAAATTTTTTAAAATGTGATTATATTATGAGATGATATATTTGGTTGTTCTCTACACATATTTTGGTGTGTGACATAAAGGAATTCGTTTAGGAAGTTATAGAAATTGTGAAACAATGTGTGATAGTTAGAAGTGAAAAGATCGCTATAGATACACTTTGAAAATGCTCGGGTTCGACAATTTTCAAAGTTAACTTTAAATGACATCCTAAGGGCTTCATTGCATTTTTAATAAATAATATAAGTGTATTTATTACCGGATAAATATCAAAGTTTAAATATATTTTTAATAATTATTTTTAAAATTTTAATGTAAAGGGTTTTAAATTATAAAATATGTTATATTGTTTTTAAATAAATTATAAAATAAGTGTTGTTAAGTTATATTTAAAGTAAACGTTTTAACCATAGTTACAGTGTTTTTGAAGCAATTTTAAATATATATAGTTCAGTAAAAATTAGTTAAAGTGTTTTAAAAGTATTTTTAAATATATATAGTTTTATAAAAATTAGTTAAAGTGCGTCTAAAGTGTTTTTAAATAAATATATATTTTTATAAAAATCAGTCAAAGTGTTTTAAAAAGTGTTTTTAAATATATACAGTTTTGAGGGGATAACCATTACAACGGTCTCAAAATGTGTTGTTATATGCTGTATACATATTTCTTGAGTTCTCACGCCAGACTTATGTCTGACGGGTGGCTTTTGTTTTCTCTAAATTCCTCGTGTGCTCTTTCGCGCGGTCTGGGAAATGCATGTTTTCATTGACGTTCGTTGAGCTCTTAGAGAGGAGATGGATGTTTACCTACCATAGTATCGTTATGTCCATTGCGTTACTTTGTGCTCATTGTTTTAATTCAATTTTACTGTCAATGTCTACTGTACCTCATGAAGAGCCTTTATCCCTTTTGTTTGTCTACTGTACCTTTAAAGACCCTTCATTGCCTCAGTCGACGGAAGCTAACTTTATGTCAGAGGGATCCAATACCGTTGGTAACCTTAGTTCCTTTAAATCCTATCAGTCGAGGAAAGTTAACTTAACTCCAGAGATCACCACCTTTCAGCCCCATCAGTTTTCTTCTAATTTAAGGGAGGCGATAACTACCAAGGAAGGATGTCTTAGAGCTACTCCATTCCAAGTATGACTGTTTATTCCCAGGTAGAGCAAAGGCACTTAATTGGACTCTTACTTGGGAGCAGGGCCAATAGGATGAACCAACTAAGAGCCCAGATTAATATACTTATGTCCAGTATATTGAAAACATTAAAGAATTATCCAGTGGTGTAACAAAGATGAAAGAGTCCCACACACCTTTGGTACTATAACCTCTTTGCAAAGAAGGTGGTGACCCGGTGGGAGGAAAAGTGTTATAATTTTAAGGACTGACTGTTATAACTATCCAAGCTGATGATGGTAACCATATTAGTAACTCTTAAGTTTTAAGAACATCTTAGTAGCTTGTGTACTCTCTTTTAATATTATATATTATCATTCCGCTGTGAGATGCTAATGTTTTTATTCTCCGCTTTCTTTTTTTTATGCTTTTCTTCATTTTCTTTTACCCTAACATTCTGCCTTCTTGGCACTTGGGTTATCGACACGTGAATACCATAGATGTGTCAACATTTGAGGGATTGAAATGGCAGTCGTTGCAATGTTCATCGCCTTGAATAGTGCCATAGGAATAGATGTTTGTATATATAATGCATAAATTTATAATTGAGGTATGTGTGATTCCAAATGTTGAGAATCTCACTACTTTGTTTTATGAAAACAATGTCATAATATGGACAGTGAAAGAAGCTATAGCTCACCTAAAGTTAAGAAATCACTACAAGAAAACCAATTTTTAGTTGCATATATTGCCAGCATTTTTAACTAAATGCAACCGTGCATACTTGGGTTTGTTTTTATTTATGCTAAAAATGCAACGACTAATATTTGGTTAACCCGCCAAAAATGTTCGCTAAAATTTCTAAGTCCCTCCCAGCCAAAAAATTATATGTCCCTCGTCTCTTAAATTTTCTTATTCTCGTTATACTTCTCTCAAAACTACAAATATATATTCCAATTAAAACCCTAGATCCATAACTAAAAAAATTCATCTCTCTTTGCCTACAATCACATCGCACAACTCACCGATGTCGCTCAGCTCTAGTGTAGCCTATCACCATGTCTCCGATAAATCTCGCTCTCGCATCTATGCAATTGAAACTTATTTGGTTGGAAAGTTGAAGCAGCTGATTTTATTCAAATTGAAAGGCAATACTTTTAATTATTAGTGTTTGTTTAAATTCAAGCTAAAGCATTAATAGAGTACCGAGTAGGAATCTTGTTGTGGTGCCCGGGAAGAGTATGATTATTGAGTTTCATCTTTATTTTGTATATGGTTATGACTGTTGTGTTGGGATTCTAATTTAGATTATTGTTCCATTTAGGCTGATGAAAAGAGTTTCCACTTTGCATCTGTGCTTCAATCATTTTTTGTAGTTCAGTATCTATTTATTATGCAGTATAGCTCACGAGTACTGTATGCATATGATTATTGATTAAATGATGAAAATAATGCAGTAAGTCTTATATTTTACCTACTATCTTTTTGAAACTTTGTAGAATTTGGTTAGTTCTATTGAAGAAAATATTAATGAAATAGAGAAGTAATATGAAGAAAGAGCTAGAGTCGGCGAAGTAAGGTTGAAGAAAGCTTTGAGGCCGAATCAAAGATATCAAAACTGAATGATTCCATTTGAAGGTTGAAGAATGCAGGTTTACCTTCATAGTTTGTTGTTTGTAATATTTTTAGTGGTTTTTAGGATGACAAACAAAATTATATAGATTGATTTTACTTGATTTGTAAAATCCAAAATATGATTTGTGCTTTACGGATCATAGAAAAACATTATTCAATTTGCGAAGATAGAAAGAAATTTTCTAAGATATTACATGACTCAATTCAGATTGAAACTACAAACTGTTACATGGAAAGTTAAAAAAAATTGCTATAGGGAAAAATAATAACAAAATTAGTCTGATGGTGACGGTAGCAAAATAATGGTTTGATCTTTCTTCTTCTTCTTCTTTGTTTGTAGCTGGTACAGGAGTGTAGAGTGGTGGGAACTAGTGATGTTGCAAGTAAATACTCAGGCGCAGTAATTTAACCATCTTGATAAAGAATATGGATAGTAAAATTGAACATTCCTAGAAAAATTCCTTAGATCACATGGAGCAAGAACCATGGCCCATGGACGTCAAATTTGATTGTTTATAAATTAAAACGTAGTCATGCATATTAAACTCTCCTTTTTCCATGCGGATCATATGGTTGATTAGTATCTTCTTTCCAATAAAGTTATATGGAGCTATTGTCAATACCTCTAGTTCAAGTAAAATGATTTAATAGTTTATTCTGTTTCATTGTTATATTGATAATTTCTTCAATTACAGGCATCAATTTCCTCAAAGCAAGAACAAGGGGCATCTGCATCTGCTGGTACGAAGTCCATAAGAGCCTTGGCAGTTATTGGAGCTAGCGTGTCCAGAATTTTGAGCTTTGGTACCATTGCATCTATCGATGAAGCAGAGCATGGTCTAGCATGCCCAAGATATCCTTCGCCTCATAAAGGCATTCTTAGTTCCTATGATCATGCTATGTGAGTATCTTATTATTGTTATTTTCCATGATAATTTCAAACATGTATTTCACTAATTTCACACAATCTTTTGTTTTTTGAATTGACGATATCCATTCTAATAGTGGTAATTGTTTAAAAAAATGGTCTTTTTGTCTTATGCAAGGTTATATTAACTATAGATCTTTACTGATACCATATATGGTATGGAATAAACAATAGAGTTCTTGAGCTTTATACTTCTGGTTTTATGTGCTTGACATTTTGCACCACTGAAAGACCAATGAGATGCATAAATGTTCAGGGCTCTATGCAATAATTCGTAACATAATATTTTATGTATGGGGGAATATAACACTTGCAGTTCATGGTTCAGATCATAGAAGAAACACAAAGTTCATTATATTGTACTACAATTTAATTAAGCATATGGCTGATGACAGCTGAAAGAAATTAAAATTAAATTGTTTACAAGAACAAGTATACAATCTTAATTCTTAAGGGTCAATATTATGATATATACACAATTTGCTTCAGAAATTGTGTCCAGCTCAATTTTGTTGGAAGTAAACGTTAAACTATTTAACTATATATGAACAGGATCCGACGTAATCATCAAGAATACTAACAAGCTTAGGCGTTATGCCATTCAATGTCTCTAATATCATATAAGGATCTTGTCAGTGTAGTTTACACTAAAGAAGAGGTTAACGTATGGCTGCTGAAATCGAGGTGGTAATGACGAAGGTGATATACGACCTGTTAAATTAAGCGACCAATTTCCTTAACCATATCCAAATGAACAAGCTGCAAGGTTTGCAAATGGTGGGGCTATCTTCCAGATCTAAGTTTGATTACCAAGGTAAATTGCCATCTGTTACACGCTATTACAATGCATTTGCATATTTATATACGATCGTTCTTATTTCTTTTTTGCAGGAACGACATAATAGGAAAAATTATGTGTTTGCTCTTCTCACTGGCTACCGTGATCCAACTACTGGTATCTCTGTAATGTTTTTGCCTTTGTTTTTTACGTAGTAAATTTGATACCGTTTGAATGAAATAATAATGGTTATAGCACTATTTAGACATATGGTGTGGTGCAAGCTATTCAATGCAGAAATCAATGCTTAAATCCGCGACATTCAAATTTAAATCACAACTGGACTTCAATAGTGGATTGTAGATTATACATTCAAAGAATTATTGTTGTTGTTTTGCGAATACCAATTTTCGAAGTTAATGTTTTCTTTTCTTTTCTTCTTTTTTTCTTTTTGCATTTTTAATCTCATTTTAATATCCCTGTTTTTTTTTTGACATCTTGGAACATTTTTTCTGATTTAGTTTTTGTAGTGCACTCCCCCTCCCCCTCTCTCTTTAACGCTTTATGAAAGTTATAAAAAACTTAGAACTCGTAGTTTTGAAACTTGATTATCTTGAAATTAGAAATTTTATTGTAAACAATGACCTGGTGCAACTAAAATTTTCGCTCTGACAACAAATAATAAGGGTTGGCTCTTTATAGATTATTTGTTGAACATTATTTAAACAATGATTGGCAGTCCTGTATATATTCCTATATATTAAAAAGGTAATCATAGGCTAGAGTTATAGCAAACTTTTCATTTGGGATATTAAGATCACTAGATCGGTGTAAGAGATATATCTTTAAAACATTAAACATGCATTGCTGCATTTTATCTTTAATGAAGATAGACAAAAAGAATTCATATCATAAAACATATGAGCAACGTCGCATGCCCCTTGGCGATCAATACAAATCTTGTTTATCGACTTGTTATATCAGTATCCAAAAGCCAAAGCAAAAGTAGTCCACTGTTTTTTCTTTTTCTTTTGCTCAAGAATTTATGGGTTATATAGTTTTACAAATTGTAGAAAGACGAGTAATAAATGCAATAATAAATTTTTTTGTACGTCTTATGCTGCAGATCATTTTGATAAGGTTTGCAGGTTTGTGGCTCAATCACTTAAACCACTATGAAACCTACTAGTGGGATGACATTTTAATTTTTTTAAACACCCCACCTATGTGTTCACATCTATTAGTACTCAAAATTAAGATCTAAGTTTAATAGGCAATTGTAATGGTTTGTCCAAGCTTTGCTGGCTGAAAGACCTTTATTGCTTCCTTTCTATTAGTGGAAAGTTCTACACTTTCCGACAGTTAGTGTTTTCTAGAATAATTACTTTGCTAGCTGAAAGAGCTTTATATGGAAAATCGTTGCTATTTTCTATTGTTAAATTTCTATGTAAAGTTGTCATGCCCATTGCATATGTACTTTTATTTTTATTATTGCCATATGTACTTTATTCTGGCATGCACATGATCTATACATGTGCTTCGTAGAGTTGTGTCTTGCTATTTTAATGTTTGATATATTCATTCACTTGGTACCTAGTTGATATTGCTTACTATTAAAACATATGTCATATAAGCATGATTAACCGTTTCAAAAAATTTGACTTTAAGAGATAAATGCAACTTTTGGTATAGATGTTTAAAATGCTTAGCTCATAATCTAGAGGCATTAAAAAAGACTAGAATTAGAAAGAAGGAATTGTTATTCTTCAGTATATGCATTTCCAATATCTGATTAATAAGTTATGCAAGCTCATAGTCGTAAATTTGTTTATACAGGTGAAAGGTGAAGGATATAAATCTTAGCGGTCTTCTTAAAGTAACGGTTGGGTTTGGTTCCAGAGGTATGCATGTGAATGATATTGATATGGAATGTGCGAAATATGAGTTTATTTTTCTTTCGTGTCCTGATATGTAACCAACTAATATGAAGGATAATTCAAAATTGGTGACATACGCATAAACTAGTAAATCATGTTATTAAATTTTAGTGGGCTAAACACAGTGCATATCATTTATTGTGCCATTTACTAGTTACTAGTTTGAATGTCGATATCTCTTTTGTCATTAATAAATCAGGATATTTCATTAGAATTTTAAATTTTTAGACAATATTGACAACAAAGTGTAAATGAGTAATTTAACTTGAATCATTTCTCAAGATGTGTCCGTATATTTTAATCATTAAAGGAATAGGAATATCTGGGCTTCTTTGCCTGATATCGAGTATGATAAAGTTCAGTGCACTTCAGATGTATTTGATATAGTATTTAAGGATGATAGTAGGAAGTATTAAACAATAATGGAGATTGAGCTCTGATGATTAGTTCAAATTCATATTCTTTAAATGCTTGGTTCATTATGTGATATTATTTTGTATTCACATGGTGGTGCATATGCAGCTTGCGATAAAGATACAACAGTTCTCTGTGTATGTTTATATGTTTACATCTCATTTTATTGTCTGCATCCATCGTTCATTCCAAATAGCATGGTAAGATCCAACGGAGGGCAGCGATTGTTGGCGCTGAGAAAATTGCTGCAGTGGCTGCTCCATATCTATTGGCTTTGGTTTTAGCAAGGGATCTAATTTGAGGACTTCCTTGCCTAATACTACTCACTTTAATCATAGGTATGTTTTATTTATTTTTCCACAAGTCCTTTATTGTTTGGTGAGTGCTTTCTTAGATCGTATAATTGCGTTTTTAATGGAATTTCATTACTGGCTACTAAAAATCATACAGGTTGAATGAACAGTCATGGCAGATCATGTGAATTTCTCACCACGACTTTTTATGTAGATGTTAATGAATTAGTTTACGTTTGTTGTTTTGTAAATTTTATAAATAATAATGATGATGAATTAATTAAGTTTATAATAATATTAATAATAATATAATTAATTTAATTGAGTTATAATAATAACAACAACAACAAATTGACTAAGTTAATCAAGTTAATAAAAATTAACAAGTTTTTTTTTAAATTAAGCAATTTTTATAAAATTAACTAAGTTTGAGTTAACTAAATATTAAAAATAATAATAATGTAAATATTTTAACAAAGTTTTATAAATAATGATGATGATGAATTAACTAAGTTTATAAAAATTAACTAAGTTTATAATAATAATAATAATATAATTAAGTTAACTCGGTTTCAATAATAATGATAAATTAAGTAAGTTAACCAGGTTAATAAAAATTAACTAAGTTTTGTTAAAATTGAACAAGTTTTATAAAATTAACTAAATTTAAGTTAACTAAATTTTATAAATAATAACAATATAACTAATTTAACAAAGTTTTATAAATAATAATAATGATGATAAAGAATTAACTAAGTCAATAAAAATTAACTAAGGTTGCAAAAATTAAGTAAGTTTATAACAACAACAATAAATTAACTAAGTTAACCAAGTTAATAAAAAATAACTAATTTTTGTTAAAATTAAATAAGTTTTATAAAATTAACTAAGTTTAAATTAACTAAATTTTATAAATAATAGTGTGGTATATTTGTAACAATGTTGTAGATGTTTGGTATCAGATTTAAAGTCCTACAAATTAACATAATTGTTTGACTATATATTGTGCTATCACTTGTGCAGGTATTGGACTTTCGAAGAGAGCAAGGATGGACTTTTATGGCATTGGATTTTCAAAGAGAGCAAGGTTAGACTTTTATGGTGCTAGCTTCCACTTATGCATACAACAAAGAATTATAGGTGATCAAATTATTTGTTATCACTAGTTAGGTATAACATTTTATTAGTACCAGGTGGTAAATTTGTATACGAATGGTTATTGTATGTGAGTGTGGTCATTTTATCAAAAAACTACTGTATTAGAATGGTTATAGATATCTTATTTGATTATATGATTAATATGTTTTTTTAGTTGTTTGAATAGGATGATTATGTCAATGATTGTTTATTGATGTAGTAGAAACAAAATAGACCATAAACAAGAAATAATAGCATGAAAAAATGGTGCAAAATGATCGGTACTTTTAGTATCGTTTAAAAAACGGTACAGAAATACATATGGCGGACTTGAGTAAACGCAACCGTAAAGTAGGGGTATAGTTGGAAACTGTATTGGTAGTGTCAAAAAACCTTTTGGTGGCGTTTGTAAAATGCTACAAAAGGATTTATGGTGGTGTTTGAGAAACGCTGCAATAAAATTATTTAAAGTGGCGTTGAAATAAATGCAATAGTTGCGGATTTTATCACTGCCTTTATCAAAATGCTACCATAAGTTTTGGTAGCGTTTTTTGTGCACCACCAAAAATAATATTTTTGTAGTGAATATACTCTAAAAATGGTTCCGCATGATAAAGATAGTTTATCGGCGTCGGAATGACTTAATTGACAGAGTAGATAACTAAGATAATATAACATATGCGTTCGCTAAGGGACTAGCTCAATCGTATTGAGAAAACTGCTCAACAAAATAGAATTGGGATTCCATAATTGTCCCCCAGGGCAAGTGTGAGATTGAGAGAGTTGGAGGAAAATTATGTAATTTGTTACATATATCTAACTCTATAACCAATCCCATTCGTAATAAAGGTGTTTAATTTTCTATTATATACTTATTATATGAGGGTACATTAATGAAGTAATTAATAGAATTATATTAATATAGAAAATCCTTAAAATATATGTTATATGATAATAATTACAAGAAGTTGTAATTGTAAGAAAATTATCACAATATTAAATAACGTGGTCAAGATGTCTCGAGAAAGGATATTGATGCAACTATTGAGATCGGAGTACACGAAGAGTTTATGTACTGATAGTCATTATATAATTATGGACCGATTCACTCGTGAGTTTCCTTTTGGTTAATAATAACTAAAGTCAAATAAGAAATCTCAAAATGACAATATTACATAATTCTCTTCACTTGGGAATATTATTAAACTTCAATGTGGATACTCCACTTTGTTTATAGTTAAAATATGGCATGAAGTCCATCGAACAACTATAGTTAGGTCTAATTTGAAGCATTAAAAGTGAAACACTAATCAATAGGAAATTCACCTCCTCGGTTATACAAGGTTAGTATCACAGGCAATTGTAGTCAGTTAAGAATCAAATTCTGTGGCCATGATAGTATAATTAATAAGAAATAGTATTATTGAACCAATTACTTTTTAAGGACTAACCAAGTTAGGTATTGATGATATAGTGTTGACGAAGAAAATAGGTGTAAATAATCATAAGTAAATGGTACTATTTAAAACTTTAATATTGGATTTTACCAAAAAAGATGTATAAGTGACAAATTCAACCAAATTGTCATACCACTAGCTAAGGTGAAGTATGAACATTAATTTCGAATTGTTCGATATCAGTCACTGATTGAATTTATACCTGCAAGTTGCATAATCGCACCGAAAGATTCTCAAAAATACCACATGATTTAATTAAATTACATATTATTATAAATTAACTAAATTAATTAATATTTTTGAGATATTAATTTCTTTAGTGTATTGGGTGCCTTTAGTATTTTCTAGAAGTCTTTAGTAATTAATTGGTTGTGCATATAAAAGTTATACATGTACTATTCGATACAGGTTTGAATTTGATCTAAAACTAACTAGTTACTAAACGTTTTGAACCATTTAAAGAATCCATCTGGACTTGTCATGTCCAGCCATGGAATGATCAAAAAGACTTTGAAAATCCAAAATTGGATCTAGAATATGAAATAATGAGGCTAAGGGATTAAAGGAGGCAATAAATATTTGATTCCCTCTATAAATTCCATACTTAATTCTTATTTCACATCAATCACTCTCTCTCGACCTTAGCCTCCATCTTCCTTTGGCATCATTTAGGGACGAAACTCAAAGAAAACCAATTTTTTTTAATAACTTCCAATTGATTCAAACAAATAAAATGTGGTCCACCTTCTCTTGCAAAGCTAGAAGCTGAAATTTTAGATCTAAGAGCAATTCTTTCAATCAAGGTGCATTTAAGGGAATCATCAATAAGGTTTAAATTATTCTATTCATATATTTCCATCATGATGCTGTAGATCTAGCATTTAATTACTTTAATGAGTATGTATATGCATTTGTTATCCACCCTTATGTGTAGATCTAATTTTTTTATGAGTTTGTGGGTTTGGATTAGATCTGAAATTAATGTTAATAATTTTGATTGTTAATAGTTTCTACTGTTGTTGATGTTGCCTTTGATCTTCATCTAATATCTAATCCATTATATATATATATATATATATATTCATTTAGTTAGACATCAATGTTAATTTCCATTTCTTCATAATTAGTTTTCTATTTCAAAACATATACACATGCATATGTACTAAAGTTAATTAGAATTTTTTTACAATAAATAGTTGGTATGCATGTATGTGTGTGTATAATATCAAAGGTGATTTAATTTGATGTATAATCAATGTAAATTAACATCATAGTTTATGTACTAAATTTTTTCTTTTGATTAAAAATAATAATTAATATATCATTTCAGGTCAAGATGTTAATTTAACAGTTAAATACACCTTTATCTTTAATTATTAATTTTTTTGCAGAATAAAACATATCGGTTGAAAAAAATGAGAAAAATAAAAGGTTGTATTTCATTTCTGGTAAAAGAGAAAAATATGTATGTACATTATATTTACAAATTTTTATTTTGTTTTGAATTATTATCATACAATACGAGTATATATGCACGTCCAGATGGACTTGAATTTGATTGCTAAACCATATTTTTATAGTGTAGCTATTACAAAACAAAGGTAATAAAATTGGTGCAATGATTATTTTCACCATTTCTAATTTTCTTGAGGACCTTAACATTGTAGATTGCTACATCTACATTATTTTTGTGCATAATTTAATACCATATTCAAACAAAATAGTATCAATCAATATATTTATCACATCAATTTATGAACCAATTAGTTGCATAAAATTGGCCATATGGGCCTGCATCTATTCACTTGGATTATGTGAACTGCTTCACTCATGGACGATGTGGCTACTTGTTTGCTTCATCGAAATAAAAAGAAAATGTGAAAACCCTTGTCATCATTAAAAGCAGAGCTGGAGCATAGTAATCTCCTAAAAATTTCTTCAAAATAGCATTTGAAATCTTACAAAAGTAAAATAACATTAGATTCAACTACAGCCATAGTTATTGAGGTGAGAAGAAAGAGACATGCAAAGGACAGCCATTGGATTCGATTGTAAATGATGATTTGAAAGTTTTACACTGGTTCAGTTTCTTCAAGTTAAAACGTGTAGTACCGTTATGTTTTTCTATAGTTTAACCTCCCGACTTAGCTGTAATTGATCATTAAAGTTGAAATACAACATATCCTTAACATAGTATAACGAATAAATATTTCCTTTGTGTGTTTATATTGATGCAATATTTAGTTTGTGCTTTTATGATGTTTGAAGAGATGCATCTGTAAAAAAAATAGCTTTCAATTATAATTTGGAAGAACACTAAATAGATATTCATTACACCACAAATATTACATATAAGCAACTCCAAACTCAAAATGTTTCTCATGTAAATCTGAATACGACTATTGATAATAATCAAATACACCATATTCTACACAATATTGAAATTGATAAACAAACAGATGACAATAATTAACATGTACTCTCAACACGACGGTTGAAAAAAAATCAAATATACTTCCAACAGAACAATAAAAGTTGCTCTTCGTATTTCAGCTATTAAATCCTAACAAAATGTTCAAATTTCATTGTATCTTAGTTTATCGGAAAGCCTGCGCTTTGCAAGGTTGTAAAGTATGATAGTATCTAGTCTGTTGAATGATAAAAACAGGGGAATTTATAAGTTTGTATTATTTTGAAGAAATATATATACCTAATTGTAATAATTGCAAAGCATAAAAAACCATAGTGCATAGCTGTTAAGTGTAATGATCTATTTGTCAAATTACTTGCATAATTAGCAAAATATTGATTTTGCAGAGAGTAATGCTATTGATTCTGTCTGACATGTGTATTGCAATATTATACATGATATATGTTTACATAACAATAAATAGATTTCCAAATGTATTAAAGAAATGGTTACGTAGAGTGGTATCCAGCCAACAAAGAAGCCTAGAACCAAAAATGCAGGCACATAAAGAATTGTTAATTAACGGTATGAGTAAACATTAATAATTATTTTATGTATATAGACATGGACTGAATCAATAGCTTTTTAATATAAACATTTTTTGCCCTAATTGGCTCAGAGCGCAATTCGTGTACTTGATTTGAATGTTTCAAATATCCATAAAGGTAGCGAAGTAAAGATAGTAAATTCCTGAATTTAGCGACATAAGAGAAAAAATAGTTATGAATCACATTTATCATATTAACCATAACATACATATCAAATATAGTTATGAGAAAAATGTAATTACGAGAAAAATATGATGTAGTCACAGACTCATAATAATCAAATGTACCTTCTTGTCAGTTTACAATTTTTTGCTCATGAATATGTTAAGTAAACATGTAGCATTGTAAATTAATACCTAACCACTTTACAAACATTAAACATACAACGGTATAACATAATAAATAAAACTTTGATATCAAGTATTCAGCTAATTGATGTTATTATGACAACATCAAGAGATAAAACAAATAATAAGGAAAAAAACTGAAAACAACAAAGTCGAAAGACTCTCTTAAACCGAATGAATAAGATAAAGATTTTAGAAGTGCAACGACATCAACATGGTAAAAATTGGCTTAAACTGAATATTTGACATCTCAAGTACTGCTACAACTGCTATGATTTATAGCATCTATTCATACTACATAAACATTCATTCTTACCAAAAGGAATCCAAAACAGACAAAATAATATTTATAGTTACACAGTGTCGGCTCTGTACAGGTTGAGACTCTAGGCTAAAAAATATGTTAAACTGGCAATGCTCTCAATTATCAGGTAATGCAAAAAAGGTTAAATGTTCGTATGGAAACACTTATTTGTACATTAGCGGCCTATGTGCATTCATAAGAGATAGCTATGTTAAAATAAACCTACAACAACAAGTCCATTAATTACAAAGTCAAATCAGGACTAAGTAAGTTAAATAATTGTTACAACAAACAAATCCAACTGAAATCAAACATTGCTTACAAATCAAAGAACAACTTTGACAGATTAATTAAGCTTGCATAATAAGTTCATCTATATGCAATCAAGTCAAATAAGTTTGGCGTTAGTGCATGAGTAGTCAGCGGCGAGTAAGGAAGAAGCAGTTGAAGCTCACTTAGATTCGATATTTTCTAATAACTAAAGCTTATAATAAAAGTTTCAGATTGCATCATGTTCAAGTTCTGAAACAGCTTTACTAACTTAAGGACCAAAAGTAAACTACAAAATAACAAAATGTATTAGAGTAAATTACATAATATACTATTGTAGCCCTGATTGCAATCAAATAAAATTATGAAATTCCAGTAACCGAATCAGTACCTATGAAGTAGAAGAAGATTTTCATTCTTTCTACAATGATTAATTTGGCAAAAAATGGAAAATGCATGGGAGAATCAAAGCATTGTATAATTTGTTGAAAAACATAATTGAAAAAATTATTTGATATTTGATAAAATATCAAAACAAATTTACATTAATATCAAGCTATTTTGTCACAATCAAATATCAAACTATTTTACCACGATCAAATATCAAATATCATCAGAAAAAAGTTCTTGGACGTTATCATCAGAAAAGAAAGACAGGTAAAACCTAAATTAGTAGTCAACTTTACATATTCATGTGTGTATAACCGTATAGGAGGTCTTAGAACATGCCTTTTTACAGAATAAAGGCATAGGTTTTTATAATTAAAAAACAGACTAAATTAAACTTGAAAATAGTACGTAAAAATTGAGAGGACGTAACAAATTTGGGCATAGTTTAAAATACCTAATTTGAAATTGAAAGAATACCTAAAAATGTAGAGGACTTAATAAAATCATGGCGATGTGCACCAGCGGACTTCAGAGGAAGCTAACAGTGCATGGTACAATAATGTAAAGATTTAAAGCTAATATTACTTCAGTTGGGCTCAACGTATGACACTGAAGCACCAACCATGGTGATGGGCGAAGGTAAGGAATCTCCACAACACAGCAAGCAAACCTACTGAACAAAATCGTTCGATTGCAAATTGAAGCCCGATGGAGTGAATGTGATGTCCAATATCACTTTGGTTACCAGTCACGAAGGTGAATGATTGGCATGGATCATTGAATAATAACGATAATGGTGTTTTATTTGGGGGTGATTAGGGTATTTTTTGCTGGTATGAAAGGAAATGAAATGAGATATAAGATTAAGAGAAAAGGGTATTTTAGGAAGTTCCAAAAGACACGGTTGATTATAGTTCGATGAATTCTTATTATTAATAGTACAGATATATGTGAATTTGTAGACTGAGATCCAATTTTATTTTTTTACAAATTAAATAACACGATGTTTTGGAAATAAAAATTCGAATTTAGATATGTCGATCGGTTAAAATCAAATTAGATTTATTTAGGATTTAATAGAAAAAGCTTTTGAAACATACATACTTATTCATGTCTGTATGTATACACATAGATATTTGCAAATAATGTTTTGGACAACTAATGCGCACATAAAGGGCGAATGTGTCCATTGCGGTGTAAATTCCAACACATATACACATACACATCAACTATGTGCATAATATGAAAAGTTGCACTTGTACACTTGAGTATATTTTGATATATCCATAAACATGCCAAATACAAATTTGGTCAAATCTATCATTTAAAAAAATTAGAAAAGTTAAATAAAATCAACATTTATTTGAACATTTTAGATCAGATTTAATAATATATCTAGACTTCATAAGGCCAATTAAGATCCTGATAATGGGACTTTATTGAAATTTACCCAATTTACATAGTGCCAATTGGCCAGTTCCTAGGACGGTATTAGAGCTCAATAACATATGCAGTCTAAATTAATTAACAATGAGATAATTAATTAAGCCTATTTATCCAATGTGTATCTTTGAATTGTAATGTCCACCCTTATGTTTGAATAACTAGGTATTTTACCCTTCCTGGCTACTGGCCTAAATGATAGATTAAGCACAAAAGTTGACCCAAATGGTTGTTTCAAATTGATTTGGACATTGGACTAATTTTCAAAATTCAATTTGAAAATTTAAAAGTTAAGTTCAAAATATAAAATAAAATTCTAAAAAATATTTTCAAATTTATTCTAGAAATAAATTAATATTTTCAAAAATTATTTATAATTTAATCAATTGGGTTAATTAAATAAATAAAAATTAATTAAACATATACATTGATATGTACATATACGCCTATAAGCATTATAGTATAATATATATATAGAATTTTTTTATCTTAAAGTGTCTAAGGTAAATTGTAAATGTTTTTTTAAATTTATTAGTAATACTTAATTAAAATTGTTTTAATGAAATAAAATTTGTTATATAAACTGATTGAAAGTTAATGAATATAACATACTTATATAATGATGTATGTATATAAAACTATAAATGTTTTAGCTAATACTCATCTTAAATTGTTTAGGATGAATAAAATAAATTTTGATTTTTTTAAATAATTTAATTAATTTGGTAATTAAATTAATAAAACAAAATTAATCAAATAATATTTAACTAATAACATACATAAGACTATTAGATTATAAATTGTTATATATGAATTAAGCTTATATGATACAATGTATAATATAAGTAAAAATGTAAGAAACTCAACTTAGGTTTAACGAACGAGTACGTATGTAGTATACGTATACTAAAATTTCAAATGTGTTTGACACTTGAATCACAAGGGTATTTCATAAGAATTATATTGTTCCTTAAATCATACCACTCGTTGTGTGTGTATTAAATATTTTAAATCCTTATGTATAAGTTGTCATCTACCATTTTGTTTTGAAATTGGGTACTTATATGGTAGTACATGGTTCTACTACAAGCTTTATGTAGTACATAACGTACTAAAAGTTAACAATGTCTACTGGTTTAAATCACATGGTACACGAAATTCGAACCTATGACCTCACATATCAATGCCAAAGTGCCTAATAATTGGGACAGTGGTGTTGAACGTTCTCTATCATTTATTTTTTAATAGATTCCTTACATGCTCTTTGATTGCTGATATTCCTTAATCTAGGGATGCTATGTGTAGTATTATTAATATATTGACTAAATGAGGTAAGACATATACACATATTTGTTGGTATTCCTTAAGGTACATGCATTATACTTAAACCGTCGTGAAATTATGGATGCAAATGAATAATCTCTTTCGATTTTTTGATATTCCTCAATGTCGAGATGATATTAGAACAATAACCACTGGTTGGGCTATGAGTTGTATATGGTATAACCGATAAGTACTCCATTGCTTGTAGGCCTATGGTTTGTTTAAAATCCTCAAGGTTAGAATTCCAAGGAAAACGAGTCCTAACATCCACTAGAGAAATCAAAAGATTTCTATGTAACACCTTGGAAATTTACGTAAGATGTACCAGGAATTAAAATGGAAATTTAATAAGAAAAGTAAATTTAATCAAAACAGGGCTTAAAAGTAAATTTTCATATATGTCCTAATTTGGCTACGAAAATTGCATTATTATGTTCGTAGCGATTTTTCGAATGATTTTTCATATATAACACTTATTAATCCGAGTTAGTATGAGAGAGTAATGAGTGTTAGAACAATTATAAAATTTAAAACTTAAAAATTTAAAATAAACAAGGCCCTGGGTCGACCCAAGCATAGGCTAGTCAATTGATGATGGTCGACCCAGATCTAAGGGAGGTCGACATGACACGATGTTAAATCATGGGTTATTCATTTCCAGAGACGATGATTAAATGAAGGAGATTTCTTAATTAGGAACGAAGAGAATAATGAGTGAACCAGATTTTTCCCTAAGCTAATCTAATGGCTCAAAATCTAACCCTACCTCTATAAATTAGTAATTAACACCTAATTCTCTTGTTGAAGCTTACTGTAAAGAAACACTGCCAAATTTTCTCCTTAAAATCCTATTTTTCTTAACCCAAAAATCAAAATCAATCCATAATCGATCTAAGTGCAAGAGCAAAAAATCAAGAGAGGATTAAAGCTATCTAGGAAGGGAGCTATTGACTGGAGGCCAAATTCTCAAGTGCTATAGATTAGGTTAGAGGTGAGTGGGCACAAATTTGATAATATGATTAGTGTAACTAAATTTAAACTATTGTAATTGATCTAGAATGTTGGAACCCTAATTCGATAAGTTAAAACCTAGAATTATACTTGCTAACTAAAACTAATAATAAACATGGTTTAAACAATAAATTAATCGACAAAAGAAAGAAAAAACAGAACCCTAAAATTTAAACGTGCATGGTCAACCTGGATTGCCAGGGGTCGACCGGTAGCGGTCAACTTGGGATACCTTGGGTCTCAATAGATTACAGATCTTGAACCTCGGCCTAAGGCCCAAGTTTATAATAAAGTTTATATAATTTCTTATAAAATTATATAAAGGAAAATTGATTATTTAATCAAATTTTTGTGCTAAGTGAACATGCTAAAAACGGTTGGGTCGTATATCCCCTATCAAGGGATTTTAGGGCCGTCAATTGCTTATCGAAGGATAATGATCATTGCAGTTTGGATAACGGTTTAGGACCCATATAAGATTTGAGATTTGGATGGAATGACAAATTCAGAAGACATGTGAAGGAGTATTCTGTCATGGTGGTGCGCAACACTTATAAAGATACCAAGTGAGTAAGCCTGGTCCTAATGGGAGTTCTTGTAAACACGATGCTGGTGCGACATAGTACAAGTGGACGCCAAAGCAGGACGATAAGTGGCTACAATAAGAGACAATGTTTGGAACTACGATCAAGAGGTGGACAATGGGTTCGTAACGATGAATTGCGTTATTGGGTTGCGATATGAATTTAGATAGCTTAAAGGATAGTGGTCGATCTTAGTATGAGGTTCAATTTATAGTTCGACCCTATTAGATAAGAATCCTTAGGTATTGGACCCTTGGAGTTCATAGACACTTGTTACACACCTTACATCACTTAGAGGAGCTTTAACTTTAATTACACTTAATCATCACTTATTAAACTTGTTCTCATTCACCAGGATTTATGTTTGATCCATTCTTTTCCATTTTTTCCTCACCAAAGGTCGACAGGGCAGCTAGTGACATGCCCGTTCTTAATACTTGGAGACTCATGCTTACTTTGGTGACCGCTTTTTTTCCATTTCACTCTGCATGCATTATTCTATCATATCAACACAGCTTATTTATTGCATCAGACTTTGAGGGATGTTTACTATGTGCTCTTTTTTGGTTCACTTACTGATATTTCTTTGAGAACATGATTTGATATTTTCTGAGATTGATATTTTTCTATGATATATATGTGTGTTTTAATTCTTCTACTGCAATACGTATTTGATAGTTAGATTATCTCTTCCGCTGTGATACACATATGATATTACGATTATTTCTTTCGCTTTGATACGTATAGGATAATTAGTTATCTTAAACTATATTTATTTATCTTAGTCTTTGAGGTGTTAAAGTTTTTTACAACCCGGCGATCAGATAGTTAGGACCATACTGAGCGATGTAATTTGAAAAAAGTTTTAAAAAGAAATGGATTTTCAAAAGATTTTTTCCAAAAATGGATATATATATATATATATATATATATATATATATATATGTAAGTAAATATTTTTCAAACAGCTTTTCAGATGATATATACAAGTTGTAATCTCTCTCTTGATCATGCCTATGCCATCTTTGGTTCATGTTTATGTTAGCTTTCATATTCATGCCTACACAATGTGTGATAAGTTGACCAAATTCTTAAAAATTCATGAATAGAAGATGAGCGATCCTACAGGTTCAAGCTCCGACGATACCGTCGAGGTCCCGGGCATGGCCATTCCTATATGGTTTCATCGGTACCCACAAGCTATGGGACAAGCCAAGCTCAATTCCTCTAGAGAGTCCGTAGAGAGAGGACTGGTGAGGTTCTTGCGCGCCCGCCCATCGCTTCTTATTTTGCAAAACTGTGCAAATATTTTTCTAGTCTCTTGGGCATATATAGGGACCGAATCTTATATGGATTTGTGAGCATAGATCCATGCTTGTGAGAGGAGATTTGTTCTTATCGGGTTGATTGATGTTGTAAAGAGAAGCTAGCTACTTGGCAGCTGCAAGATGAGGCGTTGAGCTGGTGGGAGGTTATCGAGACTAAGGTTGATATTATTTAGGATAAGTTTCGTAAGAAGCTTGAGATGAAATTCCTTTCTAGGGCAAAGGAAGCGTTCAACTAAAGAAGTTTATCCATCTCAAGCAGGGAAATATAACAGTCAATGAGTATGTAAATCAATTTGGAGTATGTGAATCAATTTGACAAGCTATCTAGGTTTGGTACAGAGTTGACTAGCACACCATATAAGAAAGCTCTTAAATTTACTAAGGGATCAAATCAGCCATTTCCTAGCTGCATGTCATATTCTGATAGGTGCTACCAATGAGGGACTTGCAGAGATGGCTTTACCAACTACCGTTGCTAAGAAGGAACAGAAAGAGGAGGCTCCAAAAGCTGGAGAAAAAGGGATGATTTAGACCAAGGGGGAAGATTGAAAAAGAAGGACATGATGTGTAATAAGTGTGATAAATCGAGGCACTTAGTAAAAGAATTTTGGATTGATTGCTTAAAGATTAAGTGTTATAACTATAACCAAACTGGGCATTTAGAGCCAGTTTGTAAAGCACCACCAAAGACTCCTACTCGGACTTCTACTCCGATGATTTTATCTTATGTCTAGAAGTAGTCCCTAGCTCTAGTGCAAAGCCAGTCGTAGATAAGTGTAAAAACGTGGTGATCGAAGGTGTGTTGACTCTTTCCGGTATACCCATTTGCAGTATGATACTGGGGCTTCACATTCTTTCATTTCTAGTAGACTTGTTGGTGATTTGCACTTACACGCTGGTATGCGACCCTGTAGTTATGTCAAACCCATAAGAGGATCAACCTATTTGTCTATATTATGTAGGGGTTTGAAGTTTTTTATCTTAGGAGTCCAGTTTGATTGTAATGCCTTTGTAATGGGATTTCAAGGTTTGGGTTGATATTAGACATAGACTGGATGACAATGCATGGAGCTAGGAGGGTTGTCAGGATAAGTACTTGTAGTGGGCATATGCTAGATGTTTACTACGATCCCCAAGGATCTATTTTGTTGTGCTACCTACATTCATTGGATCTATCATATAACAAGCTTAGTATAGTGCTTATAGTTAGAGATCTCTCAAATTTTTTTGCTGAGGTCATCGGTTTGCTGCCCCAAAGAGGGATCGAGTTTCAAATCTATCTTTTTGAGAATGCTAGACCAAGTGCTTTACCACTAAGGCATATGGCTCCAAAAGAAAAATGCAAATTGAATAAGCAAGTTAATGAGTTGCTGGAGAAGGGTTTTATTAGGAGGAGTATTTTCAAGCACGGAGCGCAAGCCATCTTTGCCACTATGGCGGATGGTTCTCTTAGACTCTATGTCGATTATTAGGGAGTTAAATAAGCCGATGAAGAAGAATTTTTATCTTTTTCCTAGAATAGATGATCTTTTTGATCAGTTAGTTGGAGCTTGAGTATTTTCTCAGTTGGACTTGGCTATCGGATTCCATCACTTACGTGCAGCCGATGACAGTATTCAAAAGACGACGACCCGTACCCCCGACAGATTATATAAGTGGTCTGTCATGCTCTTTCGACTGATAAACGCACCTACCTACTTTGTTGATATGATAAGCTGAATATTTAGAAGGTTGTTTAAGAAATTCGTCGTGGTGTCTGTGGATGATATTCTAGTATACTTGAGGATTAAGGGGGAGCATGCATTGCATTTAGAGGAGGTACTCGAGACTCCGTGCATATAAGCTGAAGGCGAAGTTTTCTTATTGCCATCTTGGAGGGATGAGGTATGCTTTTTAGGACACATTGTCTTAAAAAGTGGCTTAGAAGTTTACCCTAGTAAAGTGGCAGTAATTCAAGATTGTAATGTTCCAAAGAATGCCACGGAGGTAAGAAATTTCCTTGGTTTGGTGAGCTAGTATCGCGAATTCTTTAAGGCTTTGCGAAAATCTCTGCCCCACTGAACCGTCTTACCAAGAAGGTTCTAGTTTTCTCAAGGGATGCGAAGTGTGAAGATGCTTTTATCAAGTTGAAGGAGGTATTGATTAATGCATCAATTTTGGTGCTATCGGATGGGATAAAGCCATTGATAGTTTATACTGAAGCTTGTGGCACACAAGCCATTGTATCACAGCTGGTAAGATAGACATTTTAAGGCTGGTCGGTTGAGTGCAGTCGAGATCTACCCTAGAACCCTGATCCAACAATCGATCCCATTTCATGTCATATCATCTTGGTTCTTTTGCCTTTTGGAATATCATTTAAGGAGCAGATCCCTGTCCATTCTTTGGCTGTAATTCAACAGCTGATGTTTGATCCCTTATGCCTCGGTCAGTCACAGGATGTAAGGAAAGAGGATAGAACGCACCGCCTTTAAGTTGAGTTCCAAATCCAGAATGTAGGGGAACCAACACCCAATAGAATCTAACAGAGATTAAATGAAGGATGAAATTAAAACATAATAGAAACCATAAATTTACACACAGACTTTTATAGTGGTTCAAAAATCTTGGCCTACGTCTGCTTCATAATTTATTGATCTTGCACTTGACTATGGTTACAAGAATGTTTGGATCAGCTAGGATCCATTAGTATAAGTATGGACAATAAAAACAGAAAAGCATTTTCAGTAGAAAGAAGGATCCCTTTACTGATCCCATGCTTGTTGTATTTATAAGGGAAGACATGCATAGATCGGACTGAATTTCGACAGAAGGTTCATGAGACCAAGACAAGGCCATCCAAAAAAATTTAGGCTCATCAGGACCCGCAATAGGGATCAGCACTAATCCCTATTAGTGTGTCCAAATGGGATGTGGTCGCTATGAGGGGTGCCCTATGATGTTAGCTACATGCTTCCCAAGTTTCGTGCAATTTCAACCTATGGTTTGTGGGATATCATATTTTCCGTAAAGTAGTGTTGCTTTAATTCTTATTTCTACCGATCCCTCAAAAGGAAGTCATGCTCAACCCCTCTAACTCCCTCTAATTGGAATGAGATCCATAGGGGGTGTTCCACATAAAGTACTAAGCTTGTATGCCAAGTTTCATATTGATAATATGGGTAGATTTTGAGTTATTAACCGATCATCGCTACAAAATTAAGTTTAGCTGAACCTGTTTATATTGATCCCTTATTTGGGTGAAGTAATTTGCCTATAATTTGAGCATACGAAATCTAAATGACTTGAGATTTGAAATATAGCCTCATGGAACCTTCCTTGTCTCTATATCGATCTCATCCAGTTTAGGACAAAAATTGAGGATACGTACCAATCTCCAAGGGAAAGGGATAGGAACCGATCCCCTATCGGGGGAGATACGAATCCGTACTTAGAATATTATGGAGAGCCTATCTCTTGGTCTTGGTTGATCGGCGCTTCATATCATTGCATGTGCTTTATTTCTGGGCCTCACAATCATCACTCTGTTCTGCTGGTCCTGATGACAGTCAAGTCTAATTGTCCAATCATTTTGTATATAGCCCATCAAAATGCCAAATAACACTTGCCCCGCAAAAGTACGTCTTGTTTCGTACATGACATGCTTTGAATTGATGTCAAGTTAAGGTCGTCGGTAAGAAATCCATTCAGTTTTCTATGCAGTTGCTATCCTGCTATTGACTTACTATCCCAAAGTATTGAATCTCTCTTTGGTCGTCATGATGCTTGGTCCATTTCCAATAGTATAAATTCAGGATTGTATTCCATCAGTTGCTATCCGCGTCCGATTCTATGGGGCTGGTAAGCTTTGGCCATCCGATTCAGTTTCGTTTTTGAAAGCTTCAAGTTAGAACTCAATTTCTGTTGATTCCAAAAATTGATTTTTTTAGAATATACACATGCACTTAAGGTACATGTTCTTGTTATTGGCTCCCGGATATGTTTGTACACTCATGAGTCGTCACCAATTCCTTCTAGTTTAATTGCAATCGGATTGCAATTCTTTGTTTACATATTATTTTATAGCAAAATAGGGTTTGTAATAAGTCATTTGATGAGAGGGAACATCATGTTATACAGGGATGACGACTTTAGAGCTGTAAGCAAGGCCGAATAGAGTATAGCCAGTTGCGAACTTGTAGGTAGTTCTGTAAGCCCATAATGCTATTGGGATTTTATCCAACTACTTTCCTTTAGACTTTTCCAAATGTTTCTTCAGAATGGACTTTATGATTTCGTTCACAGCTTCAACATGTCCGTTTGCTTGAGGGCGAGCAAATATTGCAAATATCTTTTCAATATGACGCCGATGGCAGAAGTTTTTAAATTTAGCACTATCAAACTGGGTTTCAGTATCAATCGTAGTGGTTCGTGGAAGGCTAAAATGATAGATGATGTTCTGGATAATGAAGTTCATTATTTTCAACATTGTAATCGTGGTTAAAAGTTCTACTTCAGCTTACTTGGTGAAGTAATCAATTGCTACGATGGTGTATTTTGGACCACCTTTAGAATCAGTAAGAAACCGACGATGTCAAAATCTCAAGTGGCAAACGACTATTTAGTGACCATTTGAGTAACTTCCGTCGACAAGGGTTTTTGGAATTTTTGCAAACATCTAGAGCTCATCGCATTGTCTAGCATGATCAGCTACATCTCGATTGACAGTTGGTCAATAATATCCTTAGCGGAGTATTTTATTTGTCAAAGTTTTCCTCTTGGTGAGTTTCCTCAAGACTCGATTGATTTCTCCATGGGCAATACACCAAAGTCGATGAATAGAGAAATCCCTTTCTATACATGACTCTTTCTTGGATGATGTAGCATGAAGCCTTGAGGAGGATTTGTCATTTTTCATTCACTTATTCAAGAAGAATTCCCCATTGTAGATAGTCTTTGATAGGAGTCATGCATGACCCCTTTTCTGGCTCTGTCTCCATGTTCTAGTCGATCTCCATCTGTCAATGTTTGGAATGTTAAGTACCTCAACCGGGACAAGTCTAGTTGCTATGCATCCCTAAAACTGGCCAGCTTGATCAATGACTCAACTTTTTAATTTTTTCTATGAAGATGTGTGTTATGGTGTAATACTCGAAGTCGACAAGTAGCTCTTGGACCCAGCTTAGATAAGGATAAAGACGCTGCCCCTAGAAAGATAATTTTCCCTAACTTGACATACCATTAATTAGGAATCACAAAAGATATGCAAAGTATCCACTCCCAGTTCTCTAGAAAGTTTGAGACTGGCAATTAAGTCTTCATACTTAGGTTCATAATTTGTTGTAAGGAAGTCGAGTTTCAAGGCATAGCAGATCGATCATTCTTCAAGAGTCATTAACACAACACATAACTCCGATGCTTGAAGACTAATCATTGGAAGTTCCATTCGTATACATTTTCCGTTGGTTGGTCGATTCTCCACTGCTCTTCGAAGAGTCGTCTGATGCAGTGAATTCAGATATGAAGTCTGCTAGTGTATGTCCCTGGATAGCACTTCAATGGAGATAAGTGATACCGAATTGGCTTTGCTTGATATTTCATTCGAGCAACCATCTAGACGTCTAAGGTTGCTGTAGGACTTATCGTAACGGCTGGTCGGTGTATACGTTGATGGTGTGAGCTTGGAAGTAATGGCGAATCTTTCATGACGCAATCAACAGGCAGTATGCAAGCTTTTCCAGCTTTGGGTACTTTTTTTATGCACCTGTCAATCGCTTGCTAACATAATATACATGCCTCTGGTTCTTATTCTCTTCATGTAATAGTGTGGCACTTATGGCATGTATGAAACACATCTACGCAATCTTGCATCCATTCAAAGTTCCTTTTCCCTCACTGATCAAGTCGAAAAAAGGAATACACTCTTCGGTGGCCCTAGAGATGAAGCGACTTGGGGCTACAACTCTCTCATTTAAGCTATGTACCTGCTTAATCGTCTTCGGTAATAGCTTGAACTTCTTGGGATCGACTTCGATTCCACAAGAGTTGAGGATGAAACCCCAAAATTTCCTTGAAGCAAAGCCGAAAGAGCATTTCAAGGGATTTAGTTTCATTCTATATTTTCGTAGAACACTGAACATCTCTGCTACGTCATCGACATGGTCATTTGATCGTTGTGGCTTCATGACTATATCATCCACATATACTTTCGTCGATCGCCCAATCTGATCTTTGGAAATCCCATTTATTAGTCTTTGGTAAGTAGCCTCAGCATTTTTTGGTTCATCCAACATCACAACATAATATATAGCCCTAGATTGGTAATGAAGTTGGTGTGATCCTGGTCGAGAACATGCATTCGGATCCGGTTGTATTTGGAGCACACATCCTTAAATAAAAGCAGTTCATATTCAGCGATTGAGTCCACCGGCTGGTCGATCCTTGAAAGTAGGAAGCTATCTTTCAGGCATGCTTTCTTTAGGTAATAGTAATTGATGCATGTCCGTACTTTTCATTAGCTTTTCTCATAAGAAATGGATTGGATGCCCATTTTTGTAAAGGGCGTCATGCGTAAACCTATTGTTTTTGACTTTATCCACCGCCTTTTTAACTGCAACAAATCCCTCTAGATCCATGCCACATGGCTTTTGTCTCACTAAGGCATGCCTCGGGTTGATATTCAATGCATGGCTCGCAGTAGTCGGTGAGATCACACGCATGTCAAAATGGATCCAAGTGAACACGTCAAGGTTCATTTGGAGAAAGCCAACTAATTCCTTCATCATCATTGCACTGATCCATGATCTGATCTTTAGTACTCGTGATAGGTCACCATGGTTGAGTGTAATACCGATTGTCTGTTTAAAGGGTGCGGTCCCAGATTCCTTGAGTTCAAATGTAACTATTTTGTGTAACAATTAATGTGAAATCTGGTTGGGACGGTCAATGATGATGGTTACTCAGTTTGAATCCCAGGGTCATGTCATGAATTATTGAGTATAATAGTGAAGGGCTCTAAATGCTTTGAGTGATTATCTATAAATGGACGAAGATAAGGCTTAGAAGAACGTTGAATCAAATGTTGAGTATGGTTCAGCCTCATATTGCATGCAACTGCATTGTTGGCTCTTGCTTTGAGTTTGAAAATTGCTTGTATATTCGAGTAACGCGCTTTCCATTCAACTCATAATCCGTTACTCATCCTTCGGGTTGGAGTGGTGATCAGTTGACCATGAGCTTGGGAAATGATTCGATGATTCAATCTCTAGGCATCCTTTCAATCATAGATTCGAGTCATTGTAAACAATAGGTATGAATCATAGTATTGATCTATCGCAATCAGTCTTTGGATGAACACTCTTCCACCCCCGGTCCCAGGTTAATAAATGTACTACATGGACGGTCGAGTCTCGTCTTGTTGTGTTTATACTCCCGCTTGAGCTTCAAAGACTCAGAGTTGATCGATGAATGGTAGGTTCACATTTATCTCATTTCTTCTCATGTCCCCAAGTCTGAGGCATACGTTGATAAGTTGGAAGGCAAGTCATGTCCAATCAGTGATTGATGCTCTCCCTACCAGACCAAGGGCAAGGATCAGTGCGTGGATGATCGAGCCACACCCATTTTGTATTGCTTTTCTTTTTGTATCATGGTAAGAGTCAACGAACGAACGATCACATCGCATACATTTGAAGTTGGACGGTCAGTCACATCCATTTTGATTCATATTATTCTACCAGATCTAGGGTTAGAGTTGGCTCGGGTGTAGTTGGGTCATGCTCATCTGATTTCAAACTCCTCCTGATGAATTGAAGGAGGGTTCTAGAGAATTAATGATCAAGTCGCACTCATTCGTGGTTTGTTCTTCTATCCATGCTCTGGTGATCGAAGTTATTCGATGGATGTTCGGGTCAAATCCATTTGTGGTTGGTGCGGATCGATATTGACCCTAGATCTAATGGTATGATATAGTCGGTCACCCATGACTTCGAATGTCATTCTGATTGGTTTTGTCTTGATGCCTCCATATAGTCATTGCATTAAGTTGTAAAGATCACCTAGACAGAGCTATAGTAAGATGTCGTACTCAGCTTGTAGTTGTTTGTACTCTCGTTCCCATTCTTGGGCTCGTAGAATTAATTCGTGGACGGTCGAATTCCATCCGTGGTGAGCTTATAATCCTCCTATCGAGTTCAAGTCAGAGATTATGGAATATTAAGTGGTCAAACCACACTCATCTATTTGTTTATACTCATATCCTAGGGATAAGAGTTTGTTGGCGCGTGGTTGAGTCGCACCCAATTTGTGTCTATACTTAAATCCACATAGAGGGAACGGAGTTATTCGCTGGACAATCGAACCGCGTCCATGTCTTGGTTTGGATTTTGGACTTGCCGGTGTCCAGGCAAGGCTTGGATAGTTTGTCCTACCTCAGGCACAAACAAGGTCATGGATGGACGTACCACATCCTCTTTGGATTGGACGGTCGAACCATGTCCAATTGAGGCTTGGGATGTCAAATTCCACCCTGCATCAAGTTCAGGAGATAATGCATGGACGCTCGTACCAAATCTGCTTCCATTTGGATCCCGTTTCTGCCAAGCCTTAGGGGTAAGACTAGGGTTCCAAAGAACTTTTAGCTCTAGCAGGGGAGGAGATGGTCAAATCGCATCCACTTTAGTCGTGCATTTTCACCAAAGCAAGGGCAATAATTGAGGAGCAGACGGTCGAAACCCTGGTACCAGAGGTCTATGATGGGTGGTCAGTCACACCCGTTTGATGTTTATACTCTGGTTCGCTCTCTAGGAATCAGAGTTAACAGATGGACGGTCGAACCACGTCCATCCTTTTATGTTTATCCTCCGGTCCACACTACTATGATGGGTGGTCAGTCACGCTCGTTTGATGTTTATACTCTGGTTTGTGCTCTAGGAACTAGAGTTGATCGATGGACTGCCAAACCGCGTCCACCTTTTGTGTTTATCCTTCGGTTTGCACTCTGGGGACTAGAGTTCTATGATGGGTGGTCATTCACACCCATTTTCCACCTAGAGTCCTTGCCTCAAGTTAGAGGCATCTGGTAGCTAATGAGTAGCCAAATCACGCTCGTTTTGTGATGCCTCGAAGGTCTGATCATGGTCCATGGAGGTTGGTTGGTGCCCAACTCTGGGTACTTGGTTACTTGCACCGTATGTAAGTAGTTTAATTCAAGTTAGTGTTAGTTCACAACATAATTGAAATTGAAATAAAATAATTCAAAGAAGATCAAATAAATCTCATTGATAAGTGAAGTAGCGTCATGTGCTCGCTATTCCACTTTGTCCCTAGCTCCTTTCAGTAGGGTGTCGACCATTAGAGGTCCAACTGATAATCAAAGTTCTTTATTGGTAGTCATCGGATGTTCCCTGCCTGCCCTTTTGTGGAGCTTGTACATATTGTTGAAACTTTCCTTTTCGGATTAGCATTTCGATCACATATTGGAGGTTTCTACAATCGCCGGTGTTATGACCATGTGTATTTTGAGATATACAACATTCCTTGGACATCGACTCCCTTGAGACTAGTTTCCAGTATTGCTCCAAGTCGTGAGTCTCCAAGTATATGATTTTCATTGAATCATTCAAAGGAGTATATGAGTCGAATTTTGGGATTCTAGGTCGTCTCCTAGAATCTGAGTCCCTATCTAAGGCCCAAATGTTGCCCTTACTCTAAATTTATTCAGCCAATGGGCTTGCATCATTCGTTCTCCTAGTATGCTTTACCTCCTCCTTTCTTAGGTTCTAGTTCACTTTGTAACATAAACGATCCACGGTCGATGGAGGCTCTCTAGCTTACCGTCATTAAAGTCTACCATAGGGTCGATTCCCCTTGTCATTGCCACCACTGTGATATTCTCATTTGGTTTTCTCACTTTAGTGATGATGACGCTAAATCTTCGTTAAAAGTCTTTGAGCGGCTCACCCGGCGCTTGGGATAAGTTGAATAACGCAACGACTCTTACTTTTTGGTTCTTGAGGTGTTAATTTCGATTTAGGTATTGAACCCGGCAGTCAAAAGGCAATTTGTTACATTTGGTATCAGAACAAATCATACCCTTAAATAAAGACTAGGAATGATTGAGACATCATATTTTGGATTTTTCTATTAGATTTGTATATTATGTAAGAGTCAAGTGCATGTGCATATACCAGTTCTATTTTTGTTTACGCTCTATTAGGAGCTTCTAATGAATCCTATTTTATAGATAGCTTATAATAAATAATTAAGTTGAAACTAAAATAGAGACCAACACAGCCAATGTCGGTAGGGTGGGGATCTAGGTCATGACTAGCATCTGAGTAGATATACTATATGTCTATAGAGTTAATATGCTAGTATGGTCGAAACGTTATTTCCAAGCAATGAGCCAAGCTAATACCAACCTCACTAAACCCATATCCACCCCACCACTACTAGCCAAGGTGTGATTCTAGCCCAAACACCACTAACTGATGACTTCCTAATCTATATGGTTGTTTCTCTGATCTCATGGGAATCCTTTTGTCAGGACGAAACAATACTCGGTGACTCGAGCAAGACTTAATACTTATGAGAAGATTTTTAACTTTTTAGGGCTTGCTGATAGTACCAGGAGATGGTTGACCTCTTGTCATATGTAAGGTGAGATAGTATGTTGGTGGAAGGTAGTGTCACCTGAGGTAGAATAAGATACTATTACTTGGCGAATGTTTATGATAAAGTTCTTTTCTATGGTCGAGAGGGATTTGTTATTGGATAGTCACCTTAAATAAGGAGAGATGATGGGAGGGGAGTATATAAGTCAATTAGTTGAATTAGCTACATTTGGTTTTGATTTAGTGAACACACAGGAGAAGAATGCTAAGTTTGCAAAAGGTATTGAATTCACCTTTGAGAGAATTTGCATCGAACAAAATTCTATATGGGCCTACATTTGAATGACTAGTGGAGGAAGCATTACTCGATCCTATAAATGGAAACATGGTTAAATATGAAGTTAAGGATGGAGAGGACCATAAAAAAGGTAAGCATAAGGGTGTTGTACCGTAAGGAGGAGAAGGCAAGAGAAAAGCGATTAATTGTAATAGATGGAAGAAAAAGGGACACGTTGTAAAGAACTGCAGGGCGAACCTTCCAAAGGGTAGGTGTTACAATTGCAACCAGTTGGGACATTTGTTGAAAGATTATAAAGCAACCCCGATTCAATAGAAGATAAAAGCTACAATTGTGATTAATTTGGTCATATAAAGGAGGTTGCCCAGCTTTGAATAAGGAAGGTCGGATGGTTAAGGCATATGCCCCGGATGTTGTTCCAACCCCAAGTATCGCGCCACCATCGGTTTCGAAGAAGGGGAATCATATTGTGATAGAATTAGTGTTGACTTTATTTAATTCCCCTATTCATACTTTATTTGACGCTGGTGCATCCCATTGATTCATAGCTAATTCGCTAGTTGATATTTTTTAGCCCTTAAACCAGACATTATGCACAAATCCGTTTTGTTTTCGAATCTTATTGAGGGATCAACCCATTTACTGATGCTTTATTCTAGTTTAAATTTGGTCATTCATAGTGTGTGGAGTTCTCCTATGACGCATATGAACTAGACTTTCTAGGGTATAGATTGATTTTGGAACTGAATTAGATGTCGTGCTATGGGATAGTATTAGATTATGACATGAGGATGGTTCGATTGAGGAATGGCGAATGACTTGTATTATTTTATGTTGTGAATTCGATATTTTTGTTATAGAAACGTATTTATATTCACTTTGCCTATCATTAGAAGTACTCTCATTTATTCCTATAGCGAAATATTATTCGAATATTCGAAGAAGTTTCTGGTCTCCCTCCTTGAAGATAATTCGAATTTCAGATTGATTTCAAAAGGATGCAAGATCGGTAGTGATGCCACTTAGGAGTATGGCTCCGAAGGAGAGGAGTGAATTAGATAAGAAAGTTTCAAATTATTACAAAAAGGATTTATTTAAAAAAGTATTTCAAAATGGAGAGAATCTATCGTTTTCGCTACTAAGGCAGATGTTTCCCTAAGGTTAAGTGTCCTATCAAGAATTAAATATGCTAATGAGGAAAAACCACTATTCCTTACTTCAATCTATGACCTTTTTTATTATTTAGTCGGGGCAAAGGTTTTCTCTCGACTTGATCTGGTAGTTGGGCTTCATACGTTGAGGTTGACTGAAGATAGTACTCCAAAGACCGCTTTTCACACAACTGTTGGATTGTTTGAGTGGTTAGTCATCGGGTTGACTAATACTTTGACTTATTTTGTGGATTTGATGAGTGGGTGTTTCAAGAGTAGTTAAACTGGTTTGTGGTGTCCATGGATGATATTATTATCTATTCTACAAGCGAGGAGGAGCATGAAATCCATTTCAGAGAAGTGATGGAGTCTTAAGGAGGAATAAATTAAAGGCTAAATTCTCTAAATTTCACTTGTTGAGGGAAGAGGTTCATTTCCTTAGGCATGTAGACTTAGGGAAGGTATTTATGGTTAGATACTTGAAGATACCAAAGAATGCTTCAGAGATTTTGGGTTTGGTTAGATTTTACTGGAAATTTTTCAAGGATTTTGCTAAGGCATCAATGCCTCTAACTCGTTCGACTAAGAAAAATCTGACTTATACTTTGAGTCCGAAGTGTGAAGTGGTGTTTGTTCAATTAAAAGAATTGTTAGCAAGTGCTCCGGTTTTGGTTATTCTCGATGGTACCAACATGTATAATGATGCACGCTTTACCAGTCTTAGTGCTTTCTGTATGCAAAAAGGGAAGCTAGTGATGTATGCAAGTTGGGGGCTTAAGAATCATGAGAGAAAGTATACAACGCGCGATGTTGAATTAGCTGGTATTTTACTTGCACTGAAGTTTTGGAAGACATTTCCTATTAGGTGAGAGATTTGAGTTGTTTTAAGGACCAATATCACTTACCTATTCTCAAAGAAGGATTTGAATATGAGATAGAAACGTTGGATGGAGTTCTTACTATCATACGACTTTAGGATTACTTATACTCCAAGGAAGGGAAACGTAGTCGACGATGCCTTGAGTAGGAGGCATGCTGAAGTGAGTTTCATGCTACTAGAGTGGAAAATTTTGGATTTAATTTGAGAGTTTGACTACTGAACCCAATCAAAATTTGTACCTAATGTGTTAGCAACGATGGAGGTTAGACCTCCATTGATGGATCGTACCAGGTTGAGTCAAGGGTAGGATGCATTGCTAGTTAGCATAATGAAGCAGTTAGGACGAGACGAATGATCAAGCCATTTGAATCGTTACTCCAAAGTTCAGAAGGGCGACTTAAGGAGATCTGGAAGGCTATGTGTTCCATAGATTAAGGAATTGAAAGTGGAGATCTTAGGTGAGTATCATTGTTCTAGGATGACCATTCATCCAGGAGGACATAAGATGTATCGAGATGCAAAAAGGATATTCTATTAGCTGGGAATCAAGAGGAATGTAGCGGAATATGTAGCAATATGTATGACATGCCAAAGGGTAAAACTGGAAAGAAGAAGCCAAGTGGGCTGTTACTTCCGTTAGATGTACTACAGTGGAAGTGGGAGAGTGTATCTATGGATTAGGTGGATGGATTACCTAGGAGTAGGAGAGGAAATAGAAGTATATGGGTTATAATAGATCAATTCAAGAAAATCAAATACTTTATCCCAGTTAAGAGTATAAGGATGGTAGTGACACTAGTGACACAGTATATCAAAGAAGTGATTCAACTACATAGAGTTTTAGCAAGTATAATGACCGATCGGGTTTCACTTTTTATAAGTGAATTCTAGTGGGGTCTATAGGATGTATTAGGAACTGAGTTGATCTTAAGCGCAACATTTCATACATAAGTCGATGTATAGGCAAAGAGATTAAAGTTAGTATTAGAAGACCTCTTAAGGGCATGTGTACTTGATTTTAGGGGATCTTGCGAGGATCATCTACCTCTGGTGGAGTTCTCATACAATAATAGCTACTAGACTGGTATAGGCATGACACCATTCAAAGTATTGTACGGATGGCTATGTAAATCATATTCATATTGGTGGGAGTCTATAGATAATATTATTTTGGGTCCACAAATAGTTAGAGATACTGCAGAAAAGGTGGAGCTCATTTGGAAGAGGATGAAAGCTGCACAAGATCGGCATAAGTCATATGCTAATTGCAGGTGGAAAGATTTGGTCTTTGTGAGGATTTCTCAATTGAAGAGGGTGGTAAGGCTCGCAAGTTCGAAAAGGTTAGCAACTGCATTTTTTAGTCCATTTCCAATGCTAGAAAGGATAGGAAGTTTGGCGTATAGTATGGAGCTTCTAGATATGATGGGAGTCTATAATGTGTTCCATATGTCACATTTATGAAAATGTGTACGTTATCCGACTACCATGGTCGTACCAAGTCAATTGAAGGAGGTAGAGTTGGAACCTGAGTCGAGCTCATCCCATGGTCTATCCCATATGGTCAAACATGGGGTGAAAAGGCTTAGGAATAAAGTGGTCAAGTTGGTTATTGTGCTGGGTAACGACCCAGTTGAAAATATATGCAAGCCTAAACAAAATATGAAGGCTACTTATCCTCAACTCTTTTCCAATGCGTTCCTTCGTTTATTTTGATTTCTTAGGTTAGATTATTTTAGGATTTAGATGGGATGCTCTGGATGGTTCGCTTGTTATAATGAATATTGTTGGATTTGCAATCATATAGAAGTATATGCTTATATTATGGTGTTATGCATCCATATCAGATATGTCATCTTATTGCATCATAGTTATAAAAACTGTGAGTCTATGGCATCATATGTATGTGTGTGTATGTTGTTCATACTACTTTGTCAAAACGATTTAAATGTAATACATAAATTGGATGATATGTCTGTACACTTAATCGATGTATGTTAGTGAATGATTTGAGTGTTATATTACATTTTTCAATCCTTAGGAATTTCAGGGACGAAATTATTTTAAGGGGGAGAATGTAATATCCTGAAAATTTTGTATGTGTTATGAATGAAATGTTAACAATATATTAGTGTTAAATAATTAGATTTATTTTTAAAGTAAAATATAATGTAAACAAGGAGGGGCAAAATGGTCAATTTTCCAACTTTGGAATTTGACAATGAAACATGAGCCATTGTGACTATCTCATTTTTTTTATTCGTGCAATATTTTTTTTTGCCTTGTTTGGAGTCCATATAGAGAAGGTATGGGCGATTTCATCTAGAGCTAAATGGGCGCCAAAGTTTGAGTTTGAATTTAAAGTTAAACATTGCTCTCCTTCCGTTTATAAATACTAGAATACATAACTCTTTTTCTATTTCTGAAACTGACACCGCTCCGTTCTCACTTTTTCCTTCTTTCTTCCTAAAATTCAAATCACCATAGCCTACTCAAATCTCAACGAATTCGCATAAAATTAGCAACATCACGAAGCTTACTATGAGGACTACGTATTCATACCAAATTAAAGGCAAATTTCTGAAGCTTGATGGTGTAGTAGTCGGGACAGTAAAGGTGGAATTTGAGGAGAGCGATTCAGTGAGTGATTCTTTCTCTTCTCTGATATAATGCAATTACAATACTATAAATATGAATTATAGTCTAAGATAGAGTAAATAACATTTTAAATTGACTAAGTTTCGAATTTAACATGGATTTGGGAGGGATTTAATAAAACATCAAACCATAAACTAAAATATCCCCCTTTTCCTTGAATTAAATGAATACTGCAAAATGGAATTTAAGTAGAAATTGACATAGACACATAGTTTAAGTTACTATGGATGTTCTCAGACAATTAGACGTGGAATGAAGGCGATTAAAGGTGAAAAGACATAGATGAATGACCAAAATTACGATCAGAATTCAAAATTTTGACCGTAACCGGTCTATACCATCGGTGGATCGATGGCCGTGCTTTGGGCGCAGGTTAAACCTAGACTCGAGCAGGACAACATAAATTCAATTTGAGTCCATTGCTTTTGTTTTTAGAGATATTTGGAGGCCATTACATAGATGATTGTAAAAGTTATGGATTCAAGATGAATTATGTGGATGTTGATCGTTTATTTGAGTTGGATTTATATATTATTTGTTATATGGAAACTATTCGATGTTAGGGTGAACGTGAATGAGTTTGTGGCATATGTAGGCAACTGAGGATATGATCATATGGCACAAGATGGTGATTTTGGTATTATGTTCTTCTCATGTAGTGCTTTGGCAGTCCAGTATGGAGGAGTGGATGTTCAGCAATCACGTAGTGTAAGAGGCAAGTCTAGCATGTGAGTCTAATTTGTACATAAGCTACGACAATAAGCGACCCTATAGCGCATGTGACTAGTCCAGGAAAGTGAATCCCATATGCGATAGACATGACAATGGACAACAAGTGACCCTATAGCGCACGAGAGGAATCAGGGAAATGAGTCTACATAGATTCGATGCGATATGATCGCATTTATACAGTAGGTTAAGTATGGTATGACCAATATATCATAAGGTTACCGAGACATTAGACTCATATCATATTATAGTATTATCTTTGTAGTATATGTGGAGCAATCATGGATCACTCACCAGACTTATGTTTAATCCACTCCTGTTTTACTCCTTTGTTGGAATTCTAGGTTGATGGAGCTTGAAGACGAGATGGTTCCAGGGACAATGATCATGTTAACATATTGTAAACAATGAAAATAAGTGTTAGTTATTGGATATGATTGTATATACGATTGGGTTTGTTTAGTATTGTACAGACATATGTATTTGACAATGTAAATATATTATGGTATGATTGAAGTGATTGTGGTTATTGATATTCTAATTTGTTTCCTTCTGCTGTGAGACTTTAAAAGTTACTAGTTAGATATGTATTCATTTCTTGTTATCATATCATGGTGATTCGTACTTTTGCTTCTCGAGGTGTTAATGTTGGCTCAGGGGTTGAACCTGGGAGTCAAAAAAGCAGGTATTATAAGAGCCTTTTTTGAAAATTGGTATACCCATCTTTAACACATTTAGTATGCTATACATGTTATGTTCTAACTTTTATGGTTGTAGTGGATGAAAAGATAGCATAGTCCATTAGGTATATGTTGTCTTATCTAATGATTGTTATGATTAACAATTGTTAAGGTACTAGTGAAGGAAAACCCATTCTACATAGCCACGTGGTCTCACTATATACCTATTTTTATTTAGGATAACTACCAAATTTTACGTCTGACCTAAAGTTTTAGACTTCCACTTAGCTTCCGAGTATTCATTTGAGTAAGTCAAGAGTAGATATTTTCAGGATTTTATGTGAATAAAGCATTCCACAGATGTGTAGGAGGCAAGCTAATATTAGTTTAGATCCTTATTCCACTATGTAGCATGATTGTGAATTTATATGTACGACGGGTATTATAACCATCTATAGTTATGACTCTGATCACTTGAGAGGGCATCATCATCCGTTTCTCCTAAAATTATTTTGTAATTACTATATTTTATCCCAATGTTGTAAAACATGGAGTTATATATTGAAACATGTAATTAATTAATGAGATTGTGTTGTGAAAATGTATAATTTCTTGTGCTCTTGATGTTAATGATATAATGACCAATCCCACTCTATCACTAGAAAATAATACCGATGATGATAACATCATCATTAGTTTCTATTTTTGTGTCTCAAAATAGGGAACATTACAACCACATGGTCGCTACTACCTCTGAAAATAGAGGGAAACACAGACACTTCACATAATCATCATATCTAACACCATCTATATGCCAATCGTACCTAAGAAGATGTAGTATAGGATATATATGTTCATTATACATTGGCATGGATGGTATGGTAAATTTCCTTTGATACTGTATCACTCCATTCTCCATGTGAATGAATTCCAACTATATGAGTTTTCCCACTTGTCCTCGCCCTTGAAAATCATCAATAGTTTCATCATTTTATTCCTTTTACCCTTCATAAAATTCATTAATTGCATCATTGTATGCCTAGTTCCATGAATGATCTTGATGAATGTTGCCCAAGCGCTCATAGCTAGAAGTCAAATGTCTAGGTCTCCTGGTCTCTTGGAAACCATTCGTCTTAGCCTTTCATTTTAATCTCACTATCATTGCTGACTGCATTCTCTGAATTGTTCTCTTATGTGAGAGTTTCTTCTGGCATCCATTAACATGGTTCAATGCATGGTACCTCTTTTCAGTTCCATCACAACGACTATAGCCATAATTGGAACAATAACACCGTTCGATGATGGATCGGTACTGGATTATCCCCTAGAGTGTTTGCACTTGGTTTTTTCATTCCTTCCAACATTCTCTCCCCCAACCCTATCTTTACTTGTTCTACGTCTCACTATATGATCCCTTCATTAGGTCCAGTGGTAAAATTCCTTTTTCCTCCATAATCTATAACATGTGATCCTTCTCCCTGAGGGGTTTTCCTCGTTACATCAAATTATCGAGCTAAATCCCACATCAACATCCACTAAATTGCTTTTATTTGTTGGTTGACTTCAGTTAAAATGCCTTCTAATTCTTCTCTCACAACCAAATTCGGTGTTGATTGTGTGGATACATCATTTGCACATTGATTTCCCATGCTTCCTTCACCTGCAACACCTGGCTTGCTTTCCTAAATTCTTATTTAGAACCATTTGATTTGATCTCCTTGTAAGATGTAAATCAAATCCAAGTAAATAAAGAGATAAATCCCGATCTTCAAATTTCTGTATGAAAGCTTCAAAAAATATTAGCTAAAAATTGGTCTAACATCCAAAATAATGTGCAAAGCCAATAAACCTAGATTTAAATATTGGCTTGATCATTAAGGATTTGGGGCTTTCGATTCATGGATTTAAATGATTCTATTACAATATTTTGGATCAAACAAATGGAAAATGGTAATAGTATGTAACATATGAAGAAAAATGGAAGAAAATTAAGACACGATGTTTACAATGGTTATGCCTACATCAACTTTCCAAATATTTTACTATTGTTGTATGCATGTTTCCAACAATGATTAAAACTATAATCTCGGAATTCACTACAAATTGATAATGGAAGCCTTCCCATTAGATATAAAATAGCGAAATGCCAAAATCCCATTTCCATAGCATGTAGACCCATATTTATTGTTATAATAGGTTGTTATTGAGTCTTAGAGTTGTCATTCTTCTTTGCTAACTTGCTTATAAAATATCGTAAATTAATATCCAAGAGAATAGGATGAAAAACATGTTAGATTAAACCAACTTTATGGAATGGTACCGATCCATTCATGGATCAATACAGATCATGGACTTGGTTTGTTTGCTCCAATTCCTTTTCATTCTCATTATAGCTTCAAGCATTGGTCATCCATCACATTCTTAATTCAAATTCTTCCTTTTATTTAGTGAGGATAATGAGTTTTTAGCAAATTTGATGGATCGTGTGATCCATCCATGGATCAATACTCATCCATACACTTAAGCAATTTTCCTTCCTTTTCTTTTTAAAGCCCCTTTGTTATGCGCATTAAAACCAAGCAATATCTTGTTGGATATGAACTTCACGATTATGAAGAATGAATTAGGTAACTTAGGAGAAGTTTGGAATGATGAAAAGATAATGCATAAGAAGTTTGGAAATGATTTGTATAAGGCGGATCATGTCGGTACTGAGTTTTTTGAAGAAAGGGGCCCACTTTGGAACTGTAGATGAAGTTACCTTGTACTTTGAAGAAAAAGACAAAGACTCGAATAAGACAAATGGTGTGGTACCTACATGATTTGAAGGGTCAATTTTGTCAGCAAATATTAGAAGCTTGAAGACTTGGACAAATGTGAGGTAAAATCGAAGATATGGGTTAAATGTCTGCACCGACTTGTTTTGAAAGCCGAGTTTTACTCATTCTTCATGCATGAAAGCTTGGACTAATGTATTACCGATTCTTCCATGAGCTAGAAACTTGAAGGAAAAATCCAACTATAAATACACCACCTTTAGTAATGAAAATGGGACATTTGGATCTCTATCTCGTTTTTTACCATAAAGTGCTGCTAAAATCGAAGTTTTATATATTTCTAGATCTAAAAACTTTGTAACTCGATTGTACTTGTGAAAATATATTGAAATAAAGTTGACAGTGGACGTAGGAGATCAGATTGAGGCCGAACCAATCTAAAAAACTCATCTTTCTAATTTTTATTTTCGTTTTCTATTGAAATTCATCTTATTTTTACTAGAATTGGGTTGCTGTGTCAATTTTTGATGTAACTATTTTAGTACTTTCACTGAGAAAGATGAATCTTAGCTGTAGATCCATGCTTTTTCTTTAGAAAAGTCTAAAGGCAAGATCTAGAATGAATCCAATGAAAACCAGACCAAATGCAGTTACAAAAGGTGATGCCGAGGAGATCACAATGTCGAAGAAGAAACGACTCAACCTTTGACTATTCTACCGGGATCTTCATCTCAGCCCACTAAAGTTGTGACAAACTCTACCAGGATCTTCATCTCAACCCATTAAAGTTGTGACAAGGGCTGAAATGGAGTGGATAATACTAGATATGAATGCAAAGATGGTAAAAAAACAAATGTCTCGTATGGAGTTGATATGGAGTATGGAGGAGAAGTTGGGAGCGTTCGTCTAACCCTGAAAAGGATTGAAATGCAAAAGCAACGGAAAAGTAGAAAGGAATAGTCATCTTTTGATTCTACGAAGAAAGCTTGTCTTCGATGGAAAGTAATAGAAAATATGGCAAAAAATGATGCAGAGAAGGGCTAGGATAGCATGAAAGGGAGTGTGAAAGATGAAGCAAATAAAATGACATCAAAACATGTCGCTACGGAGAGAACCAATCATATCGATACCAAGATGTTTGTTGAAGCGGTGAATTTGTCTAATGGCAAAGAAGAATTGTAGGGACGTTGACGCTGGTTAAGGGCAGCAATTTTGTACCATGAATCGAAAATGAATGTTGATGATGTTGTAGCTATCGCATGAATTATTTTCAAGCGACAAAGTGAGATCAATATAAAAAAATTCATAACACTAAGTAAATAGAGAAGCTAAATGATTTGGTTACATCAAAATGTTTTACAAAAGTCAGTACACCATGTTAAACCCATCTTGTTCTCACATAGAGGTGACTATCTAATTTGATATAAATAAAGTGTGCGATGTTCGACATATGAGGATACTGTCGTGGATACTTAACCAGTTACAGAACCTGGTTTTACATAGAGGAATTTCAAAATTACCTTTATTAGCAAAATAAGCCTCTTGCTTTGTCTATAGAGTCTTTACCCGTATTTTCCATAAGTTGCATGTCTATACCATAAACTCAACCTACTCGAATGAGTCCCCATGAGTTTATGGGATAAAAACATGGGTCGGACATAAATCTTTATATGTGTAATATTTTACCCTAAACAAACGGACACATAGTGAGACCACGCTGCTAGAGCACAGAACTAGTTGCCCTTCAGTATTCCAACTTCATCAGTTACATCAAATAATGCAATGATATCTAACTATGATGAAACACAAATCATCAAATTCAATATAAGGGTGAGATTTCCTTTACAACATTTTCGACTAATATTATAGTCAGTTATATTTTTTGATTTTCCACTCAGTCCTTACTCTTATTAGTTTAATGAGGATATTGGGTATTTTATCTAACTTTGCTCAAATGTATTTATTAGGTTGCTGTCAAGGCCTTGCACTACTCATCATCGGATATAATTACATTTAGACAATGGTCGCCACAAAGGCCTTACAACACCAATCATGAAATATAAAGTTTAGACAAACGGTTACCACACTGGCATTATAGTAGCATTTATTAAGTATAATGTCGTGTCTAGACTAATGAATGTCACACAAGCTTGTGTCACCAATCATAGAAAATAAGGTCATGTTTAGACAAACGATTGTCGCACAGGCCTTACGCTAGCCATCATCAGATATAATGTTATGAGCAGACATATTAGTGCCTCAAAGACATTATTACCTTTCCAATCCTTAAAAAGCTATTTTATTAATACCTATTGTTCCTTACAACCATTCTCAAGTTGACATTTCTTAGTAAGAAGTTGATAATTTGAACTATTTTCCAGTGAAAAATAACTATCGCACACTGATGATTTGAGCCATTTCCTGGAGAGATGGAAATTTGGTAATAAATGTTAAGCTATAGCAAGTTTTTTGATATTTTGTGTTATTTCCTACTGATATGGCAATTTCGTAATTAAGTGGAAAGTTTCTCCTATTGATAATTTGAGACATTTCTTAGTGGCATGACATTTTTGTAATTAAGCGAAAGGCTATCTCTTGTAATAATTTAAGTTATTTTCTAGATTCGTGGCATTTTTGTAATAAAATGAATGGTTTTCTCATATAATAACTTGAGCCATTTCTTAGAGTAGTGGCATTTTTGTAATAAAGTGAAAGGTTTTCCATTGTAATAATTTAAGCTATTTCCTAGAGTTGTGACATTTTTGTAATTAAGTGAAAAGTCTTATCCTATAATAATTTAAGATATTTTGTAGAGTTATGGAATTTTCATAATTAAGTAAAAGGTCTTCTTCCATAATAATTTGAGTCATTTCCTTGAGTTGTGGCATTTTCATAATTAAGTGAAAGGCATTCTTGTAATAATCTGAGTTGTTTCCTAGAGTTGTGACATTTTTGTAATTAAATGAAATGTTATTTTAATTCTTTTCAAAGAAACTACTTTTTAACCTAACTCAGTTACATGTCGGATTATCATTGGTTACTAGGACTTTATGTAATTTTCTTTTTTTAGAAATTATTATTAGCTTCTTAATTAATTAATTACCCACTTTATAATTAGCTTTCTCCTTTACCAAATAATTCTTATAAATGCAAAAATGCATAGGGAAATCCCTAAAAGTTCACCAAAGATCCTGATCATCATATTTGCTTCGTGTGAAATTTTCAAGCCAAAATAATTCATTTTAATATTTTAATTAATTAATTTTTGAAATTAGGCTTTTTCTCAAATTAGAAAATTCATATAAATTCCAAATAATTTTAGAAAATTATGAAATTAGAAACGCATCTCCATATTATTTTTACACACATAATATAAAAATTTCAAAAGATTTGAAGAGGGTTTGTTTCACATTTTCCTTGGACACTTCATAAATTATTATCTTTAAATTCTCAAACATGAACAAATTTTTGGTGATATTCCTAAATTTGATAATTAACATTCAAAACATCACAAATATATATAATCAAAATCCTTATGGATCTAGATGGTTTTAAAGAAAGAATTACTCAACTTTGGTTATTAAAACCTTGATTAATCTTCCTTTTTCTTAAAGTTGAACACTAGATCTTCTAGCTTTATTTTCCTCCTCTCTCTTGCAAAATGGTGGAAGTTTGTGTTTCTTTTTGTTATTGTGAAATAAGAGGAGAATGAATTAAAGTGGAGGGGTTAGAGGAAGTTAGCAATTTGGGTTTGGGCCACAATCTCATTCGATAATTTTCATATTAATTCCCTTAACTCTTCATTTTAAATTCATTCTCTATTAATTTACATATCTTGATTTTTCACGTCATAAATTCATTTAATTAATTCATTTTTCCACATATTAAGGTACCTTCAAAATATGGGAATTTACAGCCTCCCTTCCTTATAAATTTTTTTTCCTCGGAATTCAAACAGGGTAGGATAAAATCATCATCTATAATCAACGTACACACGGTACGATAATTACAGTAGTTCCCCACTGACGCAAATCATCAATTGTAAATCTTAATGTATTAGTATCATTGATAACAAATACTAACATTACATCATATCATCATACTAGTGTCCCTATTATTCTATGCAACAAAACATAAATGTCTCAATTGTACATGTAAAAATAAATCGAAATAGTTATTTCTAATCCTATCCTCAACCTCGTAGGCACAATCAACAATATCATCACTCCATTGGCGCAAACAAGTTTGACAACCTTGTTCCTTAGCTCTTTCATATAACGACCAACTATCACCTTCGGTCGTCTAACATAAACCAAATATGGTTCTACATATAAATCTTTAACTGCTCTTGGTTCGACCACTGAATTCAAATAATGCACACACTTCCTTAAATGTGATGCATGGAAAACATTATGCATACCTGATAAACTACTTGGTAACTCAACTCGATATGCGAGTTTACCAATCCTCTTAATCACTAGAAACGGTCCTACATATCTAGTACCAATTTCCTACCCTTCCCAAAGCGTATGAATCCTTGCATCAGAGAAACTTTCACAAACACATAGACTGTGAACTCAAGATCTCTTATCCTTCTATCAACATAAATTTCTTGCCTTGATTGTGTTGCTTTTATTCTAACACGAATCGGTTCTACCTTCTTTGTAGCCTCTCTTAACAAATTGAATCATAACATGAGTCTACCTCCCATGTATATCTATGATACAAGTGACTTACACGGTCTACCACAAAGTGCCTTAAATGGGGCTATCCTAATACCTTACTAGTAGTTGTTGCTATATGCTAACTCCATCGATGTAAATTATCCACCCAAGATCCTCTAAAATCCAAAACACAAGCTCTAAGCAAATCCTCATGCAAAAGATTCATCCTTTCTATTTGACCATCAGTCTGTAGGTAGTAAGTGGTACTCATGCTCAAATATGCATCCAATGCACTCTGCAAAATTTTACAAAGCTCGCTAGTGGACAAAATGTCTCTATCACTCACAATACTACTCGGAATCCATGCAGTATCACTACATTTTTCATGTATAATCTCTCCAAACCTGTTGTCATTCGTATCGACCTTACCAGGATAAGTAGGTACTCTTAGTCAGTCTATCTACCATTACCAAATGCTTTCACTTCCTGCTCTCGACCTAGAAACCTATCGATAAAATCCATGGACATCGAGTCCCAATTTCAAGTCGGTACTTTTACAGATTGAAGTAATCCACTCGGTTTCTGGTGTTCATCTTTACTTGTTAACAAGTGAAACATCTATTCACACATTCAATGATATCCCTTTTCATCCCCTTCCAAAATAGTACTCTCTTCACATCACAATACATCTTCATGCCCTATGGATGAGTGGCAAAATTAGACCATTGAATTTATTCCAAGACTTCCTTCCAAAGGCCTCCTACATTCAGAACACACAGTTTTCGTTTCTTTCTAAGTCATCTCTTTAAATTTACTTCGATCCTTTCAGATCTGGATCATCTGCCTCCATCTCAAGCCATCTAATTCTTTTGGCAATAAGTGGGTCCTCTCTTTGCCTTGTAGTAATTCTATCCACAAGTGATGGACGTACCTCTAAACTTGCTAACCGCCTGGATCATTACTTGATCTAGTGTACCGCCTGTAATGCACTTTGCAAGAGGCTAACGTTTCTAATATCTTCAATTCTTCAATTATGGCCGACACTCCATTCTGATGATTCCTACTCAAAGCATTGGCTAACTTTTTCCTTTTTCCTAACGTATATTCTTTCCTAAACTCGAATGCTACCAAAAAATTCAACCATCTATGTTGCCTCAGGCCAACTCCTTTTGAGAGAATAAGTACTTAAGGGACTTATGATACATATATAACTCGTGCCTCCCTCCAAAATGATAATGTCTCCAAATCTTCAGCATAAAAACTACCATTTCCAACTCTAAATCATGAGTCAGGTATCTAACTTCATGCGGGCTAAACTGCCTTGAGGCATAAGCCATCACTCGCCCTTTTTGCATATACCACCCCTAAATCTGTTCCACAAGCATCCATATACACTACATCTTCTGATTTGCCTTAGGTACGATCAAGAAAGAGTATTTTTCAATAGCTTCTTAAACTCCTGAAATGATCCTTCACATTTATCTGTCCATACGAACTTCTCAGCCTTCCTAGTCATCTTAGTTAAGGGTGTTGTTATACATGAGAAATCCTTAATGAACCAGGGGTAATAGCATGCAAAGCCTAAGAAACTCCTTATCTTTATGACCATCTTGGTCTCCTCCAACAATTAATGGTCTCTTTCTTTGATGGATCTACAGCTGATCCGTTCTCCAATACCACATGACCAAGAAAATTAACCTCCCATTTCTTAAATTGACACTTCGAAAATTTTGCCTATATTATTGATGAAGAACAGCGCAAATTTATCTAAGTGATTGCTAAAGATTCAATTCATAAGATCTATAAAGAACTTTTGGCATCGGTGGTCCAAAAGGCAAAAATAACCATTTATATGAACCGTATCTAGTTCTAAACACGGTCAAAGGAACACTGTCCTATGCTACCATTAGTTGGTGGAATCTCATTGCCAAATTTTGTTGTGAGAATATTCTAGATCCATTCAACTAGTCAAACAAGTCATCTATCTTAGGAAATGGATGCAATTCTTCACTATTACTTCATTCAACTTTCAATAATCAACGTACATCCGCAAAGTTTCATGCGATTTCTTTATGAATACTGCAAACGCTCCTCATGGTGAACTTCTCAGCCTAATGAAACTTTTTTGCTTAAGTTCCATGGGCAGCTTCTTTAATTCCTTCATCTCCTTAAAAGACATTCTACAAGGTGGTCTACTAACAGTTGTGCCCATGGCATCAAATCTATAGAATTCAGTCACTCTTATCGGTGGTAATCCTATTTCTTGTTCGAAAACATCTACGACCACCAATACTCTTACTTATCGCTTTCTTTTGATCCTCCATTGTGCATAATGCCAATCACGCCTTTTCACTCTTCTGATCCTCCATTGTTGTAATGATCCAGAATTTTGTTTATTTGAAATTGGAATATTCAATTGATTTTAAATATTAAAAAGTTAATTTTTAACTTGAATTTCAAATATAATGATTTATTGGATAATTTAATGATTGGAAATTACTTAAATAATTGAATCTTGAGTTTTAAGCTTGATAAAAATAATTTCAGAGCTTAGATAATTTTTTTTGAATAAGAATGAAGGTAAGTAAATTTTTAAATTGGATTTAAAAGCTATTTACTTGGTTTTAAAAATATCTCATTTAAATTAACGAGTAAAAATAGCCTTCCAAGACACAATCTTGGATTTTGACAAAACTAGTTCCATTGGATCTGTAGTAGTGTATTATTATCAAATTTCAAATTTCTTAGCATTTGGAGTTATCGTTTGGTCATACGGGATATAAACGCATTGAAATTAATATCGAAAATTCAGTATAATAATTGGGTTCAAAAAGCTATCTTTTCCATACAATTGGATTAGCAATCGAAACCTTTTCCATTACGTTCGGAATAGGGGTGTAACATTATGAACACCTAGCGGCATGCCTCGTTAGGGGTTTGAGATTTTGATTTGCGTAAATCGAGATATTTATACTTAAAAATAATACTTTAAAATTTGGTAGTCAATCTCAGCCATATTCTCTCCAATCTGATACGACTTTCTCTTCTACCACATATTACCCACCTTTCTAAATCATATCCCTCTTTATTTAAGCAATACGCAAGTTCACAGTTCAAAGAAAAAAATGCTAGCTTCGAAATTCATTTTCTCAAGATATACGAAGTAAAAAAATACCAAAACGGTTTGTAAAATCCAAATTCATCCTTCTCTTCAATTTGATGAACATATGGGAAGGTGCGGCGTTAGTTGGGGGGTGGTCGAGTCTTTACAGTGACGAGCGATTCGATAAAGGTTTGGATTTTACAAAGTATTAGGCATCAATTAGAGCAACGAAAGGTGGATTCGAGTTCGTGGTGGCGATTAGCATCAGTGGCAGAGTTTTGGCAAGGCTCAATCATCATTTTCTCACAACATTTGCTTGGTCGAAGCGATCGTGGCTGGATCGCGTTTGTCATGGGTGAATCGGAGTTGTCAAAGAGGGTGCAGTTTGGTAGAGATTTCAATGGTGAGTGGAATGACGTTGTTGATGATGGTTTCGATGATGGTGCACACAAGCACAAATTTGGGCATGCATGAGAAAGAAGAACTGCATGCGAATGAGAATAAAAGTAAAGGAGGAAGAAGATGAGTTCGGTTTGGGTTACTTTCGTTAATAGACTAGGGGGCTGGGCCGAAAACAAAAAGGGAAAAAAAGAAAGAAAAACGAAAGAAAAAAATGCAAGGTGGGCTGTGTGGAAAGCGGGCCAGACTGGAAGTTAGGTAATTGAATTAAAAGTGTATCTAGGATTAATTGGTTTAAATTAATACTAGTTCTTCTAAATTTAATAAGTTACTCATTCAAGGTCTGAATAAGACGCTGTTCGTCGCGTTGGGTTCGTATTATCAAGATCTTTGCTATGGAACCAGTTTTGGTCGAATTTGGAGCTATTGAAATTCATAGTTAAATTTGAACATGGTTCAAATTTAAATGGAAATGGAATGCAAAAGCGTCAATTAAAAATCATGATGACTTAATCTCACTCATTTTTGGATTACTAGTTTAATTTTAAATAGTTAAAATTAATTATTGGATGTCTGGCTGAAATTGATAATTATTATCAGTTTAGATGTTATTATATATATAGTAGTATATATGTTAGTAGATGGATTGATATTCCTGCATATTTTTAGCATATGAGACCATATGCACCCCGCATAATAGTGGATGATCTTACATACCACGATATCCTACTCTGAAGCGGGATTGGTATTTTTATGTTGTATTAACATCTATGGATGTAGAAAAATAGGTTGGAGGGATCCAATTGAATTCCTAAAAAATGTTGAATTTAATTTCATATATAGTAGTATATGATTTGTTTGAATAGTTTGTGATAGATTACCATATGATTTGAATTTATTGGATGCTATGGTAGTGTTAGCCTAGATTTTTGTATTCTAAAATACCATAAATATCTGTTGATCATGAAAAGAAATTTAAAAGCGGGATTTTTGAAAGTTAAATATTTATCTAGAACTTGGATTAGTTAAAGAATTTTTTTTGGATAAAACAAATGGTTTGACCTTAAATTTGTACATAACTATTTCGTGAAATTGGAAATAGAGATTTCGGAATATATACGTATAAAAGATTTTTAATAAAAATTCCTAAATGATACCGGTTTTAAATATAAAACGGTTTCAAAATCAAGATTTTAAATAGATTTGGAGAATAGAAGTGAATTTGAAAATAAACATAAAATTTGTATATTGGATCTTGAATGAGAATTCTAAATTATGAAATAGAAAAAAAATCAAGATTTACTTGATTTTGGGGTATGGTTTGGGTTATTTTAAGAAATTGACTTATAAATGGAATTTAATTTAGAGATAAATTTATAAAGGGGTTTAAGTGAGGTGAAACTGCTATACAACTAGAAACAAGACTATGAGATTTATAAACAATGTTTATAAATATAGTTAAATGATTATCACTTGATAAATTGAAGATATAGATTCACGGTAAGAATTTATAATGAGATGGGTAAATCAGTTTAAAAAAGAAAAGATAGATTTATGTTTGGAAAAGTGAAAAGGGAATTTATGAAATTGGGGACGTAAGTTGATTGATGATAAATCGAGAGGAGATCTATAAATATTAGATTAATTATATTGGAATTGGAAAATATTTTTTATCAAGAAGTTGAGTTTGTTTTACAAAGAGGATTTTAATTATTAAACTAGGTAATTTAAAAATGTTTTAGTATAAGAATACTTTCAGAAAGTTAGTTATTTAAGTATTTTCAAATTGTTAAAAAGAATTATAAGTTTTATAAACAAGTCTGGTAAAGCGATTTGAATGTTATAAATAAATCAAAATTAATTATTGTTTCAAAATTATGTAATTATTTTAAATTGTTTAAAGTATATTTAATTATTAAATTAGTTTTTTCGAAAGTAATTGTATACTTTCATGGTGAAATCAGAGGCAGAGATTGCCTGCAGTTAAGTTTGGATTTCTTTAGGATAGACATATAATCATTGAGCTGTGAATCCATAGTTGATACTGCGTGGTGCTTTCCATATTCATTTTAAAATGTTTTTCAAATATTTTTGAAGGAAATTGTTTGTGAATATACTCATTTCGGTGAGATAAGTATATACTTTTGAATAAAGAGATTTAAATTATGGAAACCGAAACATATAGAATTCGTTATAAACGAGTTAAGGAATTTACAACATAAATTGTGAAGGGTTTTGAGAAAAGAGAAATAAACGGAACTTTTCTAAGTGTTGGGAAGTAAGGTGGTTAGAAAAATATATTTTTAAATATTTTTCTCTGTGTTGAAATAAGAGATGGTTTGAAATATCCTGATATGGATATAAGTATTTGAGTTGTTTTAAATATTGAAATTTGGAAGGGATTTGAGTATATATCTTATAAAGATATTTTGAAAATAAAATTTTGGGAAATTATAATATGGGCCTAGCGATTGCTTATGGATGTTATATTAATAGTTAAATACTAGCTATCAAGTATTGGCCAATTTCGTTGATTGTTTCGAAGAGACCGGGATTGGATTTAATTATCTGAAAACCACTTTGATCCAATTTAAGCGTTAAGAATGGATATCGTGAAGATGATGAAGACGATGATTCAGTTTGTCCAGGCGTAGGACAACTTATATGGACAAATGCTATCAGAACATCGTCGTTTGACCACATTGATCATTCTAAGTGAAATTGTTCTTGAAAGGTAATCGTAGCATCAAGCACCATCAACCAGAATGACTAAAAATCAGGGAAGATGCAGCAGGGCTAAGTGGGTTGCACCCAATTAGGGTATGTTATCACCTTTCTAGATACCCTCAGATATATTATAGATTATGGATACGGTGATGCATGGAAAGAGCTCTCGATAAGGGTGGGAACACTCTGGGTAATAACATATTTGGTTCTATCCAGGTTAGGGATAGGGACGATCTTGTGTTGTAGGGGATCCCAGCGAGGTCCTCGGTGCATTTTTCTAGACATGTACCGTAATAGGTGGTACCCCAGTGCCTAGTCATTGTATGGAATCCATTCTCCAATAAGCGTTGTACGGTTTTGATTGTGCCCAACTATGCTGAAATATGAGATGCAAGCATTTCAGCTATTTTCTATTTACTTTGTTTAGACACTATTATAATATCAGACGATTTGATATAAAGTGTTTTGGTTATCGTAAGGTAAAATCCGTCAAGTTTATGTGTGACGCGGTGTTACGAGATACCTTGTTTTTCAAAGGATTTTGATAACTTTAATAATTCAAATCGAGTGTGCTTTCTCATGCTGGTTTTCCAGACTGGCTCGGGTGTTATTTTATTATAATGCTCGGGTAAAGACCGAATATTAAAGATTCAGTTAGGATGCTATGGAGCTCAGAAGACGAGCTAGATGACAGAGACGTATTCCACGTACTTAATTATATTCTATTGTGTACTGTAGGTTGAATGTTCAGCATTAGTGATGACAAGTTATTATAACTGTCCAATATTGAGTTATTGATTTGTTGTACTTTGATGATGTAATATATAAGTAATAATTATAGTTCTTTTTGTGTAAAGATATGTTATTATCTATTATATATTGTTCCGCTGCGATTATGAGATTTTGTGTTGTTATTTCTATTTTCTTCTACCTCTTTCTTCATTTCCTCTAATGATCTAGTATTTCCAGCACTCGATTGCTCAAATGTTATACAGTGAGTGTATTTGTGTCAATTTTCGAGCATCGAAAATCGGGTACGTGAAAATTATGTATAATGCCAATCCTGCCTTTTCATCCATCGTATCAAGCACCACTATGGTCCTTTCCCCATTATTTGGATCCATAAAGCGATAACTCTATCAGCACAAAAAATCATAGCACCATTATGCACTAACCGGGCCATACCCAAGATTACCCCATACCCTACAAAGTTAATATACAGGTTGGAAATAAAAAAAGACCAGGGATGAATATAAACAAAGGACTACACAAAATCGAACACAAAGGTCAAAACACCTTAATCCGAGAGTAGCAAAACCATTGATCGAATTTACCATATGTAAAGACGTGACTAAATAGGTAGTATTCAACCCCTACCTATCCACTACATCTTTCAAAATAAAACAGCGGGTAGTACCGGTATCAAAAAGAGCTCTAACTGAAGTACTAGAGATCGAGATCATACCTTCTAGCACAACTTTTTTCCCATTCTCTTCAACCGTCGATCTGGTTGACGATCCTCCCAAAGCAAAAAAATTTGGCCGCTTTCGCTCAAGATGGTATTTTTTTTCTCGTGTTTGGGTTTGTCATTGATAAAGAATTTGACCTTTTTCACCCCAACTGGCTCCGGACACTTATTTGCATAGTGCCCATTTTGCCTACAATTGTAACATTTTCCTCAACAGCTTCCTGCTCTCCTCCACTCTTAGCATTCCCTCTCCATTGTTGTTGAAGATTTGAACCATTTCTTAGTGAGATGGATTTGGTAATTAATTGCTAAGCTATAACAAGTTGATATTTTAAGCCGTTTCCTGTTGATATGGAAATTTCATAATTAAGTGGAAAGCTTTGTCTTATTGATAATTTGAGTCATTTCCTTGTGGCATGACATTTTTGTAATTAAGTAAAAGGTTTCCTCTTTAATAATTTAAGTCATTTCCTAGAGTTATGACTTTTTTGTAATTAAGTAAAAGCCTTTTTCCTATAAATTTTAGTCATCTCTTGGAGTTATGGCATTTTTGTAATTAAGTGAAAGATCTTCTGCAATAATTGAGTCATTTTCTAGAGTTATGACATTTTCATAATTAAGTGAAAGGTCTTCTCTTGTAATTATTTGAGTCATTTCCTAGAGTTGTGAAATTTTCATAATTAAGTGAAAGGCTTTCTCCTGTAATAATTTGAGTAATTTGCTAGGGTTGTGGCAGTTCCGTGATTAAGTGAAATGCGGTTTTATTTCTATTCAAAGAAAATACTTTTGCCTAAACATGCCAAATATTCATCGGTAACTAGGGCTTTATGCAATTTTATTCTTTAGAAATCATTAGTTATCTTCTTAGTTAATTAATTACCCACTTTGTACTAGCTCTCCCTTTGCCAAATAATTCATATAAATTCGAAAATGCATGGGGAAAATTCCAAAATTCACCAAAATTCCTAATCATCATATTTTGCCTCGTGTAAATTTTCGGGCTAAAATAAATTTTTTAAGCTTGGACTTTGGGCTAAAATCTCATTTTAGCCAATTCTTATTAATTCACCTAACTTTTCATTTAAAATTCATTCTCTATTAGTCTATTATCTTGATTTTTCACTACATAAATTCATTTAATTGATAATTTTCCCAATTTTAAGTTACCCAAAAATATGAAATCTTATGCTACTGGTGCTCAAACCGATGGTATTTAAACATGTGGTGTTCAAATGAACATCGTAAAACTAGCTAGGTAAGAACATAGTCTAATAAGGAATTAATAGAGTGGGTTGAGATGAATGGTTCCTTTAGAGATAGGGGACCATGAACGTGATGCAGCTAATCAATAATGTTTTCATAGTCAAATACTCGAGGATGTTCCTAACGATCTCCATCCAGCGACCCAAAGAAATGAAGAATATATCACCGATATGGTTAAAAGGTTGTTGAGTGACAGCCATTGTAGAGAGATAAGGAGTGCATTATCGAGCCAAAACCTGTTTACTCCAAACATCCTTTATTCGAAGTATCCAAAAAAGTATGTGATGCTGACTATGTTGACATACAATGTAACAACCAATCTAAGGCAACTCCTACTTAATTATGGATGACAAATGGATAATGCTTGTGCGATATATATTGTCATATGTAGATACTTTGCTATATTCTTAGATAAAGTAGCAACGACGTGGTTAACTCGGTTCACGTTGAGATCCATATCACCATTTGATCAGTTGGTTAAGATGTTTTTAGAGCATTTCTAGGTTCACATTATGCAATTGAAAGAAGTAATGTCATTATCTAACGCGCATCTAAGTTTCGAAGAGACTCTGAAGGACTCTATGATGAGATTTAATGTTGTAGTCACGGAGGTAAGCAAACCTAGAGAGGAGATTGTATTGGTGGCATTAACAAATGGGGTTCACCCAGGGTTAGATTTTTGTAGATGGCTCAGAGGAAAGCAACCATCTACTATGAAAGAGTTTTATCATAAAGCTTATCAATTCTGCAACTGGAAGAAGAGATTTGGATACTAACGGTCAGAATGAGCCGAGTAGTGTGATACATAATGTTAAACATAGTGGTGATAGTGTTGGAAACATTATGGTGAATGTCGGGAACAATAATAACTGCTGGTGGTAAGAAGCAGGACACCAAGAAGCATATGAGGTACACTGGACTGGGAGGTTACACTCCACTAACTAGTAAGTTAAGAGAAGATACCCAACTATGGAAGGTACAAAGCATTATAAGAAGTTACCGAGAAGGGAGACTATTGGAAAAGAAAGATGTTCAAGGAAATATCGATACTTTCATGAAACCCATTGTCAGAATACAAACGAATATAGGCATTTGAAAAATGTTATTGAGTATTTGATTTGGAAAAAGAAATGGTAGTAGTATGTGAGTAACTCGTAGGTCGACAGGCAAAACAATAATCCACCCCAAGGGACATCTACCTAAGGAAATTAGACTGTATTAAGTGGAGAGGGATCAAGATAGACAGTTGGAGAAATCATTATCAATACTATCTATGAAGTTCTGCATCCTACGAAAAAGAGTGATGAAGCAATATGCAAACTCCCCGAGGCACGTGCCTCAAGAAGCATGTTATGCCATAGAGGATGGCGCTCCAAAAAGCATCAAAAATTGATAGGTGATGATGTTGTGTTTCAATATTGAGATGTAAAAATGGTCAAAGTACCAACGCTTGACCAAATGGTGATTATGGTTGTGATTGGGCGGATGACAGTGCACCAGGTCCTTCTTAACTGTGGGAGATTGGTTAATATTTTATTCAAGCAAACCTTTGATTATATGTACCTAAGGGAGAAGGATCTGAAGCCCTATAAATCTCGTTTAAGGGATTTACCGGAGAGGCCAAAGAACCTATTGGATGCATATGATTACATGTTGAGAAGGGTAAAGGAGACTACAAAGTAGTGGGTTTTAGATGTTTGTTATGGTGGATGGATTTTCTGCCTAAAATGCTTTTCTAGGTCGATCTACCCTTGCTAATTTCAGAAATGCACTTGATCGATAGTGTCCGATGATGAAGTCTTCCACAAGGAATGGAGTAGAAGAAATATAAGGTGACCAAGACACTAGTCAAGAATGTTATGTCGCAGATCTTAAAGTGGCAAAACGGTGATATAAAAGGAAGGATGCAGAGATGCGTCTCCATATAAAACTTTAGAAGCATAGAAACTATTACCTAAGCTCTGATTTAGGTCTAATGGAAATTTTCATAAGCCCATGGACCCACGAAAAGAGTCAGCGGAAGTGAGGGTGGCATCAATGGAGCAAACGATTAATATTCTGATTAATGATGATGTTCCTATAGTGGTTCTCAAGATCATGTCTCAGCTCAACCTTAAAATGTGGAAGGAGTTGTAGGGTATGCCCAAGAAAATATGGATGTGTTTGCTTGGACACATTCTAATATATATGGAATTTCATTGGAGATAGCGTGTTATGCATTAAATATGGACCCAAGATACCTTCTTGTGAAGCAAAAGACACACATTATGCAACCGAAGCAATCCATGAAGGAAGAAGTGGATAAGATGAATGCAAATGTCTTAGCCCGTGATACATTAAATCTAGAGTGGGTATCAAATATTGTGTTGGTCAAGAGCACGAATGAGAAATGGCGGACATGCATTGAGTATTCCAACTTGAATAAGGCTTGCCCGAAGGACAATTCCCCTGCCTGGGATTGACTAACTTATAAATGGAATATCCAAACTTGAACTACCATCCTTCATGGACGTGTACCCTTGCTACAATCTAATAGCGATTCATGTTTGAGATTAAGATCATACTAGTTTCATCATAGATTTAGGCCCGTATTGTTACCGAGTCATCTCGTTCGGCTGAAGAACATTGGAGCCACTTAACAGTGCTTGGTGAACATAATGTTTAAAGACCATATTGGATTAACCATGGAGGTCTATGTGGACTATATGCTAGTGAAGTCACAATGATCGACAAATCACATGGGCGTCTCTCAATCGTGTTTGATGTACATCAAAAATATGGAATGAAGCTCAATACACTGAAATGTTCTTTTGGAGTTACATATGGCAAGTTTTTGGGTTTCATCATGAACTTGAGAGGCCTAGAAGCTAACCCGAAATAGATTAGAGCATTAAGAGAGGTTATTACCTCGAATACGAGGAGGGAGATGTAGAGATTGAATGGGAAGGTCATCGTACTAAGTCGATTCATTTCGTAAGCAATAGACAAATGTATACCATTCTTCCCTCAAGAAGGACAAAAGAAAGTTTGTGTAGTCAAAAATTTTTTCAAAATGCTTTCTATAATTTTTTGGATCATATGGAGAAACCATTGGTATTGTCAAAGCCATTTGAAGGAGAAGAACGGTTCGTTTACTTAGTAATGTCGGCTCATGCACTAAGTGCAGTTTTGGTGCGTCATAAGAGAAGAATCCAAAGGCCAGTGACTATGTCAACCAACGATTTACTCTAGTGTAAAATAACTATACAAAGCTTGAGAAACTAGCAAGTTGTTTTTTGATTGCTATGAGGAAGCTGAGGCCATACCTCTAGGCTCATTTGATAAAAGTGTTGACTAACCAACCACTAAGACAAGTATTGCAATGACCCGAGACTTTAGAAAAATTGATAAAGTGGAATATCGAGTTGATCTAGTATGACATGTCATATCATCTTAAGTAGGTGATTCAATGACAAGCATTGGCAGATTTAATTATCTTTACTGTTCGAGGTGAAGAAGTGGAAGAGGAATGGATTCATCTTTCTCAATGGAAGTTTCACGTAGACAGGGCCTCCAGTGAATATAATGGTGGGACAAGAGTAATTCTGGTGACCCCAAAAGGATGGTGGATATGTTATGCCTTAAAGATAGAGTTCCAAGTGAAGAATAATGAAGCTAAATACGAAGCCTTGATTGCAAGACTCAAGATGGTGAAAGATCTGGGAGTTAAGATAGTGCATATATTCAATGACTCTCATATGTTGGTCTACTAGGTAAGAAGGAATTTTAGGCTAAGGAGACATGCCTCATACCCGACGAAGGTATTGGAGCTACTGGACGATATCGTGCACTACAAAATAACGTACATCTCTAGAGAAGAGAACGTGGATGTAGATTCATTAGTTAAATTTTCAAGTCCTTAAGGATGCGTAAGTTTTGGGAATCATGCCAGTAAAAAATCTGATGGCTCCAAGAATTGACGATATGGATGTTGACTGAATCTTAGAGATCAAGGAGGAAAGGAGCTATGGATGATTTCTATCAAGGAATATCGCTAGAAAGAATGGAAGGGAAAAAATGGCAAAAACTCATGTATAAAGTACCTCGGTTCATTATGCAATAAGGAATTCCATACATGAGAGGCAATGCTTGCTGAGGTGTGTCACCGGAGTTAAAGCGAGAAAGATGTTTGGGAATGTGCATGAAGTAAGTTGTGGCGATCAAATTGAGGGGCAGATGTTAGCAAATAAGGTTCTTCATTAAGGATACTTTTGGTTGACAATAACCAGGATGCAACTAGTTATTCTAAAAGAAGTGATAAGTGCAAGAGATTTACAAAGATACTACGGCCCCCATCCATTGAGGAAAATGGTTGGCCCATGGCAATTTGCAGTATAGAGAATAGATACAATCGGTTTACTACCGATGACGAGAGGTAGAGTGAAGTATGCAATAGTGGTTTTAGACTACTTAACAAAGTGGGTGGAAGAGGAATCACTTACAATGATCACTTTGAAGAAAGTGTCAACTTTGTTTGCTTCGGAACAAAACATTAGAATTAGGCTCTATCAACAGGAATATGTATTACCTGTATCGAAGATCTTCCAATTAAGAAGATCCATTGACCCGAGATTAAGAGAAAGGTCTATCTATTTGCTTTAGTTATTTAGTTAAACCAATGATTCATTATTGGAGTAGCAACAATCATTTGAAGAAAATTTGTATGGGTTTGAAGTTTTGCAAAAGAAAATCACTGATAATGGAACTCAATTCTAGAGTGCGAGTTCAAAGAATTATGTGCTCGGTACCTAATTGAGTAGAGCTTCATGATAGTAGCACACCCATCGGATAATGGATAGGTTAAGGCTATAAACAATATTAGCAAGTCCATCCTTAAGAAGAGATCATAAAGATAAAAGGGAAACTGGGTTGATGGGTTACCACTAGCATTGTGGGCTTATTGGAAAACCCATCAGTCTACAACTGGCCATACTTCATTTTCTTTGGTCTACAAAATTGAGGCCATGATGTTGATTGAATCTAGAGTCCCTTCTCATGGAAGAATTCATTTTGATCCTAAGATGAAGGAGGAACTCTTGCTTGAGTCCCTTGACTCGGTTCATTTTCTTCCTCTTTCTTTCTCCTAATGGTGGTCGGCCTCTCTTGAATTAAGTTTTGTTTGTGATCATGGAAATGAAAGTGGTATGAGGATTTAAAGTATAAGAATATAACATATTTCTATTTTTCCCTTATCTACTACCCTTACTTATTTCATTTTAATTCCCTTTAGGTTCATTAGTTAAGTAGGCATGGCTACCTTATAATTACACAAATCTCAATCCCTTAACCACTTACATTATTTTATTTTATTTTCCTAATTAAATTTCCTAAATAATGTTAATCTAAATTAGGGTATTTACAACCTCCCCTCCTTAAAGAATTTTGTCCTCGATATTACGATAAGGTACTCATCAAAATCAATCATAAAGGTAAAACATACCATAAAAAAAGTCAGGATAAGTGTCTCTAGTCCAACTCTTGGTTTCCAAAGTACAGTCCCCCTCGTCATCACTCCACTAGACTTTGAATAATCTGATTGCCTTGTTCTTTAGCCTCTTTGCATCTTTCATACCTATACGAACTGGTTTTCTAACTATGGTGAAATTCGGCTCCACTACTAAGTCATCTAACCCGGTTGGTGCTATAGTAGTCTTTGGATCTCGAATACACTTCCTTAGATGAGAATTATAAAAATATTACGGACTCCTGTCAAACTACTTGGTAAGTCCACTCTATATATGAGTATCCTTTCTATAATAGGAAATGGTCCAATGAATCTCGGCGTCAATTTTCCTGATTTTCGAATCTGATTACACCTTTAATCGGTGATGCCTAGACGAAAACATGATCTCCAACTGAAATCTCTAAGTCTTTCCATCTCTTATCAGCATAGCTCTTCAGCCTAGACAGACTTCCTTTATTCTGGCTCGAATGAGCTTAATCTTTTCTGCAGCTTCTCTAACTAAATCCGGACCAAGAATCAACCTATCCTCGGTCTCTAACCAACAAACTGAAGATTTGCATAGCCTTCCATACAAAGCTTCAAACAGTGACATCCCTATACCAGTTTGATAAATATTGTTATATGAAAACTCAACTAAGTGTAGATGGTCATCCCCTGATCCTCCAAAATCTAAAACACAAGCTCCTAACATATCTTCTAAGACTTTGTTAACTCTTTCTGTTTGCCCGTATGTCTACGGATGGTAAGTGGTACTCATCTTGAGCTTGGTATCCAAAGTCTCCTGTACACTTTTCCAAAGCTCACTGGTGAATAAGGAAACTCTAACGCTTACTATATTGCTAGGAATTCCATAAAGTCTAACTACATTCTTCACAAACAACTCAGTTAAAACAAGTGTGACTTAACTGGAAACCCATCTATAAATCCATTGAAATAGAATTCCGCTTCCATACTGGAGCATCTAAAGGCTAAAGTAACCCACTTGGTTTCTGATGTTCGGCTTTCACCTGTTGATGGTTCAAACAATGCTTCAGCCATAAGCCTACATCCCTCTTCATCCCTTCCCAGAAGAAACTTCTTTTCATATCTTGATACATCTTAATTCCTCCAGGATGAATGGTGAACTTCAAAAGATGGCATTCTTCAAGAACTTCCTTCCTAATGTTTCTCACATTTAGAACACATAGTCTTCCTTTCTTTCTTATCCACCCATTCTGGTCAAGATGGAAAATTTTCAAGTCATATCTCTCTGTTCCATCCATCAACTTTCTGAGCCGTTCAACTAGTAATGGATCCTTCTTCTGCTTAGAATCAATCTTTTCAATCATCACTGGTTAAACTTCTGAGCATGACAACACAGAAATTTCCTTACTAGCCTTAGCCTCAGTTCTCCACTATATCCTGCATGTAGCCAATGCTTCTAAATCTTTCCACTCAGCTGTCGTTGCCAATATCGTATTCTGATGTTTTTTGCTAAGTGTATCTGCAATCTTGTCACCTTTTCTTTATGTGTACTCAATACCAAAGTCATATACGGCTAAAAACTCTAACCACCTCTATTGTCTCATATTCAACTCCTTTTGATAGAATAGATGCTTTAATGACTTATGATCCATATACAACTCGAATATTTCTCCCAATAGGTAATGTCTCCACACCTTCAATACAAGAATTAATGCAGCTGATTCCAAATTGTCAGTCTGGTACCCAACCTCATGCGGTCTGAACTGTTGAGAAGCGTAGGCAATCACTTTACCTCTTTACATTAACACAACTCCTAATCCTATTCCACATTTGTGTACACCACTAAGTCCCGATTCTCCTCTGGAACAACAAACAAAGGTGCATTCATCAGTAAGTGTTTCAGCTTCTGGAATGCTTCCTCACACTTATCAGTCCAAACAAACTTCACATCCTTTCGTGTTAGCTTGGTCATCGGTGCCATTATCCGCGAAAAATCCTTAATGAATCTCTAGTAATACCCAGCTAATCTAAGAAATTTTTATATCTCAGTCAATGTCTCTGGTCTCTTCCAATTATTCACTACCTCAATCTTAGTCGGATATATAGACAACCTTGTCTCCGAGACTACAAGACCAAAAATTTTTACTTCCCTCTTCAAGAAATGACACTTTGAATATTTTGTCTTTAAATGATGTTGTCTCAATGTCTCAAGCACCACTCTAAGATGAACTTCATGCTCTTTTTCATCCTTAGAGTATATTAAAATGTCACTTATGAATACAACCCGAACCTATCCAAGTGCCTTCGGAAAATTCGGTTCATCGAATCTACAAAGAATATCGGCGCATTAGTTTGTCCGAAAGGCATTACTAACCATTCGTGCAATCCATATCTGGTTCTAAAAGCCGTCAAAGGAATACTATCCTCTGCTACTCTAAGCTGATGAAAACTGTTCTAAATCCAACTGGGAAATTATTTTGGCTCTACTCAACTGGTCGAACAAATCGTCAATTCTAGTTAACGGACATCGATTCTTTATCGTCTTTCCTTTCAACTCACGATAATTGATACATAACATTGACGATCCATCGGGCTTCTTGGCGAACACTACGGCTTCTCTCCAAGGCGAACTGCTTGATCTGATAAAATTCTTTCCTCCCAAGTCCACCAACTGCACTTTTAGCTCCCTCATCTCGGCAGGGATCATTCTACTTGGTGGTATGCTCACCAGTTCTGCTACGGGTATAAAATCTATCCAAAGTCAATGGCCCGTTTCAGTGGTAATTCTACTAGGGTTCGAAGACATCTGTGAATTCTCTAATAAAATACTTGATTCAACTCATCTTCTGCCTCCACAGCACCTAACAACGCATTATCCTTAAAACTAGGGTTTTCTATGGTGTATACTATCCGATCACTACAATTAGGGTATCTAAGTGATATTTTACTATCATGCCAAAATATCCTGTCATCTATTTACTTAACCAATCCATACCCAATATAATTCCAAACGCTACGAAACCAAATACATGCAAACTGCAAACAGACATATGACCTAACAATTCAACCTCTAAGTGATCACTCGCATCACAAGAGTAGCATATCCTCCTACCGGATTCGCAACCCTTAAAAAAGTAACTAAATATGAGGGTTTTAGGTTAAGCTTTTCTATCAAACAATGAGATATAAAAGAATGTGATGCCCTGGTATCAAATAGAACTCTAACTGATACACCATGAATCAAAAGTGCAACCCCCCCCCAACACAGTTATTCCCTTCTCCTTTGTTGTTGGTCTTGAGGTAGCCGGTTCCAATGCAAACATCTTGTCTTTTCCATCCTTGGCTGGCTCCTTGCACTGGTTCTTATAATGTCCAATTTGATCATAATTGAAACATCTCACCCCTTTCTTCATAACAGTTTTCTTCCCTTTGCCTGTCCGGAACTCATGACCACAGCGTCCTTTCTTATCATACTTATAGTAGACAACTTCTACCATTCCCTTCTTAGCAGTTCCACTCTTCTAAGCTCCTTTCTTATAGAAAAACTTCCTTTTCTGATTCTTTCCTCCTTTGCATTGTTTCCTTCAAGATAAGCAAGCATATCTTCCTGCCTCAAAGTCATCTCAACAACAACATCGCATGGATCTCTAATATGCGATAACATGGCCTTAGCAAACTCAGGCTTCAACCTACGAATGAACTTTTCATTCCTCTTAATAACAGTATCAACCGTAGTGTTACCATATCTTGATAGCTCTTAAAATCTGGTCGCATACTCAAGCGATGACATATCTCCCTGCTGCAATTTAGCAAACTTCCTAAGCAGTGTAGACTTAGCAATTTTCGACATAAATTTTTCTTCAAACCTCCTCCTAAACTCATCCCATATCATAGTCACCTCATTGACTCTGATCATAACACTTTTCCACCAGTATAGTTTTGCTCATTGTAACTGCCTAGAAGCAAGTCTCCTCTTCTGCTCGTCATTGATTCCTAAATCGGCAAAAATTCTCTCATAATGAAGGAAGCAATTCTCCACTTCAATTGCATCTTTTATCCCAATGAACGGGTCTTGTGACGCCTATATTTTGGAAGGATTAAATCAACAATAATCCACATATTTCCAACTTAAGCAATCCGAAACGTAGATAATCAATGAGAATAAATAAGAAAAATAAGAAAAGAAAACGTAAACAGACACATGCTTTCACAGCGGAACGACAAATTATAATAATCAAATAACAGTTCACGAAGTGCTTTACTGTACATTTTATTATAATCTATACACATCTATTAGAGTTATATATATATATATATATATATATATATATCAGAGAGATAAATAATCAATACAGCAGAATAACATGATGCAGGGAATAATAATAGTAGTAGTAATAGTGTACTAAATCTTTGTCTTTGTCCTCCAGAGAATAATCTTCAACACGCTGAAAAACTCAGGACTGACCCAAGCATAATGAAAAGACAAAACACTTAAGTCAAGACTAAAATACTCTTATGTAAGTCGAATCAATATCATAAATAGTTTTAAAATAGCTTAAGTAGTTCATATAGTTTAATAGAAAATACTTTGAGTGTTGAGAATAGTTTATATAATAAATAGTTTGGAAAATCAAATAATTTGAATATTTAAATAGATTTTTTGATCATTTATATTAAAATAATTTATTTGAAAATAGATTCAAAGTCAAACTAATTCAATTCCCAATTTTCACATTTCAAATCAATTTCAAAATTCCATTTCATTTTTTTAATTCAACTCCGATTTCAAGTCTACTTCAATTTTAATTTGAAATTAATTTCAATTCCAATTCCGAATTAATTTCGGTTCCAATTTCAAATTACTTTCAAGTCCAATCCCAAATTAATTTCAAATTCCAATTTCAAATTAATTTCAACTCCAATTCTAAATTAATTTAAATTCCAATTCCAAATTAATTTCAACACCAATTCTAATTTAATTTAAATTTCAACCGTCCAATTCAATGATTAAATTTCAACTCAATTCTTAAATTTATACCATTTTGATTTATATAAATTTCAAGTTCGATTTCCAAAATATCTATTCAAACCACTTAAGTCAAATCGACTTTCAGTATTCAATTAAAAATCCGAATCTTCAAATATAATTCAATTCCAAGCTAAACTTTGAAATATAGTTTATATTCTTTTACTTAGCAATATTCAAAGTTCGCATAAAAGTCCAATCTTTTAAAACAAATCAATTTCTGAAACTCAAATTATATTTCGATTATAATTTCAAAATCTCAACTTCAATTATTCAAATAATTTTGTTTACCAAATTTAAATCTCAACATTTCGAGCCCTAGTTTGAAAATAATTCGATCTCCATAAATTAGATTTTTATTTCTTAAAAACAATTTTTATTTCTTAAAATCAAATCATCTAAATAATTTCAAAACAAAAATTTCAAAATCATTTAATTTAACCAATCCGGTGTCCGTATATAATTCTCTATCCTTTGGCCAGGTGAAAATCAATTTAATTCCAAGGATGGATATATATCATTTCAATTCAAAATAAATGCCATATGTATATATAATTTCAACCTATTTCTTAATTTATTCGAAATAATTGAATTTATAATTTTATATACTGTAAATAAAACATAGGATGATAACATGATATATCAAAATAAATAAACATCCAAAAAATCAACCAATAGAATCCATCACAAAAAATCATCCAAACAGTCAATAAATTCACAATAATTTCATTATTATTAATATTGGGTATTTTACGGGTCATTAAATTCTAATTCAATTTAATAGTCAATTTATATTCTATCAGTTAATTTAGATGTCAATTGAAATGTCAATTAAACTTATCAAACAACAATCAATAAATTTCAATCACTTCACAATATAAATTTAACTACATAAAAATTATTTCAATCAATTATAAGCATATAAACACTCACCTTTTTAGTTTAAAATTGAAATACATTTCCATCTTTAATAAATCTTACTCCAATCCCGTGCTATAGACGATTTGTACACGATCGCACTGCAATTTGTTTCGTTCGGAGCGGACCTCACATGCAAAAGTAACGATTTTATCAATATACGATTTTAATAAATATTAATATTAACAAAAACTAAGTAAAAAAATTCTTTCAGTTCACTGCTTAACTCACGCGTTCCCTTTTTGCTCACGCGACTTCGTCTTCTTCCCAAAGCCGCTTGCGACCCGCTGCTATCATCAATTTTTTTTATCGAACAAAGAATCGCCTGCACCCTCATCGCATCACCATTGCGCTTCCATATGTCGTTCACGCCAACTGCCTCCATGCCACCTCCAGCCTATCGCGCATTTCTAGGTAGTAAGCGAACACTCCAAGTGCACGCGATCAACTCCACCATATCGTTAGGTCGATTTACTTTCTCTTCTTTTTTCCTTTTTTTAGATCTTCGATTTGGAATAGAAAGAAAAGGCAAAAAGGAGGGGTACGTGATATACGATTAAAGAAAGGAACGTGAGTCTGAATGTAGATATTTATATAATTAGTTAATTTGAAAAATACCCGATGTTTAACGTGCGAAATTTCTCGAGCTCCAAATGAAATGTGCCACCAGGCGTTTATCATCTTTTTTCTGAACATAATAGAACTAGTCTCGAGGCCTAATTCGATTGTTTGCAGAAGATAGCTTTTCAAATAGAATTACTGTAATTGAATTCCAAAATAAATTTCTACGCGTTTCAAGCTGCACGGCGAAATGACAAGTCCGATCGCTACGAAATTTTGGAATTCTACAATATTTCACTATTATGCATCCAATGAAACTAGTTTCGTCAAAATCGGAGATAGTGGCCAAAATGACTATTTTTACTCGTTAATTAAAATATAAAATTTCCAATTTCTAATCATTCACTTTTAACCCAATTTTAAATGTTAGCAATCTTCATTGTTATTTTTAAAACAATCAACTTCCGACACCATTTTCATTCACATTAGATCTAGAATTCAATTATTTAAATAATCTTCCATATTAAATTTAAATAATTTAATTATCTAATAAACCACTATTAACAAACCATTAAATTTTATTTCTACACATATTTATCCAATAATTACATTAAATTTAATAACTTATAATAGTAAAAAGTACGGGTCGTTAAATACTTTCCCACTCAAATCATTTCGTATTCGAAAAGGGACTAAGTACGGAATTTAACACTCAATATATTTAATTCAGAACAATCAACTTATAAAACATTAAAATCTTATTCACAAAACCATTACTACGCTCACCCTACACCACTCTGATATCAGTTTTATGGAAAATATAACTTATATTAAACAAGTTATAAAAAAATTTAAAACTTCAAAAAATTTCTAACTTTCGGATTTACGAAAAATTTCGGCAGAGTCTCATTTGCCCGGCTCGATCGGAAAAAATTTACAATACAATATATAACACAAATATACCCAATATATATCAAATATAAATCTCATCTCAATGATGAGGCATCCCAAAGAGAAAAAATATAAAATCGCGGTGTGTAATCCGAGATACGTACCTTATAATTAATAATACGAGCGAGTTCGCTCGTATTAAGCAAGCAAAAGCAACCTAATGTGTAATCGAGCTCCAAAAGCTAGCATAAGCCATCCGTACCTACTAAACACTCAATAACCAAATGTAAATATATATATAAAGACTAAAAAGATATATAACATCGATTATGCAATAACCATAAACGAATATAGCAAATGCAACAAAACAAATATCCATCCAACCTTATTACAACAATACCAATTCACACTTCCTAATGTCAATATTCAATTTATTATACTTCCATTTCCTATCAATATTAAATGGATTTACTTTTAGTTCGTTGACATTTATTTCATCTATATACAATTTGTTTGCTTTCCATTTATTCATATAGATTTCTTTCGAATTTAATTGGTTCACCTTAAACTTATTCACATTCAGTTGACTAACATTCAATTCCTTAATCATTCAATGGATTTATATTCAATACATTCGATTTTAATTTTAAATGCAACTAATTTGGTTTCAATCCATTTTTATTTATTCAACCAATATTCATTGCATTCACATTTGATCGATTATAATTTAACGTATTTAAATTCAATCGATTTCTTTCAATTATTTTCCATTTTTTCATCCGTATTTAATTGGTTTACATTCATCGATTCCTTTCAATTTGTTAACATTCATTATAAATTCATTATATTCAAATAAATTCAATTCAGTTTGTGAAATTCAATTGTTTCACTTTTTATTTAAACTATTTCATATGAATTCATTTATGAACAATTTATAAAATTATTTCACTTACCCTTGCTTAAGTTAAATTTTGTTTTATTTCCACTTAGTATATTCTCTTTTTTTATACTAACATCATTTATAAACTTATTAAGTTTATTATAAAAATTTATACAACAGGATTCACGTTTATTATTATTACTTCATATCTTAAGTTATTATTATTTCATCGATTCACGTCATTTATTCAAATTCATATTATTAATTTACTAAAGTAAATTTTATTTTATATATAAATTCATATTAATAATTTTCTCTTTATCACAATCACTTCATTCGACTTCTCTTAAGTTAATTTCATCTTACAATTCATTTTGTTAACTTATTCCATATTAAATTAGTTAACATTCAATTTCTTTCATAACTCAAATTACATTTCATTTAAAATTCAAGTTTGTACTCATTTTTAGTTCATTTTAGCTCAAGTGAAAATAATTCACTTTATTAATTTATCTAGTTTCATTTAATATCCAATTCAATTTATTTTATATTAAGTTAAACTTCATTTCATTTTAATCCATTACTCATTTTTTTTAATCTTATTCAAGTTAAATTTCCTTATCATTCACATTCAAACAAAATTAAAAAAATTTATCTTACTAATTCTCAAATCAATAAGTTATAAAAATTAACTTCTTAAAATTTCATTTCATTATTTTATCTACTTCATTTCAAATGCAATTCATTTTTATTTAAGCTTTCATGAATTAACTACATTTTATTTACTTCGTTTCACTAACTCGGTTAATTTAACATTTCTTAAGTTAATTATTTTATTTCATTTCTCGAATTCAAATTTATTTTATCTGGTTAATTAAAAAAATTAACCATTTTAAAATTTATTTTTACTTCCCTGTTCAAATCTATAAGTCATAACTTATTTTTTTCCTTCCTATTCAAATTTATAAGATACACACTTATTTCTTATATACTATTTTCAATTATAAGTTCCAAACTATTTTCATATATTTATTAAATCATACTTAGAATATTTTTCACAGTTAAAACTTGTTTTAATAAAAAAAAATCTTTTGGTACAAATTTTCACTCAGAAACTCGAAAATGAATACTAACGATGTTGCAGTCATCCCTAGAATTATTTCCCAGTGACCAAAGCGAGTTTAATGCTTTTATTTTCTACCAAAAATATTTTCAAAATATTTTTCTATTTAAAACTCTTTCAAATAATATTAATATTAATTTTTAAGTCTTTGAACTCAATTTTGAAAACGGAAGGATTTTAAACTCTAAAATTCTAAATTTTTGAAATCGCTTCTATTTATATGCTATATTTAAATATGCTCATACAATTTCATTGCTTTACATTATTATTATTCCAAACAATTTTTGTTTCAATTAGATTTAATTCAATTTAATTATCAAATGCTTTATAAAATAAAATTCATTAAGTATACGTTATATTTTAATTCAACCAATAATCGATGATAATTAAATATTATCATCTCCTAACAACTATCATTCATTAATAATCATTATATATAATATATAATTTAGGTAAAATTATTTCATTTACCCAATTTTAAAACAATATTACGTCAACTTGCCTCGTTTAAGTGTTTAGAAACCCCCTTCGATTACATGGCATCCCACGAATCGACCAGAATTCATAAACAACCGAACGGATAAGCAAACACAATATAAAACATTTTATAACACTACAAAGTACACTCTCTCACATACATACACTCAAACAGACTCATTCTTGGGTATTACTACCCTATCTCTAATGAGCCAAACTCCACAAAGCCAAGGTTATCACTAAACCTGGCTTTGATACCAACTGTGACGACCCATATTTCGGAAGGTTTAAATCGATAATAATCCACACATGTCCAACTTTAACAATCCGAAACGTAGATAATCAATGGGATTAAATAATAAAAATAAGAAAAGAAAACGAAAACAAACACAGACTCTCACAGCAGAACGATAAAATATAATAATCAAATAACAGTTCATGAAGTGGTTTGTTATACATTTTATTATAATCTATACACATTTATCAAAGTTATATATATATATATATATACGGGGATAAATAATCAGTACAGTAGAATAACATGATGTAGGGAATAATAATAATATACCAAATCTTCATCATTGCCCTCTGGAGAACAATCTTCAATACGCTAAAAAACTTAGGACTGACCCAAGCGTAATGAAAAGACAAAACACTGGAGTGAGGACTAAAATACTCTTATGTAAGTCAAATTAATATCATGAAATATGAGTGCAATAACTTTAGAGATGTTACGAGTTTTCCATCTCCTGAGCATCCGTCAAACTATCTATATACAATATTGTACGCTATAATAGATAATATTTATCAATAAAATAAATATCAAAATTGTGTTAAGGCTTTACATTATCTCCCTTAAACATTTTTATAGCATGTAGTCTATGTTGCTCGTATAACACAACTAGTAACGTCGGTAGCCAGTAAGTTCCCTATAGGTACAGTACTAAACCAAAGTCATAATGGGCTCGTATAAGGATAAATATGACAAGGCACGTGAGGCGATGCCCAATGTAGAATTCTACCAGTTTACACTTTCTAACTGGTCGTAACCTGTGACGACCCGGAATTTCTAACAACTCAAATTGGAATTATTAATTGATTTTAAATATTTCAAAGTTAATTTTAAATTGAATTCCAAATATCAATATTTAATTGATGATTAAATCATTGAATTATATGATTTAATATTGAGTTTAATAATTGAAATTGGGTAAATTGTTGAATCTGAAATTTCTAAGCCTGTTAAAATGATTTGAAGGCCTATAAAATTTATAATGATGATACTGAAGATAATAGAATGGTTGGAATTTAATTTAAAGGTAATTTGTTCAATCTTAATAATATATCGTTTAAATTGACATTTTAATATAGCTTCCGAGGCACAGTCTCGGAATTCGACGAAACCAGTTCCATTGAATCCGTAATAGTTATTTGTTATCGGATTTCAATTTTCGTAGCAATCGGAATTGTCGTTTGACCCTGGCAGCTCAAACGCTTAGAACCATTTAATCGATTTAATTTAGAATGGATCGTTTATTTCCGTAACTCGTGCATACGATCGAGTTAGCTTTCGAAACACGTTCCATTGTGTTCGGAACACGGGTAAAACCTTATAATCGCCTTGCGGCATTCCTTAAGTGGAGTTTAAATTTTTTAAAGGGGCTATTAGCGAGGCGTTTTGGGAATTTTATAATATGATAATATTTAAAGTCAACAAGTCAAAGATATTTTTTTATTAACAAACGAGCGTATTCAAGAAGCTTCCCAAATTTCTGTTTACCTCCGTCCCCTCTCATATCTTCAGACAGAAATCCAAACTCAAATTAAAAAAAACAACAGATAATGGCCGAAGCCCTCGAAGGAAGAGGCGACGCAGTCGCGAGCGATAAGAGGGTTTGAATTCAGATCTGGAGGGGGAAGAGGCGCGAGCTCGAGCACGATCGCACGAGTGAAGGTCGCATTGATCGAAGGGCATGGTCGCGATAGGGTTTCGGGTCTAGGCACTCGTGCAAAGCAACCATGGTCGGTGGGGTTTGGGCAAAGATCGAAGGGTGTCGCGATGTTGAAGGCGTAGAGATTGGTGAAGTTCGAAGGGCAGTGGGTAGCCGGTGTTTGGGTCGCATGCTCGAAACACGCTGATGGTAGCGACGACTTGATCGATCGAAGTCAGAGTAGGAATAACAGTTGAAAGGAGTGCGAGCTCGTAGGATTGGCAAAGTGATGCTTCGAGATTGCAGTTGTTCGGCTAGGGTTTGTGCGTTTCCGAAGCCAGTAGAGAGGTATCATCGTTTTTCTTTTACTAAATGTTTACATATACAGGTTAAAGGAATAATAATAATAAAAGTAAGAACAAAAGTATAAGTATAGATTTATATATATATACCTACCTAATAAAAATAATCATACTGGTTAACTTTAAACGAGCTTTACTTTTCTGGGAATTAGAAGTCAGTAATTATATATATATATATATAAACATAAGATTGTTCTGTAATTAGTTAAATTTGACTTTAGAATCTGGGTTGTTAAAAAAAATATTCACATGCCTATTTTAATTTTAGGTAAACAGGAAAATTATATATATATATATATATAAGACTTTTAAATTATATATGAAAATTTTAAAGTGTTTGAAAATTTATAAAAGCTAGAATTTTGAAATCTATAATCTATTTTTAAGTAAAGGGTTTTTTTAAAGGAAAATTAGTCAATCAAATGTATAAAATGATAATTTATTTTTAGGGTATGTCAATTGATTAATAAAACCATACGATGTTTATACAAGGTCTGAATCATGAAGAAAACAAGCTGGTTGGTTTGGATTGCAAAATCAACGGTGAGTAAATATCACTTTGTTGGATTTTTATTTAAATTTAAATTGTAAATTTAAATAATTGGTTGATTGATTTGAGTTGATTGAATGTGTGCTAATGATTTAGTGACTTGTATTTTGGTTGGTTCTCGAGTTAATTGTTGTTTGACTCGAAGCATTTGGGTTTTAAATGGTTTTAAACTTAAATCATAAGAGAATGGTTCATTTTAAAGTTAATGTGGGTTTAATGATTGGTGATTCATTTAAATAGGTAGGATAATTTAAATGGATAATTAATTAAATTAATTTATGAATTGAGTTACTTAATTAAGTTTAAGAATTTAGAATAATCGATGGATGTTTAGTAAATAATTACTTAACGAAGTTAATAAAATATAATTACTTTGTGTAATTCATCAAGAGATTAATCAAGATGATTAATTAAGAAGAAATTGATTTATTTAATGAAGTAAATGAAAGATAGTTAATTATCGGTTGAGATAAATCAAGAATGATTAATATTTATGGTTTAATTAATGATTAATTATTTAAGATAATTAATTTTGGATTAGAATAAATTGAACATAATTGGAAATCATTAATTTATATAAGCAACGATGTAATTAAAGAAAGATGAATTAATCAATAAGTGACTCATGAGAAATTAATTAATATAAGCAATTAGAATTAGTGTGATTAATAATAGTTAATTAATTCGTGAAGTAATTAAAGATTACTCATTGATTTGATAAAAATAATTAATGTCGTGAAATTAATTAAAGATAATTACTTGAATGTAATTGAAAATAATTAATCCAGGGTGATTAATTAAGGTGAATAATGAAGAGTTGATTAATTAATTTTTTTGGAATTTATTAATCAAGGAGTCAAAGTGATTGAGGTTTGAAATTCAATTAGAATCAATCGAATTGATTTGTATGTGATTAAGCTTTGCTTATGGATGATTGAATGGTATTGAATGCTTCGAATGTGTTGGTATCTCTAATATGATATGTCGTGTATTTCATTGTATAACTTGGGTTAGAATAACATGAGTTTCGAAGAGACCGGGGTCGGGTATTGGAAGATACCCGAAACCACTTCGAATTTTTATAAATTGATTTGTGGAATCCAAAGGCAGGAATGAAATGATTTAAGTGAACTGAATTATCTAAGTTTGGTACTTGGAAATTTATATGTGAAGTAAGTGTTGTCTATAGTAAATTGTGAATTGGTTTAATTGATATAAGTTACCCGGGTTTTGTTTAAGTTGTATGCTTGGTATTACTTGTTAGTTGGGTTTACTCGCGCTGGTTTCTAGCCTGACCCGGGTGTTACTTTGGTGTAATGCTCGGGTCAGACCGAGTATCACAGATTTTTAGGTAGTTACGTTCTGCAGCTCGGGAGGCGAGCTGGATGGCAAGAACGCGTAGAATATTTCCGCTGTAATTTTATTATTGTAATTCTGTGATAAATTGATTGTAAATATTCAGTGACTGTATATAATGTGAAACTCTGATGTATTAGCATGTAATCGACAGATATAGTATTCTTTTTTAACTGTTATTATTTATTATTGTATTTTATCCGCTGCGAATGTGAGATTTTTGGTGTTTCTGTTCTTCTTCTTCTATCTCTTTCTTCTTTTACATAACTATCTGGAATTTTCGGGATAAAAAATTTCGAGTCGTTACATTTGGTATCAGAGCTGAAAGGTTAAGTGAGAACCTTGGCTCTGGTGGGGATTACTCATTTAATAGAGTCTGTAGTACTCTAGAATGAGTTGAGAATATATATATATATATATATATATATATATATGAGAGCGTACTTGTTATTTTCTTGTATAAAGATTTTAAATGATTTTATACAAAATATATTTTGATATATAAAGCAATATTTCCTTCTAATAAATATTAAAGCGATTGGTTGCTAAATTTATTGGAATGAAAATTTAAAAGTAATATAATACAACCAAATTGAAATCTTGAACTGAAATTTAAATTGAGTAGAAATAGAAATACAACCAAATTAAAATTTAATTGATTGAAGATGAAATTCTAAATTTGATCCCAGAATTTGAAATTTTTGTTTCAAAATAATAATAAAAATAATAATAATAAATAAGTATTATTTGGATAACTGGGACTTGTTGCAAACAATGGGTTGTTTGAAAATTGATTTGGATTTAAAACCAAGGGTGGTTTAAAATCTTAAAACATGGCTGGGAGGGCCAAGAAATAAATATGTATATATGTATGGATATACATGATATTAAAGATAATTTGAAATAAACTCTAAGAGGTTGAGTTTTGATTTTCCCTGAAGTGTGATGTAAAAAAAACCCTGAGTGATGTAAGTTGTGAACTTATAAGAGGGAAAGAATTTTGAAGTTTGAAGCGGGAATTCAATTTGAGTAAGGTTGATTGGATTAAGTAAATTGGAATTTAACTTGGAACGTTAAATGGTTGTTTTGAATTGGGAATTTGTGTGATCTCAAAACGGGTTTGAGATTTAAAAATGGAAAAGGGATGGACGTTTTAAAATAAATTGGATGATATCATCCTATTGTTAATAAAAATCTTGAAATTGAGAATGGTATTGTATAAATAAAATAAATTTGAATAATTGAATTGTAAAATAAACTTGTTTAAGAACTGACTTCAAACTAGAAGATAAAAAAATTGAATAATAAATTAAAATTTTAAAATAAAATTGTATGGAATTCTCATTTGAACCTCGAAATACATAAGTAAAGATAATTTAGAATGGAATTTGGTTTAAAAACTAAATTGATTAAAAACTTTGAATAAAAACTGTGAATAAAAAAACTAAATTGATTAAATTGGACTCAGAAATTAAATTGTTTACAAACTTTGAATAAAAGTTAATTTGGTTTAAAGAGTTAAACCAACCTTTGAGAAATTAACTCGAATTTATATAATTCGAGATAGTTTAAATTCAAGATTTAAATAGAATTAGTTCAAAATTGAATTTGGTTTGAATTAATTGGATTGGTGATTGAAGATGGATAAGTTTAAGAATTTAAATGGGGAATTGGATTGGATTATGTTGAAATAATTTGAATTTGAAATGGGTTAAATTGATAATAATTCAAATTGGTTGGAATAATTTGAAATTATAATTAAAGTTGAACAGGATTAAAATCAAATGGAATTTGATTTAAATCGGGAAAGGAATCAAGATTGATTCAACTTGAATTGGGAATAAATCAAGTCCAATGGAATTTGGAGTTATTTGTATTGGAATTGGATCAATTTAAATGAAAGTATAAATTTATATTGGATTAATGAGGAAGTGAACAGTTGGCTCTTGACTATTTTCAATATAAATTGTTTTAATATAAACTTATTTTACTAAGCCATTTAATATATACAACCTTTCTTTTTAAAGCTAACTTATTTTATATTTGTTTTACTATTTTTTTGAGCTATTTAACCATCTTTTAATTATTTTCTAAACTAATTACTATTTTTCAATTATTTTACAAATAAATTATTATTTTCCAACTATTTTGCAATTATCTAAAATTTCTGAAACTATTTAGCTATTTCTCAACTATTCTATAATTAGTTAACTATTTTATAGCTATTTTGCAAACTAATAATTATTTTTCAACCACTTATTTATTTTTAAAATTTTCAAGCTATTTTCTAAAAATAAACTGGTCGGAGTTCAAACTATTATTGGTTTAAATACCCAACTGAGATAAGAATTGAAGTGATAATCCAAATGGAGATTAAGGAAATTGTAAATAAGTGAAGGAGAATTTAAGGAAATGTGAATAGAAAGGAAATCGATTTGGCTGATAATCAATGGAAGTTAAATATGTAGGATGTACGTATACTATTCTATTCGCATAGTGATTTGATCCAGATTCGAGAACAGAATTTCGAGATAGTTTATTGTCCGAGTTGGGATTTTTCACTCGATTTCGACGGCGAACCTGAATATGGATTGTTGGTTGATTCTGGATATTCTCTATCATAGTTATGGCTATGCAAGGAGAATGACGGTTTCTAATCAAGAAACCAGATCTGTATCCGCACTAGGAAGTCGGGTGGACAATACTAGTTCGGAAGTGAAATTGTGTGATCGAGTGGGCGATCACATTGGTATAGCGTACGAATGATATGTGTATATCGTACGGATTTGAATGAAATTGATATTGAAAAGAGTAATCAAATTTTGGATATTTGTTTTGAATAAACAAAGTTATATATCTGTGTTTTATAAGATAAATCTTCCCTTGTTGAATCTATTGACGGAAGAAAAGGGTTTTTGAAAATGTTTGAAGTATAAAAGGGGTTTTATACAAGTTTGAAAAGATCCAAAGTTTTTAAAATTTTATATATATCTGAATATATATATATATATAAAGGATCTTATGAGGATTTTGGAAAAAGGTTTTGGGAACCTTTGGATTTGGAAAGGCTTTTGATTTTTGGGTAAAATCAATATTGAAATTTGAAAGGCCTGGCCTGAGAATTATCAATTTTGGGATAATCGATTTTGTGTAAAGGAGCTTTGTATGATATCATACTAGGTGTATGATTTGAAAGATACTGTATATGTATAGTATAAAGTGTTTTGATGATGGCTCTGGGGAAAATGGCGCTCCCTTGAAATGAACTTCTCAGAAGTGTCACCGGGTGGTGCTGCCTTGAGCCCTAGGGGGGTTCTAAAGTTGATCCTCTGAGGAGTCCGGACAAAACTAGTTCCTGAGAATTATGAGTTGAGTATACCATAGCGAAAGTCGTGTGTGCCGCTGAGAGCCATCAGTTACATGGACTTTTGCTACGATGGCAACGTAACCCAGGATGTAACTGCGACATCTGGTATAACATAGCGAAAGTCATGTGTGCCGCTGAGAGTCAACAGTCCGCGTTTGATTTTATATCGGCTGACTGCGACCTATGAAGGAGGGGAGAGGTTTCATTTCGACGGCGAAATTCAGAGGCCGCTGAGAGGCTGCAGTTACATGGACTTTTGCTGCGATGGCAACGTAACCCTGGAATGTAACTGCGACCATGGATGGGGGTGATGATTACCATAGCATTCCCACCAAAGATATTTCCTCTATTTTCAAAACTGTTTTCTATATTTTCAATAAAATTATCTTCCAAGTATTTTCACTGGATGTTGAAAATGGGTCTGCTAAGTACTTATAGCTTTTCAGTTCTACGCCTGATCAACGTATGACTGAATTTCTATGAGACCAAGGATGGACTGGTTGAGACATCGAGTTATAAAAAGTTTTTTTTAAAAGAGCTATTTTATTAGTATGATGTGAATTTAAAAGCATTTCTAAATTATTTTTTAAAATAAAAAGTTGGGATTTTGGAAAATCAAGGGAAACCCAAACTGAAATTATAAAATACAATTCAAACTCGGGAATTTTAAAGAAGTGATTTTGTAATTAAAAATCAAATATTGATTTAGAGATTGGATGAAAGATAATTGGTTAAATAATTATTCGATAGAGTATATTAATAAAGTTTAACTCGGATAAATAAAATGAATTGTAAGTTAATAATGGAATTTGTAAATGAATTCATAAATTGTAAATAGAATTCGATTTGGATTTGATAATGAAATAAATAAGTGGAGATGTTGTAAAAATAAATAGAGTTTGATCAAAATAGTGATGGTTTGAATTACAAATAAAATTAAAGTGTGTTATAAATAATATTAAACGTAAATTGCAAGTAAATTAGATATAGTGGAAGTGTTGTCAAATGAGATGAAATTGAATTATAATAGAAATGGTTTGAGTTGCAAAATAAAACCCAAGTGAATAGAAATAAATTGAGAATGACTTTGTATTAATAAAATAAATTCGAAATGAGTTAAGCAGGTGAATTTAAAATTTAAAACGGGATGGATAAATTGGTTAATTGAGTTAAATAATAAATGGATGAAGTTTGATTGAATGGAAATTAAATAAAGGTTTTAGTTGGAATGGATTGTTAGAATGGACTTAAGTTATGAGACGATTAAATATGAAGTAAAATTTCTTAAATCAATGAAAGCTTGGATTAAATTAAGTTGGAAATGGTCGTTAATTTATAAGTTTGAATGAGCAAAGCCTAATAAATTGTTTTGGATGAATCCAAGGCTGAGATAAGATGAAATGCAATGAATGGTTCGTAAATAATTTAGAAAAGAAATGGAATTAAATGCAGAATGGGTTGAAATTAATTTAAAATAGTTATAAACTAAATAAATACTCTATTAAGCGAATATTGTCGAATTTGTATAGAATGAATCGTCGTATGACATAAATAAAAGTAATTAAATTTCTGTGAATTGATAGGGACTAAATAAATTGGTTTTAGAATTAGTCGAAGTGAATATGAGCTTGTTTGGATTAAAAATCGATGGAATGTAAGAAATTGAGTTGCAAACCATTGAAATTGAATCAAATAGTTTATAAATTGGTTGAAAGCAATTGAATTAGCTTTAAGATTATATAAATCGCTTATGGAAAGGTTTTGGTGCTTGTTGCTTATGATATATATGTGTTTGGCTATTGAAATTAAGTGAAATGCTAATAGATTTTCAATATATGGCACTTTCATATTTAAATTGAGTAAGTACAGGTACCGGGAAGCCGTTTGGTTGATTTGGATTGCGCTAATTGCTTAAATTAATAAGCTACTTGCTTAAAATGCTAAATAAGGTACGCCTACGCAATAAAATTATGAAATATGAAATGTTTTTGCTTTTTCCGACCGTGTGGGTCGATGTATATATATTTATATCTCTTGTCAAATTGCAAAAGCTCCTCCGTACAAAGGAGACTCTGCCAAAAAATTTCGAAAATTTTGGGAGTTAGAACTTTTTTGGAAATTTTTGAGAAAAAAAATTGGTTAACGACAAATCGATTTCAAATTGGAAAACTAATGTAAATTAGTAGATGAAACTAAGGTGAATCAGTTATAAATGGAAAATAAAATTTAATATTCATAATTGAAGACGAATTGAATTCGCATGAAAGAGGGAAAACTAATTTGCATAAAAGTATATGTGAAAACTTCTGTAAGGAATATATGAAAAAAAAAATTAAAGGGGCTATGATTGGATATTATTGCTAGGTAAGATATGTAGGTTTTATAAAGGGAAAAGAAAATTTGGATTTGATTTCAAGAGATAATGGCCCGACAAAAAGGTATGTATTTAGATTTCTGCATGAAATTGGATTGAGTTTTTGATTGGTTTTTGTTTTCTTTTGGAATTTGGGAGCCCGTAGAGGCCTTTTATAGTTGTACCGAGCTAGCCGCGCAAAGGAGACGTTGGCAAAAAATTTCGAAAATTTAGAGAGTTAGAAAATTTTTGAGAAAATTTTGATTCAAAATTTGGTTTTAAATTGAAATAGGATGATGATTAAGCAAAAGGGTATTGTTTGAAACTATAGAAGGTTTTAGGAAGTTGGTTAAGGTGATAGTGGGTCTTTAATAAAGGATAGTTGGTAGGATGTTGAACTGAGAGTTTTGGAAAAAGTAAACGGGTTTTGAACCATTCTTGCTAACTAGTAATTTCGGGGACGAAATTCTTTTAAGGGAGGAGGAATGTGACGACCCGGAATTTCTAACAACTCAAATTGGAATTATTAATTGATTTAAATATTTAAAAGTTAATTTTAAATTGAATTCCAAATATCAATATTTACTTGATAATTAAATCATTGAATTATATGATTTAATATTGAATTTAATAATTGAAATTGGGTAAATTGTTGAATCTGAAATTTCTAAGCCTGTTAAAATGATTTGAAGGCCTATAAAATTTATAATGATGATACTGAAGATAATAGAATGAATGGAATTTAATTTAAAGGTAATTTGTTCAATCTTAATAATATATAGTTTAAATTGACATTTTAAAATAGCCTTCCAAGGCACAGTCTCGGAATTCGACAAAACCAGTTCCATTGAATCCGTAGTAGTTAATTATTATCGGATTTCAATTTTCGTAGCAATCGGAATTGTCGTTTGACCCTGGCAGCTCAAACGCTTAGAACTATTTAATCGATTTAATTTAGAATGGATCGTTTATTTCCGTAACTCGTGCATACGATCGAATTAGCTTTCGAAACACGTTCCATTATGTTCGGAATGCGGGTAAAACCTTATAATCGCCTTGCAGCATTCCTTAAGTGGAGTTCAAAATTTTTGAAGGGGCTATTAGCGAGGCGTTTTGGGAATTTTATAATATGATAATATTTAAAGTCAACAAGTCAAAGACATTTTTTTATTAACAAACGAGCGTATTCAAGAAGCTTCCCAAATTTCTATTTATCTCCGTCCCCTCTCATATCTTCAGACAAGAATCCAAACTCAAACTAAAAAAACAACAGATAATGGTCGAAGCCCTCGAAGGAAGAGGCGACGCAGTCACGAGCGATAGGAGGGTTCGAATTCAGATCTGGGGGGAGGGGGGAAGAGGCGCGAGCTCGAGCACGATCGCACGAGTGAAGGTTGCATCGATCGAAGGGCATGGTCGCGATAGGGTTTCGGGTCTAGGCGCTCGTGCGAAGCAACCATGGTCGGCGGGGTTTGGGCAAAGATCGAAGGGTGTCGCGATGTTGAAGGCGTGGAGATTGGCGAAGTTTGAAGGGCAGTGGGTAGCCGGTGTTTGGATCGCATGCTCGAAACACGCGCAGCGACGACTTGATCGATCGAAATCAGAGTACGAATAACAGTTGAAAGGAGTGCGAGCTCGTAGGATTGGCAAAGTGATGCTTCGAGATTGCAGTTGTTCGGCTCGGGTTTGACCGTTTCCGAAGCCAGTAGAGAGGTATCATCGTTTTTCTTTTACTAAATGTTTACATATACAGGTTAAAGGAATAGTAATAATAAAAGTAAGAACAAAAGTATAAGTATAGATTTATATACATATATACCTACCTAATAAAAATAATCGTACTGGTTAACTTTAAACGAGCTTTACTTTTCTGGGAATTAGAAGTCAGTAAATATATATATAGATAAACAGTAAGGTTGTTCTGTAATTAGTTAAATTTGATTTTAGAATCTGGGTTGTTGAAAAAAAATATTCACATGCCTATTTTAATAATAGGTAAACAGGAAAATTATATATATAAAAGACTTTGAAATTTTACATGAAAATTTTAAAGTGTTTGAAAATTTATAAAAGCTAGAATTTTGAAATCTATAATCTATTTTTAAGTAAAGGGTTTTTTTAAAGGAAAATTAGTCAATCAAATGTATGAAATGATAATTTATTTTTAGGGTATGTCAATTGATTAATAAAACCATACGATGTTTATACAAGGTCTGAATCGTGAAGAAAACAAGCTGGTTGGTTTGGATTGCAAAATCAAAGGTGAGTAAATATCACTTTGTTGGATTTTTATTTAAATTTAAATTGTTAAATTTAAATAATTGGTTGATTGATTTGAGTTGATTGAATGTGTGCTAATGATTTAGTGGCTTGTATTTTGGTTGGTTCTCGAGTTAATTGCTGTTTGACTCGAAGCATTTGGGTTTTAAATGGTTTTAAACTTAAATCATAAGAGAAGGGTTCATTTTAAAGTTAATGAGGGTTTAATGATTGGTGATTCATTTAAATAGGTAGGATAATTTAAATGGATAATTAATTAAATTAACTTATGAATTGAGTTACTTAATTAAGTTTATAGAATTTAGAATAATCGATGGATGTTTAGTAAATAATTACTTAACGAAGTTAATAAAATATAATTACTTTGTGTAATTCATCAAGAGATTAATCAAGATGATTAATTAAGAAGAAATTGATTTATTTAATGAAGTAAATGAAAGATAGTTAATTATCGGCTGAGATAAATCAAGAATGATTAATATTTATGGTTTAATTAATGATTAATTATTTAAGATAATTAATTTTGGATTAGAATAAATTGAACATAATTGGAAATCATTAATTTATATAATCAACGATGTAATTAAAGAAAGATGAATTAATCAATAAGTGACTCATGAGAAATTAATTAATATAAGCAATTAGAATTACTGTGATTAATAATAGTTAATTAATTCATGAAGTAATTAAAGATTACTCATTGATTTGGTAAAAATAATTAATGTCGTGAAATTAATTAAAGATAATTACTTGAATGTAATTGAAAATAATTAATCCAGGGTGATTAATTAAGATGAATAATGAATGGTTGATTAATTAATTGTTTTGGAATTTATTAATGAAGGAGTCAAAGTGATTGAGGTTTGAAATTCAATTAGAATCAA